>CAMRHE010000168.1:62500-662500 GCA_947044405.1 Leptodactylus fallax
TATATATACATATATATATATATATATATATATATATATATATACATACATATATATATACACACATATATATATATATACACACATATATATATATCACCATCTCTCTCTCTCCATATATATATACACACATACATATATATAGGGGGTATATATCCATATATATCTATATATATATATATCTATCTATATATATATATATACATATATATATATATATATATATATATATATCTATATATATATATATAAATATAAAATTTATATATTTTTTATCATAGGGGGGTTTTGCTTTGGGTTTTTCTTTAGCCCAGTGATGACGCTCAGCTGTAAGGAACGCCCCCCCCTCCCCCCAGTACAAGTCTATGGACGAGTATTGTCAGGGAGGACGTTCCTCACAGCGCAGCTAGACTGTCAGGAACACCCTTCTGACATTGAACGGTGAAATTAAGACCCCTATATCTCCAGCCTTGGGGCATGCAACGGGAAAGCCTGCAGTGCGCTGAATTCAGCACGCTGTCAGCTTTCTAGCGGTATATAAAACTGCATGTGCCTGAGGACATGAAAGGTCTTCTTTAAAAATAAGTAAACAGTGTCTGCTAATTAAAACGGCAGAATACTGGTATGGATACTGAATGGGATAACTAATGAAATAGCACCACTAGGATAAAGTATTACATAGATTTTTATTTTAAATCACTGACTTTGCAGCAAAAAGAAAACACTTCATTTGAAAATGGACCTTACAAGAAATTAAAAAAAAAAAAAAAATTTACTTACCTGAGTGACTGATCCAGGCTCAGCCCTGTGAAATCAAAAAATTTCAGATATTCTTCTGCCACAAGCTTGCTGAAATCGTTACTAAAAGAAAATAAAAAAAAAAGAAGTATTCACATATATCCTCTATATAAATTGTTTAGCTAGAAATAATGTTAATGGTAATTAAAGAAGTTATACCGAATTGGAAATGCTGCCACACCTGCTCACAGGAAGTGTTTGGTATTGGAGCTCAGGTGCATTCACTTCAAACAGAGCAAAGTTGCTGCATCAAAGCAAGGAACAGGTGTGGCATTGTTTCCAGAAGAATGCAGTCAAGCTTTTCGAATCCTGTACAACCACTTAAAGTAATACAATTTAGGAATATTGAACACATGGCTCATTCGTATTTAACCTTTGGTAAATAGCTCAAAAAAGGTTTGGGTCATTTAAACAAAGACAAGTTTGTCGTGGCAGAGTTAAACATAGTGGTAAAATGAGTTTGTAACAGGAAATGATTACTATTGTTTATTAAAAATATTACTTACAACTAATGCATCCTATTACATGAGTAAGAATCAACCTTGACTTTGTTCAGGTCAACCCACCCTAAACATTCATATGCTAAATATAACTCAGGGGAAAAAAAAAAAAAAAAAGCATTGCGGGAAAAAAACCCGTTCTTTCCGGAAAAGCTTTTCACAGAAGTCCGCAGAGTTTTCCTCTGCATACTCTCTGTCCCTAGTATACCTTTACAGAAAACACCAGCTTACCTGTAGGTATAACTGATATGTTGCGATTTACAAAAACACGATGGTTTTTGAAATCACAGCATTTTCGCAGTGAATATTTTTCTGCAGTGTGTGGTTGGGGTTAGCCAGAATCCCATCCGCTTTGCAGGTACTGTAAAACGCTGCAGTTTTTTCTGCTGCATTTCCACCGTGGCCAAATTGCAGAGTTTATGCTACGTCTGTAAGAATGATTATCTTATCTATTCTAGCCATGCCTAGTTAAACTGGCTGTCCATTTTATAGATGGCCCACTAAATCTATTCAGCGATGGTGAGAAGCAGGTATTGTTGTAGGGGTTTTCCAAAAGTTAAATACTGATGACCTATCCTTAGGTTAGGCTATCAATATCTGAATGCTTGGAGTCAGACAAGTTTAGGTGAACAGTGTAGCCGGTTTACTGAATACCAAACACAGCGCCATAAGGAATCTACTTAGTATTGCAGCTCAGCCACATTTAATTGAATGAGACTGAGCTGCAGACAGGCCTCATGATCAATGAATGTGACGTCATTGACCTGTCAAGCAGAAGCAGCACTCATCCCACACTTTGAGCAGCTGATCTAAGGGAAGATCCGTTTAGCCTCTTAAGGACAGTCATTTTCAGCTGTTTTTTTTTTTTTTTTTTCCCCATCTTCTAGGTTTAATTTTTATGGTATTCACCGCGTGTAAAAATAAAGGTATGTTAATCAAAACTGAATGTGTTTTTTTTTTTTATTTTAGGTTCTTCAAAGTAGCTTTCTTTTGCTTTGCACACTATTGGCACTCTCTCAATCTGCCATGTCAAGAGTTAAAAGGAGTATCAGGTCCAAAATGCCTCCCTAATAACCGTGCCATATATGGGCCTTTAATAGGAACAGAAACATACCTTTGTGCCCACAAACTGATGAAGCAAGGCAAAGATAATTCTCTTTTTATGGATATGCAATCAGTGACCTCAGCAGTCACAGGAGAGGACAGGACGGGACATCACCAGTGATGTATCTAAGTGACATCCCATGTCCTTTCCTGTGACCGCTGAGGCCACTGATAAGCCTCAGGTCTTGTGTGGTGCTAGACCAGAATGCGGCGGAAGACACCGGAACGCCAGGTTTTTAGTTTTTTTATTTTTTTATTTTTCCTCTTCCCCAGCCTCCTGGTAGAGATCCGTAATTCCCAGACAACCCCTTTAAGGCCAAATAAGGGGGCTGGTTCCTTCACCTTACATTTTCCCACCCATTAATTATGGCTCTACTCACATCTGCGAGGAGCAAAACACAAAACAACCTGCCGACCGTCAGGATTAGTCTGTACAGGGTTGATCTGCAGTCTCCGCCTGGAGAACATTGCAGCATATAAACTTTATGATATTTGATAGGATATTCTGAATTAAGACTATTTGCTTTATTTTTATGTAAGATTCATTGGGATGACATACAAAACTGATTGTGAAGGTATACTGTACATAGACTTCATTGTCACCATGAAAATGCAGTACATTATAGATATGGAGGAGCTGAACAGATTAATATATAGTTTTGTAACTTACCGATTGAAATCCTGTGCTCTCCATGCTTGAGAGTCTAGTGGGTGGTCCTACTCAGGGACTGGCAGACTTCATTTATAAGCATGCTTATAGAAATGGCTGTCAATCACTGACCAAGACCATTATCTAGACTAGGCTTGAAAAGAGCAATCAATAAATTACAAGTGACATGGAATAGTTTCCCACAGAACTATATATTAGACTGCAGGCTGCAGATGAGACTTCACGACAGGTTCAATCTAAATAATTTTGAAAAAACAAAGGGTAAACTTTACAGACCTCATTCCTGTCACCTAGGTTCATAAACCTAAGATTACGATCAGTAGCTGTCCAGATGCGGAGACCACCACTAACTGCTAAAATCGAGGGACAGAAGTGCTTAGCTGAGCTAACCACCCTGTCATTCAGAAGAGACACACTTAAAGCCAAAACATGAAATGGATCAAAAAAGGAGAAGTGGAATTTGTTCTATTGACTTCCCTTCCGTTTATGTTTCCCTTCTGACATTTGCTTCAAAACATAAAAATGCATAAAAATCTGTAAAAACCTGTCAATACATTCTAAGCGTTTTACTCTCAGGAAAGGGTCTTTGATTTTGTATATTTCAAAATCCGGCAAAATATAGAAATGAGGAGTTAAAAGGTTTGTGCTGTAAGTACAAATAGCTAAGTAAAATAAATATGCATTTTAGAGTAGCTTTGTAAAGCACATCAAGAATATCACAATTATCTACTTGTAATAGCAGTCCCTGGTGATCATTCTAGTAAGGCGCTGTTAGTGACGGACACAGATAAGAATGATGGTTCAGGACAGAGCAGCATGGAGTAGCAGGGTGCTTATCCAATTGCTTTTCCTCCACTGTGTCCGAGTCTGTATCAGGACTCTTGTACCTTTACTGTCAAATATTGCTGCCCATGCAGGGAGTTCATTCTAAAAAGCAGGAAGAAAGTCTATGTCCAGTGTTAATGATATCCCTGCTAAAATTCCCTGAGGATACAGAAGCTGTACTGTTATACTAAACATAGTAGGTTCACAAGAATGGCATACACAGACCACCAGATGATACTATAACAAGAAAATAACTGCTGAAAAGAAACATTTCTTCTAATAATGTAATGATGTTTGCTCAATGCTACTGAAACATCAGCATATATGATATGAGAACTGACATGTGCAGGTATAAACTGATTCATATTAGTAGTAAATATTCCAGCTACATGACCAAGGAAAGAATTCTATAGATTGTACCACACATGTTGTTTTACCCTTATAATCTCTGTTATCATACATACTTTTTCCCTAAGTGCTTTGCAACATCAGAGCGTTTGAATCCATCCAGTTGATAGAGGCGTTTGGCCAAGCGTTTAGCAGCTTGTACATTACTATTGGTCCCATTGCTGAGGTTTTCAGTGCTTCCTTTTTCAAGGATTTCAGTGCTGCCCATGTCATTTGAGGCCTCTAGGGAGCTTCTGCTGGGTCCCGCATCACTGCAATACAACATATAAAACGATTTTATGCTACAGTACAAATGTGTCAAAAACAATAGAAAAGTAAACAATATTATTTTTGTTATAGATACAAAGATCATATTTACTGTAATATGCATTATCAATAAGTATTTGTAATAATGTCTAATCTCCATAAGGCAACACAGACCAAGATCAACTTGGTCTGAACGGACTGTAAGAATCAGCGGCAGGCAACACTATTGCTTCATACATAAGGCAAAGTCAGTGTTTAAAGAGCTACTCTACCTATTATGGCTTCAAATGTGCGTTCACAACAATTCCTGTCACCTCTGAAGAAGGTTCATTTAAAAAGTTTAATGACTAATGGACCAGATGCTGACGCAAGTTATAAGGAGTGATTTGAATAAGCTATTCATATTTACTGATTGATATTTTCTTTATCAATATGAATATTATTACATCCCTTGTGTGGGCTGCAATCGCGGGTGTCGTTTATTGACCTAGCTGACTGATCGGCATCTGTGCTCAATTTTTGGTGCGGGTCTTTTTGTAGTGGTTAAGGCTAAGGCCCCACATGGCATCCCGCAGCAAAAGCGTGCGGTGGGAGAAACTGCGGCGGGATCATCGCATTGCGGTTCTTCCCACAGCGCTTTTAGACAAGGTTTTTTAGAGTTTTCCTCTGCGGACTTTCTGTTTCAATTATACCTATGGGGAGACCACCGGCGTTTCCTTAGGTATAATTAACATGCTACGATTTCCAAAACTGTGCCAATTTTGGAAATTGCGGGAAAAAGCATGCTGCAGACACGCAGCAAAGTGGGCATAGGATTCACTAGAATCCCATCCACATTGTTCTGACTGTAAAACGCTGCAATTTTTTCCGCGGCGCTTACGCCACTTAGAGCTTTAGCCAAAAGAGGACCTTTCACGTCGTCATGTATATGCAGTTTTACATACAGCTAGAAAGCCAACAACGCGCTGAATTCAGCACACTGTCGGCTTTCCCGTTATGTGCCCCGGGGTTGGCGCCATCGGTGGTCTTAGTTTCACCAACCACCGTCAGAAGGGCGTTCCTGACAGTTTAGGCTGGGCTGTGAGGAACACCCTCCCTGACTGTACTCGTCCATAGACTTGTACTTGGGGGGGGCGTTCCTCACAGCTCTGTGTCATCACTGGGTGGTAAGGAACGCCCCCTCTGACAGTACAGGGCTATGGACGAGTACTGTCCGGGAGGGCGTTCCTCACAGCCCAGCTAGACTGTCAGGAACACCCTTCTGACGGTGGATGGTGAAACGAAGACCACCAATAGCTTCAACCCCAGGACACAACGGGAAAGCCGACCGTGCGCTTTATTCAGCACACGGTTGGCTTTCTAGCGGCATATAAAAC
Organism: Leptodactylus fallax; assembly: GCA_947044405.1. Taxonomy (NCBI): domain Eukaryota; kingdom Metazoa; phylum Chordata; class Amphibia; order Anura; family Leptodactylidae; genus Leptodactylus; species Leptodactylus fallax. The sequence continues at coordinate 68,428 of CAMRHE010000168.1, forward strand.
CGCATGTGTCTAAGGCAGGGTTCACACTATCGATGTCTGTTCTGATAGTGTCCGTTAAAAAAGAAAAAAAAACGGACACCTATCATAACAGATATTAACGGACAGTAACTGTTAACGTGTCCGTTTTTTTCAACTGATCCAATTAATGGATTAGTTAAAAAAAAGCGGACACATTAGCATCAGTTAGTGTCCGTTTTTTAACACTGTTTTTTTATTTATTTATTTTTTCTGCTTTCTGAGCATGCGCAGGAAAAAAACGGACATAAAATAACGGACAGTAACTGATGGCTATCAATTACTGTCCGTTACCCATAGACTTCAATGTTAAAAAAATAACGGTCACTTGCTGTCCGTCAAGAATCCGTTTTTTTCAAACGGACAAAAAGTCCTGCATGTAGGATTTTTTGTCCGCGAAAAAATAACGGACTTCTGACGGATTTGGTGTAAACGGACACTAACGGACACAATATAAAAATCCATTGAAATGAATGGAAATTTTAACGGATTTCTGACGGTTCAGCTGGTGTCCGATGCTAAAATCTTGTAACGGACAATAGCAACGGACACTACTGACGTAAACCAATGGTAGAGTGAACACCCCCTAAGGACATCAAAGGTCCTCTTTAAGGGCAGCTTGCTAAATAAATATAGGCAGCACTTCCAATTCACTTCAAAAAGCTGTGGTGTAGTTTATTCCATGTAATAGCAAAGTTTCAGCTCAAAGAGAGCCTTTGTCAAGGAAAGTGCCAGTGCATGTAATTCATACAAAACCAGCTCTCCGTTGAGGGATTCCGCACCTGAAGCCACTTGAAACCCGGCGGACCCCATTATAGTCTATGGGGTCTTTGGTTCCACTGCTTTTTAAGCGGATTAGGCTTCCGTTTCTTGGGTCCCCAAGCAGACCCGAGGAACAAAAAGCCAAATGCTAGTCTGAACCTAGCGTTACTCACAGGCATACTTTAACAAATTGCCTGAACACTTTTGGAGTGTTTTTGACAACGATACCTTATAGCTGCATTACATAATGATTTGTAAAAAGCATGGGATTATCTGGGATTAACCTACAGTGATGAGTAACTCCAGGATTGAGCGAACTCAGCCTGCTGTTTTATGCCATCATCAAAACTTAAAGGCCATATGACATATTTGATGATTGATGATTATTATTGATGATGATGGATATGGTGAGGAGGTGGTGGATCTGGAACATCCTCATCCTCATCACTGTGCACTGGAGTGTTGCCTGAATTGTGACTTGCCAGTCTTTGGATACATCTTTTCAAGGATAACTACACTATCTTAAAGCATAACAAAACTTTCAAACAATTTTTGTTTTCAAATTTCTGGCATCATTTGTAGCTTAAATTGGCTAATATACTTTACTAACAAATTTTGGCTCCTATCTGTGAAATTCTGTGCTTCTTTATTCTTGCCCTTGTTTTTATATTGAGAGCTGCCATATGTACAATGTTTCTCATTGGTATACATGATATTGTATAATGCAGGGAAACTGAGGCTGGAAAAGGGGCGGGGGTCACTTCAAACAAATATATGCATTATAAAACCTAGAACAGTGCTTATGACATTGTACGAAAGAGGAGATCCTCAGGTGAGAAAGCTACCACAGTTCTCTCTGTAATATTCCCAAAAATATTGCCTGATGAAAACAGTGTCAGTATTGGGAGCATGTGTATATAAATTTGCCAATCCCAACTGTGGTTTAAAACTAGCAATTCCTCTGGAAATTTTACAAGTAGAACTGCTATCAAGGTGTCATATGAAAGATGAGAATTTCATTGACAACAGAACCACTGTTCCATGCTTTAAGATGCCAGCGATCTAACTGTCTGAAATTAAATCTCCTTCCTCTGGCAGGGAGATACTGATCGCAGTCGTAGCAACATTTTTTATTTTTTTTTTTTTGCTAACATGTAAAATGCAGTAGTTACTTGCCGCTGACAGTTTCTGAGCTGATCGCAGCTGTTAACCCTTTTAATATCTTGGTCAAGTGTGACCAAGACATCTACACAGTGTAAACGAATGGGTACCGAATCTGTTGCTATGACAGCTAAGAGCTAATGAAGGACCCTTGGCTTGTCATCAGTAAATTTCTATAGCACTGCCTTTACATCAGGAATCTTACAATATATTGCAATATAGAATTATTGCAGTATCCTGTATGGCAATTATGCCCCCTACGGTTCAAACACCCATTGTGTTCATGCTCACCTGAAGAATTTAGGTAACAATTTTTACCGTACAGAGAATACTCCAAATATAAAACCATTAAGAAAATTGAGCAAGTTTTTTTTTTTCTCTCTCAATTCCACCCCATTATGTACTGAATGTTAAAAGGTTCCATCAAGTACAATTTGTCTCAAGAAAAAATAAGTCCTCTTAAGATTTTGTGGATCACAAAATAGGTAAACAATGGCTTTTGGAAGGTGCAGTGTAAAATAAATCAAAAAACACAAAACCGAAAAATGTCTGCAGCAGAATGGAGTTAAAGAAGACCTTTCAAGATGTTCACCAGCTCCAGTTCTTAGCATATATGTTAAAAGGTGCTACTTCACTGATTCTGGCACAGTTGGAAATTTTCCTCTAGCCCACACCATGCCTGAGCAATCAATGTTGTCAGCTTCAGTGCCTGATGTGCTATTTAAGCTCTGTACTGTCAGGAGGGCGGTGTCAGGCAAGAGCAGACAAGGGATGTGATTCTGAGCTCTGACACGGACTGTCTCTGATTGGAGCACTGAATCGCATCATTATCCCCCCTATCACTAGGGTAGGTCATCAATATATCAGATCAGTAGGAGGCCAGCATTTTGCACTTCTGGATATATCAGGATATCTGCAGTCGCAGCTGCCAGAACTGGTGTAATTTATCAGGCGCAAACAGACTGACGCTAGGTTCACACCTGCGTTCGGCTCAGATCTTCGTTATCCAGCTGATTTCTCTTTTCCCACACATCTTTGATATTATTCCAAGAGAACTGAAAGGGATTAACACTGCTAGTCTTGCTTAACTATACTTCCCTGTGTTCTCAGAGGAACAAACGCTCTGCACACAAACTTCTTCTCCAGGGCAAATCTCCTTCCCCAGTCATACTTCCTAAACCCTCTGATGGATATTACACCACTGTCGGTTATTAATTTACTAAACAGGTTTGGAACAAAAAGAAACATTTTGGGAATGTTTTCCCTTGAGCTGGGTTTCAAACCTATACTGCTGGCAATTAAAAACTGGCAGAGGATGGAAGTGTAAGACAAAAAAGGATGGAAGGAGAAAAAAAGTGTTAAGGTAGGAGGTTCCTAGCATTTTTAGATTCTGTATTTGGTTAAGTTTAACTGTAAAGTCATGAAAAGTAGTAACACATCCTGTCAAACAATTTAGACTAAAATCCTAGAGAAAATATCTTGAATATAGGGTTGGGCGATTTTGCAAAAAAAAAAAAAAACACAACTTTTTTTTTAACCCCACGTAAGATTTTCGATTTGAATCTCTATTTTCTTATTTGTTGAAAAATACAAAAACATCTATTTTACGCTGAATTCACTCCTCCACTTGTACTACATTCAGGGATTCCATTCCCTGCTCCGCATGAAAAATGCGGAGAGAAAAGTGCTGAAAGCAAGACTTTTCTCTCCGCATTTTACCACCCTTTTCGGGCGTAAACTGAGCAGAAACCACACGGACCTCATTATAATCTATGGGGTCCGCGGGTTTCCTTCGTAACAGCGCTTTTTTTTTTATGCAGATTGGGTTTCTGTTTGGGGGGGGATCCCCAAGCGGACCCCCCGAATGGAAACCTGTACGCAGATGTGAACCTAGCCTTAGTCACCAAATTCCCAAAAACATAACTGTTTCTGACTGTATACGGAGCTGTGTAAGGTGTCTTTTTGTGGCGCAAGATAGTAGTTTTAACTCCTACCATTTTGAGGAATATCTGTTTTATTGATCCCCAATTTATTTGATTTTTTGGGATGTGTGAGAAAGAATTGAGATATTATCAATCAGTTATTTAGATTTTTTTTTTCTGCTATGGTGTTCACTGTATGGGATAAGCATTTTTACAGTTTGTCCATTTTTGGGTGTAGGATGTCTAATGTGTTTTTCTTTTTACATGCATTTTATGGAAAGGGGGCACAATTTTAATTTTTTCTCATGGGGATTATGGTTATGATTATGCCATGAAAACCAAAGGTTAACTTGCTGATTTGGTGGGGTCCACCTGCCAAGACCCCCACTGATCCTGAGAGTGGGGGTGTTTTACCCCTGTTGTGAACATAGCTGCAGTGAATACAGACGTAACTCATTTAGATGGGAATTCTGGAGAAATGCTGTAACTCAGCTATTTCCAGCTCTCCCATTTAAATGAATGGCAGCAGGAGTTTGTCTGTGTGTAGCTACACTCACAATGGGGGTAAAATACCCTCTGTTGCCAAGATATTTTTAATACTTAAACTACATTTTTTTTTTTTTTTAATACAAAAGTTTTTAAATGGAAAAAAAACGATGTAGGGCGGCACTCTTTTTTTAATCATCCGTTATTGTATTATTGCAGTAGATAGTGGCCAATAATTTACACACCAATCCTCGCTCCTGTCTAGGCACGCTCTGCTGCCACCTCCAGGGTGGACTGTAGCTGGTGTCATTATTCAAGCGCAGCCCTGCCTAGAGGCAGCAGCGGAGTCGGCCTGGACAGGAGCACGGATGGGTAAAAATTATCAGCTGCTACCTATTGCAATAATACAATAAGGAATGGACGATTAGAAAAAGAACGCTGCCCCACCCCAGTATATTGAAGCACCGCCTCTTGGAAGATGCTCCCCTGCTTCCAATTCCTAAAAGCAGACAAATAGGTTTCATTTGCCATTCTAAGAGAAATTAAAAAACAAGCCTGACCTATATTTACTACTAATTATTAGACCTGAGCAATGTACTTAGGTCTCTCAAGTACAGAAACTCTGTGTACTTTAAGTCTAGACAGGTACCTTGAGCACTTTAAATCCTAAGTGATGGGAGGGTCTAAACAAAGAATTTTCTAACCCAGAGTTAAACAAAAAAAATCCCCAAAAAAATCTCTTCTGCTATTGCCAGAAAAAAAAATGTCTTGTTAATTTTGGCATTTACATTTGCAGGCAACTTTTACCAAGCATATGAGCTTGCTGCATATGACAAGAAATTAGCACTCATATTGCTTGATCAGACCACCAGAGCAAGAGATCCGAGTTTCTAGGGCTAGTACACACACTGCACCAAGTATCACTACTAGCATTAGTGCATTTGCCATTTGACAGAATACTTGCTCTTAAAATGTAAAACATGTAGAATACCTTGTACAGATCTCAAATAATGGTGCGCTTACACAATTCTCACTCCTAATCTACTCTAGAGTGAGCAGATTGTACTGGCAGACTTTGCAGGCACAAATTCCTTCCAGTATGGTATGCAGCAACATTCCAAGATTAACAGTGCAAAAATACACATTTCAGGAACCAGATGGAAAAGTGCCCCTCTTGTCTAGGATTTCTAATGTACAAATCACGTCAAATACTTTAATCTGCTGATAAAATATTGATCTTCTGTAATAACGATATATACAGTATACTTCTACACGCCTCAAAATCGAAACTGTCCAAGAAGTGCTCGATGGGAGACATGTTTTGAGATACCGCAGGCGAAGGTAGCATATTTTGACTACGCAGGTTACTCTCAGCAGCATGAGCGACATGTGGTCTGGCATTGTCCTGTTGAAAAATGGTTCCTGGGGCACTTTGGAGAAATAGCCGTACCACTGGTTCCATGGCCAAATCAAATGTGTTTGCGTGGGTTTCCTCTGAGTACTCCGGTTTCCCCCCACACTCAGTGACATACTGATAGTGAATTTAGATTGTGAGCCCTATATGGGAAATTGACCGACAATGTATCTAAAAGCACTTTAGAATATGCTGGCACTAAGTCAAGCAAGCAAAATGAATAAAATAAATACATACATAAATATAAACACCAAGATGTTCGTGTACCTGAAATGAGGAAAGTATATATGTATTTACATATATGCATTTTACCGGGCTGGCCGATAAATATTATAAATTGAAAGGAAAAAAAATATACGTAATCAAAATGGGCTTCAGTCTATGGCTGAATAGAAGAATGTATACCATGATGTACTTATTAGTGTATATGGCAAAAGAGTATCCATTTTGCATATGTTAGCCTTGTACACAGATGTATACTGCTTTCTAGTCAAGATGATGCTGATGATTTCTAATGACAGATAATGTGCACTGAATCATATACACGTCATAAGGTTCTCTTCATGGGAAGTTCCTAGATTCATTTTAGCACAGAAAAGATAGATAGATAATTACAAGTAATAGTATACTAGCCATTTATGCTGAAATGCAAGCAACCCCAATTTAACTTTGTAAAGGAGATCAAAAACTCATAACTACACAGTATGCTATTAATATCATTGCATTTGGTGTAGAGACAGGTATAGCAAGAATGAATACATTTCTTTGCATCCGAAGGCACTGGGGATAGTGTCACTCTAACACTTACCAATCTCAATAAATGAAGACCCTTACATGATCTGTAATGTCAACATGTGAGCTGTACTGTGGATGCAATTTAGCATCTGTATTATAGGCTCTGGGCCCATTCTCCTTGCAGTTCGAGGGAATCAAACATAGATCACCATAGCTGGAAAGAGGGAAAGAGAATTGTGCTGGAAAATGCTATAAATTTCCATTCATGAGGGTCTGACTACTAGGACCCTAAAATTTTTACAAAAAAATGAGGCCACATGGCTCGTATAAGTCTCCTGCACACAGGGAAATGTATCTTGAAAAATGTGGTCAGACTTTCCAGCCTGAAACCAGTCCAGAGACCTGGCTTCCTGTGGCCCTAGAGTGCTGCCTGAGGAAAAACATTGAAATGGCGTCCCTTTTCCCCAGCAGTCAATGTAAAGGGAACCCAAGATCTTGCTCCTAAAACAATCAGCAGTAACTGAGAAGGCATCTAACCCACAGCCCAACGCTGTCTGCATAATCTCTGATCACTGTATCCTTAGAAAAATTACTTTCAATATGCAAATTAGAGTTTTAAATTCGAGGAGGTGGAGATCTAGTGTATAAAGTCATGCACATTCCATCGCCTCCCTTCCACCGCACTGTATCGCCCCAGACTGTGACATACTCACTTCTGCTTGATTAAAATCTGTGCATGTGCAGCGGTTCTTAGCTTAGCACGGTGTACATCCTTGGCTTCATTTTATCACTGCGTATGGATCGGGGGGGGGGGGAGGGGGGCACAGTGACACATGTCAGTCAGGTGGCTTCAGTACTGAGAGGTGAGCATATCCAGAGGCAGTCACCTGCTGAGATCTGTCACTAAGCCCCAGTGCATGTGCTGTGATGAAATGAAGTGAAGGATGTACACCTGGCTTCAGCGCTAAGCTTAACCACCATTGTACATGTACAGGATTTAATCAGGCCTGAGTGGGTACATCACAGGGACTGGGGGTGGTATAATGTAACAGAAGGGAGGTGATGGAGAGTGGAGAGCTTGACTTTATAAACTAGTTCTCCACCACCTTGACTTCAAAAACTTAAATTTACATATTGAATAAAAATAATTTTTCTAAGGATAGACGCAGTGCTCAGACAGACTGGGAAGGAGGAGAGATGTCCCCCTCAGGTATTGTTGATGGCTTCAGGGACAAAATTGTGATAACAGATTTCCTTTAATGCAATTTCTAAAGGCATACTCCCCTATCTCTGGCACTCTATTGTCCATTCTCGGTCCCCTTTTCATCCCATGCTGGGGCTGTGAGGCTCACATGACTGCTGCTGGTAAGGAACTGGTGACAGATGTGAACGTGTCATTGGTCCCTCTCCAGTCTCAGCAGTCATGTGAGCCTCACAGCTTTTGGTGCTGTAAGCCCTGGCACACAACAGAAAGGGGATTGGGAGTAGACAACAGAGCGAAGGTGCAAGTGATTATGCTTTTTTTGTCTTTTACACCCACCCCCTCCACAGCGGAGGTTGCTCCAAACCCTTCACAACCCCTTTAAGTCCACAGATGTCTTAAATCACTCCACTAACCTTCCCCCTCTGAAGTTAAAAAATTTGAGATTATCTTTAGGGAGGCAATGGAAGATGACTGTGGAGTTAAAAATGCTATTAAAACAGACTGCCTGGGGAAGAGAGGGCAGTGACACCTCAACATACTTCCAAAGAACATTCTTCACTGTCACTGACTGTGGCACTGGTCCTCCCTTCCCCAGCAGTCAATTTATTACAATTAATCTGACTGCCATGGGGAGGAGGGAATAGTGCCACATTCAGTGCCAGTGAAGAATGCTCTTCTGAAGAACACTGTCACTGGTTCTACAAGGCGCTGCTCAGAACAACAACTCAATCAGTAACTTTTGGTTGCCCGTGCCCCTAGTATGGCCGCTGCCACATGCCCATGTTGCTGCATTAGGAGACCTGCCCACTGCCCCATATCCTCCATCCAAGCTACTATCACTTACTTACCCATATCTGCTCAGCGTCCGTATGCAGGCTAGTTGAGACTGTGTAAGGTCACATCGTCTGTAAAGGAGCTGTCAGAGCCATGGCGCAGGCATTTGGCAGTGGCCATACTAGGGGTAAGGGCAACCACAAGTAACTGATGTTGAGTTGTGGTGCCAGGCAGTGCTGCACCTTCAGGGACTCAGCAATCTGCCGTCTGAGGTGAGATACTCCTCTTGCTTCATGGGAGATACCCCCCATATACTACTGGACTGTACATCAGGTGAGGCAGGGACTCCTGGCATCATTGATCACTAAGAATTCCATACAATAGATGAACATATTTGAAAAGGTGAGGAGACTCAAAATTTAGGGGGTACTATAACAGCACAGTAATGAGTATGTCTCAGCAAAGAAACATTGTTGATATAGGGAGTAAATTGATAAAATATACATGCTGGTATGTTTTAACATCTTAACTCTGAATTGTGAGCAGTAAGTATTGCAGCGCCCAGCATGTAAACAATGCTGAGAGATGCATGCTCCAAGATAGCATAACTGTCAAGGCCCCCAGATCAGCTATCAATTTTACATTGGGTTGGTGGTGGGGTTCTATCACAATGCTTGACCATCAGTTTTTAAAAGGTAGATAATCCCTTTTAAAAGGAGAATTCCAGTTCTTTATTACTGATGATCTATCCTCAGGATAGGATAAGTCATCGATAAGTGATCAGTGGGGGTCTGAAACCCAGGATCCCTGCTGATTAACAGTTTGAAGGGGCCATGGAGCTTTTGTGACTATCGTGACCTCTTCATTGTTTACACAAGTTGTCCATTTTATAGTGACAATTATATCCCGCTCATTCTATAGGGCGGGGCTGTAATTACATCATATGGCCTCTATAAAACAGTGTGCGATGTAAATATTGAAAGAGTCATTCACGAGCACCACAGTCCCTTCAAACAGCTGATCAGTGGTGTTCCCAGGTGTTGAACCCCCACTGATCTCTTATTGATGACCTATCCTGAGGATAGGTCATCAATAGCAATTAAGTGGAATACCCTTTTAAAGGGGTTATCCACTGAGGGGTCCCCATTCTAGCCTCATGACAGCAGTCAGTGATAGACTGATTGCAAGAGACACAGCAGTCAGGTTAAGACAATACATCACTAAGGGGCCATTCACATCACGTTTTTTACATCAGTTTAACGGATGCAAAAAATACTACGTTTTTGTGTCCTTCAAAAAAAATGGGCAGCAATAGATCCAATCTCTGCTTCAGGTGATGTACTGTATTACAAGGGAGACAGCAGTAGGATTATCAGGTTTTCCCTGACCGCTGTCATGATTCAGTGGCCCCCTGCCTATCTTCAGATGCCCGAGGACCCCCTACCCCTCTGGGTCCAGTGGTTATTACGTCCCTGCACAGAACTGCAAACCCCTTTCACATGTTTACACTAAGGAGATTCTATGCCTTAATCCTGAAAATCTGCTAATATTCTAAAGGGGTATTTTATACCCCTAGTCACAAGCTCTGTAAGGCATAAAGGATCTCACCATATATTTAAAAATACAGAATATGCCTTATTGCCACAGATATATAAAAAAAGCTCAAATATTAGCTCTATTAAATTGTAATGTAGCTAAAATGTGTAAAGATCTACTAGTCAACCTGCTGTAATAATCGGAGTCTGAAATATTTACATATTCAACAGAATTGCCTATGGAAAGTCTGTACTGTGCAAACATAGCCTCACCAAGTAATAAGGGACTGAGTTCATCCATATATCTGCTGGGTTGACTATCAACATTTTTAGTAAGGGATACATCAGTTGTGTAAGGTATGTATCAGTTATTTCCTTATTGTGGGCAGATCATCAGATAGAGATAGTACACACACAAGAAGAGAACCCCACCACATCATAATGGCTGGGTTTCTGACAAATGAAAGGCCATAGAATTTTAAAGATTTTCTCTAACCATTTAACTTTAAATTATCTACATTTAAAGGGAGTCTGTCACCAGCGTGAGGCATATTAAACCAGCAACACAGTTCGATATGTCAGGATTATCTGATTGTAATCCCTTTTCCCTCATGAAAATTCCTACCTCATTTGCCGAGATATTCATTTATTTCACAATATGCAAATGAGTAGTCTGGAGTACTGAGGGCGTCTCCTTTGCTCCAAGCAGTTCCGAGCAAAGAAGTCATCCTCGGTGCTCCAGAATGCTCACTTGCATATTGTGAAATAAATGAATATCTTAGCAATGGAGGCATGAATTTTAATGGGAAAAAAGGTGTTACAAGCAGATGAGCCTGACCTATCAAACTGAGTTGATTTATTATGCTTCACCCTGGTGACAGACTCACTATAAATATGGTTATGCTGATGGGAAAACCTATTTAACTTGAAAGATAATAGTATCCTAGGCACATGCCGAACAAAATATAGATACCAATAAACAAATAAGAGTTATGTCTCCTAAAATAGTAAAGTACAGGAAGAAAAATAATCCACAAAGATTATACCAATATATTATAGTCATGTGGACCATACACTTGTTGATTGTTTTCTTGCACCCTTTGACCCTCCCTTATCTACATATTTTTGTAATGCCTTTACCTCTGTCACCTCTGTTCTTCACATGCAGTGTGATTCATATAAAAAACTGAATGCTGGTAAAGAGGTTAACACAATAAAGATACAGTATCTAAAAAAACTCACATCACCTGCAAAGGATAGGATTTGTAATAAAAGCTAAATGTGAGAATTGTATTCCAGCTCCCCTCCTGTGGCTACTAAACGGTTCCTCTCCTGGGTAGAGCTATAAATTTTATCACAAGATTAGCAGATGTACTACAGAGAGGGCACTGGCGCTGAATATGTAACACACAGAGACAATACATCAAGTCTATTAGCAGCTAAGCATAGTGCTAGGAGACTGACAAAGAGAAGGCTAAAATAAACTACAGACAATCTAATAAAAAGGAAGGAACATCGGCATTTATATATATATGTGCATGGGTGTAATGCATGGCTAAGGACAAATGCAGGATATGAATGTTACAGGTCAACATGAATGACTACCACTAGGAAGGCTATTTACAAACCAGTTGGTAACTACTCCTTAAAACATTCCCTCTCAGTTGCTTGTTACTTTGTTACTATTCATTTGCAAAGCTTTTGATCATGCATTTACCTGACCACCAAAGTTTATATATAGTACAGTATGCTGAAGGCATAGTATGTTCAAGTTTACATATACTACAGTATGTTAAAAGTGACTCTTTACAATAAGCCAACTCCAACCATGAAGCTAATACCCCATGTAGCGAACTGCAGCCAAGAAAACGCTGTGGAAAAGACCCTGGAGGAAACGCAGCGTGTTTTTTTCCATAGTGTTTTTTCACAGAAAGTCTGCAGAGTTTTCCTGTGGCTAAGAGGAAGTTCCAATCAACCCTGTCAAAGGAAGTATGAGATTTACGGGCGTAGTGGAGAAGGTCTTCAGAATGTAGTCACGTTCCTCTCTTCGAGGGATAAAACCTACCTGATCAGGGTGAACTAGGGCGCCCATATGGTGTCCCAGGCGATTCGCGATAAGCTTACCAAAAAGTTTAGCATCTTTCCCTTCCTTGGGAAGGACTGTGATATGGTCGTGAAGAAAAGAGGAGGGGAAGGGAGTGTCAAGGGAAAACAAAATGTTTTTAAAAGGTAGGGAGCAAGGTCTGAGAGAGGAGTTTTGTAGAAGCAGGCTGTGTAGCCATCAGGGCCGGGGATCTTACCGCACAGAAGACTGGAGACCCCCCCCCAATTCCAGCTCCGTTTGGGAAAAGGGTGTCTCAGTGGCATCCTCCGCCGAGAGGGATGAAAGGGTTGTATCGCGGATATATTGGCGTAGGTTACGCAGGAGATCAGGTTTCTCAGTGGCTGTGTGTGGGGGTCGGGCAAGTAAAGAGTGGTAGTAGTGTTTAAAGGTAGAGGCAATATCTGGGGTAAGAGGAGAGGTGTAGCCCTCAGATGTTTTGATGGACACGATGTGGGAGGCAGTTTGCCGATCCCAGACCACATGAGCAAGGCGGCGATCGGCCTTATTGCCCCACTCAGAGGGATTTCTTGCTGGTGAAATCACTGCTGCTGACACTCAAGAAGGGCTGAGAGTTGAGTTCTGGAGGGATTGCTTATGTTATGCTTCAAGCGAGCTCAGGGTTTGCAAGAGAGACTGAAGCTTTGCCCCAGCTTCACGCTCGAGTCTAGCTCCATGTTTCACCAGGACACCCCCTCAGAACACATTTCAGCGTCTTCCATTGGTTCAGATTTTTTATACGGGAGGTGTCATCCTGTAAACGGTTTTGACCAAAGTCAGTAATTGACTGCTTGAGGTCAGAATCTTGCAGCAGCGACTAGTTGAGTCGTCAAGTATAAGAGCAACGAGTGGGAGGGAGGAGCTTGAGGCAACAAGAGACACAGGAGAATGGTCAAAGAATTAGGCACTGCCAATAGTGGCTGTCATAACCTGGGGAAGGAGTGAGTGGGAGAGGAATATATAGTCCAATCTGCTGTATGAGTTATGTGTGCATGGGAGAAAGAAATAATCCTTATCATCCAGGTGTAAGATGCGCCATACCTCGCACATCAGCAGTGTAATTGTTTACGGAATTTATTAAGGGCACTATAAGGGGTATGAGATTTACCCGTAGAGGAGTCTATGGGGGAGGGGGGGTTGAGTGTTAAGTTAAAGTCTCCACAAAGGATAAGATGATCACGATGAAAAGGACTGAAGAGTGAAGAGAGTAGAAAAGAGGAAGGGTACCTGGCCAGAGTTGGGAGAGTAGCTATTAGCAATGGTGTATGTGGTGCCATAAATCTCACACAGAAGGAAAAGAAACGGGCCTCAGGATCAGAAAGAGAGTTGAGGATCTTAAGTGTTAGGTTGTTATGGAAGAAAGTAGCTATCCCTCTGGTTTTACCCTGCAGAATACTGTTATGCAACCATACCTGATAATAGCTGGCATATGGGAGGAGAGAAAGAGGGTCTCCTGCAAACAGAACCCACTTAACCCCGAGCAGGGAGGATATGAGGGTGTCGGAGCCTCTGAAACACAATGTAATGAAGCCTGCTGCTGCCTGTGTGGGGGTGCTGGGAGTTCAGGAGGCAGTGATGTCATTGCTGTAGCATCTGACGATGCTCTGGAGTCTCCCAGTGGGAGAAAATAGTTGGAGATCAGCATCTCAGGTGCCTTAAAATTTTAGGAAATTGTGTCTCCAATTGGGCATAACATATTGGACACCGTAATGGCATATTTTAAAAAAAAAAAATAAAAAAATTTAAATTGTCACTGTGCACATTAATTTTTGGAAAGCAATCTTTAGTTCAAAATTATAATACCTCTTTATTCCTTAAGGGGTGTAGTTTTGCAAGAGTTAACATTGTTTATTTTAAATCAGAGCATTTGCAGTTGCCTGCCAATGTAGAATAAATAACCAAATTAGATCTAAAGCATGTACAGTGGGGAAAAAAAAAAATATTTAGTCAGCCGCCAATTGTGCAATTTCTCCCACTTAAAAAGATGAGAGGCCTGTAATTGACATCATAAGTAGACCTCAACTATGAGAGACAAAATGAGAAAACATATCTAGAAAAATCACATTGTCTGATTTTTAAAGAATTTATTTGCAAGTTATGGTGGAAAATAAGTATTTGGACAATAACAAAAGTTCATCTCAATACTTTGTTATATATCCTTTGTTGGCAATGACAGAGGTCAAACGTTTTCTGTAAGTCTTCACAAGGTTGGCACACACTGTTGCTGGTATGTAGGCCCATTCCTCCATGCAGATCTCCTCTAGAGCAGTGATGTTTTGGGGCTGTCGCTGGGCAACACGGACTTTCAACTCCCTCCAAAGGTTTTCTATGGGGTTGAGATCTGGAGACTGGCTAGGCCACTCCAGGACCTTGAAATGCTTCTTACAAAGCCACTCCTTCGTTGCCCTGGCGGTGTGCTTGGGATCATTGTCATGCTGAAAGACCCAGCCACGTTTCTTCAATGCCCTTGCTGATGGAAGGAGGTTTGCACTCAAAATCTCACGATGCATGGCCCCCATTCATTCTTTCCAGTCCCTTTGCAGAGAAACAGCCCCAAAGCATGATGTTGCCACCCCCATGCTTCACAGTAGGTATGGTGTTCTTTGGATGCAACTCAGCATTCACTCTCCTCCAAACACGCCGAGTTATGTTTCTACCAAACAGTTCTACTTTGGTTTCATCTGACCATATGACATTCTCCCAATACTCTTCTGGAACATCCAAATGCTCTCTAGCAAACTTCAGAGGGGCCCGGATATGTACTGGCTTAAGCAGGGGGACACGTCTGGCACTGCAGGATCTGAGTCCCTGGCGGCGTAGTGTGTTACTGACGGTAGCCTTTGTTACGTTAGTCCCAGCTTTCTGTAGGTCATTCACTAGGTCCCCCTGTGTGGTTCTGGGATGTTTGCTCACCATTCTTGTGATCATATTGACCCCACGGGGTGAGATCTTGCGTGGAGCCCCTGATCGAGGGAGATATCAGTGGTCTTATATGTCTTCCATTTTCTAATTATTGCTCCCACAGTTGATTTCTTCACACCAAGCTGCTTGCCTATTGCAGATTCAGTCTTCCCAGCCCGGTGCAGGTCTACAATTTTGTTTCTGGTGTCCTTCCACAGCTCTTTGGTCTTCACCATAGTGGAGTTTGGAGTGTGACTGTTTGAGGTTGTGGACAGGTGTCTTTTATACTGATAATTTCAAACAGGTGCCATTACTACAGGTAATGAGTGGATGACAGAGGAGCCTCTTAAAGAAGAAGTTACAGGTCTGTGAGAGCCAGAAGTCTTGCTTGTTTGTAGGTGACCAAATACTTATTTTCCACCATAATTTGCAAATCAATTCTTCAAAAATCAGACTGATTTTCTGGATTTGTTTTTTCATTTTGTCTCTCATAGTTGAGGTCTACCTATGATGTCAATTACAGGCCTCATCTTTTTAAGTGGGAGAACTTGAACAATTGGTGGATGACTAAATACTTTTTTTCCTCACTGTATGGTGCACTTTCAGTTCTGAGCAATAGTATTTTCAGGCCAAAGATTAGGGCCACACATCTTTGAGCATGACATTTTGGGCACTGAAATAGCATATATCTGGGAAGTTGTCAATTTTCCTTTGCCCCATTCACTGCACATTTCTTTTTGTAAAGCATCTCTGAGGTCAAAATGATCACTAGACCCCTTGATACATTTTTAAGGGGTGCAGTCTTTAAAATGAGGTCATTACATTAGCACATATGAGATTTTGCAAAAGAGGCATGGCACCTGTAAATTATTCTGCCCTTTTCGACCATGCAGCCCATTTTTCTTCCAGTGCCTCCTTATTGTGCATCTTGAAACAGTCACACTGATAGTTTTCAGAGAGTCCTGTATTTCAGCTGATGTTATGTGTGGGTTTTCCTTTGCATCCCAAACAATTTTCCGGGCGGTTGTGGCCCGAAATTTTGGTTGGTCTACCTGACCATGGTTTGGTTTCTGGGCATGTTATCAGGCTAAAATCACCAGGGTATGTGAACTTTTGAACAGGGTCATTTTGATGTTTTTGGTTGTCATTATGATTTAAAAAGAGAAAACACAGAAGTTTGACAATACATGGCTTCAACCAACCACTAACCATGAGTGGAGAAAACGTTTTTGTGTTATTCATATTCTCTGAAAAAAGGCCAAAAAAAAACAAAATCTGCCGAGGTATGTAAACTTTTTAACACAACTGTATTTCTGTACATCGGAGTGTATATGTAATTTTTCATTTCCACAGCCCATTGTTAATAAATTCTATGAAATAACTCTGGGGTCAAAATATACTCATCTTGATAAATTCCTTAAGGGGTATAATTTCCAAAATAGGGTCACCAATGGGGAGGTTCCATTGTACTGGTATTTTAGGGGCTCTGCAAATGAGACATTGCACCTGAAAACTATTCCAGGCAAAATCTGCGCTCCAAAAGCCAAAGAGTACTCTTTCCGTTCCAAGCCCCAATATGTACCCATACAGCAGTTTACAACCACATATGAGGTATTGCTGTGTTCACAAGAAACTGTGTAAAACTGTTTAGTGCTTTCTCTACATTAATCCCATGTGAATGTGTAAATAAAAAAAAATGAAATGACTAAATTTTACATTCATTTCAATTCCTATGAAACACTTAAAGGGTTAAACTTCCCAAATGCCGTTCTGCACTATTTGAGGAATGCAGTTTTAATAACAGGTATATAGGCCTTCAAAATCCCCTCAGAACTGGTCCTTTCAAAAAATGGGGTTGGGGAATTTTCTTGCAAATTTGGAAAATTGCTGTTAGACTTGTAAGCCATTTACCTTCCAAAATAAATTAAAATTAAATGACGATTAAAAGATGATGCCAACATAAAAGTAGAGATAAGGCAAATATTATTTAACTAAATAGGATGGTATGATTATCTGTCAGAAAAGCAGAGCATTACTCATTTTGAAAATTGCAAATTTTTCAAAATTTTCACGAAATTTCCTATTTTTTAAATAAATAAATGCAAAAAATATCATCACTCAGGCTACGTTGCAATACCAAGCACTGTCGCTATACAATGAAGGTGCTGTTCTTGGCAAGTAGGGAAGAGTCCACAGCAATCCGTATCGCAGTCCTGGAAAGTATTCCAAGGTTATTACTACATAAAGTAGCACATGTCAGCTTTCAAAAATGGGTCTGTGCCCTTAAGGTATTCTTGGGCACCACCTCAGCTGATGTGGCTCCAAGAAGCCATGTATAAGGAATATTGCCAGAAGCAGCAGTGTTGATAACCTATGAATTTTCACTACAGCCTAGACAATCCCTTTAAAAGGGATTAAATTAGACTCAGATTCAGACAGTGTGGGAGAAATTTGCAGAACACAAAGAAAGCCAATGCAAAAATGGAGAAAATATAATGTATGTTTTGTCCTCGGTCATATTTTACCTTAGGATCCCAGTGCTAAAAGACTCCAAAGCTACCCTGCTTCACTTTAGTATGAATATACTGACTGAGAGCCAGACTTATCACTCAACATGATTGCTATTAATTCTAGTTCCTTTAAGGACTGGACATCAACTTTCACAATGTTCCTAGAAGAGCAGAGTCAGTAAACGCCAATCTGAAAATCCAATCTGACTATCCAAGTAGGAGCAGAGCATGGTAGCTACCTTATGTGTGTGTGGGGGGGGGGGGGAAATTGTTCCTTACATAGTATCTCCTGACATATGCACTTTGATTTTACTAGTAATAATAGAGGTATGTCAAAGGGGATGCCTCACCAATTATTTATTTTAAAAGGCTGAGAATAGTGTAATTAAACATACTCACCGAATCTCTGCTGCTCCCAACCTAATACTTCACAGTACCCGCTTGGTTTCTACTTTCTGCCTTCTCTCGTCACACAGAAAAACCTGCTTCATCCAAGGATTGGTTGCGTGACTTGAGTATTGAGAGGGATCAGGAAGTAGAGACCAATGGGAGATTCTTCATTGGAATGGGAGCAGATGGGAATTGGTTAGGTCTGACATTCATTTTACACCATTCTCTGCCTTTTTTTTTTTCCCCCAAAACATTAAATCAGCCAAACAACCTTTTTAAAGTGTCTGTTTTCTAAGACTGTTTTTAACAAGGGTTTGAGTTACAAAACTACTATAAAAAAAAAAAATACATACATAAATAATTGAGCCATTGTAAAACCTTCCAGACCTGAGACAAGAGAGAGAACTAAAACTGGAAAATATCATTAAAAGGAATCTCAAAATATTACTAATATTATATATGTGTGTGTTATTTTTTTTTTTTTTTACTATGTTGCGGTTATTTCCTCATTAGAAATTACACTGTAACCCTAGGTTCACAGTAGAGTTTGGGTTTCCGTTCTTCGGATCCACAGACCACAGAGACTATAATGGGGTCCGCGGGGTTTCAGTCCAAAATCGGCGGTGATATTTCAGTTTTTCTTTTTTAATAAATTTGCAAAAATATCTACATTTGTTTGTTTTTTTCTGTCAAGATGGGGTTCTGAGTGTACATTAATGAGAAATAAATTGAACTTTTTTGCTTTTAGCAAATGAATGCAATGAAACAAAGTGGAAAATGTAAAAGGAGTCTGAATACTTTCCGTACCCACTGTATATAGTATAAGTAATCATCTCTGTTCAAGACACCAAAGTGGCGTTCAGTATTTACTAATATCCACTGGGGTACACATTAAATAATTGAAATGAATAAATGTTAAATATATAATTTATGAATATAACAATATAAACATTAAAACAAAAACAAACTTTCCATGCACGTTAAAGAGGACCTTTCACCACCGCCACCAATTTAAGTTCTTGACATTTTTATAGGCGCCACTTCATTCTTTTTTTGCAGAGCAGTTGGAATTTTCTCTCTAGTCCTCAGCATTCCCGAGCAAAAATCACAGTTAGTTTTGATGCCTGATGTGCTATTTAGAGACTGTTACGTCAGACAGGGGAACGGTGAAGACTAGAGAAAAAAAAAAATAAATTCAGCTGTGCCAGAATCAGCGGAGCAGCGGCTAGTGAATTATGTAAATAGCTGGATCTGGTGAAAGGTCCTCTTTAAAGCAAAAATGCACACATTTAGACAGAAATACAATATGCTGCACATGCTTTCTAGTAACACTAAAACCCAGAGATAGATCCACATCAGTCATGGTAACATGATAAAAATGGTATTAGCAATTTTCATCTCTATCAAAAGACTTTAAATGTCCAAGTGAAACCACTTGAAAGACTGCGGCTATTATATTAATCTGACAGTAGCAGTTTACTGCCCACAACCCCTCGAAGGCTGGGGAAGGAATAAATGTAAAAAAGCAGAGACTTGGACAACAATGAAGACCACTACCATTACCTATTGCAACTACTTCACGCTTCCTTATATACAATATGAAGAAATCCAGAGTAAAATGTTTTTTTCTTTTAATCTCTGTAAACTATTCTGGAGCAGAAACTTGGGAATGCTGACACACACATTTGTAAATTTTAAATGGACATCACCTAGAAGTGACCTAAGCATGCCCAAGAAACTCAAGCCACATATTCATGCTACTCTGCAGTAAGAAACCCCTAGATGTTCAGCAAAAGAATTTTCAACTAGTTTACAAGGCTTGTCTAAGGCCTGGGAAGTCCAAATTGTAATTGATAATATCACATCTGAAAACATCCTAGCACAACAAACCTTTATAAATGGGCACATCAACATAAGGGTTTTTATGACCACACACATTACATAAATGTTGGCTGATGCTATAGATTTTGGAAGGACCAATCATCTAATGTGCATAGGTGCCCAAAATGATATTTTTGTTCTCAAGTTAGATAAGCTTTTATTAAAGGGGTATTCCCATCTCAAGGATCCCATCTATACTGCTAGCTGTTAGATTATTCCTCCTATTGTTTCCACAGTGTTTCTATGTTGCATGTCCTGTATCTGCTAAGACAGGATGGATGACGAGAGTCACTGCTCTCTGGGGGGGCTGAGTTCTCTCTGTTATGTACATCTCTGTGGTCAGGACAATCAGGTCAGCTAATTGCAGTTTGCTAATAAAGGCTCCAGGAGTCATGTCTGTTATCTCTCTATGTAAACACAAAAATAACAGAGTCCGTTCTCTGTAGAAGCATGGTAAGTGTTCTATACAAACCTGTGTAATGTAATACATTTACTGTGCATATTACTTGAACTGCATTTATATTGGATTTCTAGTAATCATCATAATCTCTCATGGTAAAAGCAAAGTCTATATCTTTTGTGATACTTCATAGTATCCTGTTCAGAGAGTCATAGCCATCCCACCAGTTTGCTGAAGAATACAGGAAGTGAAAAGAAGAGACAGCAGGCAAAGCTGATGAGACGGAGATGGGAAAACCCCTTTAATGTTTTAGTGGGGTCCATGTGGGGGGTGGTGGGTGACAGAAGGATACTGTCCGTGGTGAGCTCCATGCGGGAGAATAACTCCCATCCCATGCATGAGACTGTGATAGTGCTGAGCAGTACTGTCAGTGACCGACTGCTCCACCCTAGGTGTGAGAAGGAGCGCTATCGGAAGTCTTTCCTCCCCACCGCGGTTAGGCTGTACAACCAACACCGACCTAAGCGGAGATCATTACATACAGAGAACTGAAATATCTGTCTGTTAAATCCCCCCCCCCCCCACCCTCTGCTACGTCCTATCTGTCTGTCTGCTATTAATATAATGCCTCTCACCTTGGAACATTCCTGTACATGTTGTATTTGTATTTGTATCTGCTTATCTTATCTTATCTTTGCTGCTGTAACACACTGAATTTCCCCACTGAGGGACTATTAAAGGACTATTATTATTATTATTATTATTATTATTAAAAAAAAAAAAAAATCCTATAGTTTTTTTTTGCATTTTGTTTCTACGGCATTCACTCTGCATTATGCACTACGTCTGGTGGGTCTTACACGTTTATAGTGTTAATATATTTATATTTGTTTTATGTTGTACCAAAACTTTTTTTTTTTTTTTTTTTTAAATCAATAACTTTCCTGGGGTCACCGTATTCTGATGCCTATAACTTTTTTACAGTTTAGTTGATGAAGATATGTCAGAGCTCTTTATTTGTGGGGAAGTTGTAGTTTTTATTGGTACCAATGATTGGTATGTCTGACTTTTTGAACACTTTTTATTGCTATGTTTGTGGGGAAGGGAGGTGACCAAAATACATTAATTTGCACACTGTGCTATTTTTTTTTTTTTCCAGAGTTTACCATATGAGCACTTTTACAGCCCAGAGTGGGAAGAGGTGAAGGTACTTGAATGTGCCTGTATACAAGGGACTAAAGAGATGAAAAATTTAAAAATCTGGAGAGAAAAAAAAAAAAAAAAAGCCACTGATTCTGAGCGAATGACCTACTTTTCTGCATTGATGAGAAGAGGTCAACAATATCAGATCAGTAGGGGTCCAACAACCACCATCCACACCAATCAGCTGTTCTCGGCAGTTTCCGGCACTGAAACTGTCAGAAAACAGAGTAGCTTGATGATTGGTGGGACTGGTAGGGGTTGGACCCCCACAAATCTGATATGGATAACCAATGCTAGGGAAAGGTCATCAATATCAGTTAACACTGCAAACCTTGTTCAAAGTTTACCTGTCACCAAGTACAACATGCTAAATGACATACATAATTTTATTCCCTCTGTGCCCACTTGGTGGTGTTTTTTTTTTAATTTAAATCATATATGGCCCCTGGAAAATTATATGTAAATTAGGTGGCAACCTTTCTATTTTCGCATAGAAAATAGGGGTTAGCACTCGTTTTTTATGGTACATGGGGTTTTGAGGGGTATAACTTTTTTGTTCAGATTATACAAATTTTGCGCATTTTTTCCTTTTTTTTTTTTCTATATCCAGGAAAAATGTAAACAAAACAGAAGGGGCAAAGTGTTTTTCACATTTGTCTTTTTTTTTTTTTTTTTTTTTTTATGAAATAGTAGAAAGTGCTCCGAAAAAAATTTGTAAAATAGTTTTCCCTCTTTGTGAGGTTATGCATATGTGGCAAACAGGATCCAGATGGCCCAGACAGCCACCACTGAAGAGGATCATTTGATCTGCTAACAAGCAAGAACAGCTTCCAGCTTTGTCCACCAATCACACACAGGTATGGTTCATACTACACACCGGTGTGGTTCATACTACACACCTGTCTCTGCCTGGACCATTTCTCTCACTTAGCAGGAAATTTGGTGTCACGGTGCACATTACAATAGCCCCATCACTATCATGTGTTGTCTCTCTGCAGGGTTTCCAACTGGCATTTTTCAGCACGATAATGCACACCAATATGCAGCAAGGGTTTTCCCAAGAATGTCTCCGCCAGATTGCAACACTTCTTTGCTCTACCTAGTCGCCAGATTTATCAAGCATTTATGGGACCAGAAGAGGCTGCACAACTCCATCTGTGGGTAAATGTGCACAACATACCATACAGACCCTGTGTACCTCCATGCCCAAATATATCTCATCTTGTATCTACAAGTATACTAAAGGCAGCCCAACAGGGTACTAGAACCTCCTTTTCAATTCTACAGTTTTCCCCAATAAACTTATCATTTCGCTGTGTGAAAATACCCTTTAACAGATATGTCAGGACAAGGGGTTATCCGAGTTATATAAACTTGTGGGCAGCTGTAAGATTAGACTAAAAATATTCAACCACTCCATATCCTTACGGCAGCGATGATATCAACACATTGTAAGTGTCCGGACCCTCCTTCTCTATTGGCGCTGGTCGAAAGGATTGGGGAGATTCCGAGAATGGAATCATTGACTGCACCAATTAATGACCAGGTCGATCTTTTTTTGCACCATGTGGTCCCAGTGGGACTATTTTTCCTCTAAGTCTCCTGGATTTGCTTCAATTTCTTGGTGCCATAACTGGCGACTTCTGATTTTCCAGGTTTCCAGGTTCTTCCACCCCCCCCCCCCTTAGCACCCTCATCTTTCCTTTCCTGGTCCTGTCTGTTTATTTCCCATCCTTGTGCTGGTCTTTGTCTTGGTTTTGATTATTCTGATTTGGATTACACTATTTGTTTTCCATTTTCACCTGTTAATGCAACCACTGGTGTCATTTGATACTTTTGTATTTTCTACTTTTCTCTTACTTATTTGATGTTATTGTTTCTTTTCGATAAAACAAAAACTTTAATATATAAAATATATAATTCAACCAAGTTACACTTACCCTTCGTATCAGAGAGAACTGATTCCAATGCGGACTTCCAGTCCTCAATACCTATTTTCATAACTGCACTGGACAGGGGTCCATGAACATAGATCACTAATGAAACCAGTCACTGGCCTCTGCGGTACATGGCTTCTCCAAGCTGAGGCCAGTGACAGGCTTTGGTGGTAAATTGTGTATAAAGGATTCTTCCTGCTGCAGCCATGTAAACATATCCTGGCACTGAGCAATGGGAATCAGGATTAGAAGTGATGGCTAGGAAGAAGGGCAAGTATAGGTTGGATTACTTTTTTCACCATTCCCTGCAGCTGCCTTCAAATTCATAAACCCCCTTGAAGTTAGGGTATGGTGCTACAGAATACATTACTCCAAAAAAAAAAAAAAAATATATATATATCTATCTATCTATATCTATCTATCCACACACACACTATATATATATATATATATATATATATATATATATATAAAACGTACACAATTACTAGCAATACTTACATGCCTATCGTGAAGTAGCAATGGGCACGGTCACTTTTGCATTACACCACAACTGATGGATGCAGTGCTATGTGTAGATACGCTTTCATGCTCTGCTTTACAATGTCCCAACAATTACAAGTGTGAAAAGTAACAACAAAAACAATTAGTCGGCTCAACATCACACATTTATTGCTAACTACATGTAAAGCCAAAAATAGAAATGCACAACAAAAATCTGTATTTTCCTAAACTAAAGGATCATAGAACCGCTTTTAATAATCCTGGTCATCCAACTTTCTCACACCACCTAAAGACAACAGACTCATCACATAATTGCAAACAAAGACACAAAACAGTTATTCACTCCTACGACTGAATGCAGACCATGCCTCTGTACTGAGAAAATCAGGACCTCAAAGTGCTACAAAAACCACCACCACCACATCTGTACACAAAACTCAAAGGTAAACTAATTTAATAAAAGTGCAATAGACTGAGTGATCGCTGTGCTATCCTACACAGAAAATATAAAACGAAGATTTTAGTTACCTCTTCTATATAACACCTTGCAGTCATCCCATGTTAATGTGAATGGTCTCTAAACTTTCTGCTTGAAAAACTTGCTTGTGCAGGGAAGCGCTTCATTTAGTTGCTATTGTCTGAAGGGCACATACACAGAGATGTAATATCTACTCTGACATTTTCCCAGAATGCCCCGACAGTGCTCGGGGCAAGGAGCACAAAAAAAGAAAAAGTTGAACAACTTCCCTCTATCCACTCCCAAAGAGTTCCACCCTCTTACTCATTCCAGCAGCCTGTGACCTCCCCCTCTATCCAAGACCTGGCTGCACTGACTGAATAGAAAAGTGAAAAGCACATGACCACTTCTCTTCATTGTGCATCTTGGAATTGTTCAGAGGCTGATACAGCCTGGTGGTCACAGAGCTTGTTGAAATGGTATAACCTCTTCATTGCCAGGATGCTAGAAAGTAATGTAAAAGAATCAGTTCCATTGCTTGCCCCTTTTTCCCAAGTGATTACAATAGTTTTCTGCATTCAAGCTTTTTATTTGGTTCGATTCTTTTGCCTTTTAGTTTAGTTATAATTCGCTATAAATCTATGCCTTATTTGATTCTCGAGTATCTAGTACTTGCTGTGGATACATAGGAATACTATGAGCAGGACATTTTTTGTATGATCAATTTATGCAACTGTTATACAACAATCTTTTAAGAGGTTCATGAAAAAAAGGTTATAATAGGTTGTGCATAAATCACAAGATTCCATAGAAATAAAGTAAATCTGGAGAAAGAGGTTTTCAGATAGGTGAACAATTTTTTTTTTTAACCAAAAGTTCAGAATGGGTGAAAATAAAGAACAGAAGCAATACTCATCCCTCCTGTTCTGATGCTACATGGATCCCAATCTGGTCACCACTTTCTGGTCCTACTCAGTCCTCAAGAAATACCACTCACTTAGCAAACTATTGCCTGAGGTAAGTAGTCACTGGGGCCAGTGACTGGACAAGTGGTCATTTCCTGTATGTCAAGAGGGTCCAGAAAATACAGAAGAATTGTCAAAATGAGTATTGCTGCTTTTAAATTTGAGCATTCGGTTAAAAAAAAAAAAAAAAATACCCACTGAAAAATCCATTTAAGAAATGGTAATTTGGGAATAAAACAAATCTCATCCTAAAATATATATGTTGGCCTTATTAGATCCCTGTTACTTGAAATGTCCCTTTAAAAAATGGCAGACATCTATGACTAAGCTTTATCAAAACTAGTGGTATTAAAAAAAAAGTGCTAGCATTGTTTAGCGCATTGGTTCCATTGTGAGACATCGGTGGCAATTAGGCTGTGCAGCGCTGTGCTGCAGTCCTGATAAAGTAGCTGACAAAGATCAGCTACCATATCAGTAGCAGAGTACTGCACAGCCTTCAGCAGTGGGAGGGGAGTAAAAATAACACTTATACTCACCTTTTCGGGCCTCTTGTCACATCACACACCCCAGGGGTCACCGCTCAGGCCCAATCACATGGGCACCCTGACATTATAACATTGTATCAGTGTGTTATGACATCAATGTGCCCCACGTGACCGTTGAGGCCCAATTACAAACCTCAGTGGTGATCCCCAGGGCGCGTGACATCACAAGAGATGTGAAGAAGATGTGAGTAGACCACAGTACGCCGACGCACACCAAAGTAATACCTAGGTGAGGTGAGGCAAGGTCTATGGGATTCGCCCAGCTCTACGAATAAAGCTGCCCGTGGCTACAGTGTGAGGCCACTGTGGAGCAGGAGCATTATACCGTGTGGGGACACAGTGGAGCATTATACTGTGTGTGGGCCACAGTGGAGCAGTATACTATGTGGGTCCACTGTGGAACATTATATTCTGAGGGGCATTATACTGTTTGGGGACCACTATGGACAATTATACTATGAGGAGCTCTTAAAAGGGGTTTTCCGGACCAAAAAAAAAAAAAAAAGGTATTTTAGTGCTATTAATGAGTTAATAATTGCACCAAAATATCTTTAGCAGTGTTTTGAGTGATTTCTGGCTTTCTCTGGGAGCTCTTAGCATCCTCTGCACTTGTTTATATGGCTAGCTTCCTGCTTCCCTAGCCTACAACTCCCATGATCCCCCTCTCACTCCCTCTCTCAAACCCCCTCCCTGTTTCCCTAGCTAGCCCACAGACTACTGCTCTATCTACCTACCTACCTAACTCAACCCCCAACATACATGTCTTCTGTGTCCTGGAGTTCAATTTCTTCGGTCCCGCTGGCATCTTCTTCTGTGGACTTCTTGCACATACGTGGTAGGCGCTTTTCGCTTCAGCCGGCAACTGTACAATAAAGTTCTATTGCGCAGGACGGTTTAGTTTAGGGTTTGAGTTTCACTTTATGCCGGACAACCCCTTTAAGGATTTCTACTGTGTGGATCTGCTCTGGAGCATTACACTGTGGGGGGGGGGGGGGCGCCACCATGGAACATTACACTGTGGGGGGGGGGGCACCGTGGAACATTATACTGTGGGGGGGGCCCACTGAGCAGCATTATACGGTGTGTGAGCACTGCAAAGCATTACTGTGTGAGGGCCATGGTGGAGCATTATACTATGAGGAGCTCTTGGGAGCATTATACTGTGTGGGGCTGCTCTGTAGCATTATACTTTATGGAGTCACTGTGAAGCATTTTATATACTATTCAGGCATTATATTGTGTGGGGGGGCCACAGCACAGGAAACTAAGATACATCAGAGAGGAAGGGATCCCACAAATTTTGCCAGCATGGGGGCCCAATTTTCCTGATAAAATAAAGGAGTACAATGCTAAAAAGGCACAATAAAAGGACTATTACAGCAGAATAAGAGGCAGATTACAGGTAGGGACATTTATTTTTCAAATAAGATTAAAATTATGGTAGAGGGGGATTCTCGTAAAAAAATTCTCATCCAAAAGTGGGTCCTGCATTCAGAAAGTTTGGGAACCAATGGTCTAAAGCAACCAATTCCTGCTCTGAGTTTCAGGGCTGTGAAAAGTGAAAGCATTGACTATTTGCATTTTGTACCTTCTCCACTTTTACATAATTTTGATAAAATCGATGTATTCGGAATAAATCACATTATAGTAAATTGTAAATGATGAGCAGTACAAACTGAAAACTGCAGGGTATCTACAAAGATATACCTCATAAATACAGCAGAGACTCAACGGAGTCACAGAGTTTCTGCAGCTGCCATACAATGCCTTGGTGTTCCACTGTATTAAGCAGATGTTTCTTGAAGGAAATGTTTTTGAGAAAGAATAGCTCCATAAAATGGCATACAGTGGAGCAAGAAACCATTTTCTGTCATTACAAAATGGAATGGAAAAAAAAAAATGGAAAAAAACACACACACACACACACACACACACACACACACACACACACACACCCTCTCTCCATGAAACTCTAGGGGTGCTTTATTTGGGCACATGTACACAATCATGATTTACAAGCAAAAATTCCATACCGTGAAATCCAGACAAGAAATTGCTTCCAACTGGCACAGATATTCATACCTGTATATGCAAAATATGATTGAAGCCTTTTTTTTAATTCTCCCCAGCAAAAATACATTTACATGCTGCAGATGGTAAAATCCAGTGCAGAAAAAAAAAAAATCTGTATCATATGCATTATCAATAGAATTTTTAGACTAACGCTAATGGATTACAGTGCAGATTTTCCGCATTTATACCCGCGGTGAAAATGCACAAGCAAATCAGCACTTCTAAAACCACCTGTTAAAAGGCTGCCATGCTAAAGGTCAATGAGTCAAACCCTTTAAGGCTCCATGCACATGAACTTTGTCAGTGTATTAGCTATGTTTTTAACAGCTTGCACACCAACATATTTTTTATGGCCCCATACATACACTTGTGAATTATCACGGGTCTGTGTAAGTAAAATGAGTCAAGGCCAAAAGTCAGTACAGGTCCTATTCCTGTTCATTTGGAGCCCAGGCTCACTGCCTAAAATGCAAGGCTCAGTGGAGGACATGGACAGCACACAGACATCATCATCCATGTGCCAGTCGTCCATGCCATTTTCCCACGGACCTGTTGATGCACTTTCGTGTGCATGTAGCCAAGCAGGCCTTGGATATAAGACTAGTATATAACCCAAATCAGACAGACACCCATCTGCTTTATTAATCGTCACCAATATCAAAACATACAATGTATTGTGATGCAGAATCATACCACATTTGAAACTAACACCTACAGTCATATGAGAAAGTTTGGGCACCCCTATTAATCTTAATCATTTTTAGTTCTAAATATTTGGGTGTTTGCAACAGCCATTTCAATTTGATATATCTAATAACTGATGGACACAGTAATATTTCAGGATTGAAATGAGGTTTATTGTACTAACAGAAAATGTGCAATATGCATTAAACCAAAATTTGACCGGTGCAAAAGTATGGGCACCTCAACAGAAAAGTGACATTAATATTTAGTAGATCCTCCTTTTGCAAAAATAACAGCCTGTAGTCGCTTCCTGTAGCTTTTAATCAGTTCCTGGATCCTGGATGAAGGTATTTTTGACCATTCCTCTTTACAAAACAATTCCAGTTCAGTTAAGTTTGATGGTCGCCGAGCATGGACAGCCCGCTTCAAATTATCCCACAGATGTTCAATGATATTCAGGTCTGGGGACTGGGATGGCCATTCCAGAACATTGTAATTGTTCCTCTGCATGAATGCCTGAGTAGATTTGGAGCATTGTCTTGCTGAATTATCCATCCCCGGTGTAACTTCAAATTCGTCACTGATTCTTGTACATTATTCTCAAGAATCTGCTGATACTGAGTTGAATCCATACGACCCTCAACTTTAACAAGATTCCCGGTGCCAGAATTGGCCACACAGCCCCAAAGCATGATGGAACCTCCACCAAATTTTACAGTGGGTAGCAAGTGTTTTTCTTGGAATGCTGTGTTTTTTTGACGCCATGCATAACGCCTTTTTGTAGGACCAAATAACTCAATCTTTGTTTCATCAGTCCACAGGACCTTCTTCCAAAATGAAGCTGGCTTGTCCAAATGTGCTTTTGCATACCTCAGGCGACTCTGTTTGTGGCGTGCTTTCAGAAACGGCTTCTTTCGCATCACTCTCCCATACAGCTTCTCCTTGTGCAAAGTGTGCTGTATTGTTGACCGATGCACAGTGACACCATCTGCAGCAAGATGATGCTGCAGCTCTTTGGAGGTGGTCTGTGGATTGTCCTTGACTGTTCTCACCATTCTTCTTCTCTGCCTTTCTGATATTTTTCTTGGCCTGCCACTTCTGGGCTTAACAAGAACTGTCCCTGTGGTCTTCCATTTCCTTACTATGTTCCTCACAGTGGAAACTGACAGGTTAAATCTCTGAGACAACTTTTTGGATCCTTCCCCTGAACAACTATGTTGAACAATCTTTGTTTTCAGATCATTTGAGAGTTGTTTTGAGGAGCCCATGATGCCACTCTTCAGAGGAGATTCAAATAGGAGAACAACTTGCAATTGGCCACCTTAAATACCTTTTCTCATGATTGGATACACCTGGCTATGAAGTTCAAAGCTCAGTGAGGTTACAAAACCAATTTTGTGCTTCAGTAAGTCAGTAAAAAGTAGTTAGGAGTATTCAAATCAATAAAATGATAAGGGTACCCAAATTTTTGCACCGGTCAAATTTTGGTTTAATGCATATTGCACATTTTCTGTTAGTACAATAAACCTCATTTCAATCCTGAAATATTACTGTGTCCATCAGTTATTAGATATATCAAATTGAAATGGCTGTTGCAAACACCCAAATATTTAGAACTAAAAATGATTAAGATTAATAGGGGTGCCCAAACTTTTTCATATGACTGTACATTATACACCAAGTACATATGCCACAATCAGAGAAGAGCCGGAACCCTCTGACAGTATGTAGTCTAGTCAAGACTGGACTCAGGTCTGGACATCAGTCCAGTTTCTCTAACACAAATCTAACTACTGTATACCTCTATAAAAGAGTAAATATACTATTTCATGGCAGCCATTTAAATGAAATCTATAAGAATGGGCTGGGTCTCGGGTAGTCTACATATATGAATCAGTTCAAAACAGTGACACCCCTCTATGACGACCATATACTCTAAACAAACACCCGCAGCAAAATTTGCAACAAAAAAAGCTCAGACCTGAGATCTCAGCCTTATGGTATTTTCCCACAAAAAAATATTGGAACCACATCAAAATCAGTATTTGCCTTTTTTTCTGAGGTATATTTCCATGAGCATAATTTACTAAAAAGCACAAGATTTATTACACATGGTGCTCCAACATATTTAGTTTGGGCTAAAAGTTTTTGACCTGTAGGTGATGCTGCTCAGAAAAATTGGCAGGGCTTAAATGCACCGAAAAAGCTCCAGTGTGTCAAAAAGTTCTGTCTCAAAGAAAGACAGCTAAAAGGCAGTATAAATTTAGTCTAGGCACTAAAAATATACCAGATTTCTCATTTAGAATCAGCCACTGTGCTAAATATGGGGAATTTTTAGACTGCCTTCCTAAGTGTCTAAGAGTAAAGAAATCAGGGGATACCTTTTAGAGGCTGAGTATATTTGATGGTAAGCTTTCGAGAGTCTAGCTCTCTTCTTCAGACATGGTGTTATACAAGAAACTGAAAATTCATAAACTCTTTATACACAAAAGACATGGACCTTCAAAGGAACTTAGAATTCTTAAAAAAAACAAAATGCAATATAAGTAGAGAAGTTATTTACAACAGGTCAAGAAATAAACAAACAATCTGGAAACTTGTGGGGCTTGACAGAGGGATCAGTAATTCTTGCTGTTCTGTTTGCAATCAGATAGCGATTTGTGACCCTCACAGTTCATACATAGTGTGACAAGAAACTGGCATGAATATTAAGTCCAAATTGCAGAGTTTGAAATTTCTGCATTAACTTATATTCTTAATCCTTTCTCTCCCTCTGCATCTTAAAATGTCCCATTAAAACCACAACCCACAAATCTTCAATAGAGTGGTCTTCTCCAGAGAAATGTGCGGCCACTGGGAGATCTGTTCTGCTGTTATTAATGGTGAATCTGTGAGAGTTCATGCGCTGACTAAGTCTCTGCAATGTTTCCCCCACATAGAGGGCTGTGGTGGGACATTGCACACACATTATGAGATGCACCACATTGGAAGACCTGCAGGAAAATGTCCCCTTAATTCTGTGCATCTGTTGTGACTGTGGGACAGGAACACTGTCAGCGGTGTGGATGTGCCTGCAGGTCTTGCAGCTGTTTTTCAGGCAAGGTGAGGTGCCATTTTCAGTTGGGGCCTTCAGGGCACTTCGGACAATAATACGTCGCAGGTTTGGTGGTTGTTGAAAGGAAAGGAGAGGGGGGACTGGAAATATGTCCTTGAGTCTGTTGTCCCTATGTAGCACAGGTTGGAGATCCTTGGCAATCCTTCATAGGATCTCCAGCTGTGAGTTGTGGGTGACAACTAGGGGCACTCGGGCTTCATTCTTCATATGTGAGCAGACTGTCTAATTTAATGGCTGCCGCTTTGTTTAATTGGTTGTCTGTCACTTTTGGTTTGTATCACAAATCGAAGAAATTTCATCCTCAGATCCAGGAGGTGCTTGTCCAGGTCTGCTTTGTCGGAGCAAATACGATTGTATCATATAGCCTGGCTGTAGATAATAGATTGTCTTGTGTGCTTAGGGTGGAAGCTGTCGTTTCTCAGGTAGGCCGTTCTGTCTGTGGGTTTGTGGTATATTGATGTGAGTAGCCGATGGTCTTTGATGTATATTGTGGTATCCAGAAAGCGAATTTCACTCCCTGAATAGCTAAGTTTAAGGTTGATAGTAGAGTGAAAGTCATTGAAGTCATTAAGGAATTGAAGTAGGGCCTCCTCACCTGCAGAACAGATGACAAGGATATCAATATAATGAAGGTAAATCATAGGTTTGGTGGCGCATGTTGATAAGTATGCTCCTTCCAGTTCTGCCATAAAGAGATTTGCATACTGGGGTGCACATCTGGTCCCCATTCACTGTAGATATAGATCCTCTCCAAAAGTAAAATAGTTGTGGCTAAGGATGAATTGCATGAGCTGAGTTTCTGGTTCTGTTGGGAGGTTTTGTTTTTCCAGGTGTACCCAACATGCTGCAACTCCATCCTTGTGGGGAATGTTGGTATACAGGGATCCACATCCATGGAGGCCAAAATGGTACCATCAGGTAGTGGGCCCAGGGCATTCAGTTTGTTAAGGTCAGTAAATATTAGAAAATCCTAAGTGTGAAGGTAGCCTTAGTCTATTGATTTTATATGCTCTATTACATGCTCTAATTTTGGTCCATTTTGCAGGACACTCACACCCATTAAGACTACTTAATGAAAAACTAAGTTTTTAACGTCATTTTGATGTCGGTAGGTCAAACCACCCACTCCAGCTTTTATATTTTTCCATAGTGACTCCAACTCCTGCTCAGACTTCATAAATTGCTGACAGCCATGGCCAAACAGATGCAGGTTGACATCTGCTTGGAGTCCATAGGTTCCGCCAAAAATCGGCAGAGAAAATTCCTGCACGGAAAACTTCTCAGCAGGTTTCAATATAAAAACGGCAGTAAAGCAACAGACACCCAGCGGACCCAATTATAGTTTATGTGGTCCACGAGTAACTGCTGTTTCAGCAGACGGGCTCTCCTGATGTTCGGGTCCCCCAGCAGATCCGAACGACGGAGAATCCAACGCTACTGTGAACCTAGCCCAATTCATTAAAAAATACACTAGTGATTGACTTTCTATGAAAGAAAGTCTGCAACAAATTATGCATTTAATTATACAATATTAACCACCTAAAAAGTCATATTAAAATTCCAAAAACCCTCCTGAAATATATACTGCTGCATAACTCTGGAGCATTATGTGCATTTTTAACCCTTTAGTCTTACACCAGTAAAATTTCATCCCTTTCTGCATTCCTGCTTTCATAAATTTTTACATTTAAATCTAGCTTTACAAGACCTTGTATTTTATGGGTACATAAGAACTTTGATCAGTTCTTACTTTTTTTTTTTTTTTTTTTTTTTTTTTTGAGAGGTGAGAAGAGATGAGAAGACATCAATGCTGGCATCTGAATTTTAATGTTTATGGCGTTTATCATGAACAATAAATAACATACATTTTTACATTTTATTTTAGGTTTGTTGTAATGGATGGTAATATCAATTCTGTGTTTTTATGTTTTTGTCTATTTTTACTTTTTTCTGTTAAACGACTTAGGTGCTGTGGTCAACATTGGGGTTAAATTGCTAGTATGCTTCTGGCTGATAATGGGGGGTATATCATGAACAAAAATCCCTGATACCTCCTCCCCTGGGCTTATCTGAAGGGACAGGAGAGTAATAAAATCATTCTCTCCTCTCCCTGCACTGTCAGCTGTTTATGCTCTCCTGCACACTGGTTAAAACTAAAGTGTGAGTCTATGCACCACTGCTTTAACCAGTGATCTCTCTAAATCTATGGGGGCTACAGACACGATCTTGGTCATGTTTTGTAGAGCCATTTAAAGTTAGTGTCTCTGAACAAGCTGTATTCGGGATAAAAAGTAATGCACTTAGCTTAAGGCCAGAGTCCTGCTCATCCAAATCTGGAGGGGGCTTAAAGGGTTTGTGCAGGACTTTGAAACCATGGCTGGTTTCTTCTTCCCAGGAAGTAACATCATGTCCGTTGGTGGCATAGCAATGTCACATCATGGGACTGTCTCCATGGGATGCTTACTGTATCCTCCACGGTCTCTGATCTCTGGTTCCTTTCTCCTCTCCCACTCCTCTTCTGTACCACCTCCTCTAGTCCCTTGTTTGTCTGTTGAGTTTGTTGTCTTGGGTGCTTTTCCCTGGACTCCCCACTTGTTATCTAGTTTGCTATGCATGTTCTTGATTTTTTATTTACATCTATTTTGTCTGACGTTTTACATTGCATTATAAAACTTTAATAAAAGTTACAGATGAAACAAAAAAACAAAAAAAATGAATGGGATTGAGCTTTAATAATTGTAATATACTTGAAAATATTTAATCATTTTAATTTTAAAACCAGGGTCAAAACATTTTCACAACTCCTACTCCACCTTCAAAGCCCTGATAGTTTGCATCAATTTTCTGGGTGTGTATCAGTTTGTAACAGTTATAGGAATTATTCCTTACATGACAAACTGTACTTCTATTTGGCACCATTTTGGGGTACATATATTGTTCTGATTAGTTTGTATTATAGTTTTTTGCGGGTCCAAAAAAATAAACTACAATTTATAATTTTTTTTTGCTTTCGTTTTCCTACTGCATTCACTCTGCATAAAAAAAAAAAAAAAAAAAAGAAGGATATGGCAACTTAGGGTGGGTTCACACTA
Organism: Leptodactylus fallax; assembly: GCA_947044405.1. Taxonomy (NCBI): domain Eukaryota; kingdom Metazoa; phylum Chordata; class Amphibia; order Anura; family Leptodactylidae; genus Leptodactylus; species Leptodactylus fallax. The sequence goes on from CAMRHE010000168.1 coordinate 103,194, forward strand.
CCGTTGGATATCCGTTATGATAGTGTCCGTAAAAAAAATAAATAAAATATATAATAATATATGACACATTAGCATCAGTTAGTTACTGTGTTTTTATACTGTTTTTTTTTTTTTGTTTCTTTCTGAGCATGCACAGAAAAAAAAAGTAATAGACAGTATACAGTGCTGGCCAAAAGTATTGGCACCCCTGCAATTCTGTCAGATAATACTCAATTTCTTCCAGAAAATGATTGCAATCACAAATGCTTTGGTAATATCTTCATTTAATTTGTCTTCAATGGAAAACCACAAAAAGAATTGTCAAAAAGCCAAATTGGATATAATTCCACACCAAACATAAAAAAGGGGGTGAACAAAAGTATTGGCACCCTTTGAAAAATCATGTGATGCTTCTCTAATTTGTGTAATTAACAGCACCTGTTACTTACCTGTGGCACATAACAGGTGGTGGCAATAACTAAATCACACTTGCAGCCAGTTGAAATGCATTAAAGTTGACTCAACCTCTGTCCTGTGTCCTTGTGTGTACCACATTGAGCATGGAGAAAAGAAAGAAGACCAAAGAACTGTCTGAGGACTTGAGAAGCAAAATTGTGAGGAAGCATGAGCAATCTCAAGGCTACAAGTCCATCTCCAAAGACCTGAATGTTCCTGTGTCTACCATGCGCAGTGTCATCAAGAAGTGCCCATGGCACTGTGGCTAACCTCCCTAGATGTGGACGGAAAAGAAAAATTGACGAGAGATTTCAACGAAAGATTGTGCGGATGGTGGCTAAACAACCTCGACTAACATCCAAACAAGTTCTAGCTGCCCTGCAGTCCGAGGGTACAACAGTGTCAACCCGTACTATCCGTTGGCGTCTGAATGAAAAGGGACTCTATGGTAGGATACCCAGGAAGACCCCACTTCTGACCCAGAGACATAAAAAAGCCAGGCTGGAGTTTGCCAAAACTTACCTGAGAAAGCCAAAAACTTTTTGGAAGAACGTTCTCTGGTCAGATGTGACAAAAGTAGAGCTTTTTGGGAAAAGGCATCAACATAGAGTTTACAGGGAAAAAAAAGAGGCCTTCAAAGAAAAGAACACGGTCCCTACAGTCAAACATGGCGGAGGTTCCCTGATGTTTTGGGGTTGCTTTGCTGCCTCTGGCACTGGACTGCTTGACCGTGTGCATGGCATTATGAAGTCTGAAGACTACCAACAAATTTTGCAGCATAATGTAGGGCCCAGTGTGAGAAAGCTGGGTCTCCCTCAGAGGTCATGGGTCTTCCAGCAGGACAATGACCCAAAACACACTTCAAAAAGCACTAGAAAATGGTTTGAGAGAAAGCACTGGAGACTTCTAAAGTGGCCAGCAATGAGTCCAGACCTGAATCCCATAGGACACCTGTGGAGAGATCTGAAACTGGCAGTTTGGAGAAGGCATCCTTCAAAACTCAGGGACCTGGAGAAATTAGCCAAAGAAGAATGGTCTAAAATTTCAGCAGAGCATTGTAAGAAACTCAGTGATGGTTACCGGAAGCGGTTGTTCGCAGTTATTTTGTCAAAAGGTTGTGCTACCAAGTATTAGGCTGAGGGTGCCAATACTTTTGTCCGGCCCATTTTTGGAGTTTTGTGTAAAATGATCAATGATTTGACTTTTTTTTTTTTCATTCTCTTTTGTGTTTTTTCATTGCAAGCAAAATAAATGAAGATATTATTACCAAAGTATTTGTGATTGCAATCATTTTGTGGAAGAAATTGAGTAATTTCTGACAGAATTGCAGGGGTGCCAATACTTTTGGCCAGCACTGTAACAGACACCTGTCTGTTACTCAGACTTTAACCCCTTCAGGTCTGAGCCTATTTTGGCCTTAAGGACCAAGCCCAAATTTTCAAATATGACATGAGTCACTTTATGTGGTAATAACTTTGGAATGCTTTTACCTATCCAAGTGATTTTGGGATTGTTTTTTCATGACACATTGTACTTTATGTTGGTGATAAATAATTGTCATTATGCTTTACGTTTATTAAAAAATGAAAAATTTACTGAAAATTTAGTAAAATTAGCCATTTTGAAAGTTTCAAGTATTATGTTTATAAGACATATTGTCATAACATACGATTTGTTAATAATTAACATTTACCACATGTCTACTTATTGTTAGCATTATTTTTTTAATTTCCTTTTATTCTTGTGGGATGTTAGAATGCTTATAAGTTTAGTAGCAAACTTTAACATTTTCAAGAAAATGTCAAAATTCTATATTTTAGGGATCAAGTCAACTCTGAAGTGCCCTTGAGGAACTCATGTAACAGAAACCCCCATAAATGACCCCATTTTAGAAACTCCACCCCTCAAACTATTTAAAACAGTGTTTTGGAACTTTGTAAACCCTTTAGGTGTTCCACAGGAATTAAAAGAAAATGAAGGTGAAATTTTAACATTTAATTTTTTTTTGCAGATAATCCATTTTCATTCATTTTTTCCTGTAACACTGCATTGGTTAACAGCAAAACAATCCTTAATATTTATTTCCCTAATTCTGAGGATTGTAGAAATATCTCACATGTAGTCATATTATGCTACTTGACTCAAACACAGTACTCAGAAATGAAAGAGCAACTTATGAATTTTGGTGCCACCATTTTATTAGGATCTTTTTCAGGCACCAAATCACTTTTATATAGTCCCAAAATTACCTGAACAATAGAAATTCACTAGAAATGACCCCATTTTGGAAACTACACCCCTCAAGGAATTTATCTATGGGTATTGTAAACATTTTGATCCCACAGGTGTTCCACTAAATTTTCTTGAATTCGGCTGTGAAATTTAAAAAATTAAATTTTTTCCAACAATATGTAGTTTTAGCTAAAATGTTTTACTTTTCACAAGGAATAAATTATCCCAGTTTGTTATGTAACTTCTTCCGAGTATGGCAATACCCTATTTATGGTCATAAACTGTTGATTGGACGCACAGAAGGACTCAGAATGGAAGGAGCAATATTTGACTTTTGGATCTCAGATTTGGCTGGATTGGTTTTCAGGTACTATGTTGCATTTGCAGAGTCACAGAGGTACCAGAACAGTGGAAGCCCACCAGAAATGACCCCATTTTGGAAACTACACCCCTCACAGAATTCATATATGGGTCTTGTGAACCGTTTGACCCCACAGTTTTTGCACATAATTTTTTAGCGCTGGATTGAGAAAATGAAAAATTACATTTTTTTCTAAGTATATGTATTTACACCTGACATATTGTACTTTTTATAAGGAACAAATGAGAAAAGGCACTCAAAAATGTATTAACCAATTTCTTCTGAGTACAACAGTACCCCATTTGTGGTAGTAAACTGCTGTTTGGATACACAAGAGGGCTCAGAACGAAAGGAGTGTTATTTGTCTTTTGGAGCTCAGATTTAGCTGGATTAGTTTTCAGGTGCCACGTTGCATTTGCAGTCCCCCAGAGGTACCAGAACAATGGAAACCCATAAGAAGTGACCCCATTTTGAAAATTACACCCTTTAAAGAATTAATCTTTGGGTATTGTGAACATTTTGACCCCACAGGTGTTTCACAGAATTTATTTGAATTGTTCTGTTAACTAAAAAAAAAAAATGACATTTTTTCCAAAAACATGTAATTTTAGCTGAACATTTTTCATTTTTACATAGAATAAAATACCCAGATTTGTTATGCAATTTCTCCTGAGTACAGGAGTACCCTATTTATGGTCATAAACTGTTGTTTGGTAACACAGGATGGCTCAGAATGGAAGCAGCATTATTTGACTTTTGGAGTCAAGATTTTGCTGGATTGGTTTTCAGGTACTACGTTGCATTTGCAGAGCCCTAGAGGTACCAGAACAGTGGAAACCCACTATAAGTGACCCCATTATGGAAACTACACCCCTCAAAGAATTCATTTTTGGGTGTTTTGAACATTTCAACGCCACAGTTTTTGCACAGAATTTTCTAGGGTTGGGTGGAGAAAATGAAAATTTACATTTTTTTTCTAAGTATATGTACTTATACCTGATATATTGTCCTTTTTATAAGGAACAAATGAGAAAAGGCATCCTAAAATGTGTTAATTTCTTCTGAGTACAACAGTACCCCATTTGTGGTCATAAACTGCTGTTTGGATACACAAGAAGGCTCAGAACGGGAGAAGCATTATTTGTCTTTTTGAGCTCAGAGTTAGCTGGATTAGTTTTCAAGTGCCACGTTGCATTTGTAGCCCCCCAGAGGTACCAGAACAATGGAAACCCATAAGAAGTGACCCCATTTTGGAAATTAAACCCCTCAAAGAATTCATCTTTGAGTATTGTGAACATTTTGACCCCACAGGTGTTTCATGGTTTGCAGGTACTATGTTGCATTTGCAGAGCCCCAGAGGTACCAGTTTTCTGTGACAGGATAACGTCTTAATAGCAAAAACAAATGCAAAAGCATTTCATGTTTTCAAAATTACAAACTTCAAAGTATTCATCTAGGGGTATAATGGGAATTTTTAATTTTGTTTAGATTTATTGAAATGTCAGTTGGGGCCCAAATGGTAATTGTTGGAAATACCTAAAAATAAAACCTCATAAAATAGATATCCAGGTAGAATTTAACAAACAAAACAAATTAATTTATTTAAAATCAACTGAGGTGTGGTACGCTCTAAAACAGTCACCAATGCACAGGCCTGGTTTAGATGGGCAGGTCTCGCAGTAGTGTGTGGTGTCTCTCCTTACTCCTCTCTTCGAGCATACTCGACACCTTTTTTGGGGTCTCCTTTTTTTCTCTGTGGGGGGGAAGAACACCCGGAAAATGCTGCCCTTGAACGATTCTGGAGACTCCAGAAGAACTGCTGCCTTCCCCTTCCTGGTCTTCAAAAATCAGTGCCTTAATGACTTTTTTTTTTGAAAATTAAGAAAGGTTCCGCTATGCGCGGCACTTTTATAAAGGATAAAAGGCGTTATAGAGTGCCACTTGGGTAAGGTATAAGGCTATTTTTTTATACCAGACCTTTGATTTTCGCAGGGCATTGTAGGGCTGCAGAACCTGGTCTGAAAGGTCCACCCCTCCCATGAACTGGTTGTAATCTTGGATACACACAGGTTTTAGGGCCTGTTCTGTGGATCCTCGTACTGGGACTGGGGTGGACTGGTCTGTGTGTATGGTAGTCAAAATAAGGACGTTACGTTTATCCTTATATTTTAACAAGAGTAAATTATCACTGCAAACAGCCCTACTGTCCCCATGGCGCACTTCGTGGTCTGTGAAGGATTTAGGGAGACCCTTTTGGTTCCTTCTAATTGTGCCACATGCAACTGTGCCTCTGGCGGCAAGGCTCTTGAAAAGTGGGATACTATTGTAAAAACTATCCATATAAAATATGATATCCATGGTCCAGTATGGGGTACATCAAATCCCATACTATCCTCCCACTTATTCCCAGGACAGGGGGACAGTCTGGGGGCTCTATGGATGAATCTTTCCCCTCATATATGCGGAACCTGCAAGCGTAACCAGATACACTTTCACAGACTTTGTATAACTTCACGCCATACCTAGACCTCTTGTTAGGCAGATATTGGCGGAAGTGACGCCTACCCTTAAAGTGTACTAAGGATTCGTCCAGTGAAATGCATTTTTGTGGGGTGTATGCTTCTGTAAATTTTAGATTATAATGGTCAACTAGTGGACGAATTTTGAAGAGCCTGTCATAGCTGGGGTCATTTTGGGGTGGACACTCATTATTATTATTATTATAATGGAGAAATTTTTGTAAAGCTTCAAACCGTGCTCTTGGCAGGGCGAGTTGGTATAGCGGGAAATGATACAGTATGTCATTGCTCCAATAAGAGCGTCTAGTGGGCTTTTTTGTAAGGCCCATATTTAGTAGAAGACCCCAAAATTTGCGCATTTCAGAGTCATTAGTAGGGCTCCATTTGTGGGGCCTGGCATAATAGCTGTTAGGATTCGCCGCAATAAATTGCTCTGCATAGAGATTTGTTTGTGCCACCATTAAAGCGATTAACTCATCTGAAAATTTTTTTTTAAGAAAATCAATTTCTCTGTAACCCGTAGTGTTCACATTGGTGCCTGGGGTGGCAGAAAATTCAGGCACTTGGGGCAAATAATTATTAGGGGGGATCCACACAGGGTCACTTGAAAGTGGATGTTTTTGCACACTACCCCTAGGACGTCTACGGGGGGGCTCTTCACTAGAACTAGAGGAAGAGGTCAGCAAAAATTCCATTTCCTCTCCACTTCCAGAGTCGGAATCACAAAAAAAGTCGTATGCCTCTTCGGCAGTAAACAACCGCTTGGTCATATTGTAGCAGTTGTTAAAAAAAAAAAAAAAAAAAAAAAATACATTATTAGTTTTATATCAGCCCCAATTCCCACTGTAATATCCCAAACCAAATGAACTTGTTAATATTTATATTCTATCTACCTATATATATATTTAAAGTTTATTTTCTATTACTTGACAAACCAACAGGGTAATTAATTTTTGATTAATAAATTATTAATTAATTAGTATTTAATTTATCACTCTGTTTTAATTAACAATGTAATTAATGTAAATGAATGCAAAAGTAATTTAATCAATTAATAAACTAATTAATTTAATACCAAATTGTGTGTGTTACTGCCACTGATCTAGTATACAGATCAGTGACACAAAACAGAAAGCAGCTCCTGCAGGCTGCTTTGACAGGAGGCACAACATGTGCTGACAGGGACACAAAGAGAGGTGCAGAAAGCTGTGTTTCTCTGTTGGGGCACTGGCAAGCACTTTTGGCAATGACAATGAGTAGATGGGGCACTGGAATGCAGAAGATCAGCGCAGGGGAATGACAATCGGCACAGGGGAATGACGATCGGCACAGGGGAATGACGATCGGCACAGGGGAATGACGATCGGCACAGGTAAATGCCGATATGCAGAAGAATGCCGATCAGTGACAGGAGGTGCTGATCGGCACAGGAGAGGGGTGATTAGGGCACTGGGGAAAGTTCATGGGTCACTGTAAGGCCAAAGAGGCACTGGGGAGAGTTGATGGGTCACTGTCCTGGATCAGATCAGCACAAGGGAATGCCGATATGTATCAGGAGGACCCTGATCGTTGACAGGAGGGTACTGATCGGCACTTGGGGTGCTTATAATATATTTTTTTGGATACTGGAGGCACTTCTAACAAATAATCAATCTGGCTCCGATCTCCTCACAACAACTAATGAAGAGATCGGAGCCGGAGAAGCTGACAAAAGGCTCCCGCCCCTGCATCCGAACACTGAGATTGGTCATCTGCACAGACAGACCAATCACAGCGATCGCTGACCGTGGACCACTATGATTGGTCTCCTGTCAGCTTGCCCTGTTACCAAGCTGACTGTCAGCTGTTTTCAGTCATCGGGTCCTTTGCCTGACAGCCCGGTGACTGTTTAAATGCCTCACATACCTGCACGTGGGGATGCAGTAATTAACTACATTCTCTCACGTGCATGTACGTGAGAATGCGTGAAGGGGTTAATGTTAAAATAACGCTTTCAGTCCGTCATGAAACCGTTTTTAACGGACACAATAGTCCTGCATATAGGATATTTTTGTCCACAAAAACAAACGGACATGTGACGGATTGGGTGTATAACGGACACGAACGATCACTAACAGACGCAAGATAAAATTTCCATTAATTTCAATGGAATGTTAACAGATTTCTGACGGTTCAGCTAGCGTCAGTTGCAAAAATCTTGTAACAGACAATAGCAACGGACACTACTGACTGTCACCAGTGAACACCCCCTTAGTCTGGTGGGTCATTACGGTTATAGCAATACCATATTTATATTGGTTTTATTATGTTTTACAATGTTTACTAAATAATAAATAGAACATAAAACATTTTTTTGAATATTAATGATTTGCCTCGGGTCACTTATTTTTTACCGTTTTGTCGACAGATTTCAGGGCTCTATTAGTGAGGCAAGTTGTAGTTTTTATTGATGCCAATTTTTGCTATGTGTGACTTTTTGATCACTTTTTATTGCTATTTTTGGAGGGAAGCGAGGTGACCACAATACATTAATTTGCACATTACAATATATATATATATATATATATATATATATATATATATATATATATATATATATATATATATATATATATATATTTTTTTTTTTTTTTTTTTTTTTTTTTTTTAAAGGCATTCACCATACTGGATAAACACCACTATATTTGGATAGTGCAGATGTAAACGCACATGGGGATACCTAACAAGTTTGTTTCCATTATGTTTTTTTTTTTTTTAGTTAAAAAGGTGTAGTAACTTTTTTTTTTTTTTTTTTAATACTTTTTCCTGTCCCACAAAAGGGACTTGAACCTGGGACCTGCTGATCACAAGAGCAATGTACTGCAGTACATTGCACATAGGGAGCCTATGGATAGGCGGCCCCGATCTTGCCCCGGAAGCACACAGATGCCATGATCGCTATTGATTACAGCATCTCAGCTAGTCCAGAGTCTGGGCTATGTAATAAGTTATGTGCTCGCAGCATGGAAGTACTAATACGGCGCTGAGTGTTAAGTATATGCTCAGAGCGACATAATAGTGTGGAGCAGAAAAGGGGTTAACTGTCAGAGAAAAACCCAACAACCAGTTTTTAATGTCAGTGATATATTACCCAAAAAGTAAACATTAAAATAGACCCATAGACTTGAATTGGGTCCTTCAAGCTGGAAAAACAATGGCGACCTAAAATTGGAGACTCCACTGCAGAAACCGCCAAAAATTGTCGGAGAGAAAAGTCCCTGCATGAAGTACTTTTCTCTCTGCCTCTTTCAGTATGAAAACGACGGACCCCATAATAGTCAATGGGGTTTACCGGTGTCCGCGTGTAACCGCCATTTTAGCGGTCTGGCTCTCAGTCGTTAAGGTTCCCCAGTGGAGTCAGGCACAGATATGAACCTAGCCTTATTCAGAACTTTCCAAACCTCTAATAGAAAACAGTTCCACGTTCACTCTTCAGCGCTTTTTTCTTAGTTTACATTTTTTTGGTCCAAATTTAATATTCAACAACATTTTGAATATCTGAACATTTTGATTCATATCTAGCATCTGAGTTGCTGCAAAACTTGTCTTCAACTTTATATTTTGCTATTTTTACATCTTATAATGTATGGTGTCAGTCACAAGCGTTTACATTCACTGACCGAAAGCAAAGAACTTCAGATAAATGCACAAAATACGGTGTATTAGAAAGCTACACAACCTTTCATAATGCTACGTGAACATCCGCAGCGGAGAATACGTGGTGTCAGGCTGCATGGAGGACTTTTTCCTCTGGCAGTTTCAGTTTTAAAACTATAGACATTCAACAGACCCCATTATAGATAATGAGATCAGTCAGATTCCGTGTGTTACTTCCAATGGACCAGAACAAAGGAGTTTTCCTCTGCAGACTTTCTGTTCCCATTATACTTAGGGTTGGTTCACGCTTGCTCCCGGAGTCTGTCTGCCGTGAATCCGACCAAAATATCAGAAAAAAAAAGATAGGGAAAGGTTTGCAAGCGGTTTGTTTAAAAACCCATTCACTTCAATGGGTTTTTAAAGCAACCCGTAGGTGTCCGATTGCAGCCTCTGCGCCGCAAAGCCGCTTTTTTTGGTCAGACACAATCGGACACCTGCGGGTTGCTTTAAAAACCCATTAAAGTGAATGGGTTTTTAAACAAACAGCTTGCAAACCTTTCCCTATCCTTTTTTCTGATATTTAGGTCGGATTCACGGCGGACAGACTCCGGGCACAAGTGTAAACCAACCCTTATACATATGGAAACTCTAGTGTTTTCCGTATAACTGACATGCTGCAATTTACAAAAACGCAATGGTTTTTGGAATTGCAGCATCTCCACTCCAGATATCTTTCTGCAAAGTGTGGATGGGATTAGCCAGAATCCCATCCACTTTGCAGGTACTGTAAAATGTCGTGTATTTGCAACAATGGGCACAGCCGTAGTTTATTTTAGGCAATTAAAATGAAGTGAATGAACAAAAAAAAAAGAAAAAAATATTTCTTGGCATGACCATAATTTGCCTTCAAAGCAAATTCTTCTAGGTACACTTGAATGAAGTTTTTGAAGGAACTCGGCAGGGAGGTTGTTACAAATCTTGGAGAACTAACCACAGATCTTCTATGGAGGTAGGCTTGTTCAAACCTTCTTTCTCTTTATGTAACCCCAGACAGACTCTGCCAATTCCAGGACCAATGCAGCCCTAAACTTGAAGGGAATCTCCATCATGCTTTACCAGTGTCAGACTGGGATGTCTAGAGCCCACCAGTGGAATTTTTGCTAGGAGCCCACAGCCAGAACCCCTGCAGAACAGCTGTACCGAGACATTGCTGCTACAGGTAATAACATGTCGGGAGCTGTGATGCTCACCCGCGATATGATGTGCACCACTGTACTACCTAAACCCAGCACTACACTATATAGCCGTGATGGTGAACCTATGGCACGCGTGCCAGAGAGGGCACGCAGAGCCCTCTCAGTTGGCACGCACACCGTCGCCATGATCGCTCACTAACGGGGAATCCGGTACAGGATTCCCTGTTATTGAGTGATCACTTCTTTCTGAGCTGTCAGTGTAGCCTGCAGTCCATAGGACTGCGGCTTACACTGATTGCAGAGTTTAACCTCTGCCGCGACGCAGGCGTGATGTGAAGCATAACCTACTGTGTGGGGCCCCACTGTGAAGCATAACCTACTTTGTGGGGCCCCACTGTGAAGCATAACCTACTGTGTGGGGCCCCACTGTGAAGCATAACCTACTGTGTGGGGCCCCACTGTGAAGCATAACCTACTTTGTGGGGCCCAACTGTGAAGCATAACCTACTGTGTGGGGCCCCACTGTGAAGCATAACCTACTGTGTGGGGCCCCACTGTGAAGCGTATACTACTGTGTGGGGCCCAACTGGGAAGTGTATAATACTGTGCGGGGGCCACTGTGGAGCATATAATACTGTCTGGGGGCCACTGTGGAGCGCATTGTACTGTGTGGGGGCCCTTCACTATTTATATCACACAGTATCTGTTTTATAGCAGACATATGATATTATTACAGGCTGTAATAACATCGCATGGCCACTATAAAACAGATCCTGGTTAATTTAAGGTTAAATTGCCTTGTTGGCACTTTGCGATAAATTAGTGGGTTTTGGGTGCAGTTTGGGCACTCAGTCTCTAAAAGTTTCGCCATCACTGCTATATAGCAAGCAAGCAGCATGGTTCCTGGAATGGTTACCATTACCTATAGCTGAACTGTCCTAGTAAAGCTGATCTGCAGAGGGCCTGGCTGTCGGACCTCTGCAAGTGTATTATTGATTGCCTGTCTTAAAGGGGTCTTCCGGGCAAATTATTTTTTTTTAAAAGGTTTGTCAGTGCTATTAATTGGTTAATAAGTACACCCATATACCTTTCGCAGTGTTTTGAGTGATTTCTGGGTTTCTCTGGGAGCTCCTGGCATCCATTGTTTACATGGTGTAGCTTCCTGCTGTGTAGCTTCCACACTACCTCCCCTCTCACTGCCCCCACTCCTCTCTCACTCCGTTACACCCCCTCCCTGTCTCCCTAGCTATCCCGCTGACTACTAGCCCTTCCCAACTAACTCAGTCCACTCCCCCCCACTGCATCATACTTACCCGTCTTCCTCTCTGGGAATGGCTCCTCTTTTTCTTTCAGTGTGCATAGGCTGGAGACGCCTCTCTTCCTCTCTGCTAGCAGGTGCACAGACCAGAAGTGCCTCTGACGCCTGCACAGTAGATGGAGTGCCATCTCTATTGTGCATGTGTCACAAGCACCTCCAGACTGCGAAAGCGCTAGCAGAGAGGAAGAGAGGAGGAGCCGTTCTGGGAAAGGAAGACAGGTAAGTATGATGGGGTTGGGGGGGGGGGTAATGGTGACATTCCGTTCTGCACACAATACAGGTCTGGAAGCAGAAAGCTCCATCTGCTGTATAGTGGCCGAGCGCCGTCACTGCAGCTCTGCTCCCACTGACATTAAGAAATGCCAAGATGCAGGGAAAGTGGCTCTTTACAGCTGATCAGCCCAGGGGCTGGGTGTCAGCTCCCAAACCGATCAGGTAGCCTGAGGATAGACTATAAAAAAAAAAATTAAGCCCAGACAACCCTTTTAATACACCCCCTAATGCCCCACACTTTCATGTCGCCCCAAAGGATATCAGCCCCCATCACTGATCCCACACAATATAACGGCCTCATCAATGGTCCCCATACAGTATGGGGTACCAAAGAAGGGGGGAGGAAAGTGAAGTTACCCCTTCACTGGATCCCTTTATAGCAGTACTGAGTCATTACTTACCAGTCTTTCATTTATTTACATACGCAGTAGGCATGGCAGTAATGCTCTTACTGCTGGCAAAGAGCTGTTGCAATGCTTTGTGATAAAACAGTTGTCAAAACACCTGTTTGACAGCAGGTTATTCCACTCTCCCTTTGAAAGCATATGTGTCCTTGACCAAACAGTGTGCATGTCTATGGAAAGTCAGGAACAAGTGTTCAACCAGCTTTAAATTATTGTGAAATATACATAATCCCTCTTTCCTCGACATCAACTGTTGGGGAGGAGACAGGACACCCACATACACAAAGTAGTTGTGCAGACTTGCATTCATGGGCCTTAAGTGTTAATAGATATGCACTAGCATACCGAGGCTCTCTAACACACCATCACCTAGACTTAGATAATAAGCAAGTTTGTTATTTAAACTTATTACTTGGCTGGTACTGACCTACAAAAGTGAACCCATCAACATCAAGGCTCTTTAAAATGTTCTTTAACACAGTTTATATGGTCTGAAAATCTGACACCTGATACAAATATAGCACATGACAAAAATGGTCCCATGCAAATTTAGAAGGAAGTATAGAACTTAGAGGGTTCATAGCAGGACTTCAGAGGCTCCTGAAGTGAAGGACAAAAGTCCATAATGCACATGCTGAGCTGAATGTGCACGTTGACCTAGCATCATTACATCACCAAGCCGCTTATGTTAGAGAACCAAGAATATACAATAGAAAAAAAGGTAGGAATTTTTTTGATGCATTGAAAATAGCACAAAAGAACTGTTTATGCAAATACCATATTTTACAGCCAAGTAGGATCAGATCCCATCAGAGGAAGGTAGGAATAATTTCCCAAACAGCAGAAGTAGTTAAAACCAGCAAGCTTTACCAACCAGTCTATAATTTCACTTCTCTGTATAACTTGAAGGTGTATGTCCCTCATTCTACAGATTAAGAATCAGAAACTACTTTAAAACTTCTGCTTTCCCAAGTCTGTCTCTACAGGTATAATTTTAGGTTAACCTTTTAGTGTAAAAAAATAAATAAAGATCCTAAAAGGTAGAAGGACATTCTCCAGGTCATTGTGCTCATCACCTTGGAGAAGACTGCAGGGACAGAGATAACTATAGACCAGTGATGGCAAACCTTTTAGAGACCGAGTGCCCAAACTGCAACCCAAAACCCACTAATTTATCGTAAAGTGCCAACACGGTAATTTAACCTTAAATTAACCAGGATCTGTTTTATAGTGACCGTGCAATGTTATTACAGCCTGTAATAATATCACATCTGCTATAAAACAGATACTGTGTGATATAAATAGTGAAGGGCCCCCACATAGTACAATTCGATCTGAAGTGGCCCCCAGATAGTACTATATACTCCAGAATGGCCCCCAGACAGTATTATATGCTTCACAGTGAGCCCCCACATAGTAGTTTATGCTTTACAGTGGGGTCCCACACAGTAGTATATGCTTCAGTGGGGCCCCACACAGTAGTTTATGCTTCACAGTGGGCCCCCACACAGTATTATATGCTTCACAGTGGGGCCCCACACAGTATTATATGCTTCACAGTGGGGCCCCACACAGTATTATATGCTTCACAGTGGGGCCCCACACAGTATTATATGCTTCACAGTGGGGCCCCACACAGTATTACATGCTTCACAGTGGGGCCCCACACAGTATTATATGCTTCACAGTGGGGCCCCGCACAGTATTACATGCTTCACAGTGGGGCCCCGCACAGTAGTATATGCTTCACAGTGGGGCCCCGCACAGTAGTATATGCTTCACAGTGGGGCCCCGCACAGTAGTACATGCTTTACAGTGGGGCCCCACACAGTATTACATGCTTCACAGTGGGGCCCCACACAGTATTACATGCTTCAGAGTGGGGCCCCACACAGTATTACATGCTTCACAGTGGGGCCCCACACAGTAGTTTATGCTTCACAGTGGGGCCCCACACAGTAGCATATGCTTCACAGTGGGGCCCCACACAGTAGCATATGCTTCACAGTGGGGCCCCACACAGTATTATATGCTTCACAGTGGGGCCCCCGCCCAGTATTATATGCTTCACAGTGGGGCCCCGCACAGTATTATATGCTTCACAGTGGGGCCCCACACAGTAGTATATGCTTCACAGTGGGGCCCCGCACAGTAGTATATGCTTCACAGTGGGGCCCCGCACAGTAGTATATGCTTCACAGTGGGGCCCCGCACAGTAGTATATGCTTCACAGTGGGGCCCCGCACAGTAGTATATGCTTCACAGTGGGGCCCCGCACAGTAGTATATGCTTTACAGTGGGGCCCCGCACAGTAGTATATGCTTCACAGTGGGGCCCCGCACAGTAGTATATGCTTTACAGTGGGGCCCCACACAGTAGTATATGCTTCACAGTGGGGCCCCGCACAGTAGTATATGCTTTACAGTGGGGCCCCACACAGTAGTATATGCTTTATAGTGGGGCCCCACACAGTAGTTTATGCTTCACAGTAGGCCCCTACACACTAGTTTATATGACTTACCTAGTCCCATGAAAAGCTGCAGTCCCACGAAGAACGTCCTCCTCATTCCGCTCGCGTGCGCTGATGACTGACGTCATCACGCCTGCGTCGGGGCAGAGGTTACACTCCGCAGTCAGTGTAGGCCGCGGTTCGGACCGCGGCCTACACTGACAGCTCAGCCGAAAGACGCGATCGCTCACTAATAGGGAATCCTGTACCGGATTCCCCATTAGTGAGCGATCATGGCGACGGCGCGCGTGCCAGCTGAGAGGGCTCTGCGTGCCCTCTCTGGCACGCGTGCCATAGGTTCGCCATCACGGCTATAGACCATCTTTCTGCATTACATTTTGGCCAGGCCTACACTTATTACCATTATCCTAGAGAACTGCATTACTGGTGGAGGATGTGACATGAACATTAAAAGTATGTTGTGAGATAAAAGCATACAAATACAACAAAGCAACAGCAAAAAGCAGCGTAGGATCTACAGTATACAGAAAGCATGTACAATGTTTAGTTACAAGATGTTGCTTAAAAGTATACGGAATCTCAACAAGACAATGCTACTTGTATATGTCAAAGAAATAGAGCTGCAAGCACAATACATTGCCATCTACTGTATTAAGAACTGTAAGAGCCTATGTGACATCACATTGTATTGCAGCTGTCAGAAGAACAATTTGCATGTTATACCAAGGCGCTATGCATTGAATGCTGTCTTCATTACAACAAGGCTTTTACTCTACTCCTACTTGGCATGTTCTAGAATTCTGAAGACCAACAAAAATCTAACCTGTGGACTAAAGCAAGGGTCATATTCCCAGTATAGCCAGTTTTCAGGAATTCACTGGGACAACTGGTATTTTAGGTCTGTAAATATGTGTTTACATTAAAAAAAAGAAGGATATTCAGTTTTGGAATATTACAATCCATATCCAAAACAGCAGATAAAGGATTGTAGCAAGGATATCTCCCAAATTATATTAGAGATATCAGAGCTGGTATAGATGACTGACAAGCTAGGAAGATCATTAACAAGGCAGCCACAATGTGGCAAGGTACCATATAGGGGAAGAAAGTGAATGGAAAGAACAACTTACAGATATTCTAGTGTATTGCAAAATAGCTGCCCTTGAAAAAATGGCTGCTTATGACAAGATGTTTATGATAGACAGGCCAGAAGTAACCTTAATTTGAACCCAGTACCTGTACTGAGATTTCATATCCATACTGATTAGATCACAGGACGCTGTTTAAAGTGATATCTATATGTACATGCAAAATTAGATCACAGGATGCTGTTTAAAGTGATATCTATATGTACATGCTAATTAGATCACAGGATGCGGTTTAAGGTGATATCTATATGTACATGCTAATTAGATCCCAGGACACTGTTTAAGGTGATATCTATACCAACCAGATCAACAGGTTATATTTACAGGTCCATACTAATTATTTCAAAGGAGCAACTCTGTTTGAAGCATATATGTCAGAAGACATATTCAAATGGAAATTGGCCCCTTCCACATGAATATGAGCTTGGATAAGAGTAAAAGGGCTTACAGAGGTGTATCACTTCTGTAACCGCCCACAGTATGACATACACAAAAGGGTATATGATGGGAAACTTCCCCCAGCATTAGTGTTGCATTTCTTGAGGGCAGATCATTGGGGACGCCTGCTGATGCTGCATGCTAGCACATGGCTGAGTGATGCTTCCTACAGATACCCTTATCAGAACTAAGCTTAGCAGTGTTGTAAGTATTTGATTTGATTACCGTGCTATACCTGCTGTATTGTAAGTGTTGAATATATATCATAGTTTGATTGTCTTTGATATTTGATTAGACCTTGCTTTATTGCAAGGGTTGATTTTGATATACTTTCTGATACTTTTAAGTGTTGTAAGTATTTGATTATATATCACAGTTTGATTGACTGTGATATTTGATTATATCATAGGTTTGAGTGACTTTGATATTTGATTATACCTTGCTATACCAGCTGTATTGCAAGGTTTGATTATACCTTCTAATATCTGTTATACTTTTCCTTGTTGTAAGACCTTTTTACTATACTTTTCCCTGTTGTAAGACCTTTTGACCTTTTGCTATACTTTTCTTTGTTGTAAGACCTTTTTTTTTTTCTATCTTCTTATGCGGATAGTCTAGTGTTTTTTTACTCTATAACTTTATTCTATTACACGGAATCTAAAGAATCTGGTTTCATTTGGCAATACATCTAGAAAAAGTATATAAATATGTCGCAGAAAGCAGCCAACAATGTCTTCATGACCATGTCTCCAGCATGCCCACTAAAGACTATCAACCATTATGGTATGTCAAGCAGTTAGAACCGTCATTTTAAAGTCACATCACATCATACTTGGCCAGTGAAGTGCATTAGGTCTGGATTACTTCCTGCAGGTCATATCACCCCACCTATTATAGGTAAATTCACCTTCAGGTTTTTGCATGTAGTTTTTAAGGCCAAAACCTAGTACAGATCATAACAGGAGAGAAAGTATATAGGAGAGGTGATGCTCCTTCTCTTCAACTACTTCAAACTGCATCAAAAAACAGGAATGTGAAAATGCCTGACTGCGCAGAAAGCCTAAAAGAGGAAGACTACATGAACAAAACTATTCTGAAGCTTAGCAGTCACCAATGTGCCCATACCCAACAATGACCATCGGTAATAAAGAAACTCTAGGAGAAGCATGCAATTTATTTATTACATCGACTGTCCCTGCATAACAGGAAAGTGAGGGGTATGCCTGCAGATGTGAGCAGGGAAGAAGAGGTAGTTATATGAACAGGTTTTGTTCTACAGAATGGGAACTCGCCCTCCCCGAGATCTATTCTGTCACTTCACTGACTCTTGTCTTCCTGCTACTTCTGCCAAATACTATAATTTACATTATTCCAGTCCATTAGATCCTGTAGCCTAAACCACTGTCTGATCAATGGTCAGGTTCCCAACAGTAAAATTACTACACAAAATCAGGCCACAGGTTAAAATGGAACTACGTATATAAAGGTGGATGGCTGTTAGAATTAAACATGTAAATATATTTCCGAAAATGTGCTACAGATAGGAAGATTTACAACTAATTAATGTGTGTCAATGTCCAATGGTACCTTGATCTTCTGTCAGCATTGACCCTGGTCCCCCAGCTACACTTCTGTTTTGTGCTTGAAACAAGAGCATGTTTCCACTGTCGCATGCGAAGCGGCTGACGCGCTCAGTGTAGTTAATAAGTCTGTCATAGTTGGTCTGTGTGGTGAAGCATCAGACACCCCGTTGATCTGTCGAAGTCTCAAGTATCTCCTTGCCCTAGATGGAAAAGCCCCAGGCGTTCCCCTTGGTCACTGCATTGGGCATGGACATTATATCATGTGACCTTCACTTTTATGATTGTCTTCTTACAGTCAACATGCAGAAGCATCAAGTTGTTAATTTAACCATAGCATTGTCTAGCAGGCTGTAATGTAAATAGCAGTTATATTACTGACACACAGTTAAGTTTAAGAAGTGAAAAGCAAAACCAGATGTTAATATATACTCAGCTGGATTTTAAAATAATGCAATATTCCTTTAAACTGTACACTACATTATTTCAGGTTGCATAGCTTTTTAAAGAGGACCTTTCATGTCCTCATGTATATGTGGCTTTCACCGTTATGTGCCCCGGAGCTGGAGCTATCAGTGGTCTTCGTTTCACCATCAGAAGGACGTTCCTGACAGTCTAGCTGGGCTGTGAGGAACTCCCCTCCTGATTGTACTTGTCCATAGACTTGTACCGTGGGGGCGTTCCTCACAGCTCAGCGTCATCGCTGGACTGTAAGGAATGCCCCCTCTGACAGTACAGGGCTATGGACGAGTACTGTCAGGGAGGGCGCACTGTTGGCTTTATAGCGGTATGTAAAACCGTATGTGCCTGAGGACATGAAAGGTCCTCTTTAACTTCATTCTTTTTTATTTCACTCAAATTATTTTTTACTACAATATAAAAGAAAGGAGAAAAGGGCACAAGAGCGTGCCTCTCACCCATACTCTAGAAAATACACAGTTGACACAATGTAAATAAAATTTTTAATAACCGTGAAAGAAGGCCTATGGCATTTTTAAAGTAATCCTTCATGTTGATGCTAAGGTCGCCACAAATAATAAAATATCCCATAATATTGTGTCGTTTTGCTAAACCAGCAATGAGATGTGCCTTACCTTCCTGAGATATCCAGCTCCTCACTTGTTTTACTTAATTCTACTTCTGTAGTATCATCCAACCCATTGCCATATGCTATAGTTATTCCACTGCCAGAGTCCACTTTAAGAAACTCCTGTTCTCCATCAACAGATGCATTTTTCTCCAAATACTGGTTGCTTTCCTTGATTCTCTGCTGAATCATTGGTGTGAGTGGCATCTCAAAGCTGAAAAAACTATCTGGCTCATAGTATAAGGTGTCCAATGACTCCACACTGTAATACAGAGATGTATTGTCCAGTATGTTCTCAAACTGGGAGCTGTACAAATCCGTCGAGTCCTCAGAGCATCTCTTTGATCTAAAGGTATCTTCATATTGGTCATCAACCACAATCCTAGGACTTGAAGAAAGACAGGCAATTAGAAAAATATACTTCATAGATAATGAGGAATTATGTGGTCACTTATGTATAGTTTTTGGGTAAAAATACCACAAACTATTTGAGGAAACTGCAGCCTTATGTTAACCCATCACGTACTCTACTCTTCTGTCTTGGGGCTCCAGCCTATAGATCCACAAAGAAAATGCAGCTCCCTAAACATACATTCACATACTACAGCTTCCACGCTAGGCCGAAAACTCAGACACTTGTAACAGGCAATGGTTGCATAATTGTGAAAGTAATACTTAGGCTTTACATGCACAATCGCCTAGTGATTGGCCACGATGGGTAGGTGCAGTAGGGGACTTGTGGATGTACCTTGGGAGCATGTGGATATAGCCCTTGATTAGTTTGGAGCACTAATATGATAATAAAACATCAATTAACTGTACACTTACACATTTAGAGAGTAAAGGTCTAATTGATGGTCTCAAGTACTAAGTAATAAAATAAAATATGCTGAGCAGCTTAACAGCTGAGGTAAGTATCAAAAGCTAAACACCCTCCTAACTGGTGCAGCTTGCACCTTTTCTCCTCGGACTAATGGGGATTTTGATTTAGGTTATAATTGTCCAGCCCTACAAAGGTCCAATACTAAATTCTTGTATAAATAAAGAATCCAGAAACGGTAGAAGGGCAATCGTCGCCATTTTTTTTTTTTTAGATCTTTTTAGACTTAATAACATGCCTTATTCTCTCTTAGGTATGAATTGTTTTGATGTCTTTTTCAGCCATCACAGGTACTAAGCAGAGGACTGGTTACTGTTAAAAGGGTAATCCGGTTTCTTGTACTGATGGCCTATCCTTAGGATAGGACATCAACATCTAGTCATATAGCACACGAGGTTGGCTGAAGACAGACGTCCATCAAGTCCAACCTATAACGCTATAATATTGATCCAGAGGAAGCCAAAAAAAAATAAAATAAAATAAAAAAAAAATCTTAAACACCCATGAGGCAAATGTCAATTGCCCCATGTCAGGGGAAAAAAATTCCTTCCTGACTTCAAATCCGGCAATCCATATAAAAGCGTCGATCAACTCAAAAATCTAAAACCTATAATATTTTTCCGTTCAAAAAAAGTATCCAGACCCTCTTTGAACTTGCACAATGAATCCACCATCACCACATCCTGTAGTACTGGGGCCCAAAATTGCGCACAATAGTCTATGTGTGGCTGTAACAGTGATTTGTATAGAGGCATAACTATGTTCTTGTCAAGAGAATCTATACTCTTGATGCATGCCATAATTTTATTTGCCTTAGAGTTAAGCTTACTGCCCACCAAAATTCCCAACTCTTTTTCAGCGGCAGTCTTACCCACTAATTTACTATTAAGTACATAATCATACATTTTATTTCTTTGTCCACAATATATGACCTTTCATTTGTCTACATTAATCTGAATTTGCCAAGTCCCATGCTTCCAGCTTCCCTAGCTCCCCTTTAGTATTCTAGTATCTTCCTCAGTTTTAAATACTTTGCAGAGTTTAGCATAATCTGCAAATACAGAAGTCTTGCTCTGTAAACCCTTTTTAATAAACATTAGGAAAAGGAGAGGACCCAATACTGACCCTTGTGGTACCCCAGTAGTGACTGCAACCCAGTCTGTGTATTTCCAAAGCACCCTCTTTTTCCGATCACTGAGCCAGCTGTGAACTCAAATGCATATGTTTGCCCCCAGTCCCAACATTCTCATTTTCATCAACCTTTTATGTGGTTCAGTATTGAAAGACTTTGGTAATGTGTTGGACATGGTGTGTCTGGACATTGAAATGTCCAGTCTAGGACGGACTTCTTCATGCCAGTCAAGGGCTATTCTAAGCTGAATGTGCCTGCCCTCGTCAGATCGCAAACGCTAAGCAGCTTCAGGCCTGGCAAGTACCAGCGTGGGAGACAGGCTGGGAATCCCTGGTGCGTGTGATGGTTGTCTTGTAAATAAAGAGCTGTGTGTTGAAAAACAATCTTCCAGGTGAGGGCGTTGCCTTGATTTCGTTTGGACTCCACCAACCCAGGAGGGGTACCAATTGGTCGTCTAATTCCTGCTGATCAGATTAGTCAGGACCATCCCTCATAAACCCATATTGATTGGGTGTTATAAGGTTATTTTCATGGAGATACTCCAAGATAACATCTCTAACAAAAGCTTCAAATATTTTACCCACCACTGAGGTTAGTCTTACCAGTCTATAGTTTCTGGGATCACTTTTTGACTCCTTTTTTGTATATTGGCACAACATTTGCTATGTGCCAGTCTTGTGGGACATACTCTGTTTCTAGGGAGTCCTGAAATATTAGATTCAATGGTCTGTAAATAACCATATTTAATGAATTCAAAACCGGGGTGTACAATCAGGACCCGGTAACTAGTCTATTTTAGTATTTTAAAAGATGCCTCTATACTTCTTCCTGGGTTAAGCAGGTAACATTTAATGTAAAATTTGCCTTATCTCTACAGTAGTCATGTCATCCTTCATTGTATTCTGTGTAAAAACAGTAGAGAAGACATTTAATAGATTAGCCTATTTCTTATCCTCCTTCACCCATTACTCCCAGATTTTTGAGAGGGCCCACAGTCCTTGTGTTAAGTTTCTTGAAGAATATTTAGGAGTTATTTTTACTTTCCCTGGCTATGAATCTCACTGCCCCAATCTTTTCCATGTTTATCAGTTATTTTTTTAATCTTATTTTCTTCCTTATAATTCTTCGATGCTTCTTCATTTTCCCCGTTTTAACACTTTTTTTTTTTTTTAAATGAATTGCGTCCCTCAGTTTTTTTTTGTGTTTTTTTAACCCACAGAGATTTATTTTTGTTCATTATGCATTTATTCCCATACGGTGTTATATATATATATATATATATATTCTATCTATCTATCTATCTATCTATCTATCTATCTTTCCCCGGAAATATTTAAGATCCTTCTAAAATGTCCCATTTAGTCTGTGTACTTTTTTTCTTAAAGGACACTGTCCCAATTTATGGCACTAAGGTCATCCCTTAGCTTAGGGGGAGTCAAACTAATTTTTACCGAGGGCCATATCAGCCTTATGATTGTCTAAGCGCTGTTAGCTACATTTATACTGGCGCAAAATTACTATGCCAGTTAAGTGTAATTACATTTACATCCCGTTGAAGGCCATTTTAAAGCTGATGTTAACCCCTTCCCAACATTCGCCGTAATAGTACGACGGATGTTGGGTATTTAAATGTGGCGGCCACTCAGAAGCTTGCCATACAAATGCCAATATTTTGCAATGCAATGTTATTCTTTGAACCCTCGCTAGTTAACTGTGCTTATAGTTCAACAGGACCTTTCATCACCTCCACCTATTCAAGTTCTTTGCTGGAATCAGTGGAGCGTCACCTATTCACAGATGCTCAGCTGGAATTTTTTTTCTCTAGCCTCCACCATTCCCGAGCAACAAGCACATTAGTTTTGGTGCCTGATGTGCTATTTAGGTGCGAGGAGGACAGGCAGGAGGGCGTAATTCAGAGTGCCAATCAGAGGCAGCCAGTGTCAGGATCACACCCCTTGTCTGCTCCTACCCGACACTGCCCTTCTGACCGTATAGAGCCGAAATAGCATATCAGGTACCAAAGCTAATAGTACTGATTGCTTGCGAATGGTGGGAGCTAGAGAAAAGAATTCCAACTGTGCCAGAATCAATGGAGCAACGCTTATTAAAGGGGTTGTTCAGGCAAAAATGGACAACTTGCTTAAGTTCTAAATAGGCCGGGAGTAGTGAAAAAAAAAAAAAAAAAAAAGTCATACTCCCCTTTTCACAGTGCTCCGGTGCCTCCCTGCGCGGTCCGATCTTCTCGGTCCTGTGCTGACATGTGGCAAAAGTTCGGTGATTGAGGGAAGGGCATGCGATGTCACCACTGAGGCCAATCAGAAGCATTCAGTGGAAGGAATCCGTGACATCACAGCCAGTGAAGAAGTTTCACTTTGAGAAGACTCCGGAGTAGGACACTGGAGCATCAAGGACAGGAGTTTTTTTTTTTTTTCCCCCTCCACCCCCGGTTGTCCAGGTATAAAAAAAAATAAAAAAAAAAAATGCCTGGACAACCTCTAAGTTTTTTATACTATATTACTATATTGAACAGCTGAACTGACCAACAAAATTGTACTTGTTTTACACACACTCTCAGCCATTCCTTTCCTTCTATAATTAAGGAATACTAGACATGCTATTAGAGGTTATACAATGTTAATACAATCTGCAAAAGAGTAATTACACCTAAACTTTATATTATTACCATATGGTATTACAGGAGAAAACAGTCTTTTATAGTCTGTCAGAATCAATGGTAAGTTCTGTCTTTAGAGATGATAGTCATACAGGACAATAGAGTGCCAGTTCCCAGCTGGGCTGCTAATCTAATTTATCTCGCTCAGACACATAGGGGAATTCAGTTTTTAAATTGCTGTACTTTGCAACAAATTTATGAAATGTCATAGAGAGTTTGATGAATTTGGGCCGTGACACTTCTTACTCAATTTTTGACCCTTGCTCGACAGGCTACCCACCACACTGAAGCGGCATAAAAATGCAAAAAGATAAGTTCTAAGCAAATACAGTTAAAAAGTCACAAATTCCTTATCTGTGACTTCTTGACACCAGACTTCTAAAGTGCAGGTCTTGATAAATTCCCCTATGCAGTCCAATTTATTAGTATCGGTACCATATCAGTATGGGAGCACCAGGAGGAAACTGGACTGCACAAACACTAGGAGAACATGCAAAACTCCATACTGCCCTTGGTCAGAATCACACTGCCCAATTCCTAGAAATTTTCATGGACTCAAATCAATAGTACATACCTTTGGGGAATTTGAACGTGTCCTGAAATGTCCTCACTGTGTTCTGTATCTTTTATGAAGACTTCATTGTCTACCCCGTCTTGAGTACATGTATCAGAGGCATTCCTAGGCCTCTGAATCACAGATGAAAGTGTTGCCCCTACTGAACTTCTAGTCCTCTCAGGTGCTGGAATGTGACTGCTTGTTCCTGGAGATATGAGGGAAGCTGTATCATTTTGTTTTTCATCAATTGTAGAAGGAGAATTGTCCTCCCATTTTCCAGCCTTTTCTTTTTGTACCATTGAAATATCCATACCGTTAGCAGCATTTTCTAAACATACCGATTTAATAGCACCATTATTCTCTTCCACGCCAACCCCTGCTAAAACAGTTCTTTCCATTGGAGCCTCACTGTGGTCCATGATAGTTGACGTTGAAGATAAATTCAATTGTGACTTCGGAAAATCTGCAATCTCTGTGATTTGTGATAGTGAAGATTCAGAGAGGGTTTCTTCCTCAGAAATAGCTGCTAGCTCTCTCTCGACATACAAATATGATTTCCGTTCTGGATGAACCACTGTAGGAGCACTGGATGGCTCTTCCTGACTTGGAACCATAACGTTATCTAAGTGTTCTAAAGGCTGAGAACTTTGGACAATAGGATTATCCTTTATGGTCTCCAAGTTCCTACTACCTTTAATCAAATTGCATTCTGGTTGAATGTGTCTGTTAGTCTGCTGAGAGGTTACTGGAGGTTCTGGAGAAAGCGTATTGTCTCCACCATCATCCTCCTCTAAATGTTGAGGCCTGCTCTTTAATTTATCATGTAAACATTGCTCAGAATTGTCCAGCAAATTGTCCTTCTGTGTATCTGGACAGGGCTCCTCCAGTCCTCTTATATCTTCTGGGCATTGTGTCTGTTCACCTAAACGTCCATATTCAGCTCTAAATGTGTCATTCTCACGGTGCTCAGTTGTTCCATATTCAGGGAATTCATTGTTGACGCTAGCAGTCTGTGGAAGCAATCTTGTATTTCCAGGGTCATCTGTTAAAAATGAACAGAAATATAAATATAACTATAATAAGTCATTAATATTGGAGTATGTAAAAAACTATTCACATTGTACATACTGATCCTAAATTTTGTCTTCTCTGTATTAAACCTTATCAAACTAATAAAAAATGGAAAGCAATACAGATCTAGTAATGTGCCCTACAGATAAACCTGCAAGAATTTCAGCAAGTTGCAAAAACAAGTAGTTTTGCAAAAATCTTGCAGACAAAGAAGAAGCCCTTTCCTCCTAGCTCCTTAAGCTGAACACCAGATGCTCTTTTACAGCAGTGTGCACATGCATGACATAATGACTGACTGAAGCAAGAAGTTTAAGAAAGAGGCAGAGCTTAGAGCCCATTGATGACATAGCCAGACAACGCAGAAGGACATGAAACAGTGAGCAAGTGCAATTCCAAGCCAAACACTACCTTTGTATAGATGTTCTTTGCTTTCATTTATGTTGTCTTGAGTAAGAAACAGTTATATACTTTAGGAGCAAGTAGCGTCAGATTTAGCATTCAGCAGTCTATACTACAGATTCACATGGTTTATTGCCAGCTTTGATAGTATTCTGAATGCCAAATTTGTCTACCTATGCTACAGCGTAGGGGATTTATCAGTACATAACTCAACAGATTTAGCTTACAGCCTCACAAAAATTCATGACCAGCTTTCTCAGGCTCCTGAACAGCAAATCTAGCAGCCAATTCTATGGTATGTGCTGGAGGGTTTCAGCTTTGTGTGGTACTATTGATTAAGACTGCTGTGGAACTGTGAAGACATTAGTTATATAAAATATACAAAATTGCTCTAAGTCTAGGTTCACATGGCTGCTACTTAGTACAACAGACTGAAAAAGTAACAGAATGACTGATGCAGATGCAGCACATTCTGTCTGAATCCGTCAACACCAAAAATGTAAGGCTAGGTTCACATCTGCGCTGGAGTTGTCACAGTGACTGTTGAAAAATCGTCGGACGAAAAAGTGCTGCAAATCGAACTTTAAAGTCCGGCAGTTTCAGTTTAAAAGAATGGACACCTGACACCATTATAGTCAATGGAGTCCATTTGGCACCCTCGGTGTCCACTATTTTAGTGGTCCATGTCTCCACTGTTCTTATCCCCTGACGGAACAGAATAACAGATGTGAACATAGTGTAATGACAAAAGAAAGATAGATGCTTTCTTACATCTTGTTTGTTTTATTTTTTGAATGACGGCTAAAGTTCTGCATGCAGAACTAGGTGCAATGTGGACCTAACCTAGTCCTTTGTATGTATCTAAATTTATATTAGGGCAACATAACCTGTGTTAACTATGGCAGCTCTACAATGTTGTTACCCAGCTTTGTGACCAAGGACACAAACCTGAGGGGAAATTATTGCTGCAAAGAACAATCTGGGAAAGCTAGGTAACAATACCCTAATAATATTCTGTACATATAACATACAGTGGGTACAGAAAGTATTCAGACCCCTTTAAATTTTTCACTCTGTTTCATTGCAGCCATTTGCTAAAAGCAAAAAAGTTCATTTCATTTCTCATTAATATACACTCAGCACCCCATTGTGACAGAAAAAAAACAGAAATGTAGATATTTTTGCAAATTTATTAAAAAAGAAAAACTGAAATATCACATGGTCATAAGTATTCAGATCCTTTGGTGTGACACTCATATTTAACTCACCTGCTGTCCATTTCCTTCTGATCCTCCTTGAGACGGTTCTACTCCTTCATTGGAGTCCAGCTGTGTTTAATTAAACTGATTGTACTTGATTAGGAAAGGCGCACACCTGTCTATATAAGACTTCAGAGTTCACAGTGCATGTCTGAGCAAACGAGAATCATGAGGTCAAAGGAACTGCCCAAAGAGCTCAGGGACAATTGTGGCAAGGCACAGATCTGGCCAAGGTTACAAAAGCATTTCTGCAGCACTCAAGGTTTCTAAGAACACAGTGTCCTCCATAATCCTTAAATGGAAGAAGTTTGGGACGACCAGAACTCTTCCTAGACCTGGCCGTCCAGCCAAACTGAGCAATCATGGGAGAGGTAAGGAAGAACCCAAAGATCACTGTGGCTGAGCTCCAGAGTTGCAGTAGGGAGATGGGAGAAAGTTCTACAAAGTCAACTATCACTGCAGCCCTCCACCAGTTGGGGTTTTATGGCAGAGTGGCCTGAAGGAAGCCTCTCCTCAGTGCAAGACATATGAAAGCCCGCATAGAGTTTGTCAAAAAACACATGAAGGACTCCCAGACTATGAGAAATAAGATTCTCTGGTCTGATGAGACGAAGATTGAACTTTTTGGCGTTACCCTAAGCACACAGCTAAAATAACAAAGGAGCCCTGACCTCAACCCAATTGAGCATCTCTGGAGAGACCTGAAAATGGCTGTCCACCAACGTTCACCATCCAACCTGATGGAACTGGAGAGGATCTGCAAGGAAGAATGGCAGAGGATCCCCAGATGTGAAAAACTTGTTGCATCATTCCCAAGACGATTCATGGCTGTACTAGCTCAAAAGGGTGCTTCTACTCAATACTGAGAAAAGGGTCTGAATGCTTATGTGATATTTCAGTTTTTCTTTTTTTAATAAAATTTGCAAAAAAAATATCTACATTTCTGTTTTTTTTTTCTGTCAAGATGGGGTGCTGAGTGTACATTAATGAGAAATAAAATAAAACTTTTTTGCTTTTAGCAAATGGATGCAATGAAACAAAGAGTGAAAAATTTAAAGGGGTCTGAATACTTTCCGTACCCACTGTATACAAGCATACATATAGTATCAAAGCAACTACAAGTATATTGCATACCAAATATGGTGGACTTTCCACAACTCCTGAAAAGCAAGTTTATTTAAAAAAAAAAAAAAAGCCTCAATAAGCTGTGTAAACACTGCAGTCCTGATCCTATGGGTGAATACATAATATCAGGACATGGTAGATTGTTGGTACCCCTCGTTTAATTAAAGAAAAACCCACAATGGCCACAGAAATAACTTGAATCTGACAAAACTGGAATTTGCCAAACTACATGTTGACAAGCCACAAAGCTTCTGGGAGAATGTCCTATGGACAGATGAGACAAAAATCAAAATTGTTGGCAAGGCACATCAGCTCTATATTGACAAATGGAAAGATGAGGCATATCTTGAAAAGAACACTGTCCCTACCGTGAAACATGGAGGAGGCTCTGTTATGTTCTGGGGTTGCTTTGCTGCATCTGGCACAGGGTGTCTTGAATCTGTGCAGGGTACAATGAAATCTCAAGACTATCAAGGGATACTAGAGAGAAACGTGCTGCCCAGTGTCAAAGCTTGGTCTCAGTCGCAGGTCATGGGTCTTGCAACAGGATAATGACCCAAAAAATACAGCTAAAAACAACCAAGAATGGCTAAGAGGAAAACATTGGACTATTCTGAAGTGGCCTATGAGCCCTGACCTAAATCCTATTGAGCATCTTTGGAAGGAGCTGAAACATGTCGTCTGGAAAAGGCACCCTTCAAACCCGAGACAATTGGAGCAGTTTGCTCATGAGGAGTGGGCCAAAATACCTGTTGAGAGGTGCAGAAGTCTCATTGACAGTTACAGGAATCGTTTGATTGCAGTGATTGCCTCAAAAGGTTGTGCAACAAAATATTAAGTTAAGGGTACCGTCATTTCTGTCCAGGCCTGTTTCATGAGTTTTCTTTTTTTTTAAATTCTGTTGAAGCATGGTTGAAAAGCAATGTCTGACTTTCATTTGTTCATTGTCATAGAATTTTTAGATATTACTTTTGTCAGATTCAAGTTATTTCTGTGACCATTGTGGGTTTTGCTTTCATTAAATGAGGGCTACCAACAATTTTATCCACGTGTGTATAATATACATTGTTACTATTGGTAAACTGTAGGAGACTCCTTGCAATATAAGGGTCACAGTAAGACTGGACTGGGGCAATAGACTTTACAGATTTCCAAGTCCATTGCTCACACGTTAGTCACTGGAATGAAAGATTCATTTTTTTTTTTTTTCACATCAGTTTTTTGGATCTGCAAAACTGACCAGATAAACTGATCATCAAAACATTATGTGAAATGGCCCTTAAATAAAAACAGATCAGTTACTGTAGAACAAACCACACTTGTGCTCCACGAAAGAACAGACAGAAACTGATCAGTTTTTATTTATTTGACTCTATGTAAACAGATGGTCATTTTCCATCCGCTTTCACATCAGTTTTTGGTATCCGCAAAGCTGATCAGTTAAACTGATCACCAAAACGTGATGTGAACGGGCCCAAGCTGAAGCCCCTTCTGTTTGCATGCTCTCCAATGTTAGGGGGCGTTCACATTACCGTTGGTGACCGTCAGTAGTGTCCGTTGCTATTGTCCATTACAAGATTTTAGCATCGGACACTAGCTGAACCGTCAGAAATCCGTTAATTTCCATTCATTTCAATAGGTTTTTATGTTGTGTCCGTTTACACCCAATCCGTAAGAAGTCTTTTTTTTTCTGTGGACAAAAAAATCCTACATGCAGGACTTTTTTTGTCAGTTTTGAAAAACTGATTCTTGATGGACAGCAAGTGTCTGTTATTCATTTATTTTTATTTTTTTTTAACATTGAAGTATATGGGTAACGGACTTATAACAGACAGTAACTGATAGCAATCAGTTATTGTCCGTTATTTTATGTCCTTTTTTTTTTTTTGCGCATGCTCAGAAAGCAGAAAAAAAAAAAAAAAAAAAAACGGACAGTGTTAAAAAAACGGACACTAACATCAGTTAGTGTCTGTTAATGTCTGTTATGATAGGTGTCCGTTTTTTTTTTTGGGTTTTTTTTTTTGTTAACGGACACCTTCATAACGGAATACAACGGTAGTGTGAACCCTGGCTTAAAAACATGACTGAAGCTTTCTTCCGTCATGTTTGTTTACTTTTTGAACAGAAGAAAAAGTTCTGCATGAAAAGTTAAACCATGACAGAAGAAAGCTTTTTTTTACACTAGAGTGAATGAATATGGAGGGGGCTCAGACTGCATGTGTGATATTAAAGAAATTCCCCAGTTTTGGTATTTTCTAAAATGGTCTAGGAGCTCACACCATCAACTGATGTCCCAAGTGAAAAAATCTGCATAGCATATTTATTTAATTTCCAAATATTTCTGAGCACAACAAAAACCTAAGCAAGAGGACAACCAAAAGCCAGGGTTCTTCTAGTACTTCACATAGTACAAGTAGTTGTGTGTTTTTGTTTTTTGTTTTTTTTCCCACACACACACACACACACACACACACACACACACACACACACACACACACAAAAATGAGGGAAAAAAACGTAACTCTGATTTCATTAAATAAAATGACTACATTTATAATGCAATGTATAACAAATAGTCTGCAATGTTCAATGCAGTTATAATGACTGTAAGATTGCATTCCACCACCAGAGGGAGCTGCTATACATAGATAGTTGCTTTCAAATAAAACTACTGTACTATCCATTACAATAATTATGTACTCAGTTTGTCAAAAATGCAGACTAACACAAATGTGATTCTTTATGATATATAATACAATTACATGGCAAAACTTTAAATAACCATACTTTTCAGAATGGGGCAAGGGGTTCAAAGATCAAAAGTTGGATCTAATTCAACCTCAAACGTTGTCACTTTCTTGTACTGATCTCCCAACCACTCCAGCGATGGCAAGTGCGCCATGGTAGCATGTACTTGTATATGTGTGTGCATCGACAACCTGTCAAGTGACTGATACAGATCATATCAATAATAAAGGTGGTTAGAGAACAAGGTATCTAGGAAAGAAGAGTAAGTGTGTAAACATTAATATAGCAACTCCAGAGGAGGCACAATATTCACATTACTACAACAGGAGATTAGGAAGAGGTGAAAGCAACAAAACAATATCTATGCTAGAGTGTGTCTAGTGTCAGTTCATGCTACTAAAGCACAATACGCTTTTTAAAAAGGGAGTCAGTCACTAGGGTGAGACATATTCAGCCAGAAACACAGATAGGTCAAGTTCAACTCAATGTAACTTTTTTTCCCTATGAAAATTCCTGCCTATGTTACTGAGATAGTCATTTATTTCAATCTGCAAATGAGCAGTCTGAAGCAACAAGGGCGGCTCTGTTGCTCCAAACCGCTGTACCCAACACTGTTCTAATATGCCCTCCCTCCCCTCTCATTTTGAATTACAGGGCCAGGGAGCTATGCTGAAACCTCACCTGGCCCTGTGGGGTGTAGCAGTTTGGAGCAATAGAGACGCCCTCTGTGCACCAGATTGCTCATTTGCATATTGTGAAATAAATGAATATCAGCAACAGAGACCAAATCATCATGGGGAAAAGTTACATTCAATTGAGCCTGACCTATGTCACTAGTTTAATATGCTTCATTTTGGTGAAAGACTCCCTTTATAGAGGACCTTTCACCACCTCCTTAACATGTTAATAGGCACCGTTCCACCGATTCTGGCAGAGTTCCGGGGTTTTTAATCAAAATTATGGTCTAGTCTAGAATTTTACTAATCAAATAATTAAAAGTTAAGTTTTATTTTGTATAGCTCTAATAGGTGCTATATAAAAGGGGCAATTAATGCCTATAGGCAAAATGAATATTTAGAATCAGTGGAGCAATGCCTATTAATTGATGGAAAGAGCTGGACTTGGAGGTAGTGAAAGGTCTTTAAGCAGAGTCAGTCATTAAAGTAAATCTAGTGTATGACAGAAGCAACACAGCACCCTCTCTGACTTAGAGCAGTGCCAGTATTGCTACTCGTTCACTGAATATGGTTGGTCAGAGTGGCACTGTGCTAAAAAGATGTCAAAGAGCATCTGTCCCTCCATATAAGGATAACAGGGGACAGATTAGTTGGACTCTACTAATTCCTAAATTAAAGTATATCCTAACAATACCAGACCAATACAAACATGCAGCAGCACTCTCTTGTATCTCAGACAGACAAACATTAAATTATAATTTTTTTGCTACTGTTTTTACAGCAACAGTGCCATACCTGTGCACAGGGTGTGTGCGATATTGCAGCTCTGGCATGGTCGCTAATCTTATACAACCTTTTTACAGTTTTTATCACATATTTTGATTAAATTCAGTTAGAAGTCCTACCATGACAGACACATGGACCCAATAGAATTGAATGTATCCATTTTCAACAGATGGATGAAAAACAGACCAATGAGCTGGGTCAAAAAATAAAGACTAATGAAATTCATCTGTTTTGACAGAGGACACTTGGCCATCGAAAACAGAACAGTCTATTAAAAACTGAATGGTCATGTGAATACGGCCTAAGCCTGTTCATATTTTCCTACACAGTAACTGCTGTAGCTAGATGTAAGAAGTTATTTTAATAAAAAATTATTTATAACTTTACATTAACTGTTCTTTATTCCTGTCTCGTCTTTTCTTTTTTTTTTCCCCTTCTACTTCTCTGGTGTTTTTTTTTCCTGCCCAAATTCACAATTTTCTGGCTTTGGCATTTTCTTAAAGATTTTTTTTTTATTTTTTTGTTCCCCAATAATGAGAAAGGAAAAACAAAAAAAAACCAAAACAAACACACACGTGAAACAGTGTGTACACAATAAACTGATTAAAAAATGCCCAGAAAGTACCTAAAAATGGGGGGGGGGGGGAATAGGCAATATAGGGGTTGGTTAAGTTTTTAAGAAAAAACACACTAATAAAATTGTTTGCTATTGAAGCTTCATGTATGCATGTCCATGACTGACAGATAAGAGCACTCCCACTGCTTTTCCCACATGGAACCCTGATGTAATGCTAAATATATTGCATGTAAATTCAAGCCTCAAGGTCCTGCAGTAGTAGAATTCATGAGTTTGCTTGCATATATACCCATGTGACAGGTTACTAAATGCACCACCGTTCAGAATCCTTTGGAATGTAAACTGTTATTGTAGCATGTCATCTACCCTGCTTATGAATCCCGGAAGCATTCAAGGAAGACAAATTCTGTGCACTCGCTACAGGCAGCTGAGAATGCTACATATTCCATTCATTCAAGCAGGACCACAGATTAGAAAACTGCACAGTTTTCTGAAACAAGAGTGGGGGAGAAAGAAGTATGACAATGATGTGATACTAATCTTCTCAGATTAATACTACTGTACATGTTACAAAAAAATGATGTGCAGGTTCTGTGATATTTGGTTCATGAAGACTGTTTAGGAAAATATATAATTAATTACACCACATATATAAAGATATTATATATTAAACCATTTATATATAATTACAATTAAATCAGCTTTTTACTAAAACATATTGGTTTACATTTTTTAATTTAAATTTCTTTAACTTTTTTTTTTGGATAGTTATAAAAATAAAGTCTGGAAATATCTCTGTTTGCCCACTGCCTTTAAAAACATACAAAACATATTAAGGCCCATTCCACATGAATGTGAAAAATTGACTTGTAAGAGTAAACGGACATACACGTGTGTTTTTTTTTAATGGACTGTTAAAAAATAGAAAATGTCCTGTTATGTCCGTTTTCATGGCCGGACAGACCAATACATGTCAGCGGGTCAATTTTTTTTTACTTTTAAATACGGATAGCAAACCGATACAATATATTAAAAAATGGACAGCTTAAAAAACAAAAAACACAAGTGGTACACTGAAAAGCAGAGTTTAAAAATTGAACCTCACTTACCCCAGCCCAATGGATCGATTACTGTACCTTGATTAGAAAGCGCAGATGGCAGGTTACCCTTATGGAACCTTCCCTCAAGATTTTGCATAGAACATATTTGGTCCCCACTAGATGGCATGGTTTCTACCCTACAGTTTCCCTGCTTTGCTTCCGGGGTTGTTCCGCTTTGGGCAATACTCTTCACATTTGGTGGACCTGCCCTATAGCCCATCGTTTTTGGACGTCAATTAATAGACTAGCTCAAAGACTTCTAGGACTGTCAATACCACTGTCCGCACAAGTCTTTCTGCTCAGCCTTAAGCCACCTGCTTTCCGGGAATGCACAATACAAACAGTTCAAATTAAACTACTGGCCGCAAGAATCCATATTGCCTCCAATTGGAAGAAACCAAACCTTTCTCTGTCGAAGGTCATTGGTCTCAGACAGTCATGAGCTCCATGAGAAAATTAACACCATGATATCTGATACCCAACCCCACTTTGACTCAGTCTGGTCCCCTTGGGTTGACAGTGCCAACACCCCAGGCCACTCATACTGTCTCCAACTTTAATGTATCTCTGGATGCGAGTGTTATATTTCTGCTTGAGTGAGGCCCTCCCCTCCCCCCCAACAGCAGCTTTCTGGTGCTGATCACCCCTTCCTTTATTACTTTACGTTCGCCCCTGGTTGGGCAGTTTTTTTTACTCCTTTTATTTAGTATGTCTTACTGTCCAGGCACTTATTGTTGCACTGCTGTTTTATATTGTGTGCATTTTGAGTTAATATCTGTTTACCACTGTCATTTTATTACCTGTATGTTGTTCTCTATACTGTTATACAACAAATACTTTTGAAACTAAAAATTGAGTTTCATTCATTTTAAATGTCCATTGTTTTGCACTGTTGTGTTCATGTAGCTGAAAGCCCTAATGATAATGGCTGTCACATGGCTGCAATAAATTCAATATATGTGAATGGGGATATTTGAGACACTGACAGTCCATTTTAAACAGACCGTCCAAAAAATAGGTCATGTCTTATTTGTGGCCGTTTTCACGAATCCCTCACACTCAAATTTATGAGGGATTAGCAAAAAACAGGTAAATGAGAAACCAAATCACTGACTTCACCAATGTCAGTGAATGAAGTTGCACTGCAACCACGAGGGTGATGCGACTGCAACTTCTAATAAGAATGACCTCGGTGGGGTTTTTTTGCGACTAGAAGTCAGAGTCACAGCTTGCTCAGGGTCATGGCAATCTTTGGTCTTGCAACAGGAGTCACAGCTTCAGTTGCCACATATCCCTAGTCTTATACCTGCTGCAATTCTCTTTTCTCGAAGTAGACAGCGACAGGGTCAGCAGAGGGCATGGTTTACTTCTTCCATTCGTTGAAGCTGCCATAAAGCCCATAAATCTACACAGTTAGAAATTACAGAGGACCTATCACCATTCCTAACATATCTATTTTAGTAAATACAATTCTGATGCACCTCATTAATGCTGTCTCTCTGTTATTCCTCCTGAATATTTAAAATTAAATTGACAACTGGGTGTAACCAATTCCCTTATCAAATGGATGTGTTCCACCACAGTCTGATTGGTCAGTGCCCACAACTAATAACATCTAGCTGTCAATTTATTTTAAATAAATAAATTTCAGCAGATCGCAATGTGAAGAAATGCAGCAGCACTCTGCGATCACCACCAGGCCATATACAAATAGTGCTGAAAATGCAACACTGTCAGTACCTACCCTACTATTATCTACCCATATAAATTAGAGGTTCTTCGGCAACATGCACACAACCATGTGCAGTGAACAGGTCAGTAAAAAAGGAAAGGATGACACACGTATTGGTATTAGTGTGCCATTTGTCATTTTCACTGACCCATACACTGAACTGAATGGACTGAGCCACAAATACGGACAGCTACAGGACCTGCTCCATATTGTGTGGCTCTTCAGTATGGCCCAGACACACAACCGCAAAAACTACAGCGCTATGTATGAATCTATTGAAATTAATGTGACACTACTTTAATTCTCAATTGTGCATAAACAGTTGGTCATGTACATGAGGCCCAAATTGTACATATTTGATCAGTAATAGCACATCTGCCCCGACAATGCAACCTCTGTCAAATTATTCAAACATTTTTAGGAGGAATAACAGAGGAACAGCATAATTTAGAATTATAAGAAAAGATGCTCTAGAATAGTTATTTCCATGGGGAATAATTTACAGACATTCGGAAAGCTGACAGGTCATCTAAGTTTTTCAAATAAAATAAAAAAAAAATAAAAAAGGAGGTTCACCACCTTACCAAAATCAATGGCCTATCCTTATAATTGATTTTAGATTTATTTTTATTTATTATGCTTACTTATATAGTGCCATTATATTCCACAGTGCTTTACAGACATTGACAGACACTGTCCCATATAGGCTCACAATCTATATTACCTATCAGTATGTCTTTGGAGCATGGGAGGAAACCTGAGTACCCGGAGGAAACCCATGGAAACACGGGGAGTGGGGGTCTGATATTCGGGACCCTAGCAGATCAGCTGTTTCCCTAGGTGAACAGCTCCCTACATTGTTTACCTGGCAGGCGCTGCTCACAAAGCTATAGGCTATAAATATCTCATTGATTAGGTCAGATCAACTGCTTGGGGATACTTCCCATGCCCAGGGCCGCTTTAACCATATGGCCAACAGTGCACTTGCAACGGGGCCCTATAGTAGTGGGGCCCCCCTTTGGACAGTCCTGTCCCGTTGTGCAGGGCAGTGATGTCACTTACATCACACCTGGTTCTCTTTGAAGACTCCAGGACCAGAGAGGAGTGAATGGGGAAAGATTAGTATTAAGGTTTGTTTTTATTTTTCTTTGATTATATACAGTGGGTGACATGAAAACGTGGGGGGCAACCGGGAGAAGGACATGAAAATGTGAGGACAAACTGAAAAGAGACATTATGAGAGGTATTATATGTTATGGGCCACTAGGGAGGCATTATACTGTGTGAGAGCCACTAAGCGGTGTTATACTATGTGGGGGCCATCGACGAGGCATTATAATTTTTGCAGGTCAGGTATTTCTAGGTGGTAGTGATGGGGGGCCCCCCCACTTATGAAACCTTTGCACAGGGCCCAAGGTGTTAAAACGGTCCTGCCCATGCCCATACTATGCACGGCATGGAGGGGAAGCAGTTGGCTTCTTTCGTTGTATAGTGGTAATGCAGCTCAGCTCCCAATGACTTCAATGCAGTTACAGCACCTGGCCACTGTACAGGGCAAGGAACTATCAGCTTTCAGCTCCGTGCAGCGTACAGTATGGGCGTAGGAAGTGGCCTCAAATAGCCCTGTGGCACGAAGTTAAGGATAGACCATAAATAAAAGTTCCTAGACAACATCAAGGATGACCATCAATTTTGAATAAACGGATAATTCCTTTAACATATGCGCATGTAAATATTGTAGGTATTAAAGATAAATTCTTTTAACTAATGAAACTGAAAGTAAATACTTGGCACATTCATCTTCAAAAGGTGGTCCATGGGGACAAGTTGCAAACATCACATCTGCTCTAATTTTTGATGCATTGGTATAGGTTTACGTTGAATTTGTGATGCAGAATTCACAACAATTAAGCCATGTGTAACTGAGGCACTACTATCAAAGGCATGGCTAAAGAGGGTGTAGAGACAGTAGTTGTTATCGGGCCTTGGAGCATCAGGGGGCCCTAAGGCCTCGCTACAACACAAGAACCACCCAGCACTTTAGACACATAAGACCAGGAGCTTCAAGTTAGGCCTGTGACTATTATCATTACTTTTGACTGTAACAATCATTGTTGTTGCTCTAAGGCTTAGTTCACATCTGTATTGGAGTTTCCACAATCAGACAGAAAAGTCCGGAACTCAGCTTTTTGGTCCACTGATTTCATTTTAAAAACAACACAGACACCCCCCTTACAGACCACATTATGGTCAATGGGGACTCTGTATAACCACTATTATAGTGGTCCACCAGTCCGCTGTTCTAGTTCTTCGACATACCACAACAACAGACAAGCGAGTGCAGATGTGAACTTAGTCTAATGCATATAAAATGAAAACTGAAGGTTTCTAAATAGTCCTGTGTAATCTGTTCCCAGAGTCATGTTTTACTCCACTTACCTACACAGAATAGGAAGGGAGGTAGTTAGAAGAATGACTTTTAGGCTAAGACCACACACTGCAAGTTCACAAATTCAGCTTGTTTAAATTTGTGGTTTTCATGGGCAGTCCATGTGGCTAGCCCAGGTTTTAGCATTTGTACTGAAAAAGACTGATATCTAAGGCTGAACGGACATGCTGAGTGTTCAAAACCCGAAGCACAAGACACTTTGCTTTGCCTTTTTTCTGCAGTGTGTGGATGGGATTTGTTGAAATCCATCCAACAAACGTGTACTGTTCTTGGCAGTGGGTTAACTTCTGGCGATTCCCCATGTGAATTCTCATAGTGTGGCCTATCACAGAACAATCACATAATTGTGTATATTTCGAACATTATCTCATGGACAGGTAGGTGATTCATGAATTTTGGTTGTAATCACCAGATATCGAAGGTATATACTACAAGCTATTCAATTCTAAGCGGTTATGTATATTTATTTCTTGTACTTCTATAGCGCCACCAACTGGGGTGGTTAGGGCTCCTGAACATAGGGCAAATAATCCTGTTATTTCCCTGAATTTCTCTTTAAAAAAAAAAAAATTAAAAAAAATTATATATTATATGATATATATTTTTGTGTGAATAAGATGCATAGAAGACCTACTGCCAGAGTCACAAATGCATTTTCTATAAACAAGCCCACAGCAGAGGGGAATGAATGCTTATAAAATCTAGCTGAAAGTGGAAACATGTGGGACTACAATAAAATAACATGCTGTTTGCAGTCCTGCCATTCTTTTCTGGAAAGCAAAAGTGCTAAATATACACTGGTTCTCTGGAGGTTAAAATAGAACTCCAGGCTCAAACTCATCCAAAAGCATCCCTGAAATAGACTGCAAAATCCATCAAGCTCAAGTCTGTGGAAGCATCTGAATACAAAGCAGTATATACATTATCTGTCCACGTGGAATGTACGCCTAAAGAACAAAAGTCCTTGGAAAGCAGGCAGGATTTTTCCATTTATTCTTCCTGTAACATGTGCTGTCACTTAAGAGATGGGCAAGGCAGCCGCATAACATACTGTAAGCATATAGGAATCCACCCCAAACCAGCACTGCCTGCTCCTTTCCACCAAGGTACCAATGCTGCAATCATATAGCAGTGTGCCCTTTAACAAAGACTCCTCCCATTGTGACTGTTTTCTCTGGAAATAGCATAGAAGGAAATCTGTCGTGGATTATATTCAGAGGTCAAACTGGATCTGATATCAAGTGGGGAAAGGTGTATCCATAGTCTGCATCTAGCAGGTAAGTGCATGCAGGCAGCGTCTGCTTAGTTAATGCAGTGCAGCTCAGGCTTTTGTGTGGGAATCAAGCTGACACTGCATTTTATAGGGATGCGGGGAGAGACATAATGAAACCATCCATCGTTTTTTTCCTTCCACAGGGAGTTTCAGAATAAATGATGGAACATATTTGCTCTTGCATACATAGAATCAGTATCTAGCCCTGGCACGCAGATTCAGCTAACCTCCTATAGCAATATAAGGCTCAGCATGTAAAGCAGATTTCTACCACAACCTAGCAGTCACAGATCTTTTGCTTGTGACCGAGAACTCATCTGAAAAGGTGATTAAAGAGATTACTTACAGTAGCAGTGGCATCTGCAGCAGTTACCCATTGATCATTGGCTTGCATAGGGTTCAGCAGTACATAGCTTCAATAAAGTTAGCTCAGAGGAGACGGCGCTAATTCATGCTCTGCTATTCCACAAAACTGGATGCATACTAGTTTCAAATTTCCTGGCACTCTCCTGTCCAGCACTGCACACAGTGATGTAAATGGTAGCATTATGGGAGCGAGGAGGGAGCTGCAGACTCATTCTGTCCAACCTTAAAGCAGAAGGAAAAACGGCAGGATGTTCTAATGTATAACATTAGTACATCTCATCTACACACTGCTTGCAGCTAATGCTGCTCTATTTAATAATGCAAGGGGAGATTTTACAAACAAATCTGGATCATTTCTTATTGGGTATCATATTTTACTCTAATGAAACTAAACAGCTAAAAATCTACAACTTTATTTGCAAATAAGAAACAGGATCAGGGATCGTGGATCAGTATAAATTTCACACTACATGTCTGTCCCACAGCAGCTCCAATTGGCTCATGTTAATGACAGTTCCAGGTCTACAACATCTCTCCACTCTGAGGCTGCTCAAGGAGACGTAAACCAACAATGCTGGTATCCAAGCGAAACGTCTCTGCATGTCCATTGGCAGAAAGTGCAGTCGATAGATTGTTTTACAGGTCACTACCCCTTGATAGTCCTGCTGCGGTATATGTATCTTGTACTGCTCGGATGGGTGAACACAACATTTTCATTGATATAATGTATAGGCAAAGTTTTACAAAGCTGCTATTTGTGTACCTCAATATGATAGAACAGTCCCACTCACACAGAACTCAGAATTATAAAACAATGACCCACATTTCCTAAAAGTTAAGATAGTGGAGACCAAGACTAGTCACTCTTAAAATGCACCAGATTTATCATGTCTGATGCTGGATGGTAAATCTATTGCATGTCTAAACTGTCTTACAAAAGTTTAGAACACCTATTAGGCTATATTCACACAACCATGTTGACAAAGCACAGCCAAGTCAGAACCAATGTGTCATTCCTTTTTTTCATGGACTCATCGAGTGTCAGTGAGAAAGTCAGGTCTGTGTAAATGGAGAAGTGTATCTGATGCATCAAAAGGTAGAGCATGCGGTACTTTTACATGGATCAGGGACGGCACTCAGTGAAGTACACTGGTAGTGTGAATAGAGCCTTAGTTGGCATAGTTTGAGGTAGAAATTTACACCAGAATTATGGAACAACAGGGGTGCACATTGCCACATCCTAAGCCACACCTTGTCTAGCTAGTCAAGAAAAAAGGTATTTAACTAGAAGCGTCTTAAATACACCTAAAATGTTAAGACAGGATTCAGGTGCAGCCACCATAGCAAATTCCCTCCAACGAGTTCAACACAGCAGAGGCTTGCTCAGAATGCTTTTTTTTCCCCTTGAAATAGAAAGTTGCCCTTCTGCAACAATGCAATGTAAACTAGTTACTCTTGACTATATGAATCGGATTACTTCAAAGCCCTGTTTCGTTTTTTTAGTTGG
Organism: Leptodactylus fallax; assembly: GCA_947044405.1. Lineage (NCBI taxonomy): Eukaryota > Metazoa > Chordata > Amphibia > Anura > Leptodactylidae > Leptodactylus > Leptodactylus fallax. The sequence goes on from CAMRHE010000168.1 coordinate 144,602, forward strand.
CAGACCATAACATTAACAAAGACATTAGAAAACCCAAAAAGTTAATTAATAGCAGTAAATTTCTAGATACATTGACTAAGCTGGCTGTAGCGTATATAGTGGTAGCGTATATAGGTGGGAGGGGGTGGTAGAGTGGAGGGGGGATTTTCTGGGTTGCTTGAGCACTTCACTGAACTTGGACTGGTTTGGACTTTTTAATGTGAACTTTGGGCATTAGACCAGTGCCTTGGCTGAGTGTGGGCATGGGATTAGTTTATTTTCAGTGTTTTTGGATTGGGGTGTGCCTTTGTACTTATGTTTTAGTGATAGCAGTGGTAATATTTGTTAATTTGTGAGTGTTTACTATTGACTTTAAAAGAATTGCTGTTTTCTTACTCTAGGCACACACTAGCATTTGAGTCTCCGTACGAGATTCTGTCCCCCATTCTGCTTAAAATCGGCAGAGAGAAAAGTCCTGCAAGGAGGACATTTCTCTCCGCCATTTTCAGATGAAACCCAGCAGACCCCATTATAGTCTGCGGGTTTCCGCATATAACTGCTTTTTAAGCGGATAGGGTTTCCGTCTTTCGGGTCCCCAAGCAGACCAGAAGAATGGAAACCCGAACACTAGTGTGATCCTAACGTTAGGCAACCAGATCAGTTAGCTAATCTGTACATAAAACATATTTTTATGGTATGGTTTAATTTGCTATTAGTGTGGAGAGTGTTAGAGAGGACCTTTGACTTTCTCCACAAACGACAACTTTTTCCATCCTTCAATAGTTGCTGCTCCACTGATTCTGGCACATTTGGAGCCATCATTGCTGTTCAATTCAGCAAAATTATTCCCTCTGCTTTCAGGTAGACATCCCAGTCTTTCAGCTCCATCCCAGGAACGCCCACATGACAGTCGAGAACATATTTGTACTGACACTAACAGAAATGGTTGCTTGGGAACGGTGGGAGCTAGAAAAAAAAAAATTACAACTGCACCAGAATTAGCGGAGGTAAAAGGTTCTCCTTAAAGGGAGTCTATCATTGGGGAAACAGGTTTTTAACTGAAGCAATGTTAGAATAGCCTTTTTTCTCCTCGCCGCAGTTTGTCCAAAAAAACATTTTATTCTTATATATAAATTAAGCTCAGGGACCATCGGGGGCGTTCCTCCTGTGCTCCGAGCACTCCGCCGCAACCCGCCTCTAGCGCTGCTTTTTCACTTCCCCTGCATCATCTTCTGTTCATCTTGCATCTGCTTCTTGCTCCATCGGCCATTTTTCTGGAGTAAACTGGTATAAGAAACTAAAAAATGGCTGCCGGAGCAGAGTTCATTTTTGGTTAGTTTCTTACACCAGTGTACTTCAGAAAAATGGCCAACGGAGAAAGCAGATGCAAGATGAACAGAAGATGATGCAGGGGACGTGAAAAAGCAGCGATGGAGACTGGTTGCGGCGATGACGCCCCCGATGCTCCCTGAGCATAATTTACATATGAGAATAAAAAACTTTTTTTGGGACAAACGGCGGCAAGGAGAAGAAAAGTAAAGGTAGGAGAAGAATAGCCTTTATAAAGGCTATTCCAACATTGCTTCAGTTAAAAACATGTTTCCCCACTGATAGACTCCCTTTAATAAAACTAAGTGTGGGTATTTTTGAAAGCATGTGGCTTCAGCTTGAATGAGGTTAGACCAGCCAGTTTATGGATTAAATTTGTATAATATATACAGTTAGGTCCATATATATTTGGACACTGGCACAAATTATTTTTTTTTTTTTTTTTTACCTGTTTACTGAAACATATTTAAGTTATAGTTATATAATGGACATGGACATAAAGTCCAGACTTTCAGCTTTCATTTGAGGGTATCCACATTAAAATTGGATGAAGGGTTTAGGAGATTCAGCTCCTTAACATGTGCCACTCTGTTTTTAAAAAGGACCAAAAGTAACTGGACAATTGACTCAAAGGCTGTTTCATGGGCTGGTGTGGGCATTTCCTTCTTAAGTCTCTCAGTTAAGCAGATAAAAGGCCTGGAGTTGATTTGAGGTGTGGTGCTTGCATTTGGAACAAGTGAAACAAGCCATCCTTAAGCTGCGAAAACAGAAAAAAACCCATCTGAGAAATTGCTACAATATTAGGAGTGGCAAAATCTACAGTTTAGTACATCCTGAGAAAAAAAGCAAGCAAGCACTGGTGAACGCATCAATGCAAAGAGACCTGGACGCCCATGGAAGACAACAGTTGTGGATGATCGCAGAATAATTTCCATGGTGGAGAGGAACCCCTTCACAACAGCCAACCAAGCGAACAACACTCTCCAGTATGTAAGTGTATCAATATCCAAATCTACCATAAAGAGCAGACTGCATGAAAGTAAATACAGAGGTTCACTGCACGGTGCAAGCCAGTCATAAACCTCAAGAATAAAAAGGCTAGATTGGACTTTGCTAAAAATCTAAAGAAGCCAGCACAGTTCTGGAAGAACATTCTTTGGACAGATGAAACCAAGATCATCCTCTACCAGAATGATGGAAAGAAAAAAGTATGGCGAAGGCGTGGTACAGCTCATGATCCAAAGCATACCACATCATCTGTAAAACACGGCGGAGGCAGTGTGATGGCTTGGGCATGCATGGCTGCCAGTGGCACTGGGTCACTAGTGTTTATTGATGATGTGACACAGGACAGAAGCAGCCGGATGAATTCTGAGGTATTCAGAGACATACTGTGTGCTCAAATCCAGCCAAATGCATTCATGATTGGTCGGCATTTCATAATACAGATGGACAATGAGCCAAAACATAAAGCCAAAGCAACCCAGGAGTTTATTAAAGCAAAGAAGTGGAATATTCTTGAATGGCCTGGTCAGTCACCTGTTCTTAAACCAATTGAGCATGCATTTCACTTGTTAAAGACTAAACTTCAGACAGAAAGGCCACAAATAAACAGCAACTGAAAACCGCTGCAGTAAATGCCTGGCAGAGCATTAACAAGGAGGAAACACAGCGTCTGGTGATGTCCATGAGTTCAAGACTTCAGGCAGTCATTGCCAACAAAGGGTAAACAACCAAGTATTAGAAATTAACATTTTATTTACAATTATTTAAAATTTGTCCAATTACTTTTGAGCCCCTGAAATGAAGGGATTGTGTGTAATAAATGCTTTAGTTCCTCGGATTTTTATGTAACCATTTTGTTAAACCCACTGAATTAAAGCTGAAAGTCTGAACTTCAACTGCATTGTGGTAACGTACAGAACTGAAATTAGAAAAATGTTGTCTGTCCAAATATTTATGGACCTAACTGTAATATATATTATTATTATAAATGATTGAAAAATAGCCATATGTATGTTTATATTGTGTTAGGTTGTTGTAAGGGGTCTGTATTAAATTATATTAGAATTATTTGCTTATTCTTGCATAAAAAAAAAAAAAGCTTTTTTCTTGAAAATGAAAAGTTCTCCTTTTGTGAGAATGTAAACAAGTTATTGTTTACACTAAAAGGGGTCATCCACTTTCTAATACTGATGGTCTATTGTTAGGATAGGCCATCAATATTAGATCTGTGAGGGTCCAACACCCAGGACTCTCTCATATAAGCTGTTCCTGGACAGCACACTCCTGGTAATGTTTATGTGCCAGGAAATGCACTGCTTACTCGGCATACAAAGCATACCACCGGTTATAGGTACTACAGTGCTGCGCTATAGACTTTAATGACCAAGAATGCAGTACCTAACATTGAGGATCCCAGGTGTTAGACCCTTGCAGATCTAATATCTACAAGGGTCTAATTAGCTAGCAGGCTATGAGAATTCCCATAGACATCAACAGCACAAAGTTAAACAGCAGCACATTTTTAGTTGCATTGGCTGACCAGTTTGCTCAGCTTAGATGAGGTGCTATAATGCAAATGTAAATTACTCCCTTGCATTCTGGCCAGTTTATGTACTGCAGTGCCTGGTTTAAAGACTACACCGCTTATGCAGATCAGCAAAGCAAACATGGTACAGAGAGTGAATCAGCAGGAGCCCAGGTTAAAGACAAGCAGACTAACAGCATCGATGAATGCAAAAATGTTGTAATAATGTAATTAAGTATATACATTTACTCTTCACAGTTGATTTTATTCCCCTCTGCTCATATACCGTCAATACATTCCATGGTAGAGATTTTCATCTTTCACATTAACTCCTATCCACAATCTAATTTTCATATCTTGGACACATACATAACTTTTTGGTTTGTCTTTTAGTGTGTGTGTGTGTGTGTGGTGGAGAGGGAAACTTCAGAAAACCTGAAAAATCCATGCAACCATACATACTACATGAAGATATTGCATTGCTCAGATTCACATCCAGGACACTGATATTGCCAAGAAACAAGGATAACCACCAAGCCACAAATGACTGGATATTATATAGTATATATATTCAAGAATACAGCTGTGCTTTAAAGCAACCCTAAACATTTGGATGACAATCTAGGATAAGCTGCCACACATGGGTATATGAAGAATAAAAATATTTCTGGCCATTATACTGTATTCTGCATTTTTAGCAGTTTTCCTCTTTATACTCATTTTCTGATGCTCAGTTTTCCCTGAGCTAGTGGGCATAGATTAGCTGCTGTGAGGTTTCTCATAGATAGCACACGTAGAAGAAAACAAAAGACTTTGTTCCCCAAATCTCTCTCTCAGAAGTGGCACAATAAAGGATATTATAGAGAAGTTTTGAACAGTATTGATGTGAATTGAGCACATTTAGCTGCAGCACCAGATCGGTGTGAGACACTGTCTCTCATTCAGCTTCTCTTTACCTCCTCTCCCTTCCCTCTCTATAGGTTTCACATGTAATCCGATTCCTCTGTAAGCTCACAGTCTTCAGAGACCAAGATGGAGTCAGCACGGAATTCAGAGTGAATGTTAAATTAGCCTGGAAGATGGCTGAAGGAAATGAGTCATATAAATGGAGAAAAATGCATTTTACTCTCATAAGATATATTACAAAATTTCTTATAGTCATTTGTACTACTGATTTATGCAAAGTTTGTTAAAACCTCTGGTCTAAAATACAATATTACAAAGCATAGAAGTCCCTTCTCATGGCCTAGTGTTTTGATTTTTCTTTCCATCATCAATACAAACTCTACAATCAGCTACTGCTATTATAAAAACAAGCACTCTACCTAAGTGACCAGCATGAAATAATTGAGAGAAGCAGTGGCGTAACTAGCAAAGACTGCCCCCCCCAACCGCATTGCACCCCCTTTCCTGGCCTCCATACAGTATAACATCCCATTTACACACACTATAAGGTCGCATAGCAACCCCTCCACCCAGTATAATGTCCCACAGCGGCCCCTGCAAACTGTATTATGCCCCATAGTGGACCAACCACAAACTATTCTACTCTGGGGTATAATAATTGGAAGCCCTGGGGAGGTGACCAAGTTAACCAGTGTTACTCACCTCTCCTGGGCTTCAGCGCACTAAGTGCTGTTTTCGGCTCTCTTTAATGTCGGCACAGATGTCACATGGGCCAGGCCGGCATTGCAGGGAGTCACGCCGGAGAACAGGTGAGTAACACTGGTTTTTATGTTCGCTCACCTCCCCTGGGCTTCCGATCATTATACTCCGGGGTCTGAAAAGACGCCCCCGAGTATAATAGCAGTATTTGTTGGGGTTTGTCTAATGCACTTGTCGCGGCCTCAATTACCGATCCCCCACTCCTGCTGAGAGCCACATCCGCTTTCTCTTCTGCCCTCCAGGGGGCCCCAGCCACATGATATGGGACGCAGAAGGTGAAGCGGAGGCAGCCGTGAGCAGGAGGAGGGATCAGTAAGTTAAAAGGGCCTGCTACCTGCTGAGGTTACTTCAGCAGGTAACGCCCCATTTAAAAAAAAAAAAAAAAAAATTGGTAAGGTAAAAAGGGAAGAGAAGGTAATGCCAAGCTCTAGCTTTAGTTCCATTTCTTCTAAGGGTTGTAGCAAAAGCAAGCTCCAAAATGTTGTTGAACCCTGCTTGACAGTCCAACAGTACAGTTAAGCTGGAGAGCTTAAAGGGAGTCTATCATTGGATCAATGCATTTTTCACTAATCATATGTTGGAACAGCCTTTAGAAACACTATTCTAATCCTATCTTTATTCTTTTCTTCTAAGCAGTTTTTTAATAAAACTTTTTTTCTGATATGCAAATTCTGTGCACGGAGCACAGGGGGCGTTACCCCTGTGGTCCAAGCACAGCCCAGTCATAATCAGCATTCCACCTCCTCCTGCTTTCAGAGATGCCCCCCCTTCTTTCAAAACAAATCCTTCGCTTCGCTGCGTCACCAGCAACAAGTATCTTCTGCGAGATCCAAATCCCACACGTGCTGTACGCTCAGCCACTTTGTACTGCACATGCTCCATCGGCCACCATTCCTTTCTTCATGAACAAGCACACTGCGCAGGTGCAGTACGCTCTTGTAGTTCTAAGAGTATGCTCGTTAATGAAGAAAGGCAAGATGGCCGCTGTAAGCTCGGCCTGGACCCGAAGTGACCAAGTGTACAGCGCATGCATGGGATTTGGATCTCGCAGAAGATAGTTGCTGCTGGTGATGCAGCGAAGAGGAGGATTTTTAAAGTGGGGGGGGGGGGAATCTGACAGCAGAAGGAGACTGAATGCTGCCAATGACTATGCTGTGCTCTATGCGCAGAATTTGCAGATCTGAAAAAGAGTGTTATATAAAAACAGCTTAGAAGAAAAGAACAATAAAAGGTAGGACTAAAATAGCCTAAAGGCTATTCCAAAATATGCTTAGTGAAAAATGCATTGATCCAATGACAGACTCCCTTTTCAGAAACCTGATCACAATACCAGGGACCCCATCTATATAAACCTCTTGCATGCCACTATGACATGTCAGATGTTTTCTGAAACACCAGTTACTCTACTTAAATTAGTACTATATGATACTCAGTTATACTCATGGGTACAATAAAAATTCTGCCAACTGGCTGAGAGAGATTATTTGGCACTGTGTATGACTTGACTCTTTCTTCAGAGTCATAGAAAGTTACCCTATAATTGTTCTCATCTAAATCAGTAGCACTGGCAGAGATAACGTGGGTAAAGTGGTGACACAGAACCAGACAGTGTTTGTTGCCTTTTATTAGAGTAATAGACTGACAAGCTCATTATAATAGCTCTGTCTCTTGTTTATTTTATATCGCTCCATCATATATAATTTTAATGACATGTTAAACACGAAAAGCCATTTCTTATGCCTTGTAGGAAATGAGATTGTGATTTGCTTTACACTATACAGGTTGTACATGGTGATCTATTTTTAGATAATTAAAGTTCCCTACAATAGAACATGTTTTTTCTTGGCACTCTACAGCAGCTGCAGAAACACTGCTCCCCCTCCTCCTACACATCCTTACCGCCAGAAAAACTGGAGTTTATCTCTTGCCTTGGTGCATTGCTTGCAATTATGGTCCTCATTTTCTTAAAGGGACTGTCCTACTTTTTTTTAAGATATGTACAGTAGTGTTCTAAAAATAGCAGTCCACCATCATTAACCTGATAAATCAATGTTTTGGTAGAAGTGATTTCTACATAGCAAATAATTTACTTGTTGGCACTAGTATATTTTCAACTACATTCACAATACAGTCAATCATGCCTCTTATCCTGAGTAAATGAATCATCAATGGAAAGGGGTTTGTTTAAAGTAATAGCAGCGAAAATTTGCATTCTGTGGAACAGGGGTTAAATTTTCGGCCTTATTCAGCATAAAAGACACAATGAGGGGAATTTATTTAGAAAACTGGAATAGAGGGATGATATTGAGGCATACATTTGTCAGAAAGCCCTCTTACATCGTATGTGTGCCTGAAGCCCCGATCCACGCCTCACTTGCCACAGTTTTCTACTGTGAGTTAGAATGGATATTACACCAGTCTTAATAAATTTGCCCCTATGTACCTGGATGTAGTTATAACTGCGCTCAGTTCTAGGGTTCCTCAACACTGGAGAAAATGGGTCGGTCCAGACATTGTTCTGATGAAAAACATACTTTGATTAAAAAGCTGACTGGGGAGGGAACACATACAGAGAAGTGCAGCAAATTATAGGCTGCTCAACTACAATGGTCTCAAATGACTTGAAGTGGCAACCAAAACCTAAAAGATGCAGGAGGAAGTGACTTAGTGGAGCTAAGCTTCTAGCAAGAACACCCCACAAAGCCCTGTTGAAAAAAACAACACGTCTGAATAAGTTAAAATTAGTAACACAAGTAACACCTTGACTGGCCCAAAGAGAATGATGCAACATTTTGTGGACTGATGGAACGCAAAATTGTTGTTGACCTATGAGCACTGAATTCAAGCCATAGTACACTGTGAAGACAGTAAAGCATGGTGGCGCAAAAAATCATGACATGGGGATGTTTCTCATACCATGGTGTTGGGCCTTTTTATCACATGTGAGGGTTTATGGAAGAGTTTGAATAAATCAATATACTTAAGGAGATCAAGTTGCCCTATGCCGAAGAAGAAATGACCTTGCAGTGGATGTTTCAACACAACAATGCTCCAAAACAAACCAGTAAGTGAACAAAATCTTGACTACAGACAAACAGGATTGAGGTAATGGAGTGGCCAGCCTAATCTCCAGACCTCATCTCATAGAAAACTGGTGGGGTGACATAAAACATGTCAATTTAAAGCAAAACTCAAAATGTAGAAATGTGGAATGTAGTCCAATCCTCCTTCCAGAAGTTAGTCGACTCCATGTGAAAGAAGGTTATGACACTAATTAGTTCACTAATCCAAAGTAAAGTGAAATCTCAAGATTTTTTTCAGTTTATACGTTACATTTTTGAATTTTTAAAGGAACACGGCTATTTTTTGAACAGGCTAATATTTATTTCTCTCACACTGGATACATTTTGTTATTATGTTTTGATTTGAAATTGAATAGAGTAAGCTCTTTGAAGAAATGACACTTGCCACTTACTACTCCAAAGCAGGGCTGCACCTGCCCTGAAGTAACAGCCTCAGGTGGTACCTCCAGGCAGAAAATAAGGGGTGGCATTTTTTCAATTGGCTACTACCTTTTCATTTATTCCAAAAAGGTAGAAGCTGATATTCTACTCAATGATCCCTGCTGCTGTCCAGTCCGGCCTCCACTTCTTCCTTCAGCGTCTGCTCCCTGGAGGCAGAAGAGGTGGCCAGACGCGACAGGAGCAGGGATCGGAGACTAAAATGTTGGCCACTACCTGTTGGAATAATCAGCTAGTGGTCAAACTCCTGCGACACCAGTGAAGCTGAATAAAAACAGCAAACAGTTATACTTCCCTCTCCTGGGCATCCAGCAGTCCCTCACTGTACTCTTCTGGCCTAGCTCTGACGTCATGCACTCTGGGGTCACTGCGGAGGCCTCCGATTGTGCCTCAGTGGTCACATGGGGCTGAAATCAGGACACTCGGCACGCCACATAACTCACCACTAAGGCACAATAACAGGCCTCAGAGGTGACTCCCACAGCGCATGACATCAAACAACCCGAAGAGGACATTGATGCCACGAGGATGCCCAGGAGAGAGAAGTATAAGTGTTTGTGATTTTCCCTCAGCCTAGGCCTCCCCTTATTTTACTCTAATGTCCTAGAAGACCCCTATGTATAATAGTGCTTTGTGGATGATGAACCCCAAAACTTTTGGAAAATCTTTTGAAAGATTTTGGCAAAATCTAAGACTAACATGTAATATGTGTGAGGACAATATACTGTGTGTGAGCCAGTAAAAGGGGTGTTGTACTGTGTGGAGCCAATACACGGATAGCACACTGATCCACACCAAGGTCATCTGCATGGGGCCTAACCCTCAATATGAAGCTCTGCTGTCTATGGTTTTAGATTATTTTTCTGGGAAAGTTATACTGTGGATCAATAAGACTCTGAACTGAACCTATGATATACATAGACAATAGATATAATGTCTTGTTAATCGTGATGAGTCTCTAATATTTTTACCAGTATTTTGCATTGATAAAATTGTTAATAAAAAAAAAATTTAAAAAAACAAGCAAGTCATGTCTTCATTTATGCCCAAACAGGATTGCAGATGCATGCATTATTGGTATGGTTTACATCTATCTGTGATGGTAGTGTCAGCGCCAGCAAATTATGTATCCTATTGTAAGGTGGTGGAAACCACCACCTTCCACAAGTATGGCCTTAGGTGGGGGCTAGATCTTCACTCACAACAGGCTAAGTATGCTTTATATACTGCTTATACACACGTGGACAAAATTGTTGGTACCCTTTGTTTAATGAAAGAAAACCCACAATGGTCACAGAAATAACTTGAATCTGACAAAAGTAATTTGCCAAACTACATGTTGACAAGCCACAAAGCTTCTGGGAGAATGTCCCATGGACAGATGAGGGGGGAAAAAAAAATAAAAAATAAAAAAATAAAAATATATCGAAATTTTTGGCAAGGAACATCAGCTCTATGTTCACAGACAGAAAAATTAAACATTTTGAAAAGAACACTTTCCCTACATGGAAACATGGAGGAGGCTCTGTTATGTTCTGGGGCTGCTTTGCTGCATCTGGCACAGGGTGTCTTGAATCTGTGCAGGGTACAATGAAATCAAGACTGTCAAGGGATTCTAGAGAGAAACGTGCTGCCCAGTGTCAGAAAGCTTGGTCTCACTCACAGGTCATGGGTCTTGCAACAGGATAATGACCCAGAACACACAGCTAAAAACACCCAAGAATGGCTAAGAGGAAAACATTGGACTATTCTGAAGTGGCCTTCTATGAGCCCTGACCTCAATCCTATTGAGCATCTTTGGAAGGAGCTGAAACATGCCGTCTGGAAAAGGCACCCTTCAAACCAGAGACAACTGGAGCAGTTTGCCTATAAGGAGTGGGTCAAAATACCTGTTGAGAGGTGCAGAAGTCTCATTGACAGTTACAGGAATTGTTTGATTGCAGTGATTGCCTCAAAAGGTTGTGCAACAAAATATTAAGTTAAGGGTACCATAATTTCTGTCCAGGCCTGTTTCATGAGTTTTCTTTTTTAAAAAATTCTTTTGAAGCATGGTTGAAAAGCAATGTCTGACTTTCATTTGTTCATTGTCATAGATTTTTTGTCAGATTCAGATTCAGGTTATTTCTGTGACCATTGTGGGTTTTTCTTTCATTAAATGAAGGGTACCAATAATTTTGTTCACGTGTGTATGTATGCATTCTAGTTGTACACTATCTGTGACATTTTGTTTTGTAACTCTAATGTCCTTGATGCAATGTGTATAGCCACTGTCACTTTTAGTATTCTGTTGCCGAGTCATTACACCTTTGTCAATCTGGTATTTCCTGGAAAGCAGTCGGCACTATGACTCTTCCAAATGGGCAGAATCTAACTGGGGAACAAACCTTGGCATGTGCCAAAGAAGGGGAACCCATGTGAGTACGACTCCTGTGTGAACAGGGAGACTCTCACACTCTTAGACCCCCACTAATCATCAGCTAACAGCAGTTTCTCAGCACTCAGCAACCTTCTTCTGATACCCAAAACCCCCACAGATCAGCTGTTTGAAGTGGCTGCAGCCATATGATGTCATATTCATTGGTCACATGGCTTGTTTGCAGCTAAATTCCATTCTAGGGAATGGGTTGTGCTGCAGCACCAAGCACATCAGCTATACAAATGTCATGGCGCTGTGCTTCAAGAGTAAAGAAGAGGCCGCATTACTCACCCCAATGTTTTGGCCTCCTCAAAGCTGCTCGGCGAGGTCCTGTGTGTCAGACCCCGCAGATCTTCATTTAATGACCTATACTAGGGATAGGTCATCAATTATTAAACCTGTATTCCACCTGTAAACCTCTAACTCCTACTGCACCAAACAACTACCTCAGTAAAGTACCGTGTGAAAGCTTTTTTCGGCTGGACTTCTTCAGAGCACCAGATAACCGGTTGCCCTGTCCTTGGATAGGTGGGCTGCATCAATGGTCCAGTGTGGCGTCCAGAAGAGGATGGCCTCCCCATAAATATTTTCTTCATCACTAAACTGTAAATATCGAAATCATGTAATATTTGAGACGTTATCTATTCTAGTCAAGAACTGACCCAACTTTATTCTGGTGACAGTTGATTATCCTTAGAGTAAAAGAAATAGTTCAGATCTAGGAATTTTCTTTCAACCTTCACGTATAACACCTTAACATTTAACTTTTGTGAACCAAATTATGTAACCCCCCTCCCTTTACAGGTTGGAGATGAAACAGAGGTGGGTGCTTCATACAGAAGTCTATTACGAAGAAGAATGACTAAGTCATGTAGAACACATACTAGCAGACCGCATTTCAAACTGTACTACACCACAGAACTGAACCAGTATCTGTCACATTTGCAGAACTGGACATGTGCCCAGAACTACACCCAATGAAAACTCACTCTACCACCATTGACGACATACATTCCATGCCACTGTGCCATGCCTCAGAGCTATGTATTGGATTCTCAGACTCTGCAAGCCAACTAATTATATAACCACAGAAAATGGAAATGAAAGATGAAATTGTACAAAAGGCAATATTATCTACAAGTCTGTCTAAATATGTACAGGTATACTGTAGACGCAAGATTTTATCATACAATACTTCATACTGAATGCATGTTCTAAGACTAGGGATAGGCAAACTTGCTCTGCTGTTCTTGGAACTCCCATGGAAGTGAATGGAGCATGTTGGGAGTTGTAGTTTCACAGCAGCTGGAGGTTGCTGACCCCTGTCCTAGACTAAATAATGGCAGTTGTTACCACGTTTTTCCTTCAACTATGTACTGCATGGCAACATTCAGTGTCCTACAAATTTTAGGACAAACAGATTTGATAGATAGTATTGCAAGGTAGGTGTGTGTGTGTTTAAGGAAAAAAAAAAAAAAAAAAAAAAGTGGTGCCTTTTTTTCAAATTATGGGTTGTAAATTCAAGCAAAAGTGTCATTGCCCTGAAAACACATACAATGCCCAAGGACCGATGTTATGTATACTACATACTGAAGATTATCTGTATATAGTATAATATTCATTATACCAACTGCCTGCTACAGGGCTCTAACAGGGTGCATGAGGATCTACTTATTAGCACTATATACAGTCATGGCCAAAAGTTTTGAGAATGACACAAATATTCTATTTTCACATGATCTGCTGCCCTCTGGTTTTTATGTGTGTTTGTCAGATGTTTTTATCACATACAGAAATATAATTGCATTCATATTATGAGTAACAGAAGCTTATATTGACAGTTAGAATGAGTTAATGCAGCAAGTCAGTATTTGCAGTGTTGACCCTTCTTCTTCAGGACCTCTGCAATTCTCCCTGGCATGCTCTCAATCAACTTCTGGACCAAATCCTGACTGATAGCAGTCCATTCTTGCAGAATCAATGCTTTAATTTTGTCTGAATTTGTTGGTTTTTGTTTGTACACCCGTCTCTTGATGATTGACCACAAGTTCTCAATGGGATTAAGATCTGGGGAGTTTCCAGGCCATGGACCCAAAATCTCTATGTTTTGTTCCCTGAGCCATTTAGTTATCACCTTTGCTTTATGGCAAGGTGCTCCATCATGCTGGAAAAGGCATTGTTGAGCACCAAACTGCTCTTGGACGGTTGGGAGAAGTTGCTCTTGGAGGACATTCTGGTACCATTCTTTATTCATGGCTGTGTTTTTAGGCAAGACTGTGAGAGAGCCGATTCCCTTGGCTGAGAAGCAACCCCACACATGAATGGTTTCAGGATGCTTTACAGTTGGCATGAGACAAGACTGGTGGTAGCGCTCACCTCTTTTTCTCCGAATAAGCTGTTTTCCAGATGTTCCAAACAATCGAAAAGGGGATTCATCAGAGAAAATGACTTTACCCCAGTCCTCAGCAGTCCACTCCCTGTACCTTTTGCAGAATATCAGTCTGTCCCTGATGTTTTTTCTGGAGAGAAGTGGCTTCTTTGCTGCCCTCCTTGAGACCAGGCCTTGCTCCAAGAGTCTCCGCCTCACAGTGCGTGCAGATGCACTCACACCTGCCTGCTGCCATTCCTCAGCAAGCTCTGCACTGCTGGTAGCCCGATCCCGCAGCTGAAACACTTTTAAGAGACGGTCCTGCCGCTTGCTGGTCTTTCTTGGGCGCCCTGGAGCCTTTTTGGCACCAATGGAACCTCTCTCCTTGAAGTTCTTGATGATGCGATAGATTGTTGACTGAGGTGCAATCTTTCTAGCTGCAATACTCTTCCCAGTTAGGCCATTTTTGTGCAGTGCAATGATGACTGCACGTGTTTCTTTAGAGATAACCATGGTTAACAGAAGAGAAACAATGATGGCAAGCACCAGCCTCCTTTTAAAGTGTCCAGTGGTGTCATTCTTACTTAATCATGACAGATTGATCTCCAGCCCTGTCCTCATCAACACCCACACCTGTGTTAATGGAGCAAATCACTGAAACGATGTTAGGTGGTCCTTTTAAGGCAGGGCTGCAATGATGTTGAAATGTGTTTTGGGGGATAAAGTTCATTTTCTAGGCAAATATTGACTTTGCAAGTAATTGCTGTTAAGCTGATCACTCTTTATAACATTCTGGAGTATATGCAAATTGCCATTAGAAAAACTGAAGCAGTAGACTTTGTAAAAATTAATATTTGTATCATTCTCAAAACTTTTGGCCATGACTGTATAGCGCATATAGATGCCCTGAATTTACAATACTGCTCCCTGTCATATGCACCAATGCCAGATGATAGGTAAAATTATTTCTGGCAATATACAACCATTAGCAGTATATGGAGGCTCATTGTATATCAGTGGAAAAGTTTGACAACATTTTTGGTAAACATTTTGCATAATGTGTCCCATCACTACCTACTATACCCAAAAGGTTTACTTAAAAATGGTTGGGACCTCTGTTTCATAGGTGTCATATTATATACAAGAACAGCCAGGCATAAAGAAAGACAGATGTGGATTCCAGAAGAGTGTTTCAAAGTACCCCGGAGCTGCATAAAAGTGTTGTGGGCTGCTCTCCACACACATGTACTGCTCATAGCTTTACTGTTTTGCAAGTTTACAAAATTCTGTAAACTTTTTTTTTTGTTTAATTGGGGTTCCAGCTGTTACTGCTGTGCTTTATAGTCTTCCATTTCATAACGTAACCAGGGCCAATTCTCCATCTATATCAAAGATATTCACATACACTTTCAATTACAATGTAATCTTTGTTATCACAGACACAGATCTAAAATGTTAATTATAAAATTATCCATAAGAAAGACCAAAGTGTTTGGCAAAGTCTGCTTCCAATAGGGTTGTGTTCTGTTGACTTTAATAAGTCATCCTATATCTTGTGTGTAACTGAAAAATTAAGTTGTTGAAAATACATATACACACAGTGTTGGTGCCTAACCTGAGACTTTTCAGCTGTTGCAAAACTACAACTCCCAGCATGCCCTGGCCATCCTAATTCAGAGTCTACTGTTTTCCCTGGAGGTCCTATAAGGGTTGTCAAAGATTTTCTCACTATTCACATGCGAAGAACATACATGCTGCCTGACACAGATTAAAGCTGGACATATACATTAGCTAAATGGTAGCTGACTCATCTACAATCTAATGTATAGAGGCAGCCAAAGTCTAACGTCTGCCATTAGAGGTAAGAAGGTTCTATAATGTAAGTTTTTCAGCTACAGAATGTATGATTCTTTCTGGATCATGAAGATAATTTTCCATTGAAACAAACATGAATTCACTGCCAATCCAAGCATTCACATTTATAAAGGGAGTCAGGAGAGAAAACGGATGGCTGAATGATAGCCATGCCATTTATGGATGGCTTTAGGACCTAATAACACACCTAATAGTCAAAGACGTGCAAACAGTTAACTGGAGTTAATTTTCTGACGAAGTGAACTCTTGGGGTTAATGAAGTGACCCCCTTCTTCAGTTTATTCACATGTGGTATTATTCACGCTGGCAATACTTCAGCATATAGGTCATAAATCAGTAAAACACATCAAAATCTTACCTACAATAACCCAAAGAATCTTGTCATTTCAGATTAAAGGGGGTCCCTGAGGGTATATCTTATTTCATTCAGTCATATTATTCTTGAACAGTAAAGGGACTTTGCAATTGAATGTATGTTGAAACTGCCCTCCCTCCAATGCTCTTTGGGAACTAAGCCTCATTGCCTGTTGACTCTGCAGTAGCGTTCAGGAACACCCATTTAGAACTTAGCCCTCATAATAAGTAGTAAGGCCAAACATTAATGAACTAAATAATACATGTGCAAATAAGCACTAAGTTTATTACGAGCTGACGAAGCACATGTCATTCAAGATTATGTACTTTAGATCTTGACATCTACAGTCGTTTTATTTGTACTGAGGGTAGCAATGTCATAAAGAACTCTGAAAACTGTAAACTACCATAGGCTCAGGGGCATAACAGGTAACTATTAACCCCATAGTAAACTTGTAATGGGGTTCCACTATACCATGACTACCTTAATAAACAAGTTCAGACTTGAAAAGTGCACAATTATTTTGGTCTCTTTGCACACTGAAGATGCATATAGTGATTTTATGATATAATGACTTTACAGGGATAATAGTGACTTTACAGTGATATCACAGTGCAGGGATGATGTCACAGTGCAGGAATACTGTACACAGTGATGTGACATAGCACAAGGATAATGCACACACAAAAAGATCACTGTGTACACTGACATCACAGCATATGATGAAATTAATTATGATGTCACATGCAGGCATTATGATGCCCCAGTAAAGTAAGGAGACGCAGTCAGTTTTCCACTTCTCATACCATCATCCATAGTGATCACTAAATACACCCTAGGTCTCAGTGGAAATAGCACCCTTAGTAGTTGGGCCCCATATCAGCTGCTATACATGTGTTAGACATATAACCTGGTAGTTATGCTCATGCATGATAGGATGGTACTTTGACTTTGTAGGTAAAATGACTTCTCAATCTTACAAAAAAAAAAAATATATGATAGGTCATACAAATATGTTGCCTTTTTCAAGGAGCTACATATCAAACAGACACGTTCATATGGCCAATAGACCAACCAGTAAAAAAATAATACTGTGTCAGACTACTGGCCATTTATGCTGTATTCATAACCTTAAAGCTCATACTCACTACTGTACGGACTGATGGCATAGCCACTGAATTCGGTGGTCCCTCATTTTACAACACCCATACTCACCTGTCCCCCCGCCGCTTTCCAGCAAAAGTCCTCACCGCACATGACCACTGTGGCCAATCAGTGTCCCCCGGGCGCTGCTGGACCAGACATCAAACCACTAGTATAGATTTAGCAAATCCTTACACAAGTCAAATAACCACTGGAACCTGTAAATTACTTTCTATGATGGCAAAGG
The DNA here is from genome assembly GCA_947044405.1 of Leptodactylus fallax. Taxonomy (NCBI): domain Eukaryota; kingdom Metazoa; phylum Chordata; class Amphibia; order Anura; family Leptodactylidae; genus Leptodactylus; species Leptodactylus fallax. The sequence goes on from CAMRHE010000168.1 coordinate 162,030, forward strand.
AGCTTTTTGAGAGTCCTAAAAAGTATACAAAGTGCCCAGAAAAATAACATGGAGTCATCCTCACCTGGTGTTCAAAGGAATAGCTCATACTAGAACAAGTGAAGAGTGCAAAACATTTAGCATTGCACTATACTATAGAGAGGCGCTACTTAGCCAGTCGGTGCTTGCACTTCACTAGTACAGAGGTTTAACCAGTGAAATGACCATGCTGATCTGTTGGATCCTCCAGCCAAGCATTGTATGTCAAGTCTGGTTTCAAGTTAGAATGACCAGAAGAGATTATATGTTGAAAATATTGTACCCTGAGGTCATGGTAACTTGAGAGACAGCAAGAAAGATAGAAAGAAAATAGAACTGTGACAGCACCAACTAAAAGTGACATATGCTTACCTTCCAAATCCACAGCAACGCTCAGTCTACAAGATCATAGCATATACAGTACAGACCAAAAGTTTGGACACACCTTCTCATTCCAAGAGTTTTCTGTATTTTCATGACTATAAAAATTGTAGATTCACACTGAAGGCATCAAAACTATGAATTAACACATGTGGAATTATATACTTAACAAAAAAGTTTGACTATAAGCTGTGTATCCACCTGACTTCTGAACACCACAACTGATGGTCCCAACCCCATTTATAAGGCAAGAAATCCCACTTATTAAACCTGACAGGGCACACCTGTGAAGTGAAAACCATTTCAGGTGACTACCTCTTGAAGCTCATCAAGAGAATGCCAAGATTGTGCAAAGCAGTAATCAAAGCAAAAAGGTGGCTACTTTGAAGAACCTAAAATATAAGACATATTTTCAGTTGTTTCACACTTTTTTGTTAAGTATATAATTCCACATGTGTTAATTCATAGTTTTGATGCCTTCAGTGTGAATCTACAATTTTTATAGTCATGAAAATACAGAAAACTCTTGGAATGAGAAGGTGTGTCCAAACTTTTGGTCTGTACTGTATACAAAAGCAAAAAGTAGACTCTGCCAGCATCCAGAAAAAGGGTGAAAATTCAACGGCGGAAAAGACAAAAACACACACACACCCCTATATCGTCGACCCTCACAGGGGTGTTTTTCCAAGGTTTTTTTTTTTTCCCATTAAACTTTTTGTAGATGCTGGCAGAGTCTACTTTTTGCTTTAGATAGAGTTATGCACATCTAGAAGTTCAAGTATGCCTCACTTTGAATAGCAAAATAACAGATTAGTTTATATTTCCCTACAGTAGAGTTAAAAGGGGTTTTCCGGCTCCGGGTTTTCATACTGATTATCCTGTGAACACAGACACGCTGGCTAAGTAGCGCCTCCTGTATGTGCCCATTAAAATCAATGGGTGCACATATAGTCTGATTTAAACAGATATCACATACCTGCTGAAAGGGTATGAGTATGAATAAGCCCTTACTGTGTCCACATCATCTCCATGATGGACTATTATGTTATGAATATTCAGTGTACTTAAAGGTGTTTTCCAGCCTTGAACGAAGTTTTTATACCGTTTATCTACCTGTAGGATAGTTCATCAATATGTGATCTGTGGGGGTCTGACACCCGAACCCTGAAAAGATCAGCTTCACAGGAGCTGAAAGCTAGTGCAGTGGACAGTAAACGTTGTCAGGCTGCTCCTATTCAAGTAATAGGAGTGGTGCTGCAATTTCCCAGAAGCACCACTAAACAGAGCACAGGGCTTCTGTGCCACTGCCATTACTTGAATAGGATCAGACTTTGAGCTCTCCCCATCCACTGCAACAGTTTCCGGCGGTTGGATGCTGCTAGTACAACTGACCGGAGCAGGGACTGGGTGTCGGACCTACACAGATGGCATACTGATGACCTATCCTGTGGACAAGTCATCAGTATGAAAACTCCATTTGGGACTGGAAAACCCCTTTAATTTTTTTTTTTTTTTGCCAGGCAGTGTCTTCACATGTGCTGACATCAGGCATTAAAACACTAGTGCGTGCCAGGTGGGTCAGCTTACAAGGAAAACATCTACTGTTCAGTAAGTATTGTTTATGGGTAGTATTAAAGGGGTTCTCCAACTCATTTAAAAAGATGCCCCTTTGCTGTAAAAAGTAGGGAGAAGGTAAATTCACCTTTTCCAGGTCCTCTGGGTGTAGCTGCAGCTGGCCTTAGCGCAGCGGTTCTCAACCTGTGGATCGCGACCCATTTGGGCGGTCGAACGACCCTTTCACAGGGATCGCCTAAGACCATCAGAAAACACATATTTCCGATGGTCTTAGGAACCAAGACGGTCGTATCTAGAATGGAGTTGCTCCTGGTAGGTATGATGTCACAGGAAGGGGTGGGGCCTCTCCGCTGAGGCCAGGGTCTCTTCCATCACAGCTCTGTGCTCTATAGAGGAAGCGGAGCTTGTGTAGATGGAGAACAGAAAGCAGTGAGGACTGTTTTGTGGGACTGCATGATGGAAGGGAAGCGATAGGATTGTTTTACGTGGGACTGCATGTTGGAGGAGGCTGAAGGAAGGGGAGTGACGTATTTACATGGGTCTGCATGTTGAAGGGCTGAAAAGAGTGATGTTTTACATGGGACTGTATCCTGGAGGGTCTGGGGGATTGGACTGATGTTTAGGGTGGTATAGGAGCCCTTGGGGTACCTTTGGCATCGAGGGAGACAGGGTCTTTTGGGTTCTGCTGTCATCTAAGGGGGGGTGGGTTAGGTTAGTGGTTCTTGGAGTACTACTGGCATCTAAGGTGGGGAGGGGTCCTTGACGTGCTGCTTGCATCTAAAGGGGGGCAGAGGTTCCAGGGGTGTCATTGACATCCAAATATGGGGGCATGCCTCAGTGTGCTTTGGCATCTAAATGGTGGTAGGGGTCCCATGACTAGTTGGAGTCGACCTACCAGGAGCAACTCCATTCGAGACACCGCACCTCTGTCTCCAGGCGGGTCCGCCCATATGCAGATACGCCCACATACAAGTATCCGGCATGATGACATCATCGCGCCAACCCCATCACATACACCCCGTACAAATACAGGTGTAGGTGACTGGGTTGGCGCCATAATTTACTTATGCGGACCATTCACATATATGTAAAGAGCAACTAATGTGTTTAAGGCCGAGGCCCCACGTTGCGGAAACGCAGCTTTTGCTACGGTTTTTTGAGCTAAAAGCCAAGAATCGCTACAAAAGAAATGGAAAATATATAGAAGTATAGTTCTTATACTTCTCCCTTCTGCTCAATCCAATCTTGACTTTGGCTCAAAAAACCGCAGCAAAATCTGCAACAAAAAAAAGCTGCTTTTCCGCAACGTGGGGCCTTAGCCTAAAGCAGCTACTCTGATAAAAGCAGCTACTGTGTTGAAGGCAGCAGTATTGGAGGTAAAAATGACACTTCATGAATTATAATTACTGGGTAAATGTAAAATCAACTACTGCAAAAAAAAAAAAAAATATATCTATATATAAATCTGTACCATGGGAAAACGATTCATAACAGTAGCAACGAAAATAAGTTTATATTAAAGGGTCAATTCGCTGCAGCGGTCTCCTGACACAAACAGAACAATCATGTGCCAACATCTGGAGGGAGCGGCACTAGAGAGGAGTAAGCAGCTGCAGCTGGACCCGCAAGAACTTGAAAAGGAGAGTTTTATTTAATATTTATCTGAATTATTATTCCCTACTACTATGTGGCGTGTTTTTTTCCGCAGCAATTTACAGTCACTGCGCACATCCTGGGCTGATTTATCTTAAAAAAAAAAAAATAAAATCCTGGACCAAAATGCTGCCCCTAGTTTTTCCAACAGCCTCATGTCGCCTCATGGCAGGTGTGTCCCTGCTGGAAACTTCTAGTGGACAGGCACTAGGAGTGGTGCAGCAGCCCCATCTAATACATAGTGGTGGTTCTATGATTAATTGCTGCATTTAAACTAAGTTCAACAGGGCTATTCACATGAGGTTTTTTTTTCATTGTCTATTTTATCAGGTCGTCAAAGAATATGACATGTCTTATTTTTGCTGTTTTCATTGATCCCTCAACTGACTAAAGTCTATGAGGGAATCTATAAAAAGGGGTGCACCAAGGGTGAAAATGGCAGTAAAAATTTCAGTTTTTCATTTTAATGATGCAGTGGTCTAGCATGCAGTGGTTTAGCTACTCCATACAAAGTATATGGGACTGAGGAAGAAAGAGGACAGCATTTGTTTTAATCAGTCCCATAGACACATTCTACTAAATAGTGGACAAAACTGTCTGCATCCACTGTGTAGTTCCAGCACTGGTGACTGCTGAGAACAGATGATTGGTAGGGATGCCAGGTGTTAGACTCCTACAGCTCCGATATTGATATCAATAGCACAGAAAACCTCTTTTAGACAAAATCCAATCAAAGACCAAAGTTAGACCATGATTATAGAGCGGAAATGTAATACCTATTTAGATAGCAGCCCCCACAGAGCTGCATTGAGCACCATATGTTTAAATATATAATGCACAAATCACAAGAATTGACAGCCAGATTTCTCTAAAACAAAGTAAGCTAAAGGAACACAGACATATTAGGTTGGACACACATACAGCATACAAATATAACTTTTATTCATGAGATATTGACAGATAATGGAATTTGACCAACTTCCATAAAAGCAGTGAATAGTGACCATTGCATATAAAATATTAAAAGAGTCAAAGCAGTCAGCTCACCCAGGTGCACTCAAGGTGCATGGACATGCAGCAGGGACCAGCTGTAGGCACTCAGAAAGCAAACAGACGTTCAGCACTCTTTGTGAAGTAAACCACGATCCTTTAATGTTGAATAGCGATAAAATCCACTGTACAAAATCAACGTAAGTAGCAGGAACACTGAGGCGTTTCGGGAAGCACTATCCCTTAGTCATAGCATTGCTATGTGAGAAAAAATGGGGAATCCCTTTAACACTTTATTTATTGGTGTGAATTTACTAAAATATATGAGTAGAATTTAGACAAATGTACCTCTAAGCAGAAAAAAAAAAAAATATATATATATATATATATATATATATATATATATATATATATATATCTCATTACTATGAAATGATATAATAAAACGAAAAAATAAAAATAAAAAATCTGCTCAGTGAGGAACTAATGAATTCATAATGAGTAGATGGGAAAACAGACACAGGTTCTCTTTATGTAGAATCAAATGTTACGGTCTAGATTATAAAATGGCACAAATGCTTACCTGGCACTTTGTCATCTGTCGTGGACTTGAGCTCCCCAAATAAGAATTCATATTTTGCCTTAGCAACATTCTGGGAGTGTGCTGACGTGTTATTAACCCAAATATACCTTTCAGCCTGTGAAAAAAAAAAAATAAATTATTACAATCTGATTGTAACCAAAGATACAGCAAGTCAATCATTTAACTTCTATTTACTGTCAATCCTCATAAGTATGCTTAAAGTTGGCCATACCATGGCTATGGGCAATTTTGGCTGACACCTAGTTTGGGCTAAAACCTTTCAACTTGCTATATATGTGGGTGTGTTTTCTCAGGAAAAAAAAAAAAGTCAACTAAATGGTGGTGTAAACTGTCTAAAGATCACCCCATATTTAACATCCAACATTAGCCACTATGAAAAATCTGGCACACTTTCAGACTGCCTAAGTTTACACTTTAAACTATTAGTAAATCTTAGTCATAGTATGTTTCTTTTTTCTAAACTGGCCCCACAATTAAAGGGAGTCTGTCAGCACCAAAAAGGCTATTAAACTAGACTAGTACCTGAGTGTTCAGAGCTGTGAGCTCAGTGCTACAATTTGTTTGTAGAATGAGCTAAGGGTGCACCAGGGGAGTGTTCTGGAGTGGCTGAGCATCACAGCAAGATTTTCCTCTTGCTCAGGAGGGGGAAGCTCTGCCTAGCTAAGTGTTGCTGGGAGGGGTATTTATTGAGTGTAAGATTTTGCTGTGATGCTCAGTCACCTCCCCCCCAATACACTTAGTTCATTTGCATAGGAATAAAAAAAGCAATTTTTTTTTGTCAAAAATCAAGCAGCCACTCTCCAAACAAATTCTAGAACTGTCCTCATGGCTCGGAGCACTGCAAGGTACTAGAGCTGTTTAATAACTATTTTGGTGCTGACAGACTTCCTTTAATTGATCAGCAGCATCACGGCAGACTTTTAACCTATATATGGCCAGCTTAACTTTATAGGGACAAACTATTATTCATACGATTGTTGGAAACGCATCTTCTGTTTTACTTTAAGAGATTTTTATGCCACATAAGGCCGGGGGCCACACGTGGCGTAAACACAGAGGCAAAAACCACAGCGTTTTAGTGAATCCCATCCACAAATTACAGAAAGATATGCGCAGTGGAAATGCTGCTATTTCCAAAACCGTTATACATATGGAAACGCTGGTGGTTTCCTTATATCTATAATGGAATCAGAAAGCCCACAGAGGAAACCTCTGCAGAATTTGTGAAAAGTGCCGTGGGAGAAACCACAATGTGCTGCCGTCGCAGTTTTTCCTGCAGTCAGTTACATGGGGCCATAGCCTAAACGATGCAAAGAGACACATTAGTGTCTACATGTTTGTTGGCTTAAAGCTGCGGAAATTTACACAGGGCAGTAATGTGGAATGCATGTTCAAGTTATCCTTTGTTCAGACGATCATTGGCCTTTGAAATGGTCTAAAAATAAATACTGTAATCCCAAAGAAGAAAAAAACAACTCTATGAAATGCATGCTGAACAGGGCTGTGGAGTTGGTAAAAAGGTACCAACTCCAGCTTAAAAATAAAAGTTAAAGGGGGTTATCCAGCTACAGACATATTGAGAGTCAAATGTTATTGTTTGCATAATGAAAAGTTAGGGAATATTCAGTGTTATGAACGTCCGTTCTTCTCTTACCATCATAGGACGACAGCAATGGATATTATGAGTAGTCGAGTGAAGGACATTGATGGAGTCCCCCTCAGTTTGCATCCATTCCCATTGAACACAACGAAAGCTTTCCTGCATGCACAACTTTTTCTTCCGTCAAAAAAGTAAAAAACATGCTCGAAGAAAGCATCAGTGATGTTTTTCACATGAGGCTGAATGCAGACAAACACCAGACAGAGGGGTCTCAGTCTGCATCAATCATGATGGATGAGAGCAACAGACATTAAATAACGGTAGTGTAATCCCACCCTTATACTGTATTCCAGTATACTTTATCAATTGCTCACAGTTTTCTAGATGTCTGCTTGCTGTCATTCACTCTGCTTACATCCGGTGGATAAAAACTAGCCCATGGTCATGTGATGGACACAGGGGCACAGCTCGTTACAGAACAGATGTCTGACTACTGTGCTATGACTAACTAGCTGTGCACCTGCGTGTTCAGCTCATTATAGTAGAGGAGTTGCAGGTTCGGCATACTGACTCCACAGCTCTGATGCTGAACATAATGTGGATTTAGCCATAGGTGAAGCGTCTTGTTCATGCATCTCACCATGCAGAAGTATACAGTGTAAAAGATGATATATTTAGTCAACTTTTATTAATATTCATAAAAAACATGGGAAATTAAAAAAAAGTTTAGTGTGTCAGGCGTCTGTTCAAGAAATAACAGAACCTACTATAGTTAACAATGTCATCTTTTTCACAATCCCACAAGAAATATAAGTCACAGTGACTTTCCAACTGACAAAATAGGTTAGCTATGCAATTTAGCCAAACCAAAAACGTGTGTAAGACAAAGCAGAGGCATCATTATGCCACCAGAAGAACTAGGATGTCAGTGCTGGTAAATCATACCCCAATATAATGTCAATTCTCAGAGGAGTCCTTGTAGAAGATCCCATTGCAAGCAGCAGTGAGTCGAGTAGCTATGGTTTGCTTCCTGCTATATAATACAAGCAGTAGCACTAAAGTAGGATCAGGGGCATACAAAGGACTTTACAAGAATATGAATACACATGAACACAGACACGTGCTGATAGTTTGCCCAAATATACAAACATTGTTACACTAAAAGCTTTGCCATGTGCACAAACCCACTGAGTACAGTAAAGGAGAGTGGCGCAGACCCTGATGCAGTCTGTGTAGTGCCATGTTGTGCCCTGGCATCAATGTAAGACTTCGCTGTTATGACATATCCGAGAACATGCTGCACTTCTATTACTCATTCATGTGGAACCTAAAAAAGAAAATCCCCCCCCCCCCCATTGTGTGTATGTATAAAGTCAGGGGCACACAAAGGTATGACAGAGCTTCACACACCATGTGCTACAAATCCCAGAAACATCTGCGTACATTTTCATAGCATGTCTTTCAACTTTAACTATTGAGTGACAGCCACAGTTCACAGGAGTACAGTAGCCTTAATACAACTACTGTATGGTAAGTGCACACCTGTGACCTACACTGGTGACTCAATAGTTAAAACCACACAATAGCCAGACAAAACAATGGCAAACATATAGTGCACACATGACCCTAAATATTTCTGCCATATACAAACATGAATAATACAAACAGAGGGCATATCACGTATATACATATGTAGCACATAGTATATATAAACGCACACCTCCTTGCTGTGAGCTACAAAATGAATAGGATAGTATATGCTAAGTGCACAGGACACACAGACAGACAGATACATAGATACGGGGCATTGCCAAGGGTTAAACCGCCCCTTTGTGCTCTCACACCTCTATGAGCGCTTCCCAGGCTCATCCTCGCGGCTCTCCTCCTCCGGCTGTACATATAGACAGTCTATGTGCTGCAGTCTGCCATCTACTGGTAAGAGAGGGGGGTTACACGGGAGGTGCTGACAGTTCACCAGCAGATGGCAGACAGCAGTATATAGGGAGAGCAGCTGAATCAGAGAGTAGAGGGAGAGGGTTACCACAGCGATACTGGCTGGAGACCAAAATGCACGTCCGGGCACAAACTCCTGTCTTATTGTGCCCACTGGCTGAGTCCTAGCAACCAGGTCTGCAATGGCTCTGCACACAGATATTCTATACATGCACACACTCACCTGCTCTGCTGGATTTCTTTCATGAAGACAGCCTTCTAAAGTAGCAGGGGCCATTTGCTCCTGCCCCCTCTCAGGGCAGCCGTGGAGAGCCAATGTAGAGCTAGTTACCAGGACATAGGGGGTGGTCACAGAAGCACAGGACTGTGTGCCCTCACTTGCTCTTTGAGCTCCAGCCTGAAGTGATGTGGACACACTGAAGCTGTGAATAAGCTCTCACCCGACTGTTGTCTGTATGTAATGCTGCCTGCCATCTGCTGGTGAAAAGTCAACATCTCCCATGTAATATTCTCGTCTGACCAGTAGATGGCAGACCACTGTCTAAATGGATAACAGTCAGGGCATGAGCTTGAGAAGCATCCACAGAGCAGTGAGGGCACCGAGGAGGAGGGAGTTAATCCCCATGCCCCTTCCTTTGTTTACACCTTTGTAGTACTGACAGACTAAAGACAATTCACACCAGTAATCATTTGTTCAACAAGAAGTGCTCAGAATAATAAGGAAATCTTGTCAGAAAGTGATCACCTTATGGTTGTATAGCTAATGTTACTGATTCTGAAGCATGAAGAAACATTATTATCTGAGTATCTGCTTTCTTTTATGACAAATGCATCATGCAAAGGGTTGATCAAAAGACTTAGGGTATGTTCACACATAGGAATCTACCTCCCATTGTTTTCAATGGAGGCAGAGATCGCAGCAGGAAGTAAAGAAAAAAATCAGTGTCCTGCGGGAGTCCCTGCCAATTAGACCCATTCACCCGGACCTAATCATCAGCGGTAAGCCACGACCAAATGCTGATGCCCGGATACAGTGGCGGAAAATGAAGAGGAATTTCTCTAGTTTTCTCCATGTGAACCAAGCCTTAGAGCATGTTCAGGTGTAGCTTTTTATGCGTGTTTTATCATTTCAAAAAAAAAATCATGACATTCTGACTATATATGTAATCTTTATTTCCCATACTCCCATACACAAAATGTACTGTATATTTTTCAGAATGTACACAAAGACCAAGAACATCAAACCCAATCATGGATTGGGTTGGCAGATTACTGGGAGGAGCTATTGAACACCCAGTGCACATTGGCACCAATGACAAAGTTAGAGTTAAGTGTAAGGGCCTAAAAATGATTTAACAGACTTAGGCAGAAAGCTTTAGGCTACGGCCCCACGTTGCGGAAACGCAGCTTTTTTTGTTGCAGATTTTACTGTGGTTTTTTGAGCCAAAGCCAAGTATGGCTACAAAAGGAATGGGAAATATGCCTTCTGCTCAATCTACTCCTGGCTTTGGCTCAAAAAACCGCAGCAAAATCTGCAACAAAAAAAGCTGCATTTCCGCAACATGGGGCCATAGCCTAAAGGGGTTAAAATTTTATTTTTTTAATTAGGCTGGGGGAGCTGAAAAAAAAAAAAACCTGTCCCCGGGGCTCCGGCTCTCTCCGGTCCTGCAGCTCCATTGTTGACTTCCAGCTGTGACCCAGAAGGGACCTCGGCTGTCGCAGCCGGCAAGGAATTCCACTGCAAGATGACACCTGATCATTGGACACAGGCTAGTATGTTTTTTTTTTGTTTTTTTTAATTAAAAAAATATTATTTTATAGTCTGTACAACCTGTTTAAGGCAAGGACTTCAAAGGTAATATTTTCTGAAATACCAGGGGCCACACAGTAAAGACAGCAGGAGATTAGGGAGGCAAACAAGTGGCTCAAGAGTTGGTGTAGGAAAGAAGGATTTCGGTTCTTAGAGAACTGGGCCAACTTTGCTGTGGGCTACAGGTTCTATTGTAGGGATAGACTGCACCTCAATGGGGAGTGTGCAGCTGTGCTAGGGAAGAAGATGGCTAGACAGTTGGAGGAGTTTTTAAGCTAGGAACTGGTGGGCGGGACATAAATGGCACAGAATGGGAGAATAATGTAGGTAGTCACAGGGGGGATAAGCAAGGAAACTGGGGATGGAACGGAGGAAGGGGTTAGATCAGTTAATGAAAAAATGTAGAACAGGGATAAAGTAGAACAACTAAAGTGCATGTATAATAATGCTAGGAGCCTCAACAATAGGACTAAAGAATTAGAAGCAATAATGTTGGAAGAATAATATGGTATAGTGGGGATAAGCAAGACATGGCTGGATTACAGCTATGACTTAGCTGTAAATAAGCAGAGGTACAGTTTATTCCGAAAAAAGATATGTAAGAGAGGGTTTGCTTATATGTAAAATCCTGCCTAAAGCCCATACATCTGTGAGGAAAATGAGCAAGTTGAGTCCTTATTGTTGGAGATAAGGGGAGGGAAAAATAAAATACTAATTGGGGTTTGTTATAAATCTCTAAGTATAATGGAGGAAGTAGAATGGTTACTAAAGCATCAAATAGAGGAGCCATCTAAAAATAATTAGTTATTATTGGGGACTTCAACAACCCCGATACAATGTGGCAAACAGGAACCTGCAGGTCTAACTAAGGTCACAGGTTTTTGGCAAAAATTAAAGAGAATGCCTTAACCAACTAGCACTGGACCCAACACAGGAGGGGCACTTCTAGACCTAATTTTAACCAATAGACCTGACAGAATATCAAAAGTGGAGGTTGGGGGATCATCTGGGTAATCGTAACCACAACATAATACATTTTTAAGTATCCTCCAATAAGATGTGGAAGAGGTACAAAAATACTAAATAAAAAAAAAAAAAAACACAATTTCAGGAAGGCCAGTTTTCATCAGCTAAGGGATGACCTTAGAGCCATAAACTGCAACAATGCTCTTAAAAACAAAAGTACCCAGGCTATAATAAAGGAATCTTAAATACATCCTGTGAAAGATATATACCATCTGAAAATAAAAGACAAACAAAAGAAAACCAGCACCCGCCGCTAACAGCTGCGAATGGTGCCGACAACAATCACAACTGTTAACACTTTAGATGCTGCGGTTAAACACAACCGCGGCATCTAAAGTGCGCAGACCGATTGTCACTCTCCGGATCGTCAGATGGCGACAATTGGTTGCCATGACAGCCAGGAGCCTATTCAAGGCTACCAGGTTTGTTATCACATCAGTTCTATTGCACGCTGCCTATGGCGTGTAATAGAAGTGAATGGATTTTACTATTCACTGCAATATATTAGTATTGCAGTATATAGTATGAGCGATCAGACCCCCTAGGGTTCAAGGTCCCTAGGACTTCTAAAAATAAAAGTAAAAAAAAAAAATAAAGTTTTTAAAAGTATAAAAAAAAAAAACTAAAAAATATAAAAAGTTCAAATCACCCCCCTTTCCCTAAATCACATATAACAAACAATAATAAACACACTTTAGGTGTCCCCGCACTCCAAAATGTACGAACTATTAAGATATTAAAATATTTATCCCATAAGGTGAATGGCGTAGCTGGGAAAAAAAATCAAAATGGCCAAATGGCAATTTTTTTCAACACTATCCCTTCAATAAAAAATGGAATAAAAAGAGCTCAAACCATCATAACTTCCCCAAAACAGTATCAACACCATTTTGTCCCACATAAAAAGATGCCTTACCCAGCTCCATACACATAAATATGAAAAAGTTACAGGTGCCAGAACATGGCGACACAAATTTCTTTATATTTTGCAAAGTTTTACATTTTTTAAAAGGTATCAATTACAAATACTATATAAATTTGGTATTGTGTGATCGTACTGACACAAAATACAGGTAACATGTCATTTTTACTACATAATGAACGCCGTAAAAATTAAACCCATAAGAAATTGGCGCAAATGCATTTTTTTTCCAATTCCACCTCATTCATAATTTTTTTTCCAGTTTCCCAGTACATTGTACAAGATAATGAATGGTGCCATTACAAAATACAATTTGTCCCACAAACAATAAGCCATCATGCGACTCTGAACTGAGAAATGAAAAAGTTATGGCTCTTGGAATGGGGAGAGGGAAAAATGGAAATGCAAAAATTGGCTGAGACATGAAAGGGTTAAAAAGATGTTCAGTAGAGGAGGTAGAAACACACTAAACTTACGGAAAACCAATTTTAACCAGCTAATAGAGGAGCTTAGCAGCATAAACTGGGACAATGTCCTCAAAGTGACCGGAACACAAACAAAATGGGACATTTTCAAAAGCATTCTAAATAGGACCACTAAAAAACACATACCATATGGGAATAAGCGGGCCAGAAATCATAGAAAACCCATATGGCTAACTAAAACAGTAAGGAGTGCAATGAGGGATAAAAAGGAAGCATTTAAAGTACTAAAACAAGAAAGTTGTAACACAGCATTAAAAACCTATAAGGAGAAAAATGAATTGTGCAAAAGACAAATAAAGGAGGCGAAGATTGAGGCTGAGAGAAAAATTGCCAAGGAAAGTAAAAATAAATTATTCTTCAATTACATAAATAATAAGAGAATAAAAACTGACAATGTGGGTCCTCTCAAAAAAAGCACAACTATTAAATGCCTTCTTCTCTACGGTGTTTACACAAGAAAATCCAATGGCCAGCAACATGACTAGGGGTAATGTTAACTCTTAATTAAATGTCACCCAGGAGGAAGTGTGGCGCTGCCTTCAAAACACTAAAATAGAGAAATTGGCAGGTCCAGATGGCATACATCCCCGAGTTCTGAGGGAATTATGCACGGGGATAGATAGATCCTTATATCTAATATTTAAGGATTCAGTAGTGACTGGGTCTGTTCCACAGGATTGGCGCATAGCAAATGTGGTGCCAATTTTCTAAAAGGGGTCTAAAAGTGAGCCTGGAAACTACAGGTCAGTAAGTTTGACTTCTGTGATGGTTAAGATATTTGAGGGTTTTCTAAGAGATGCTGTCCTGGAGTATATCAATGTAAATAATCTTATAATGCCTAATCAGCATGGGTTTATGAGGAATCGGTCCTGTCAGACTAATCTGATCAGCTTCTATGAAGAGGTCAGTTCTAGACTGGACATAGGTAATGCAGTGGACGTGGTGTATCTGGACTTTTCAAAGGCTTTTGATACTGTACCACATGAAAGGTTTGTATGCAAAATGAGAATGTTGGGACTGGGGGAAAACATATGCATTTGGGTTTGCAACTGGCTCATTGATAGGAAACAGAAGGTGCTTGTTAATGGTAAATACTCAGACTGGGTCACAGTCACCAGTGGGGTGCCACAGGGGTCAGTATTGGGCCCTCTCCTGTTTAATATATTTATTAATGACCTCTTAGAGGGTTTAAAGTGCAGGGTGTCCATATTTGCAGATGATACTAAACTTTGAAAGTTAATCAAAAATGAGGAGGATAGTAGAATATTACAGGAGGATCTAAGGAAGCATTGGTCATTTTGGTCAATGAAATAAAATGTACGATTGTGTACTTAATAGTAAATTACTGGGTAAGACTGCCACTGAAAGACTTTGGTGGATTGTGGTGGGCAGTAAGCTTACCTTTAGTTACCAGTGCCAGGCAGCTGCTGCCAAGGCAAATAAAATTATAGGATGCATCAAAAGAGGTATAGATTCTCATGACAAGAACATAGTTATGCCTCTATACTAATCACTGGTACGTCCACACAGACTATTGCGTGCAATTTTGGGCCCCTGTATACAAGGAGGATATAATCGAACTAGAGAGTGCAGAGAAGGCCGACCAAAATTATTAGGGGAATGCGTGGATTGGAATACAATAATAGATTGATAAACTTGGGGTTATTCAGAAAAACGCGGAGACCTAATAACAATGTACAAATACATGAAGGGACAGCACAAAGAACTTTTTACTCCTAGGCCAGTGACAGTGACAAGGGGACATCCTCTACGTCTGGAAAAGAGAAAGTTTCACTAGCAACATAGAAGGGGAATCTTTACTGTAAGAACAGCGAGGCTATGGAACTCTCTGCCCCAGGAAGTGGTGATGGTGAATTCATTGAGCAAGTTCAAAGAGGGCCTAGATGCCTTTCTCGAACAGAAAAATATTACGGATTATGGGTTCTAGATTTTGTTAAGGACAAGCTGATACAGGGTTTTATACTGATTGCCAGATTGAAGTTGGGAATTTTTTCCCCTGAAATGGGGCAATTGGCATAAGCCTCATGGGGTTTTTACCTTCCTCTGTAGGGTTATAGGTTGGACTTGATGGACTGGTGTCTTCATCCAACCTCATTTACTATGTAGCTATGGAGCACTACTTGTATGTGCAAGATTACAGTGAGGAAGCTGTGATGCAGACAGAGCATACAGGGCTGCCTGCAGGAATTTTGAGCCCCTCCCCCCACAGTTTAATGTTCCACAGGGTACATAATGCTCCACAGTATAAAATGCTCCCCTGAGCACCCCAACAGTGGCCCCAAATGGTATATTATGCTCCACACAGTATAATATGCTCCCCTGAGCCCCCACACAGTATAATACCCCTTAGTGGCCCCACACAGTATAATATGCTCTCCAGAGCCTACAACCACCACAGTATAATGCTCCACAATGGTATAATATAATGCCCCACAGAGTATAATGATCTCCACAGTGGCCCCACACAGTATAATAGGCTCCCCACACTTACCCCAATATAAAGCTCCACAGTAGCCCCACATAATATAATATGCTCCCCAGAGGCTCCCCCAGAGTATAATAATCAGAGACCATGGGGAAGTGAGGGAAAATAACAAACAGTTATGCTCACCTTGCCTTACCTCTCCTGGGCATCCTTGTGTTGCTCCCGATTCTGTCGGCTTCATCTTCAGGTCTGCGGCTGACTTCACTCTTTCTGGAAGTCACTGCTATGACTGGGCCTCAGCAGTCACATGGGGCACACTGATGTTATGACACCAATGCACTCCATGTAACCGTTGAGGGCCAATCACAGGCCTCAGAAGTGATGTCCAGAATGCGCAACGTCAGCTACAGGCCAGAAATGGCCAGAAGATGATGCGGGATCACCAGAAGCCCAGGAGAGGTGAGTAAAAATGTTTGTTATTTTCACGGACCTCCCCTGTGGCACATGACTCCAGGCCCCTTTCCGTTAACGATGTGGCCGGGACTAACTAAAGGATCCAAAGTCATTAGGCTCCGCATCTCGGGGGCCCCTTTGGCCCCATCTAAAGGCATGGGGCCCACCAGGGGATTCACCTGTACCCCAGTGGGCCAGTCCGAGCCTGGTAACATCTGATGGTGGCTCTTGGCTGTCCTGGCTGATCTCTCCACCATCACTTGCTGTGGTCTATGCACCTGTGAGTACTCTTTGGTGCCTACACTCCACTTCCTGCTAAAGTCACAGGATGACACCCCATGCACATGGGCCTATGCTTCCTGGTCCCTGTTTAACGGCTCCCATCATGTAGACTTTTTACAATAAGTATAAGGACAGTTATCTTGCTTTTTTACTTGATCTCTAAATATGGCCCCTACTGGTTTTTGAAGTTTTGTTTATACCCTTATAGTTTTCATTGCATTACGTACAAATTTTTTGATTACCCAGTGTTAGCCCTTGACTTTATGCCTAGGCCTCATATAGTATTTTGTTGCGTTATTCACTCCAGTTATACTTTCTAGATACACCAGTTCACTATACAGTTGATTCTCTTTCTAACTCTCCAGGGCGGTTACTGGCGGCTACTTATGTTTTTTATTCTCCTCAGCGCTATCACCTCATCTACTGTGCTCATAGCCTCCCACAAGCCTTGTCCGCCACTGCCTAAATATACCTGACTTTCACAATGTTCTCCCTACTCACATCTTTGAGCTTTATCCTACCCCCTTTTTATGTGTAAGATTTCAAAAAAGAACAGGGGATTTAACTAAAAAATGTCGAAAGTATGATAGACTACAACCCAATATCTTATGTATTCAAGAATCCCACTTCACCCACACCTCATTCCCTAATTTTTTTCATTTTCGGTATAGCCTGGTAGGCCACGCAACCAACCAAACCAAGAGTAGTTTCCTTGCAGGTTGATACCATGAAAGTGGATCTACAAGGGAGGTATATTATTTTGTATCGTCTCTACGACCAACAATTCTTAATGGTCAACTTTATAAGCCCAAATGACTCCCCAGTTGCCTTTTTCCATGAGCTATGTTATAATAATAATAATAATACATTTTATTTATATAGCGCCAACATATTCCGCAGCACTGTGCAACTTGTAGGGTTCAAGTACTGACAAAAAAGATACATTACAAAGAAATAGTCAATTTACACACTGGGACTGAGGGCCCTGCTCGCAAGAGCTTACAATCTATGAGGTAGAGGGGGTGACACAAGAGGTAGCAGGGGCGGCAACAAATGTAGCATTGTTTATACAATGGTCAGACAATTTTGTAATAGAGGTTACTGTCATTACACATATATAAGCTGTATGAGCCATCACCAGTCTTGTCCTTTAACATGTAGATGGTGCCTGGACATATAAAGCTAGTCTGATACGGCATCATATCCTGTGAGGTAATGTTGAAGCATAAACAGAGGAGGGTACGTTTTAGGGATTCTAACTATGGAAGGGTTTACATTAGGAGTTGTGATAGGCCTGTCTGAAAAGATGTGTCTTTAGTTTACGCTTGAAGCTGTGGAAATTGGGGGTTAATCTCATAGTCTGGGATAGAGCATTCCAGAGAAGTGGTGCAACTCGGGAGAAGTCTTGTATACGAGCGTGGGAGGTTCTGATAATAGAGGATGTTAGTCTTAGGTCATTGAGTGAACGGAGAGTACGGGTTGGGCAATAGACAGAGATGAGGGAGGAAATGTAGGGAGGTGCAGCATTATGGAGAGCCTTGTGAATGAGGGTGATAAGTTTATATTGTATTCTGTATTGAATAGGCAGCCAATGTAGTGACCGGCACATACCAGAGGCGTAGCTGTAACGTCTAGACTGATAGATGAGCCTGGCCGCAGCATTCACAATAGATTGTAGAGGGGAGAGTTTAGTAAGGGGAAGACCGATTAGTAAGGAGTTACAGTAGTCAAAGCGAGAGTGAATCAGGGCAACAATAAGTGTCTTTAGTGTATCTGTGGTAAGGAAATGGCGGATTCTGGAGATGTTTTTGAGGTGGAGATGACAAGAGCGTGCGAGTGATTGGATATGGAGGGTGAAGGAAAGGTCTAAATCAAGCAAAACCCCAAGGCAGCGGGCATACTGCCTAGGAGTTATGGTAAGGCCGGAGACTGCAATGGAGATATCAGGAACAGGTCTATTAGATGGTAGAAACAGCAGTAGTTCAGTCTTTGAGAGATTCAGTTTCAGATAGAGCGAAGACATGATATTAGAGACATGATAGATTATATATAGACATGATTATTTATAGACATGATCATTTATAGACATGATTAGACATGATATTAGAGACAGCAGAGAGACAATCACTGGTATTCTGTATTAGTGCAGAGGTGATGTCACGGGATGACGTATATAATTGGGTGTCATCAGTATAAAGATGGTACCGGAAGCCAAATCTAGTGATGGTTTGTCCAATGGGTGCTGTGTAGAGGGAGAAGAGCAGGGGACCTAGGGCCGAGCCCTGAGGAACACCAACGGCAAGGAGAAGAGGGGAAGAAACAGAGCCCGCAAATGGTACACAGAAAGTGCGGTCAGAGAGATAAGAGGAGAGCCAGGAGAGAGTGGTGTCTGTGATGCCGACAGAGCGGAGCATAGTGAGGAGGAGTTGATGGTCAACAGTGTCAAATGCTGCTGAGAGATCTAGAAGAATAAGAAAAGAGAAGTCACCTTTGGATTTAGCCGTCAGGAAATCATTGGAGACTTTTGTGACGGCCGTTTCAGTAGAGTGCAGAGTGCGGAAGCCAGATTGTAAGGGGTCAAGAAGAGAGTTAGTAGAAAGATAGCGGATTAAACGAGAATAGACCAAGCGTTCCAAGATTTTGAAGATAAAAGGAAGGTTAGAGACAGGTCGATAGTTAGCAGCACAGGACGGGTCAAGGGAGGATTTCTTCAGTAGTGGGGTTATGACAGCATGTTTGAAAGCGGATGGGAAAATTCCAGAAGAGATAGAGAGTTTACATATTTTAGTAAGGTAAGTCGTGACGGCAGGCGACAGAGACTGGAGAAGGTGTGAGGGGAAAGGGTCACTACTGCAGGTCGTAGGACGAGAAGAGGAAAGTAGCTGAGATACTTCCTCCTCTGTAACAGGTTCAAAAGATGAGAATGAACAGTCTGAAGTGCGGCTGGTGAGGGGGTCAGTGCCACCTGGGGATTGGGCATTTATTGGCTGACGGATCTTATCAATTTTATCATGGAAATAAGAGGCCAGGTCATGTTATCTGCTGGGACAGTTAGAATACTTTAAGATAGTCTGGTGTAGGACTTTTAACTTTACTCAAACTCTCTTCTAAAGCTAAGGGTGGAGTCTGTAAAGCCCTCCAGTCGCTTGGGAATTTAATGGGAACAAGACAGGCTGCACATATTTTTCCCCAGCTCACCACCACTACACTAGGATCAACTGGATCCTCATGTCCACCCACCTTCATGCTTCCCAGCCTCACCTATGCCCACCACATACTATGTGCCTGGTCGGACCACGACCTAGTGTTAATTGATTTCAACCTCCAGGACCCCCCAAGAACCCTTTTCGGTGGCGGCTAAATGAATCCCTACTTACAGTTCCAGGCATTCAGCCATGAATCTCTGAAACTCTTATCGATTACTTCGCACACAATAGTTTCTTGGACACTAAGCCAGCAGTTAATTAGGGTGTTTATAAAGCTGTAATTAGAGGTACACTTACAGCAGAAGCTTCCCATCTGAAAAAAGAATGGTCTAAGGCTGACCTAGAGCATAAATTGTTGAAACTATCAAACTACAACTTGACGCTGTGCTCAAACATAGGACAGGGAAAGCCATTTCATGGACTCAGGCTAAATTCTACAAATACGCAAACAAATCTGATAAACTAGCCTCCAAACTAAGAGCCCACCAGAGGTTGAACTTGTTATATCATATAGGGGTGTCAGATGGTAGGATGACTTCCAACCATAACGCAATATATGCACAATTTCATAAATTTTACCAGAAACTTTATTCCGCTTCCACTACTGGCCGCCCATCTGATATCTTTCCTCCTCTCCCTCCATCTCCCAATAATTATGACCACTCAGGCCTCTTCCCTGAACCGATTAGTAAGGAGAAACTAGACTGTCATTGGTGTCCCAACTGTAAAGCCCCTGAGCTGGATGGCTTTTCCTCCCAATATTACAAAATATGTAAATCCATACTTTCCACATAGCTCCTTCAGATGTTTAACTGTGTCCTGCAGGGGGGTAAATTTCCCCAGAACATAATGAGCGCTTCCATAATGGTAATTCCCAAACCTAGTAAGGATAGCACTACCCCTGTCAACTACAGACCCATATCGCTTCTAAACTTACATATTAAGATTTTTTCCTCTATTCTCACCTCCCGCTTGAACAGCCTACTCCCATCTCTGGTACACTCAAATCAAGTGGGATTTATTCCAGGGAGACAGGCCGCTGATAATGTTATCAGTTTGTAATATTATACATTGGGCTGAACACCACCACAAACCCATCTCATTGCTGGCCCTAGACATAGAAAAGGTTTTTGATAGTCTTTCGTGGAGCACTTTGGGCACTTTATTGTGACATAAACTCTCAACAGACTCACTGGCACCAATTTAGATCTGGTGCGGAACCCGACAGGAATGTCCCCTATCTCCTGAAGGTTTTCTAAGAATTGCTAACCTGGAGTATCTCCAGGAAAATAACACCCAATCAGCATGGGTTTATGAGGAATCGGTTCTGATTAGCTTCTATGTAGAGGTTAATTCTATGGGTAATGTGGTGTATTTGGACTTTTCAAAGGCATTCAATACTGTACCACATAAAAGGTTGATATACAAAATGACGACATTGGGACTGGAGGCAAACATAGGCATTTGGGTTCACAACTGGCTCAGTGACAGGAAAAAGAGGATGCTGGTTAATGGGAGGTACTCACACTGGGTCACAATCACCAGTGAGGTGCCACAGTGGTCAGTATTGGGTTCCCTCCTTTTCATTATGTTTATTATTAACCTGGTAGAGGGTTTACAAAGTAGAGTTTCCGTATTTGCATATGACACTTAACACTGTAAAGTAATCAAAACTGAGGAGGATAGTAGATTACAGGGGGGATTTACAGATACTAGAAGTATTTGCTGGGACTTGTCAATGAAGTTTAATGTAGACAAATATAAATTTACGCATGTAGGTTATGGTCATAGAAATAAAATGTAAGATTATGTGCTTAATAGTAAATTACTGAGTAAAACTGCCACTGAAAAAAGCTTACCTTTAGTGTTCAGTGTCAGGCAAATAAAATTATGGGATGCACCAAAAGAGGAAATTTTGATGCCTCTGTACAGATCACTAATACAGCCACACAGACTATTGTGCAAAATTTTGGGCCCCAGTGTACAAGGACATACTTGAACTACAAGTGCAGAGAAGGGCGACTAAGATTATTAGAAGAATGGGTGTATTGAAGTACAACGAAAGATTAACAAACTTGGGTTTAATCAGTTTAGAGAAAAGATGGTAAAGGGGAGACCTAATAATGTACAAATACATGAAGGGACAGCACAAAGAACTTTCTAATGATCTTTTGACTCCTAGGCCAGTGACCAGGGGACATTTTCTATGCCTAGAGAAAACATTTCACCAGCATCATATATGAAATTCTTTACTGTAGGAGCAGTGAGGGTATGGGACTCACTGCCACAGGATGTGGTGATGGTGGATTCACTGTGCAAATTCAAGAAGGGCTTGGATGCATTTCTTAAAAGTAAAAATTTTACAGGTTATGGTTTTAGTATTTTGGTGAAGACAAGTTGATCCAGGGATTTACACTTATTGCCCAATTTGGAGTTGGGAAGGATTTTTTTTTCCTCTGATGGGGAAATTGGGGGATAGGCAACCTTTTTTTAGTACAGCATGCTGAATCAAAAAAAAAAAACAAAAAAACAAGGATGAAGTGCTCGGTGTTCTGTAGGTTGTCGACCCCTACATAAGTAATTTTAACAAGATTTGTAGCTGTAATACACAGAGTATATTACCTAAGTATTACAGCTGAGTGAGCCTGGCCAAATTTGTGTTCATATGTGCAGTGGATGCTCTACTAGAAGCTACCATTGCAGGTAGAGAAAAAAATCTGACAAAATGGTGCATGCTGCTCTATTTTGTGTGGTAAAATGCCAGGACCCCTATATACCGTATAATGTTACTTAGTGCCCCCTATATATTGTATAATGGTACTCAGTGCCTCCTTACACTGTATGCTTTTAGTACCCCCCCACACAATATGATGCTCCACTTTTGCCCCCACACAGTATAATGCCCCATTAGTGCCCAAGAGAATATAAAGCCCATTAGTGGCCTCAAGGAATGTTTCTGTATTTAACCCCTTTAGTTACCCTCACATAGCATAAAGTCCCATTAGTGCCCCTCACAGTATGTTTGATTTTCCCCATCTGCACCCTGTGCTTTACAACTGATGATCACACCTCCTCCATTCTGTGAACCTCTGGCACCTACATACATCGGTCCAGTCCATAGATTGGCGTCGGGGGAGGACCAGGTGACTGTACTCATCACTCAGCCTGCTCTATAGGAACACACCACAACACATCACGCTCTGCAAACAAGTACAGTCACATGATTCTCCCCCGCCAACCAATCCATTAACTGGATCAATGTGTGCAGGAAGCTCACAGAATGGAGGAGGTGCAATCATTAGTTACCACACATTGAGGAGAGCACTCCTCAATGTGAGAGATTCTTGTCCCTAACCCACTCATTGCCTCCCACTAAGCCAGCCAATTCACTTTGCTCTGTACTGATGAAGGACAACAATCCGGAAACAGCGCTGTATGCAGATAAGTGAAATTGGCTTGGCTAAGATCCCTTTTGCTGTCTCAAGGCTCGGTGAGTCAAAAGCAAATTGAGGATCTTTTACATCCAATAGAGGGCGCATGAGCTCCCCAGCTCCTTTCCCATAATGCCTTGTGATATGTAGATGCTAAGTAGAGGGCAAAAGGCAATTAAAATCTCTACACACCTTCACTGGTGCTCTCCTCAATGTGAGAGATTCTTGTCCCTAACCCACTCATTGCCTCCCACTAAGCCAGCCAATTCACTTTGCTCTGTACTGATGAAGGACAACAATCCGGAAACAGCGCTGTATGCAGATAAGTGAAATTGGCTTGGCTAAGATCCCTTTTGCTGTCTCAAGGCTCGGTGAGTCAAAAGCAAATTGAGGATCTTTTACATCCAATAGAGGGCGCATGAGCTCCCCAGCTCCTTTCCCATAATGCCTTGTGATTAGTTACCACAGACAGAGGGGGAAGTAGCCGTTCCAGGGAGTCATGGCTTGTGTGCCAGCAGTTGCCAACCGCTGCTGTAGGCTATAAGCTGGACTTGATGGTCCTGTGTCTTTATCCAACCTCATCTATTATGTAACTATGTTTAAGGAAGATTTGCTAGATCCAACCCTATGTAGTGATTTATGGTGCAATAAAGCTATGTTCACACATAGTTGATTATCCTGACCAAATTTCCTGCAATAGATTTTAAGTTGTACCATATACAGTGAAATCACCCAAAACTGCATTGAAAAGTGGAGGTGGTTTTTTCAAAGTCAGCATGAACGGAAATTTGGTCTGGATAATGGGTGGTTTTATCAGCGATGACGCTAAGCTGTGAGGAACGCCCCCCAGTACAAGTCTATGGAGTATAGTGACCAAAAAGGCATTTTGAAGGGTTTAATTTTTCTCACTTACAGTGTTTACTGTATCACATATATAGCGGGGGGATTTATTAAGCCATCTACGCTAGTTCTCTGCCATAGATGAGTGGGAATGTGATGCATCTTTGGTGTAAGACAGGGCTGTGCATCAAAGATGTGCTATAATTACACCTATGTACACCCGGTTACAACTTTATATAAAAAAAAAAAAAAAAGTGGGCAAAGGAGAAAAACCTTGGCTTGACACAATTACTTTAACTCACTCGTGAAAGATTGCATCTATATGGTAGAGTCAAAAAGAGATGTCTGTCGAAAATGCATGTGCAGGGTAAAATCAAGAGAGATAGCAGTTGTCCCAGCACACATGTATATGGAGGAGTCAGGAGGAACAGCAGTGAACTGAGCATGTGCAGCATCCCAGAAGGCTACTGCTTTTATGTGTTTGTTTCGTGTGCCTCTGGGTTTCCCGTTCTATGTTAAATGTTTTATGTGATGTGTTCTGCAGCTTTTCCTTGTATTTTCCCCCCCTGCTGTGTTCAAAACCCAGACTTGATTCAGCCCTGGCCTATCACAGGCCACTGGGCGGGGTTGTAGGGAGATATTATCTCCCCGGCGACGGTTGGTCAGTTCAGTGCATGCAGCAGGCCAGGCTTGGTGTGCAGAGCTGACCTGCTACCAGCCTCTGGACTGAAGGCAAACCGCCGCTTTCACAGCCTCAGGAGGGATATCATCAGCCCCTGGCTCACCTGAAGACAGCCCAGAGCAAGGGAGTAAAGCTATCTAAGCTGCTGGACTTATTTGGTGCCGTGCCAGGAGGAGCAGGAGAGGACCCTGACAGGAGAGATTCATTCGGGCCTAGCATACAGGTAACCAGATCCCTGTCAGGACTCCCTGTAACTCCATCCCCAGTGTACCTGGCTGGGAGAGGCAGAGAGGAGTAGTAGTGGAGAACTATACTGTGGAGCCTATAACATCCCTGGGCACCCTCCTAGAAGCAAGGCTGGGGGTTGGACACTGTAGGACTACTACCCCCATCTGGAAGCTGCTGTTGCCTTACTGTTCCTGTTGCCGAATAAAAGGCTGTTTGGTTTACCTGCACCGCTGACTCCTGAGTCGTGCCTGCTTCACCATCAGGGCCCTTCCGAACACCACCACACCGGCTCAGGGAAAAGGGGTCCGCCCTTCAACTGGAAGTGCCCCGAGGAAAAGAGCTACTACCACCACCATCCGGTAGTGCTGCAGGACCCCCCTCGACTTTGTCCGGCCTAGGAGTGGGACTGGAGTGGTTGGGGAGCGTGCTAAGCCTGCTAGGTGGCACAGCATCCGCTACCACTACTCCCATCCTCCGGTCTCCTCCATCTGGGTTGTGGCACATGCATGTTTAAGATTGAGTTGAGAATAGCAGTCGAGAATAAATTTAGATGGTAAAATCAGGAGGAGTAGCAGTTTATGGTGGAATCGAGAGAAGTCATCCCAAGTTTACGGACAGCTCAAGACCAAGAACCATTTCTATCTGTTTTCATGTCTATGTTCTGAAAACTTCTTGAAATCTGACAAATGATGTCCTTGTGCATTCACTGAAGTATTTTTTCTAGCAAACACAGAATTTCACATTTAGCCATTTTCACAGGCTTACAAATCGGTGGAGCATCTAATTAGATGCAGCTTACGCTTTTATTCATCAGGCTAAACAAATTTGGAATGACATGCTATAAGGAATTTCTTGTGCAATTCTCCCATTTTAAATGCTTGACTTGCAAATATAGAAAACTACAGCAACAAGAGGAAAGCACAAGACAAAATGCTTCTTTCTTCAACACTGTAAATAGTAAAACTCTGATCACACTTGCCATAAAATGTATGCTGTGTCAGACAGTGACAAGGAAAGTCATTGAAGGAAGATATTTTTGTTGAATCCTTGTCCCATATGTGTTTTAGAATACTGGTGCATGTGGAAAACTCTACTTTGATGTTTGAGGAAGAGTAGGACTAGGGGTCAAGGAAACTGCCCATCTTAGGTAAGAGGACTAGATTCCTTAATATTTGGCTACACCTGCAACTTGTCTATTAAAAGGTACTTTCACAGTGCTTGCTATCTGCTATGTATCTACAAAAAAAAAAAAGTACCATGTTAAGTGGTTCTGGTATACTTAGAACCATTATTTTGTATAGCTGGAGCTCATCCCTGCAGGATTTATTTTTATTTTGCCTAATCTGTAAAAGACCATTTTTAGATTTTATGAGCGGAGAAATACAGGGGTTGTACCACAAAGAAGACTTATCCTGTACCCACAGAATAGTGGGGGTCTGTCTGACCAGTCATAAGTAGTGTTGATCGAACCCGAACTGCACCGTTTGGGTCCATGCCAAACTTCGTGCCGTCGGGTACCAGAACCCGTCCCGAACGTCAGTGCTGAAGTTTGGGTCCGTGTTTGGCTCATCTCTAAAGCTGGTTGATTGACTGCTGAGCAGCCAATCAACCAGCTTTAACCCCTTCATGCATTGTCATGTACGTGGGAGAATGTGGGTAGTTAACGCATCTCCACGTACACGTACGTGATGGTCATCGAGCGGGCTCAGAAGCAGAGCCCATGCGATCACGGTGGGAGCCCAGCTGTATCTGATAGCCAGGCTCCCGCTGCAACAGCAGGGACGGCGATAACACCGATTCCCGCTGTTTAACCCTTAAGATGCCACGGTCAATAACGACCATGGCATCTTAGGTGTTTGTCATTGAAACTGAATGCTGCGGGCGTCATCGAGAGCGGGTGTTAGCTGTAACTAACAGCTCAAATCGGGGGGTTTAACCCCTTGGATGCTGCGGTCAAACATGACCGCAGCATCCAAGGGCTTCCGTCGTCACAAATGTCCCCCTCGGCACCCCCCGTGACGAGATCGGGGGGTGTCCATATATATCTTCTGCAGCCTGGCGTCTGGCCAGTGACCCCAAGCTGCTAGGAGCCCCCAATACCTGGTTGATCCTGCCAAGAAGAGAGGAAGTCAGCCTATGCGTTTTACAGCCATTTTTGGGTCACAAAGTTTGGATCCCCATTGATTTCAATGAGGTTCGGGTTCAGGTCAAGTTCGGGTACCCGAAATTTTGAGCAAAGTTCGGCGGAACGCATCGAATCCGAACTTCAACGAGTTTGCTCAACACTAGTCATAAGAAGCAGGTCACAAGCCCCCAGGTTTTAAAGGGGTATTCCCATCTCAAGCATCTATACTGCTAGCTTATGTAAATTGAAGATTTTTCCTAAATATTGCTTTAGCAATTCTGCTTTGTTTTCCTGCTATGTGAAATTATATCTCCCATTACTTATACAGTGTTTCCATAGAGCCGGTCCTGTGTGATAAGACAGGACAGATGATGTCACTCACTGCTCTCATTGTTATCTACAGCTCTGCCATTCAGCTAATTGCAGTTTGCTGATAAAGCGTGTGTCTATTCTCTAGAAGCATGTGCATATTATTTGATCTGCATTTATAGTGTTCTGTACAGTAAGCTGGGGGGAGGTGGCTTTGACTGTTTGATAAGGAATACAGGAAGTGAAAAGAAGAGACAGCAGGCAAAGCTGCTGAAACAGGGAGGTGGAAAAACTCCTTTAATACATTATGAGGTTATGTTCACACATAGGAATTTGCCGTGGATTTGGAGGCGTACTTCGCCCTCAAATCCTTACCAGATTCTGCCTCGAATCTGCCTCCCATTGTTATCAAAGGGAGGCAGAGATTGCAAAACTTGAAAAAAAATCAGCATCCTGCTCGATCTTGCTGTGGATTCCACAGCTGATTCCGCAGCACGGGACTCCCTGCCAATTAGGCCCATTCATTTGGCCCTAATTAGCAGTGGAAAGCCAAAACAGAATGCTGATACCACAGCCAAATACGGTGGTAGAAAATGAAGAGAAATTTCTCTTCATTTTCCACGGTTTGAATATACCCTTATGGTACTGCCAAATGAAAGACAAGTACAGTGGAGAAAAAAAAGTATTTAGTCAGCCACCAATTGTGAAAGTTCTCCCACTTAAAAAGATGAGAGAGGCCTCAACTATGAGAGACAAAATGAGAAAACATATCTAGAAAATCAAATTGTCTGATTTTTTAAGAATTTATTTGCAAATTATGGTGGAAAATAAGTATTTGGTCAATAACAAAAGTTCATCTCAATACTTTGTTATATATCCTTTGTTGGCAATGACAGAGGTCAAATGTTTTCTGTAAGTCTTCACAAGGTTGGCACACACTGTTGCTGGTATGTTGGCCCATTCCTCCATGCAGATCTCCTCTAGAGCAGTGATGTTTTCGGGCTGTCGCTGGGCAACACGGACTTCCAACTCCCTCCAAAGGTTTTCTATGGGGTTGAGATCTGGAGACTGGCTAGGCCACTCCAGGACCTTGAAATGCATCTTATGAAGCCACTCCTTCGTTGCCCTGGCGGTGTGCTTGGGATCATTGTCATGCTGAAAGCCCCAGCCACGTTTCATCTTTAATGCCCTTGCTGATGGAAGGAGGTTTGCACTCAAAATCTCACGATACATGGCCCCATTCATTCTTTCATGTACACGGATCAGTCGTCCTGGTCCCTTTGCAGAGAAACAGCCCCAAAGCATGATGTTGCCACCCCCATGCTTCACAGTAGGTATGGTGTTCTTTGGATGCAACTCAGCTTTCACTCACCTCCAAACACGACGAGTTGTGTTTCTACCAAACAGTTCTACTTTGGTTTCATCTAAACATATGACATTCTCCCAATACTCTTCTGGAACATCCAAATGCTCTCTAGCAAACTTCAGATGGGCCCGGATATGTACTGGCTTAAGCAGGGGGACACGTCTGGCACTGCAGGATCTGAGTCCCTGGCGGCATAGTGTGTTACTGACGGTAGCCTTTGTTACGTTAGATTTCTGCAGGTCATTCACTAGGTCCCCCCGTGTGGTTCTGGGATTTTTGCTCACCGTTCTTGTGATCATTTTGACCCCACGGGTGAGATCTTGCGTGGAGCCCCTGATCGAGGGAGATTATCAGTGGTCTTTTATGTCTTCCATTTTCTAATTATTGCTCCCACAGTTGATTTCTTCACACCAAGCTGCTTGCCTATTGCAGATTCAGTCTTCCCAGCCTGGTGCAGTTCTACAATTTTGTTTCTGTTGTCCTTCCGCAGCTCTTTGGTCTTCACCATAGTGGAGTTTGGAGTGTGACTGTTTGAGGTTGTGGACAGGTGTCTTCTATACTGATAACAATTTCAAACAGGTGTGTGAAAGATCCTCAGTGCGCCAACACCGCGCTGGCCCACACCTGAGACTTCTTTCATAAAAAACCACACTCACCGCCAGTGAGTGCTGGGTTCACAAGATAAATACAAGACAAGCTTTCTAAATTTTATATATTTATTAACCCCTAAATGGGTCAGTATTAACATCTAACACATGCAGTTCAGAACAGATATGTAGATACAGTATATACAAGCATTAACAGTTACTAGTTACAAGATACAGTACAATAAAATAAAAGGGAATAAAAGTGAAATAATTACTTTACCACACATATCCTGGATGTGGCTCTATAGTCCAACACTCACACATAGCATGTGGAGATCACCAGTGGAGGCAGCGGCATTAACTCCAGCATCTCAGCAACTCATCACAGCAGCCTCTCCTCATAGTAGCATCTTCATAGTAATCTCCCAGTGGTAGTCTCAGCCCAATCTCCTCCCACTGACCTCTTACCTCATATTTTATACCCTTCATTACACCACCCAGAATGAGGTCACCGGCGACGGCAAGTCTGATTGATTAATGCACTCAAGTCCAGATTCTTTGTAAGGAGCTGAGACCAAGTGAAATGATACAATGTTATCAACCATGTCTGATAAACAGCCCAGGCTGAACAATGCATGTTTATTTGATCACCCAGGTCTGTGTAGGAATACAATGGAGCCATTCTGAGATGGATACAAAGCCCTATTGTCACAATGTGACCACTATTGACAATATACCTAAGATTAGGGCTGTGCACATTATGAGTAAATGGAACTAAGAGGGAGATACGATACCCAGAGATCAAAATACATCTTTGAGTTATAGCCATATTTAAGTGGCATCATCACAAGGTGCCATTACTACAGGTAATGAGTGGAGGACAGAGGAGCCTCTTAAAGAAGAAGTTACAGGTCTGTGAGAGCCAGAAATCTTGCTTGTTTGTAGGTGACCAAATACTTATTTTCCACCATAATTTGCAAATAAATTCTTAAAAAATCAGACAATGTGATTTTCTGGATTTGTTTTCGCATTTTGCCTCTCATAGTTGAGACACACACAAAAAGGGCTAATAATACACAATCCTATGTAATACTAAAGCGTAGAATCGCTAGCTTAGAACAACAAAAAATAAATTCTACACAAAATATAATATGAAACATATATAGTTTATTAGATACATATTCAACAAATTAATTACACAATCACAGGGGTAACAATACATCCACAATAGGTATAATACACGTGGTATGTATTAAGTATGTAAGCATATAAACACATGGGGACATATCAAAAGTCAAAAAACATATTCATATCAATAAAGTGGGGACTGATAAACCCAAACCCCACAAAGTATACAAATTAGAGAAAGGTTCCCTAAAGAGGCAACCTAAATAACAGATAATAAAAAATGAAAAAAAGAAAGAAAGGGGGGATGGGCAATCAGTCACACCATGCATGAAATAACACAACCATGATAAAGTCCCCATATGTGTGAATAAATAAAACCTCATGCCATACCACGTGCCCCAAGAATGAAAAAAAATGCTTTGTTAACATAACGTTATGTAAAATAGTGTTTAACCAATCCCTTGTAATGGTTTTGATATAGTGCTACATTTCAAATACTATTCCAAATGATAGTCATTTTGGCATCTTATGCTTGTGTTAGTGCTTTATATCAGAATGACAGTCATTGTTGATGGTCATTTAGGAAAAAGCTAAAGTTGAGACAAAACTCAGGGAACTATAAGGGACTATATAGCCTTTACTTGATCTTTATGAGTACTTAATGCACCCAAGCTGGGTCTGGGAAAACTGAAATTAAATTTTAAATTTATATTTCATGTGAGCACTATGGGTTGAATGCATTTTTCCATTAATATTCATTTTTAAGCATGCATAAAGCTAAGCCTATCCAGAAAAAACGGTATACCAGCATCCTTGAATGAGCCCAATCACTGAAGATTTTAGTCCTCCTACTTTTGTAAATTCTAGACAGATTACAGACACTTAGGAAATATGATAATGCAAGAGAGAGGAGTGAAGCATATGGTAACGCCTGAGGGTATAATCAGACAGAACATGCAGTTAGCTAACCTGATTTCCATTGACATTTAGCAATACAGCAGTGAGTAATGGCAGACAATGCTTCGTAAATTATACAAGAGCTCTGCGCCCAGATGAACTTTCCAGGTTGGCACCTGGAATTTGTCAACCACAGTATGCTTCTTAATCAAGATATTTGGTAGACTGTGCTTTTATTAGAGTGCTGCCATGTGGTATACTATGCAGTGCTGTAGCCATACTCCAAAACAGGGCAACCAACTCTTTCACTTAAGTGAAGTCAGTAATAAGGGGAAGCCCATAATCAATTAGTGCTTTCACTTAAGTGAAAGCAATGCTGGGCCTGCATAGTACATCATGTGGCAGCACCCTCACTACTAGTTGTTATTTTATTAAGGTTGTAAGTAACTTATACAGTGGGGAAAAAAAAGTATTTAGTCAGCCACCAATTGTGAAAGTCCTCCCACTTAAAAAGATGAGAGAGGCCTGTAATTGACATCATAGGTAGACCTCAACTATGAGAGAACAAATCCAGAAAATCACATTGTCAGATTTTTAAAGCATTTATTTGCAAATTATGGTGGAAAATAAGTATTTGGTCAATAACAAAAGTTCATTTCAATACTTTGTTACATATCCTTTGTTGGCAATGACAGAGGTCAAACGTTTTCTGTAAGTCTTCACAAGGTTGGCACACACTGTTGCTGGTATGTTGGCCCATTCCTCCATGCAGATCTCCTCTAGAGCAGTGATGTTTTGGGGTTGTCGCTGGGCAACACGGACTTTCAACTCCCTCCAAAGGTTTTCTATGGGGTTGAGATCTGGAGACTGGCTAGGCCACTCCAGGACCTTGAAATGCTTCTTATGAAGCCACGCCTTCGTTGCCCTGGTGGTGTGCTTGGGATCATTGTCATGCTGAAAGACCCAGCCACATTTCATCTTCAATGCCCTTGCTGATGGAAGGAGGTTTGCACTCAAAATCTCACGATACATGGCCCCATTCATTCTTTCATGTACACGGATTATTCGTCCTGGTCCCTTTACAAAGAAACAGCCCCAAAGCATGATGTTGCCACCCCCATGCTTCACAGTGGGTATGGTGTTCTTTGGATGCAACTCAGCTTTCACTCACCTCCAAACACGACGAGTTGTGTTTCTACCAAACAGTTCTACTTTGGTTTCATCTGACCATATGGCATTCTCCCAATACTCTTCGGGAACATCCAAATGCTCTCTAGCAAACTTCAGACGGGCCCAGATATGTACTGGCTTAAGCAGGGGGACACGTCTGGCACTGCAGGATCTGAGTCCCTGGCGGCGTAGTGTGCTACTGACGGTAACCTTTGTTACGTTAGATTTCTGCAGGTCATTCACTAGGTCCCCCCGTGTGGTTCTGGGATTTTTGCTCACCGTTCTTGTGATTTTGACCCCACGGGTGAGATCTTGCGTGGAGCCCCTGATCGAGGGAGATCAGTGGTCTTGTATGTCTTCCATTTTCTAATTATTGCTCCCACAGTTAATTTCTTCACACCAAGCTGCTTGCCTATTGCAGATTCAGTCTTCCCAGCCTGGTGCGGGTCTACAATTTTGTTTCTGGTGTCCTTCCACAGCTCTTTGGTCTTCACTATAGTGGAGTTTGGAGTGTGACTGTTTGAGGTTGTGGACAGGTGTCTTTTATACTGATAATGTCAAACAGGAGCCATTACTACAGGTAATGAGTGGAGGACAGAGGAGCCTCTTAAAGAAGAAGTTACAGGTCTGTGAGAGCCAGAAATCTTGCTTGTTTGTAGGTGACCAAATACTTGTTTTCCACCATAATTTGCAAATAAATTCTTTAAAAAATCAGACAATGTGATTTTCTAGATATGTTTTCTCATTTTGTCTCTCATAGTTGAGGTCTACCTGTGATGTCAATTACAGGCCTCTCTCATATTTTTAAGTGGGAGAACTTGCACAATTGGTGTCTGACTAAATACTTTTTTTTCCCCACTGTATAATCATATTTCTGCCTGTATCTGTTACAAAGATGATGGTTGTGGTTGGTTGGATGAACAAACACCTGTAGTGGGTGTATGACCAGAATGCTTATGTGTGTGGTTCATTATTGGATGGGGCTCAGCAATGATCTCCTACAGTGCTGCCACACAGAGCAGCTCTGGCCATACTGTAAGCTGGGCTGAGCTGCTAGTGTTTTCAATAAACACAGTGAAACATTTATTGACTATTCACCTCTCCTTGATACTAGCAGAACTGTTTTGGTGGCTTGGCCTGGGGTTCTGCAGGAGCCACACTGTGAGACACACATTCAGGTTTTTTTTATGTTGTTTTTTTTTTTTTTTTTAAACCAAAACCAATTGTAAATCATAATGGGAGTTAAAGTAAAAATTACAGATGGCATGTCTCTTTATTCCGTAAAAATTTTAATGTGTTTCCTTGGGCCTCATTCACACATTCAATTTTCACTAACAGCACACAATCCTATTGATTTTGAAGGGATATGTGCAGACGTCTTTATTTCTCCATGGACTGTTGGTCTATGGAAAAAAGAGGACATGCTGTTTTGGTCCATTTTGCAAAGTACTGAATGCATGTGCTGTCCATTTTTTACGGATTTAAGACATTAAAAGGTATAGAAATTAGAGCATAAGACCTAAGGAGCTGAAATCGGCTGGTTTTCAATGCAACTTTAAGTAGTCATTCCCAGATGGATGTTCTAGCTTTCAAACTTTGCTTTGGCTCTCAAACTTTTGCAGTGAAAGTTGAAAGTTGAAAATTGGGCCAGTCACCCAGGAATCACATCTTAATGTAGCAGCTGCTACAAACACCATTTGATTTCAGCTGCTTTTTGTCATGGCCTGGTCCATGTAAATCTCAGTGCACCCATCCTGTCTGGTGCAATTACATGTAGGGTTTTCATTCAGGTATTCACAAGCAGTTTTTGAAGCCAAAATCAGGTATGGCTCATAATGGGAAAGAAAGCATAAATGAGAGGTGCTACTGTTTTTTCAAGCAAAAACCTGAACATGTAAATGCACCTGAAAACACAGAATTCATATTACTACAGGGCTGTGTTTGTTTTGGTGCATAAATCACATAAGTCATAATGACTGATCAGTGTTTCATCTAACCAATTAAATTCTCATCTGTGTGTCGAAATGTGAGTAGGGCTGTGATGCAAATTTAAGACTGGAGCCCCATTTGGCATTTCAGTCACTGCTAGCAAATCCTTGCCACACATAGCAAAAAAATATGCGTAGCGGAAATGCTGCGGTTTCCAAAACTATCATGGTTTTGGAAACCACAGCATGTTAATTATACGTATGGAAACACCGGCAGTTTCCCTATAGGTTGAATTGAAGCAGAAAGTCTGCAGAGGAAATCATGTTTCCGCCACGGTTTTTCCGGCAGCGCGGCAAGCTACATGGGGCCTTACACAGCACAAAGTTAAGTGATGTGATTTCAGGAAAAATAGGCCATTGTACTTTACCATATAGTTAAGATTGGTGAATGGCTTCAGAGCTGCGGCAAGTGTTACTCTGACTGTAAATCATCACAACTGACATTTGTGGCAGTAAGTCACATACATTTATAAAGGCAGAAAAAACCTATTACACACCTCACTAAAATGTGGCTTTACCTTTACGAAATTACAAAAGAATGTGTATCCCCTCACCAACAAATAATGTGAAGATTAAAATTAGAATATCCCTCTGGGTCCTTTACATACAATATTAGAAATATTCAAAAACTCAAGATTGCGAAAGAGAACCAACTATTTAAAAACTTTCAATAAAGACCCCAACTTGTTTCACTGCTAGCATGTCATACTTATGGATTGTAGGGCTATAGCCAGAATACCCAGTATGCATATTTCTTCACTGTATAGGAAAATGCTGTCTGCTCAGTAGACTATTTTTGTGCTATGAGACCTTGTGTTTTTAATACAAAATGAGACAGGAAAACTAGAATACAATTATTTAATATATTGTCAGAGGGCTGCATTTACAATGCTCTCCATTTCTCAGCTCCTGTAAACTAACATTTACTGTAACGAAACTGTCCAAACTTGATGTGACATTGGTGACCCATAATTCCAGCATTTTGTAACAGCTAGCTCTTGAAGATTAGAAATCATACCTAGGCACAGACAACATGACAGGGTATTCTTTAGCTCATCTAAGCACTATGGCGTGCACAAGCAAGAACCTCCCCAAACCACTTAGAATTTTAAGAAAGCGTGTAACAACAATTGTGTTAGTCAGGCACTACACAGCCCTTTACCTCTCCAGCAACAGATGGGGAAGTGACTGGCTGACAGCTGGACAGATGGAGGGCTGAAAACAATGGCATGTGTTCTTCCCATTCTAAAGACAAACGAAGAGGTTAAATAACTGAAATTTGTATTACCAAGTATTCTAGGTCTACAAACGCAGTCAGGAGAAAATGCCATACAACTAATATCCCAATAAGCAAACAGAGCATCTAATATCACCTTAATATCAAATAAATGCCCTAATGTTTCCTGTTAGCTGAGTATAGCAGAGTTTGAGTTATCTTTCAGTTCCATAAACTGTGAATGTAGCCACAGTGCACATGCACAATCGCCAGTCCATGAAAACAAAGGACATGGAGCCCCTATTGTCATGAAAAGTAGGGGTCCCAGCAGTTGGACCTCAAGCGATGAGACATCACTCATGCTGCTAATTGGTGATAAGGGTTGATTTTTATTTTGATCCTTTGTTACTATTAGATTATTACTATTAAATAGGAATAAGTAAAAAAAATAAATAAATATTCAACCCCCCCCTTTCCCTAGATTTGAAATAAAAACAAACAAATTATACATCCCCACATCTCAAAACACCCAGTCTACAAACATATCAAAATATTTTTCCCATACGGCGATGCTGTAGTGGGGAAAAAAAAAATCAAAAAGAACCACACTTTTTTTCACTGTTTCGCCTCTCAAAAATTTGAATACAAATAAATCAAAACCTTCAGACATTCCCCAAAATGATATAACTAGCCCCGAAAAAAAAAAACTTCAATGCATCAACCCACAAAACTAGTTTTTCTTTAATTCCACCCCATTCCAATTTTTTCCATCTTCCCAGTAAATCATACAGAATAGTAAATGGTACCATTACAACGTAATTTTTCTTGCAAAAATTAAGCCCTCATATGGCTTTGTGAACGGAAAAATTAAAAAAAAGTTATGGGTTTTGGAAGGAGGAGTGTCAAAAAGGAAAAATTCCTTTGACAATAAGGGTTAATTACTTTAGTCCCCCTCTGTTCCTGCTGTAGTTCATCATTGTCTTTCTTATATAAAGGCACCTAAAACTGTGCACACCAATTCCATGTGTGGTCTGACCCATAATTTGTACAGTTGCAAAGGTGTGTCCTTATCATGAGCATCTGTTCCGCCCTTCATGCATCCCATTATTTTATTTGCCTTCACAGCAGCTGCCTGGTTGCTGCGTTTTCGCAACATGGGGCTCTCCAGCCTAAAGGGGCTTATGCCACAAAATAAGTATTTATCCTCTGTCCATAGAATATAGCATAAATACCTGATCTCTGAGACCCACCACTGATCCAGAGTACAGGGGGTGTTTTTTCTTATTGCCAATTCAATGTGATTGCAGCCAAGCATGTTGCTTGGTGGATGGACAAACCCGGGCTCCAATTCATTTCAATGGAAGCACCAGGGATAGCTGAAATACAACATCTGCATTCAGCCTGGCTGCAGTCAGACCCCCACCAATCAGGTATTTATCCTCTATCCTATGGGTAGAGGATAAATACTTTTTGTGGCACATCAAGGAGGGGAGTGTAGGGAGGTATATGCGCATGTGTGCATCTCTCCATTCATTTCTATAAAAGTCTATGGGTCACACTCTGATGAAAAATGTACTTTACTCTGGGGTATTTTCATTAATAAGTACCACATAAGTAATCCTTGGCATTGGAAGGAAATGTTCACACACATTTTTTATAGTTGGAGTATTTATTTCATGATTTTTCATGCCTTTCATTGCAGTACTATGCCCACTCAAACTGATTTTATGCACGTGTAACACAACATTCAGCACTTTACAATACAGCACTTTAAAATTTACAATAATTACATTACTGAAAACTATAATGCCAAAAAGACATCTCACATATACCTACTGACCCAAAACATAATAAAACCTCTTACCAAAAACCCAAACTAAAGGATAAACCATCACTGTGTTCCCATATAGTGTTTTATTGGCAGCTACATTATTCAGATACAATAACTAAGCTAACCCAGTAATGGACATTAGAACATGGATAGAGTAAATCTCTGTCCTGCACCAAGCTGCTCATAAGCAAAAGCTGCAGTACAGGAAATGCCTAGATTAGAGGTACTTTGGGAATACAGACAGACATCACTGTAATGTGTTTATCCAATAAATACAGGATCCAATTTGTGAATGTATTCTCCACATGTTCAGATATAATTAGGAATTGCCTAAGGAAATGCTAGCTCATTGCAGAGTGTGACACACAGGCCAATGTGAGCGTATAGAAATTTCTACACAAAGAGCAATTCGCTTGAACTCCAAAAAAAACTAACCAGGTAATGCATAAAGTTAAGGAAAAACATGTCAGTTCAAGTGAATAATGGCCGTCACATGGCCATTGTAAAACCAATGAGAGTGAATAAGCGCATTCACATGTCTTTTATTGATGTACAGAAAAAGCGGTCCAATAAAAAAACACATGTTCTATATTTGTCCATTTAGATGGCCATATGACTTCCATTAAAGTCAATGGGTTTATTACAGCTGCTAAAAAGGACTTGCATCCAAGTGATTGATGATGGCTAAGGCTAAGGCCCCTTTGAGATAAATTGAGGAATGGATTTAACAGAAGGGAAACGCTAAATACTTTATTTTTATTTTCCATTACTTTTCAAACAACTCCTGACACCGGCTCAAAAAGCTGCAGCAAAATAATGCAACAAAAATGTTTCCGCAACATGGGGCCTTAGCCTGAGTGTAAAAAAAAAAAAAAAAAAACTTCAATAAGGCCCTAGTCACACAACGGGACATAATCACGGACAGCACTCCACCTTGCTATATTTGGACTGTGGTTGACCACAGACAGCACACAGATACCGCTTTTCAGTCAAATTCTAAAGTATAGAAAATTTTTAAAAAATAAATATTTTCATGCACAATCCAAAAATAAGCAGGGTGGAGTGCTGTGTGCAATTCTCATGGTCATCATACATAACACAAAACTAGTGCAAGACTAAAGAACAGAATGACTATTTAAACTATTAGGCATCACTGGGACATTTATATTAATATATGTAAGAACCATTGTATCATGTGTAAAATAATTAAATATTATATTTATTAAGCCAGCATGCACAAAAATATCGTTACATAACATCTGGTTATTAAGGGGGTAAAATACCATAGCCATGAAGTGGTTATTAGAGTGCTGACAAAATTGTCAGTCATTTTGAACAGTTTTACTGCTCCTCAAAAGGTCCCAACAGGTTATAAACTGAATACAGTCTTAAAAGAGCAGCATCAACTAGAACTGCCCCCTAAATGCACTGCAATTACTGGGCCAGATGCTAAAAGCACAAGTCATCAGCTGTTATTGGGCAAAACTACAGCTATGGCAGGTGGAATGTAGTAATTTATGGCAACCATGTCATACAGTGCACAGTCACACCAAGACAGCTAGAGTGGGAACTCAGGAGCTACTCTACATTGGCTCTCTGGGTTAAGAGTCCTCCATGATGTCCATATGCCCTTTGGCTAGCTTTACATAGCGGTTTTCTTTTATTCCAAAAAAACTGCATGCAGTTTTTTGTTGCAGTTATCTACTATGACATCTACTATGCCAATAAACCTGAGATTTCCAAGTTAATAGCTATTAGCACACAGGTGATGTGTCATGCTATGACAGATGACAGCAACAGATATTAATAATTGTAGTGTGAACATAGCCTAACATGAGCGCTGTGTAATCCCAGCCTAAAACTAAAGCCACAAGTTGCTGAAATGCAGCATTTTTGGCCACTGCAGAAACACAGCAGAAAAAGTGAATGAGATTTTATTTAATCTCATCCACATATTGCAGAAAGAAAAGCTGCATTAGCCCGGGGTCCCACTTTGCGAAAACTGTCTGTTATGGCTGTGGTGGAAACACTGTGGCAAAAAACACTGCGTTTTACAGTACCTGCCAAGTGGATGGGATTCTGGCCAACCCCATCTAATTGCAGAAAAAAAATCTGCAGCGGAAAAGCTGTATTTTCAAACACACTTGCATTTTTTGAAAAATCGCACTATGTCAATTATACCTACAGAAACGCTGGCATTTTCCATATAGGTATGATAGGGGCAGAAAGTCCACAGAGGAAAACTCTGCGGACTTTGTGAAAAACACCGCATTTTTTTGCTGCAGTTCGCTACATGGGCCTTAGCCTAAAAACTGTGTTTCAAAAGACACAGCATGTTAATTTTAGCTGCAGAGATTTAATAGGGGAATTAAAACCAGAGAGGAAAATGAAGCTAAATCTTTGCGTTTGCTTTTCTGCAGCGTTTTCACAAAGTGGTTTCATTGTGTGTTTTTTTTCACTGTGTTTTTAGATGCATTTCACTACATGAGACCTTAGCCCAAGGCCTGTTGCAGACGACCGTGGCTGACATCAGTGTGCAATCCGTGTATTTCACTGAACAAAATAGGACCAGTTCTATCTGATGCAGCGCGGAATCACGGCTCGCACACTGATCAGTGAAAAATATGGATCTCACCCACGGTCGTCTGCAAGGGGCCTAAGGCTGGCTTCACACGGTCATGTTAGGTTTGTGAGATACGGATGTTGGCCTTATTTCCTGGACCAAACCCTTAGCCGTGACCCATACTCCCAGCATCCTAGTGATCTATATCTACAGTCCCTGACAGAAGTTCTGTCGCTTATCCATGTTGTGGAATCAAAAGCTTATAACCTGACTTTAAATTCATCCATTGGTTTTAGAAATGACTCATATGAAAGCTGAAACCCTCCCAAATGATTTTTTGGTTAAGAAAATAAATTGGCTTCACTGCTGAAATATTCATCATTTAATGAACACAGAAAGGTCAGATTTTGGCAAGACAAAAGTTTTGTCGCACACATAAAATAATGTGAAAATCAAACCAATAATTCTGTTCAA
This sequence comes from Leptodactylus fallax, assembly GCA_947044405.1. NCBI lineage: Eukaryota > Metazoa > Chordata > Amphibia > Anura > Leptodactylidae > Leptodactylus > Leptodactylus fallax. The sequence goes on from CAMRHE010000168.1 coordinate 202,269, forward strand.
AAACAAAGATATGTTTCATAACATTGGTGAATGAAGTTGTGGTGCTACTAGAGTCATATTTAATATTTTGTGTGACTTCCATGAGCTTAAGGGACTGCATCCATGCGTTTCAACAATGATTCATACAATTTATTGATGAAGTTATCAGGAATAGCAAAGAATGCAGTCTTACATGCCTCCCAGAGTTCATCAAGATTCTTTGGTTTTGTTTGCCAAGCTTCCTCTTTCATCCTACCCCAAACATGCTCAATGATGTTCATGTCTGGTGACTAGGCTGGCCAGTCCTGGAGCACCTTAATCTTCTTTGCCTTGAGGAACTTTAATGTAGAGATGGATGTATGAGATGGAGCACCATCCTGCTGCAAAATTTGACCCCTTTTATGATTGGGAATGTAAGAGGAAGCTAATACTTCTTGATATTTTAGGCTATTGATATTGCCTTCCACGTTGCAAGTGTTTCGCACACCCCCATACCGAATGTAACCCCAGACCATGATCTTTCCACCACCAAACTTAACTGTTTTCTGGGTGTATCTTGGATCCATACGGGCTCCAGTAGGTCTCCTGCAGTATTTGCGGCGGCTGTGGTGTAATTCAACTGAAGATTCATTTGAGAAATCCACCTTCTGCCACTTTTCCAGCGTCCATCCGTTTAGCAGGCTGTGGGCCTTGGCAAATGCCACACTTTTTTTTAATTGCCTTTTGTTTAGTGCTGGCTTCTGGGCACTGATTTGACCATGGAGGCCATTTCGAGACAGAATCCTACAAACTGTTCTAGCTGACACAGGGACTTGAGGTGACCAGGCCTGTTGGAGCTCTGCTGCAGTGGAAGAGGGGCTGGCTTTTGATTTTCTAACCAACAAACGTTCCTCCTGAGCAGTTGTCTTGCGGGGTCTGCCGGACCTGGGCTTGTCAAAAACATCTTCAGTCTGTTAAAATCTTTTTTTAATTCTTTGTACTTGACGCAGAGACACATTAAAGGTGCCAGCCACCTCTGCAGTGGATCTGGTCTTCAGGCTCTTGATAATCAAGGCTTTGGTCACAGGGTTGATTTTTGGCATGTTGTCAGAGGTGAAGTTGCAGTTCAAGTGAAGGTCTGGGGTGCTGGAGTTCTTTTTATACACACCCACTAATTAACCGATCAATTAGTGAGCACAGGTGAGGCTTTAAACTAGGATTGGGTGCATTACATGACAAGGCGACAAAACTTTTGTCTTGCCAAAATCTGACCTTTCTGTGTTCATTAAATGATGAATATTTCAGCACTGAAGCCAATTTATTTTCTTAACCAAAAAATCATTTGGGGGGGTTTCAGCTTTCATATGAGTCATTTCTAAAACCAATGGATGAATTTAAAGTCAGGTTATAAGCTTTTGATTCCACAACATGGATAAGCGACAGAACTTCTGTCAGGGACTGTATATACACTAGAAGTTTCAGCTTCCCCATGACTCTAATGTCCTCGAACAGATAAATATGATTAACTACATGATAATTTTTTCATGATTCCAAAAAGCAAAAAAGTACCAAGTAAAAACTCACATCTCTTTTTACTCTTTTAGGCTACGTCCCCATGTTGCAGAAAAGCAGATTTTTTTGTTGCAGATTTGGTTGCGTTTTTTTTTAGCCAAAGCCAACAATGCCTACCTTCTGCTCAATCCACTCTTGGCTTTGGCTCAAAAAACCGCAGCAAAATCTGCAACAAAAAAAGCTGCGTTTCCGCAAAGTGGGGCCGTAGCCTTACACAGAAATCTTTTTGCCAGTATTTTCATCAGTAACCCAAATAGGGTCCAAACCATGTAAGAGATGAAAATCTCTTATCAATTTTTAGTGTGAAGGTTCCACACCTGGTTTTGACTTACAAGTACCGGTTCAAAATACTGACCAAAACATTGTTGTAAACAATTAACTGAAACATTCCTAAAAGTCAGTTCCTCACCTATGAAAGTTGCTATTTCTGCAGCACGCACAGATTCATTTCTGCTAGAGAAATACAATGAATGGAACAGTAATTTCTGCAACAAATCTGCCACATGTTAATATATAAGGAGGGTGCACAGGGAAAAGATCACAGTAAGAGACTTAGATCTTTCTTGTTCTTGTCAATTGCAGCGCCCTCAAACCAGGAAGTAACATTGTTAATGCTGCTCCCTGAGTATAACACTTAGAAAACTGATCTGGTATGTTATCTGAGATGGTATTTTAGCTTATGCAATGTATTACTGAAAATACCTCCTAGTCTGGATAAATCATTACTCACAGTCCATGAGGGGGTCTTCTGTTTATCTAGGTTGCCATTGGAGGTCTCCACTAGCAGGTTAAATCAATGGAGTGTGTGCAAGCACAATAGACAGGCGCCCTGACCCAGGTCCTCTCTGTATTGCCCAGCGTAGCCTTTGGGCATGTGCCTTCCTCTGTCTTCTGTTCTGCACTGAGACAGTCAATTCATCTGTAAGGATATCTCTGAAGCTTTGCTGCTCATTGAAAGAGTGAGTGAAAGCTTTACTGATGTCAGCAGCACGACTCAAGCCTCTCGCTTTTGTTTGGAGCCATGCAGCACTGAAATAGGATACCCTCAATAATCTTTGTTCCCTAGAGTCTTACCAGTGTTCTCTGTCTGCACCTGCCCAAAGCTAGATGAGAACTTACATAGCACATCTAAACTTTCATATGAAATCCTGTAGCGGTGCAGAGACCTAATTTCAGGGTACTGTGCATCAATGTGAATTATGTCTTAAATAGCAGCTGTGATGTGGGGGGCTGTAAGGGTAGGTCTAAATGGAATGTACTCAGTGGATTAGCCTCTGTGGACTTGTCAGCAACTATTCTGCTGCAATGTACAATGCAAAGTAGGATGTGGAAGTGAATGCGATTTAGGCTAAGGCCCCATTTTGCAGAAACAAAGCGATAAAAAAAAAAGATGTGTTTTACAGTACCAGCAAAGTGAATGAAAAGGGCTGAGGAGTGAACCAAATGTTCCCTTTCAACTAGCAGACTGATGGATGCTTGTTTGTATCTGTCATCATTGCAGGCACTGTTAAAATGAAAACAAAAGACCCATTTTGTTGGCTTTCCATATAGATATATCTATATACAGGGCCATTTTAACACATTGCCCCCTCAATGGCCCCCACATTGTATAATGCCCCTTAGTGGCCCCCACAGCATAATGTCCCCTTCCAGCTGCCCCCACAGTGTAATGTCCCCCTGCAACTGCCCCCACAGTATAATGTCCCCCTGCAGCTGCCCCCACAGTGTAATATCCCCCTGCAGCTGCCCCCACAGTGTAATGTCCCCCTGCAGCTGTCCCCACAGTGTAATGTCCAGGCTATGACTAAGTAACCAAGGGCTCTGAAACGCATAAGTTGTCGTGTCTATACAGGATGGTTATGCCATCTTTGTCCTTTTTTTAACATGTGAATAAAGGTTGCATTTATACAAATATTTGCTGAGGTGTTTTTAACCTTGTTTAATGCCCCCCTCCAGATGCCCCCACATAATAATGTCCCCCTCCAGCTGTCCCCACATAGAAGTTCTGGGATGATTCTCTGACATTTCAATGCTTATGTCCAATTTTACAGTAAAGAAATTACAGTTTATATCATTACATAAAATATGACATTACTTACAGTATCTATACTTAACAGGACCATTTATGTGTTTACTAGACAATTTACAGTTTGTGTAAGTATGATCAGTGATGAGTAATCCATGTGTATTATATACAATAGTTGTCACATATACGTATACTATTATATCGTTATATATACTACTAGACATTACTAGCACCACTAAACAATCATATTTGCAGAAGAGCAATGTACAGAAGTGTAACTAAAGGTTCAGGGGCCCTGATTCAAGAGCTCAGTTTGAGCCCCCTCCTCCTTACTGCACTCCAACCGCCAATGTCCACCTGCCTCAACCTGAGGACCAGAAAAGCAGTCAGTGTTATAAGGCTGGTCCAGAACAGAGCAGATAATCTGGCAATGCAGTTTACGGCATCTGCATTTCTAATGTACTATTTGGTTATATTTTTTTGTGAAAGTGCATGGCCATGGTGCATTCAGAATGTGGCTGAAAACTACATGGCCAAGTCAGCTGAGACATCATGAATAAATGATTATTTAATAATAATAATAATAATAATAATAATAGTCCTTTAATAGTCCCACAATGGGGAAATTCAGTGTGTTACAGCAGCAAAGATAAGCAGATACAAATACAAATACAACATGTACAGGAATATTCCAAGGTGAGAGGCATTACATTGATAGCAGACAGACCGATAGGGCGTAGCAGGGGGGGGGGGGGATTTAACAGGCAGAGAGATATTTTCAGTTCTCTGTGTGTAATGATCTCCGCTTAGGTCGGTGTTGGTTGTACAGCCTAACCGCGGTGGGGAGGAAAGACTTCCGATAGCGCTCCTTCTCACACCTAGGGTGGAGCAGTCGGTCACTGACAGTACTGCTCAGCGCGATCACAGTCTCATGCATGGGATGGGACTTCTTCTTCTGCATGGAGCTCACCACGGACAGTATCCTTCTGTCACCCACCACCTGCACTGGGTCCAGTGGGCTCCCCAGGACAGAGCTGGCCCTTCTAATCAGCTTGTCAAGTTTATTTCTGTCCCTGGTTGATATACTGCTCCCCCAGCAGGCCACTCCAAAGAAGATGGCTGATGCCACTACCGAGTTGAAGAAAGTTCTAAGAAGTGCCCCCCGGATTCCAAAGGCTCTCAGCTTCCTAAGCAGGTAGAGCCTGCTGTGGCCCTTCCTGTACAGGGCCTCCATATGATCTGCCCAGTCCAGCTTATTATTAAGGAGCAAACCCAGGTACTTATAGGTGTTCACAATCTCGATGCCCGTCCCCAGGATGTCCACTGGTTTAGGAGGGCTTCTGCCTTTGCGGAAGTCCACCACCATCTCCTTGGTCTTCCCCGCGTTAATCTTAATGAATGTTAATGGCTGCACGATTTTGTGGTTAGTCAGTACATGCCCATGTGTTTTTCAGCTGGTCTAATCCTAAACAATGTGCTTTCCCATGATGAGGGCTGTGACATGTGGCAGCTGATAACTCATGTGTGTCTCCCATATGTAACTGCACTATATACCCCTGTACCATGGAAGCTTTCCCTGGAAGAGGGTAGCATGTGGTAGTGGGTGCATGTATTATACTACATATAAACTGAGTGAAGCGGACTATACACTGAGGCAGTGTTATTGTTACACCAGTTTGAATCTATAAAAACAGTATACAATATGGAAGCTCTCAGTTGAGCTCTCTAAAGATTAGAGTTCTATTATGAAAAGCAGGATCCAAGTCCCGGGTATGAGTATAATGGACATCAGATTATGGACCCACTGTGCCACCTAACCAGTTCAACTTTGGGCTACTCCTGAGGGCATTGTTTTTACCCTTTAACATCTATACAGGGATCTGGTCTTTGCAGGGGACTACCAAGTTGCTACCTCTAGTACTCCCGGTGTAGGTGGCAGCTGACCCAAAAGCCAGAGAGACGCTTGTGTAAAGCACCAGAGAGTCAGTCAGAAGAGTAGCCAAGTCTGATCCGATGGTCAGGGGCAGGCAGCAGAGAAGCAGGAACATAAGAAGCCAAAAGTATACATGGAAGAACTGCAGATCAGGAGGGTATCAAAAGCAGAGTCAGGAATCAAGCTAAAGTCACAAAACCTAAGACCAACCAGGAATAAATACAAAACCCTCACAAGCATTGAAATCCAAGGACCTTTGTTGTTCAGGCACAGTTCGGAGGGCTGAGCAGGTTGAAATAGACATGATCTGCCTGGGATTGGCTGGACAGGGCTCACTGGTGTATACCTTGAACACTTAAGTTAGGGCTGGTTCACATCTGCGTTTGGGATTCCGTTTGGGGAGTCTGCTTGGGGACCCCCCCCGAACGGAAACCTATACGCAGCACTTTCCTCTTCACATGTTTCCACATATTTTGTGCGGAAGCCAAGCGGTAACCACATGGACCCCATTATAGTCTATAGGGTCCGAAGGGTTCGGACCCCCTGAACAGAAAACAAACGCAGATGTGAACTGGCCCTAACTGAGAGGGAGGATGCGTCATTGGGATGGCACAGGTGCTTTAGCAGGAGGACTGCTAGATGGAGAAGCAGGGGCTGCACTGCGAGAAACTGAGGTAAATGGTGGATGATGCTTGTTAATGAGTACCTGGAGCAGCCTTATTAAACATCTCCTCTGGGTTCTTCAGTCTCCATTGATTAGAAAAAGGAAGATATATTAGGGCTGAATCAACTTCTTACCTACATACTCATTATCTGTACTTCTAGACTATAACTGAGTAATAACAGGTAGCAGATATGTTGGGATCAAGCAGGTGGGAGGACAGGAGGCCCTGCTTATCCTAATCCTCTATTTCCACACAGAGGACACCGTGGCTTATTGACCTCTGGGTGACCTGGCCAAGGAAGTGAGTGAAGAGTTTGGTTCTCACAGGAGTGTGAGGGTTGTCAATGCAGCTACAGGATGCTGCTTGAACTGCTTTATCATAGATTGAGTGGTGAGGTGACGTCCCTGGTTTAGGGGCCCAGTTGCAGCTGCGTTCTCTATACCTACGCTACTGGGTATTTATACATCAAATTGTATATCTCAAGCAGCAGTAACTTGCAGAAGCAGTATGTTGAACTTTCCTGAATTTCCCACGACACTTATTTATGATCTGTGTTTTAGCCTATGGGGACTAGAAACAGATGCACAAAGAAATTCTTTAGATAGGGGAAAAATTGAATGCATTTACAGCATGTCAGCAAGATATTCATATACATTTTTATTTATTAAAAATATCAACAAAGACCTGAGCGATTTTAACCCCTTAAGAATGCAGCCCAAAAGTACAGCCTCATTTTTCAAATCTGACATGTGTCACTTTATGTGGTAATAACTTTGAGACGCTTTAACTTATCAAACTGATTCTGAGACTGTTTTTTCGTGACACATTGTACTTCGTGTCAGTGGTAAATTTTAGTCGATATGTTTTGTCTTTCATTGTGAAAAAATAGGAAATTTGGTGAAAATTTGAAAAAAAATGCAGTTTTCAAACTTTGAAATTGCATGCCTTTCATACTACCCAAATTACTTCATAAATATAATTTACCATATCTCCGCTTTATGTTGCCATCAAACTTATCCCCCTTTCATGTTTTTCAGATATTATAAGGCTTACAAGTCAAACAGTAATTTACAATACTTTCAAGAATATTTCCAAAACACATTTTTCAAGGGACGAGTTCAGTTCTGAAGGAGCCTTGAAAGGCCTCTCTAATAGAAACCCTCATAAATCACCCCATTCTCAAAACTGCACTTCTGAAAGAATTCAAAAGTGCATTTAGAAAGTTTAACTCTAAGCATTTGACAGCAATTATAACAAAATGGAGGTCAAATTTACACTTTTCAATTTCTGTCACTAATGTATTCATTAGCCCTAGAATTTACACATTTACTAGGGGTTAAAGGAGAAAATGCATGCCACAATCTGTTATGCCATTTCTCCCGAGCATGAAATTATCCCACATGAGGATGTAAACTAATGTATAGACATACAGTAGAGTCCAGAACGGAAGGAGTGATATTGGGATTTTGGAGGGCAGATTTTGCTGGAATCTGTTTCAGGCGCCATGTTGCATTTGCAGAAACTCTGAAGTGCCAGAACAGTGGAAACCCACCAAAATGTGACCCCATTTTGGAAACTAGACCCCTCAAGGAATCTATCAAGGGGTATAGTGAGCACTTTGACCCTACAGGAGTTTCACAGAATTTTTAACCACTGAGATGTGAAAATGAGAAATTACTTTTACAATAAAATGTCACTTTAGTCCCAAATTTTTCATCTTCACAAGGGGCTAAAGGAGAAAAAGCATTTCTTAAGCAATTTCTCCTGACTAAAGAAATAACTGCTGTATGGTCACCCAGTGGGACTGAGAAGGGACAGAATAATATTTGGAGGACAGATTTTGCTGTAATAGTTTTTAGTTACAATGTCGCCTGTAACGTCTCTGCCGTTTCGGGTCTCGGCGCCACCCTCCGCTCGCACGCTGTGGCGTAGGAGGCGTCTTCAGTTTGGTTCTTTGTGTAAGTTTCTAGATGCTCAGTCTGAACATGGTCCTAGTTCCCTTGCTGTGTAAAGCCACACCAGTGTAATTAGGAACATTTCTCTCTGGACTCTTACTCTTAGGGTAACTGAGGCAATAGGAAGGGACAGTGGCTGGGGTGAGATTAGGGCTCACTTGTCTCTGTCCTTCCTCCCAGACCGCTGCAGTAGTGTCAGGGTTGCTACGGTTGTCAAGACCCTTACAGTCGCCTGTGCTGGGCTCCTGAAGTGCCAGAACAGTGGAAACAACCAACAAATTACCTCAGTTTGAAATTACACCCCTTAAAAAATGGTCAAGGGTGTGAGAAGGTGACAGGCCAAGTGCTGGAGTCACGGTATTTCAGCCCCCGGGTTTTGACATATGTCTGGTCCAGGATGGGTTTTTGAGTAGGCCTCAGCCCAGGTGGAAGTCCTGAGCCTCATTACTGGCCCATATAGCCCTACAAAGCCTGCACTTCGGGGCAGATCCTGGGGAGTGAGAGCTGGCATCTGGATCTGTCCTGATACCCTGGAACTCTGGTACTGTGCCAACATGTTTGCTTGTGTGGCTGGCAGAAAGCCACACGGATAGTCAGGTTGTTCTGTTTAGTTAGCGCTCGGACGAGCAGGATTTTATTTCTTTTTGCCTGAAGTTAAGGCTGTGTTTTATTTTGTACCTGACGTAAGGTTTATTTATTTTTTCTGTTTTTTAAATAAACCTGTTGCACCAGAGCTTTGTGTCCCTGTCTCTGACTGTTTGGGTCCGTACCTTTGCTGCTACCGAGCTACCTCCCCCACAAGGGGTATAGCAAACATTTGGACCCACTGGTATGACAATTTATTTTCCAGAAATTACTGCATAACAGGATGAAAGGTAAAACTGTGCAGAATACATGATGGTATAAGGAGGTGATATTCCATGGAAAATAAATTATAAAATTAATAATCTATGGATGTGTGGTACAGTCTGAAGCACTTCTTCATGCACAGGCCAGGTTTTTCAGGGCAGGTGTCACACTGATAAACGGTGTCTTCCTCTTTTGAAACACGCCGCACTTTTTTTTTGCTCTTCCCTTTCTTTGTGAGACTACAATTGGAAAATGTTGCCCTGGTAGAATAAGGGCACCTTTAGTTTCAGAAGTACTGGGGCCTGGCAATTCTTGGTCCCCAAATATCAGGGTCTTGATAACTGACTACTGAAACTAAAGGAAAGTTCCTGTCCGGCCTACACATCGTGATAGCACATATGCATTATACATTGCCATCTGCACGATGTGCGCGACCAGCTTTTTGTACCACACTCTTGTTTTTCGCATGGCACTATATGGCTTGATCAGATAGATCAACCCCTCCCACGTACTTATTGTATGCTAGAATGCAGTCTGGCTTGGGGGTAAGGGTATTGGTATCATGCAGAGGGACAGGGGTGCTGCTGCTGCCATGAATTGTGGTCAGTACAAGAACTTCCCTCTTGTCCTTATACTTGACCAGCAGTATATTTTCATTGCAGACAGCCCTATTCTCACTCCTTCTGATGCTCTGCGCAACATGTGCCCTAGGGAGGCCTCTCTGATTTCTGCACACTGTCCCACAAGCTGCAGTTCCTCTGCAACTGAGGCACCTAAAGAGTGGGATGCTGGTGTAAAAGTTATCCACATATAGGCGATAACCCTGGTCCAGCAGTGGGTGCAGCAAATCCTACACTATTTTCCCATTAAATCCTAGGATTGGGGGGCATTCTGGGGGCTCAATTTATGTGTCCCTTCCTTCATACACCCTAAACTTGTGGTTGTACCCTGAGCTGCTCTCACACAGTTTATACATCTTAATGCTGTACCGTGCCCTCTTACTGGGCAGGTATTGGCGGGATTTTAGCCTCCCTTTGAAACTGATCAGAAACTCATCTATTGCAATGTTCTGATCAGGGATGTATGACGCAGCAAATTTGGTGCTAAACTAGTCATTGACTAGCCTGACTTTGTATAAGTGGTCAAAATTTGGGGCATCTTGGGCGGGCACTGTGCATTATCGTTATACTGTAAGAATTTCAGGATCGCTTCAAAGCATGTCCTGTCATGGCCATTCGATAGATTGGAGTATTATACAAGATGTCTGTACTCCAATACTGTCGAATTTGGGGTTTCTTCACTATGCTCATATGCAGAATAAGACCCCACCTGGGTTTTTGGAAATTGTTCTGGGGCCCCTCCTTTGGGGTTGCTCATCACTGGATGATGAGGAGGATGAAAAATAAAGGAATGGGGCATCTTCCTCTTATCCCTTGCTGGCAGTATCAGTTTCAGAGGCCAGTAAGGCATACACCTCTTCTGCTGAATACCTTTGGGACGATTGGGAGTGTTGGAACATTTGTGTTTAGTGTGTTTTAAACTTTTCTTGAAACTTGAAAGTGTGGGGTGTATGTTGCGCTTCAACACATGTATAGATGTGAAAGGACCTGCAACACCTGCACAAAAAGATGGCTTCTACTGATTCTAGCTAAAGCTGAAATATTTATATATATATATACAGTGGGGAAAAAAGTATTTAGTCAGCCACAAACTGTGCAAGTTCTCCCACTTAAAAATATGAGAGAGGCCTGTAATTGACATCATAGGTAGACCTCAACTATGAGAGACTAAATGAGAAAACAAATCCAGAAAATCACATTGTCTGATTTTTTAAGAATTTATTTGCAAATTATGGTGGAAAATAAGTATTTGGTCACCTACAAACAAGCAAGATTTCTGGCTCTCACAGACCTGTAACTTCTTCTTTAAGAGGCTCCTCTGTCCTCCACTCATTACCTGTAGTAATGGCACCTGTTTGAAATTGTTATCAATATAAAAGTAATGGCACCTGTTTGAAATTGTTATCAATATAAAAGACACCTGTTCACAACTTCAAACAGTCATACTCCAAACTCCACTATGGTGAAGACCAAAGATCTGTGAAAGGACACCAGAAACAAAATTGTAGACCTGCACCAGGCTGGGAAGACTGAATCTGCAATAAGCAAGCAGCTTGGTATGAAGAAATCAACTGTGGGAGCAATAATTAGAAAATGGAAGACATACAAGACCACTGATAATCTCCCTCAATCAGGGGCTCCACGCAAGATCTCACCCTGTGGGGTCAAGATGATCACAAGAACGGTGAGCAAAAATCCCAGAACTACACGGGGGGACCTAGTGAATGGCCTGCAGAAAGCTGGGACTAATGTAACAAAGGCTACCGTCGGTAACACACTACGCCGCCAGGGACTCATATCCTGCAGTGCCAGTTGTGTCCCCCTAGTTAAGCCAGTACATATCCGGGCCCATCTGAAGTTTGCTAGAGAGCATTTGGATGTTCCAGAAGAGTATTGGGAGAATGTCATATGGTCAGATGAAACCAAAGTAGAACTGTTTGGTAGAAACACAACTCGTCGTGTTTGGAGCAGAGTGAATGCTGAGTTGCAACCAAAGAACACCATACCTACTGTGAAGCATGGGGGTGGCAACATCATGCTTTGGGGCTGTTTCTCTGTAAAGGGACCAGGACGACTGATCCGTGTACATGAAAGAATGAATGGGGATCATGTATCGTGAGATTTTGAGTGCAAACCTCCTTCCATCATCAAGGGCATTGAAGATGAAACATGGCTGGGTCTTTCAACATGACAATGATCCCAAGAACACCACAAGGGCAATGAAGGAGTGGCTTCATAAGAAGCATTTCATGGTCCTGGAGTGGCCTAGCCAGTCTCCAGAACTCAACCCCATAGAAAACCTTTGGAGGGAGTTGAAAGTCCGTGTTGCCCAGCGACAGCCCCAAACATCACTGCTCTAGAGGAGATCTGCATGGCGGAATGGGCCAACACACCAGCAACAGTGTGTGCCAACCTTGTGAAGACTTACAGAAAACGTTTGAGCTCTGTCAAGCCAACAAAGGATATATAACAAAGTATTGAGATGAACTTTTGTTATTGGCCAAATGCTTATTTTCCACCATAATTTGCAAATAAATTCTTTAAAAATCAGACAATGTGATTTTCTGGATTTGTTTTCTCATTTAGTCTCTCATAGTTGAGGTCTACCTATGATGTCAATTACAGGCCTCTCTCATCTTTTTAAATGGGAGAACTTGCACAATTGGTGGCTGACTAAATACTTTTTTCCCCACTGTACAGTATATATATATTTATATAATATATATATATACACATATGGACAAAATTGTTGGTACCCTTCGTTTAATGAAAGAAAAACCGGAAAAATGACGCATATCTTGAAAAGAACACTGTCCCTACTGTGAAACATGGAGGAGGCTCTGTTATGTTCTGGGGCTGCTTTGCTGCATCTGGCACAGGGTGTCTTGAATCTGTGCAGTGTACAATGAAATCTCAAGACTATCAAGGTATTTTAGAGAGAAATGTGCTGCCAAGTGTCAGAAAGCTTGGTCTCAGTCGCAGGTCATGGGTCTTGCAACAGGATAATGACCCAGAACACACAGCTAAAAACACCCAAGAATGGCTAAGAGGAAAACATTGGACTATTCTGAAGTGGCCTTCTGAGCCCTGACCTAAATCCTATTGAGCATCTTTGGAAGGAGCTGAAACATGCCGTCTGGAAAAGGCACCCTTCAAACCTGAGACAACTGGAGCAGTTTGCTCATGAGGAGTGGGCCAAAATACCTGTTGAGAGGTGCAGAAGTCTCATTGACAGTTACAGGAATCGTTTGATTGCAGTGATTGCCTCAAAAGGTTGTGCAACAAAATATTAAGTTAAGGGTACCATCATTTCTGTCCAGGCCTGTTTCATGAGTTTTCTTTTTTTAAAAATTCTGTTGAAGCATGGTTGAAAAGCAATGTCTGACTTTCATTTGTTCATTTTCATAGAATTTTTATATATTATTACTTTTGTCAGATTCAAGTTATTTCTGTGACCATTGTGGGTTTTTCTTTCATTAAACGAGGGGTACCAACAATTTTGTCCACGTGTGTATCTATCTTTATATATATATATATATATATATATATATATATATATATTGTAAGTATGTGAGCCAGAGGGCACTGTGGAGCGACCCAGGGCCAGGCCAGAAAAGGCTCTCAGCCACGCCTTTGGGTGGTGGCACGTAACTCCAGAGGGGCTGGAGTGTCCTGCAGGAAGCAGGAAGCAGTGGACCAGCTAGGACAGACAGAGAGGGTCTCTCCCAGAGGGCTAGTGTCCACAGAGGACTGTTGCTAGAGCTGAGTAACAGTCAGGACAGTTAGGGGCTCAAGGAGTCGGTTAGTGCCCTAACTGTGGCATAGGTTTTGTTTGTTGTTTTGTTATGTTGCCCTTAAGCTGTAATAAAGCCACTTTGTTTTAAATTGGCACCGTCTGAACGCTGTCTCACCGCCGCCCAGTACCACGAACCACCGCTGTTGGGACCAGGAAAAGCCACCATTTGAGTCTAATTCCCCCAAATTATCACAATATATATATATATATATATATATATATATATATATATATATATAGCAACTAATTCTGACTACTATTAGAAAAAACCCAGCACCAAAAAAATCCAAACCTGAGCACAGATACAAACCACACTCAGCAAAAAAAGTTTTCCCAAAAAAGGGCTGTTGGTAATGGGTTAACCAGCAGCAACATGGAGGGAGGCTCTGCACAGTTGGATGGAAAGATGGACAGTGGCAGAGGGATTGAGGATGTCAAAGGAGGATGGAGGAGGCTGGAGTTTTGCAGAGGAGACTGGAGGGTGGGCAGAACAAAATGAACACTCAGGAGGATCGCAGGTAAAACGCAGCGGTGACACACACAGTAGCACTCAGGACAGCATGGTGACTGCTCTGCTCACAATTCCCAGAGGGAGTGACGCGAGCAGAGCAGTGAACGTTACATTACACTGCCCTGCGTGCCTACAATTAGTCGGTCTGCACAGACCTGTACAGACCAACCAATTGCAGCGTTTGGAGGGTGGCACCACTGCACGCCCCCCAAACACTCGACAGGGATTGGTGCTATGTATAGCACCAATCTTCCGGTTTTTCAGAAACCTGCTGGCACTGATCCAATCTGAATCGATCGGCCAATAGCAGCGATGCTGTTTTTACCTGACTTTTCTCCATAGAATAATAATTTTTTTTTTCAGTTAACATAAAAATGTATTGTTATACATACTAAAATTACTAGAATTTATAAACTGTAACCAGCCAGCATTGCCTAGAACACAGGAGATCAAAATCAAATCAAATTTCTAAAGAAATATGCGCATCTTGCTTCAGCATGTATCTTACTAAGACAGCGTATGAAATACCAGTTTTATGAAATCGGCCCTAAAAACCTCAATGTCCCACCTGGATCTACATGTATCATATCCTTCAAAACCCATATCAGGTTTAATCTATACATATGGTGTGTATTTAGTGATGTGTATAGCTTTAGCTATATATTTCATTGTGTGGGTTTAACAACATGTAAGTAATGTATGGCTTATGCCCGGTTCACATCTGCATTTGGGTTTCCGTTCTAGGAGTCCGCTTGGCAACCCCCCGAACGGAAACCTATACGCATTAAAAAGCGGTTTACCTGGGAAACCCACGGACCCAGGGAAAGTGCTGCAAGCAGCACTTTCCTCTCCGCATGTTTCCGCATGTAATACTGCTGTGCCCGCAGTATTACTTCCGGCACTTGGCTGTGTTACACAGCCGAGAGCCGGGACCAGCCACTGGAGTCTAAAGATACTCCAACTGATTGACCCCCTGGATGTCATGATCAATAGCAATCACAGCATCTATTGCGTCCGGGGACAAGATCACCCACCCATCATCACTCGGACCCGCCGCGATAAGATTGCAGGTTCCGAAAGGTGGCCATCTCAGCCTGCACTGCACAGTTTCCATAGGAACTAATGTGCGATGTTCTGCAATACTATGTATTGCAGGACATTGCACTGGGGATCTGAGATCTCAGCTTCAAGTCCCCTTGTGAGACATGTAAAAAGTAAAAAAAAAAGTTTACAATACACAATAAAATAAAAAGTTAAAAAACCCCACCTTCATATTTAAAAATACAATGAATAGTCCCCAGCATCCCTAGCATTTATTATCCCATTGGTGAAAGTCGTAAAAAAAATATACCGCAATGTGCAAATTAATTTATTTTGGTCACTTTGCTTTCCCCCAGAAATAATAAGTGATCAAAAAGTCATAAGTACCAAATATCGGTACCAATAAAAAGTACAACTTGCCCCGCAAATAAAGAGCCTTGACATTTTTCATTTGTAAAAGCGGTAAAACGTAATAAAAATGGATGTATGGTATTGCCATAATCGTAATGATCCGCTGGACAAAGCTGCCATATTATTTTTAATGCAGAGTGAGAACCGTAAAAACAAAATACAAAAAATTATTATTATATAGAATTGTGTGTTATTTCACATGGAACCCCGAATAAAAGCTAATCAAAACATTATATGTACCCCAGAATGGTGGCAAAAGAAAGTACAACTCATCACGCAAAGAATAAGCCCCCACAGCTATTTCAACAGAAAAATAAAAAGTTTTGGAAGGCGGGAAGGGAAAATATGAAAAAAGTCGCTAAGCATTAACGTTAAAACTACCCTGCGTCCTTAAAGTAGTATAGTTTTGAGGCGGAATATGCACTGGGTTTCCCTTTGAAGGGTTGCCTGTTCCCAGTCACCATCAATTCCAATAAAAGGGATGCTATCCAATTTCACATTATGTATCTGGGTGACAAGTTTGGCAATGGGGGCATCACGTCAATTCCTAATGTCTCCCAGATGCTCACCAATTCTCCTGAAATCACAATTTGTTTTTCCAACATACTCCATTTGGCAATTACATGTTATTTCATAAATCACCCCTTTAGTTCGTCAAAAGATGAAATGTCTGATTTGAAAATTGACATCCTCTGATTGCCCTAAACTGTAAGACTGTCTCCAAAAAGGGACAAGCAACAAATCCTCTACATCCGAAACAGCCATTTGGGAGTTTGAGCCATGTGGTCTATGTGAATGGGGAGAAGTAAATGAACTAGGTGATCTTGTAAAGATCTGAAGTTAAGTTGTGGGCGATCGATCATAACCCTTATTTATATATCCGCAGTTAAAGGGGTATTCCCATGACCATAACCATTTTTAAATTTGTAAATAATTAAAAGTTAAACATTTTTGCAAATATAAGTAATTAAACATTTTGCAGAGTTTTAAAGATTTTTCTCTAAATATCTTGTGGTTACAAGTTATTGTCTTGATCGGTTGCCAGTGGATACAACCATGAATGCAGGACCTTTCTAAAGTCAGAAAATTAGCTATGATTTCCTTATTGTGGCCGGGATATCTTCTGATACATGTAGTGTCCCTTCCTGATAACCCAGCTACAATAAGAAAATTATGGCTGGGTTCCTGACAAGTCCCAGATCATAGAAAATTTCTGCATGTGTGGTCGTATCCATTGGCAACCGATCAAGACAACAGACTGTCACCACTAACATAGTTAGAGAAAATCTTTAAAACACTGCAGAATTTTTAACTACTTATATTTGCAAAAATGATTAACTTTTAATTATCTACAAATATAGATATGATTATGTTCATGGGAATACCCCTTTAAGATACCCCAGTGCAGTTCCAAATTTTTTTTTTAGCTGTTTGGACACCATTATCAAAGGTTGTAATAAGTCTCACTAGGTCACCCCCTTCTCTATTCACATCCTTCTTGGTTAGAAGAGTCATGCTATTATTTTTGCACGTTTCCTGATCTGCTCATCTCAGGATGTGATCTGAGTACCCTCTCTCTAGAAATCACATTCAGATCTCTTGTCTGTTCCCTGAATTCACCTTCTTGGGAACAACTCCTCCTGACTCAAGTCGTGCCCCTTGGGGATTCCTCTTTACAAGAGGATTGGATGACCGCTCTCCCAGCAGAGGAGGGAATTGGTTGCAGGTGGTTTTCTAAAAATTCTAGTACTTGATCTCGGCCTTTTTTATCATGATCCAAAAGGGAAGACTGTTCCCTCCTATTTCAAATGTGAAGGAAAACTTCAATACCAATTATGCACTGGTTTGTTAAATAATAGAATTAAGTGTTGGATGAAAATTGTGATCTGATTTTTGTTTTATTTTTTAAATATTTTCTAATATTTTATTAAACTTTTTTTTACATTTTTATTTAGTCCCACTAGGGGACATGAATCTCTTCATCACTTGTATAATATTGTACTTCTCAGTGTAACACTGACATTTAGTCTATTAGAATCTGTCTGGGCCTAATAGGCTTCCATAGATGGCAGAGCAGGAGGCTACAACCAGGCCTCTGACTGCAATGGCAACTCCTTGGCACCCCGCGATCACAATGTGAGGGGCAGAGGGAACCCCTTCACTCCATCTAACCTCTTTACAAGCCAGTTGCCATTGACTGCAGCAAGTATAGTGCTAAACTGGCAGGGATCAGAGTTATCCATCCCCATCAGTTGCAGCAGGGACCCAGCTATGTGTCAGCCAGGCTCCTGCTGGTGATCATCTAGCTTTCATTATGGAGCATGAACTGCCTCTTGTTTATGACTGATTTATTTGTCATGGAGCGGGAAGGGATTAAAGGGAATGACTCCTGTATTTAGATTTAATTTCATCATTTAAATGCAAGTTGTAGAGAAATCTATGTTAAATGTAGATATTTATGTTATAAAAAAAAATTCCTGGGATCTGCTTTGTTGGAGAAGCGGGCATCTTTCCTGTATTGTTTATACAGATAGCAGCATATGCCCTTTAAGGCAGCTGCAATGAATGGGAGTCAATTGTCAGAGAGATTTCATAGATTATTACAGTCTCGAAGAAGTGATGAGGTACAGAATCTTTCATCAGAGACCAGGGACTGATGGTGAAGTAATAGTGTTTCTCTCCTGCCTTGTCTAGGCCTTCAGCAGTACAACAGAGCAGTCATTAAATACTTTTTCCCTTTGCTGAAACTTGTCCAAGTCTACACAGCAAAGTTGACTTGTTAAAAAAAATGTAAATGTCAGCTTTATCACTGACAATTTTCTTAAATCCTTCAGCATTATACTGTGGCACATGTAGGTCCAATTTAGAAACACAAGGAGACAAGGACTGTAATGCGAGTTCATGCTGTTCACCTCATTTGTAATCGGTCTACCTCCATACACCATGTGCCTAAATGGGGAAAGAAGTTTAATGACTGGCACCACTGCAAGATTGTGAATAAGATGGCACTTATTTCCTCTTTTCTAGCACTGAAGGTCAGAATGATTCCTTTTACTGTCAAGCCTTTAAATTCTTATCTGCACTTTGTTTATAGTTCCTTTTCATGCTAGCCATAGCTAACAAAATAAAATCTGGCACGGCGTGTCAAACATTTCACTCACCAGGAGAGCTGCGCACTTTATTACAGCTTATCTTTACAATCCATACAGGCTCAACTTGTTTTGCATGTGTGTTGGCTGCAGTAACTGTTGTTTCAAGTTAAAAGATTACCTTAAGGCCCCACGTAGCATAAACAATGCGATTTGGCCACAGCAAAAAAAATCGCTGCATTTTACAGTACCTGGAAAATGGATGGGATTCTGGCCAATCCCATCCACACTGCAGAAAAATATCCGCAGTGGAAATGCTGCAATTTCAGCCAATTCAGTCAATTATAACTATGGAAATGCTGGCTTTTTCCTTATAGGTATAATAGAAGCAAAAAGTCTGCAGAGGAAAACTTTGCGGACTGAAAAGAGTTAAGGAAAAAAACACGATGTGTTTCCGCCACATTTTTTTCCACAGCACTTTTTAGCTGGGGCGCGCTACGTGGGGCCTTAACCTAAAAGTTCAATACATTTTAATTCTGCCCCAGAAAGTCATTAGCATGAGTATACTCTATCTAAAAAGGTTGTCAAAGATTAGTACAAATGTTGCAATTATTAAAAGAGCAGCACCACTCTTGTCCATGGGCTGTATCTGGTATTGCACACTAATGAAAATGAATTTTTCTGAAGTGTGTACCAGAAGGAAACCTTCATAAACATACAGAGGGAATTTATTACCCATCTACACCAGTTTTCTGGCACGAATGGGTGATAATGTGGTGCATCTTTGACGCAAGGTCCGTTCAAAGATGCACCTCGTCCCCCATTCATCAATTTGTTTGCCACTTTCTGCAAGCGGGGGGGTGGGGCAGGGATGGGTGGGGATGCCTCTTATAACTCATGCGCTATACAGGAAATCTACACCAGTTCCTCTTGGTAATTCAGGTGCAAATAGCACCAGACGGGGCCTTTAGACTGGTGTAGGAAACGCCAACCTTCATAAATATCTCCCACTGACTGCATGTTATTTGAATCCATATACCCATTGCAGCAAGGTGAGGCACCACTTTGCTGGTTTGTTAATGCCATACTCTGTACTGTTTAGGGAGGCATTAATGACTTTTAATATCTAAACATCATCTGCAGGAGAAACATTCAGTCATGTGGGATAATAGGGATCTGAACTGTTGCTACGCACTAAGCCCAATAAGTCAAGCATTGCCTTTAGGTATCATGATTCATATGGGAACCTTATTTGACCAAAGTTTCCATTTAGGCTAAGGCCCCACACAGCGAATCACTGCAAAAAAAGATGCCGAAAAAGGTTTTCCGCAGCATTTTCACAGAAAGTCTGCAGAGTTTTCCTCTGCGGACTTTCTGCCCCTATTATACTTATACGGAAAACGCTAGCATTTCCATAGGTATACTTGACATGCTTTCCCGAGGTGGATATTTTTCTGCAATGTGTGGATGGGGTTAGCCAGATCCATCCACTTTACAGGTAATGCCAGGGCTTTTGCTGCTGTGTTTTCGCAACGTGGGGCTCTGTTTCTAAAGTAACTTTCATAATTATATGTAATAGTATGACCAATTGTCATCATTTTGGTGGAAATCCGCTGGGTCAGAAAGTTTCCATATAAAGTGGAAGCTTTCTCATGCCTTCAGGTCTTCCATATGGTCGTTCTGCAGTTCCAGAATTGAGCCTAACTGTATCCAAAGGTAAGTGTAGCAAACCAAGCATGTGTTTGAGAAGTAGGACCTGTAGGAGCAGAGCACAAACCCCTGTGAAAACTGGGAGATTGCTGTTTGTTACCTTGATCTAACACAACACTATCTTAGGGTACTGATGGTTAATATGACCGTCAGGGGCCTAACAAATACTCCAGGGTGTACCATCTCAGTACAACCACCTACTAAAACAAATTACAAAATACATACAGAGTTACATATAAATGCAATTTATTGAAAATACAAATATAGTTAAGAACACCAAATATCACAATGATTCAATAAATTAATATGGCTGTTGTTGGTCATGATAGATGGGGAATTTCATGATATCCTAAATTCATGTATACAGTATAAAACGTTCAAGTATGAATAGTATTCAAAAACATAACTGAACAATTGATAAGTTAAATCACATAATGGGGTGTGACTGGAAATTCATATCAGAGGTGCATAAGTGCTAGTTAATGTACAGTGTCACCAGTATGTTTGAAAAGCACTACACAGATAACCTTAAATAACATACTACCTACAAGGATAAACACCCAAAATAAATACCAAAAAATACAAAGTATAATCAAAAATATGAAATTAATTTTAGTAATGAGTCACATGATCAGACAAATGGCAAAACCAGTAATTCGTATATAAATTAATGTGGGGGATACAACAATAAATAAATGCTATATAATATAACAAACTAAACATGTAAAGGTGCACAGTCTTATGAAGTCTCATGAATTTCATGATTATATAATGCAAAAAAACAGTGCATCGTGCCAGCTGACTGAGTGAAATATAGAAGCAATATAAAGTATTAATACCCTGTTCAGCTTCAGTTATAGATATAGCAGCAAAATAATGGATTTGAAGAAAAAGTGCATTTGTGCGATTTTCTTACGGGCTTCGTTTTTATGGCATTCATTCTGCAGCCAAAATGACATGTCATCTGTATTCTATGTTTTGGTACCAAATTTATATGGTTTTATTTACATTTTAACCCCTTAACTAAAATCTAAAACTGTGCAAATATTTTTTTTCTAAACATTGCCATATTCTGACACCCGTAACTTTTTTATACTTCTGTGTATGGGGATGCATAGGGCGTCTTTTGTGGGGCCAGGTGTACTTTTTAGTTATACCATTTTGGGGAAAAAGCGGCGGTTTGGCAGATTTTTTTTTCCCGCTACGACATTTACCATACGGGAAAAATATTTTTATAGATTTGTAGACCAGGCGTTTTTGGACACAGGGATACCTAATGTGTACGTGTTTAAAAGTATTTAAGTACTTTTATATGTGTTCTAGGGAAAGGGGGGTGATTTGAATTTTTAATATTTTTAATTTTTTTTTTATTATTTTTTGCAATTATTAGACCCCCCCAGGGTCTGATCACTAATGCAATATATTACAATGCTAATGCATTGCAAAATAACACCACTTCTATTGCAATCTGCATAGAACAGCCTGCAATAGAAGATGAAACAGCCCTGGGAGCCTTCAAAAGGCTCCTGACTGTCATAGTAATGGGATGCCGGCCCCAGAGCTCACTCTGGGTGCCAGCGAACCCGGTAAAATGGCGACACGCAGGCGCCACTGGCAAAATGGCACCTCGATCAAAATCGAACTTTTTGGCCACAATGCAAAAACGATATGTTTGGCGTAAAAGCAACACAGCTTATCACCCTGAACACACCATCCCTACTGTCAAACATGGTGGTGGCAGCATCATGGTTTGGGCCTGCTTTTCTTCAGCAGGGACAGGGAAGATGGTTAAAATTGATGGGAAGATGGATGGAGCCAAATACAGGACCATTCTGGAAGAAAACCTGTTGGAGTCTGCAAAAGACCTGAGACTGGGACGGAGATTTATCATTCCAACAAGACAATGATCCCAAACATAAAGCAAAATCTACAATGGAATGGTTCACAAATAAACATATCCAGGTGTTAGAATGGCCAAGTCAAAGTCCAGACCTGAATCCAATCGAGAATCTGGAAGGAAGAATGGGAAAGAATTTCAGTCTCTCGATGTGCAAAACTGATAGAGACATACCCCAAGCGACTTGCAGCTGTAATCGCAGCAAAAGGTGGCGCTACAAAGTATTAATTTAAGGGGGCCGAATAATTTGGCACACCCCACTTTTCAGTTTTTTATTTTTTACAAAAGTTTAAAATATCCAATAAATTTCGTTCTACTTCACGATTGTGTCCCACTTCTTGTTGATTCTTCACCAAAAAATTAAAATTTTATATCCTTATGTTTGAAGCCTGAAACTTTCGCAAGGCACTGTATACAAGCAATAAAACACAGATGTCCTTTACTGTACTTCATGCAAAATCAACTTGAAAATACTAATTGTTATAAAGTCACAAAGCTTTTGTATCAATGTTTCACACTTAAATCTGGATTACAACACCCATTTCACATTTAAATTTTATGACAAAAAGGTACATGGATTTAACCTCTTCTCGCTCTGTGCGGTACTATTACATTGCGCTGAGCGTATAGTTACCGTTCATTGCCATTACAGTTAAAAAGCCAAGGGCCAGAAGATACTCCGACTGGCAGATTAACCTCCCGGATGATATGATCAATAGCAATCCAGTGGGTCCAGGGGGCAAGATCGCCCCAACCCCATCAACCCTCAGACCCCCTGCGATATGATCAACTGTACAGCAGCAGCTAATAATTGATGTAAATAGCTTAACTTGTTGAAAATGGTGAATGGTCCTTTTAACCCCTTCCCACATCATAATGTACTATTATGTCATGGCAATGTCACTCGCTTAGAAGTTCTACAGCCCCCTGCTCCATCTCCAAGAGGGCCATCAACCTTATTTGGCAGCCAAAAGCCTGTTCTGTGGCCCCACGTCTGCAATCGGCTTCTTATGTCTTCTGATCCTGTGTGCAAGATCATTTCCACAGACCTGTCAGCCTATGCATATGTATAGGCTGACTGCTGTTATACACAACAATACTTTTGTACTGGAGTGTATTACACTTAATCAATGATCGCTGCTTCATGTCCCCTATAGGGGCAAAAAAAATAAAAGTAAAAAAGTAAATAAAAAAACAAATAAAATGCCCCTTTGCCCTTATACAGTATAAAAACACTACATATTTGGTATTGCCATGTCCATAACAAACTGTACAATAAAAGTAAACTAGTTAACCCATTCAGTGAACGTCGAAAAAACATAGAAAAAGAAAAATGTTATGCCTCAGAATATGGCGATGCAAAAATAATTGATTTTTTTTTCCCAAACGGATTTTTATTCTGCAAAATTACTAAAGCCTACAAAATTATATAAATAGGTATTGCCATAATCATACCGACCAATAGAATAAAGGTAACATTTATATTGTATGGCAAAGCAAAAAAAAAAATTAAAAATGCTGAAAAGCAATCCCAGTTTATACGTGGGTTTAAACTGCTGTTTAGTACAAAGATGGCTATTCAGTGGCTTTGCAAAAGTGGCATGACTTCCAAAAATCAAACCGTGCTCTAAAAAGCAAAATAGCGCTTATTCCCTTCTGTGTCCGTCTGTATGCGCAAACAGCAGTTTATACCCACACATGGAATTGATAAGTACGTTATCCTGGGTACAACAGTGTCATACATGTGGGCATAAACTGGGCACACAGCAGGGTGTAGATGTGAAAGAGCCATGTGCTTTTGGAGCACAGAATTAGATTGTTGATTTTTGGACGCCATGTCAACTTTGCAGAGACCCTAAAATAGCCCCTACACAATGTGGTCACTTCTTGGGGGAATTCCAATTCAATGGCATATCCAGGGCTCTGCAAAAAGATAGCATCCAGAAAGTCCCTCTAAATCTATACTTTAAAAGCGAAAAATCGCAATGCTCATTTCCTTCTGAGTCCTGCTGTGCGCCCAAACAGAAGTTTACACCCAAGTATAACTTTGTACTCACTTAAAAGTTTTAGGAGTGCGTGTCTCTGATGACACAAATTGGGCACAATCTATTTGGCACTGAAGTTGCATATTTCTTTAAAAATTTTGTTTTTCACTTTGTGCATTAAATTTTGGGAAGCACTGTGGGGCTCAAAATGATAATACCCCTTGAGAATTTCC
The DNA here is from genome assembly GCA_947044405.1 of Leptodactylus fallax. Lineage (NCBI taxonomy): Eukaryota > Metazoa > Chordata > Amphibia > Anura > Leptodactylidae > Leptodactylus > Leptodactylus fallax. Next base: position 226,520 of record CAMRHE010000168.1, read on the forward strand.
ATAAGGGTGTCGTTTCTAAAAAGGGATCAATTTTGGGGGGATTCCATTGTACTGATACTCTAGGGGCTCTGCAAATGCGACATGGCACCAGAAAACTATTCCAGCAAAATCTGCCTTCCAAAACTCAAATAGCGCTCTTTCCATTCCAAGCCCCACCATACATCAGAATACAACCACATATTGCGTATTGCCGATGTGTGGTGCTTTTTTAACCTCTTGCAAAAATGAAAAATTAGTACTAAATGGATGGTTTATTGGGGAAAAAAAAAGTAATTTTTCATTTTTATGCCCCGCCATGTACCCATACAGCAGGTTACGACCATGTGTGGGGTATTGGGCCACGTTCGTGAGCAATTGTTTAACTGTGGGATGCTTTTTCTCCATTAATCCCTTGTGAAAATGAAAATTTTGGGGATAAAGTGACGGTTTAGTAATTTTTCATTTATACATCCCAATGTTATTAAAATCTTTAACACCTGTTGGGTCAAAATGCTCACTATACCCCTTGATGAATTCTGTGAGGGGTTTAGTTTCCAAAATGGGGTCACTTTTTGGGGGTTTCCTTTGTATTGGTACTCTAGGGGCTTTGGCACCTGAAAACTATTCCAGCAAAATCTGCTTTTCAAACGCCCAGTGTCGCTCCTTTTCTTTTGTGTCCTGCTGTGTGCCCAAACAGCAGTTTACATCCACACCTTTCCATGTTTGGGAGAAATTGCATAACAAACTGACGTGCATTTTCTCCTTTAACCAATTGTGAATGTGTTAATTGTAGGGCTAAATGAACATTTTATTGAAAAAAAAAGTCTAAATTTCACCTCCATAGTGTTTTAATTCCCATGAAAATCTTTAAGGGTTAACAAACTTTCCAAATGCTGTTTTGAACTATTTGAGGGGTGCAGTTTTGAAAATGGGGTGATTTATGGGGGGTTGCTGTTAAACATTATTGGATTACAATATTCATAGCATGTCAGGGATAAGTTATATTGTTGTTATCCATATAGAGTGCAAAGAGTTTGTAAATGCTAAGATACACCTCCTCCTATGGATATAAATGAATGACAGACACACGTCTTGGTCTGTCTTCCTTGAGACAAGTGGCGTGTAGAGGCAAAGATGACCACCACATCCTGTACATAGTTCCTGTCCTGACAAGGACAGTCATCTAACCCTGTTTTTATCCCTGGTAAGATAATAATCTATTCAAAGATCCCATTCATGATGCATTTCGTACTTCACCATTAAAATAGAGAGTATTCATCAGGGAACCTGGATATGGGACAAAGAACAAAACACACTAAGTCTATATTCATATATACAAACATCAGGGTCTTGTGGATATAGACCTTATGGTCATGCGTAGATGATAAAGATCTATGTATATGTTTAGTTCCGATCCTATAAAAGGATGCCAACAGTACTGCCAGAAGCTATGTGGTGGTTGCAAGCTGTTCTCAGCAAGCAAAGTGTTTGACAGCCATGTGCTGATGTAAACAAGAGGAGCGGCATGTAATTAGCATGGATACCTCGGCCACTCCCCATCAATGACATAGTGGAACAGCCCTTATGACGTGATGGGGGCGTGGCTGAGATGTGCTTTATTAAGCAGCATGATTGGGCCCAATATTTCAGTCGTACCTGACATTGCTGCGAGCAGGAGCTCCCCTGTGCAAGGGGTAAAGCTATCTTTTTGAGTGATAACCTAAAGCTCAATTGTGAGCATGGTCCCATTTCTTGTAAGAATCCTCCACTGAGGCATGAAGTTGTAAGTACCTGATAAATTTGTTTTTTGTGGTTTATGTACCTTGATGTTTGTATATATGAATATGGACTTAGTGTGTTTTGTTCTTTGTCCCATATCCAGGTCATCTGATGTATATTCTCTATTAATGGGAGAGTAAGAAATGCGTCGGATTGGGTTCTTTGAATAGACTATCTTACCAGGAATTGGCACTGTCCTTTTATTTTAAATATGCTGTGGGAGGTGAAATAAAAAAACACTCACCTGTCCCCGGTGCTCCAGTGTACTCCCAGCGCGGTCTGGTCCTGCTGCTTCGGCGTCTTCTCACGGGTCTTATACTGAGTTCCGCTGATTGGCCTCAGCAGATCTCAGGAAGAGATCTGTCATGTCACAGGTAGTGACATCGCATGCCCTTCGCTGAGGCTGCTGATTGGCCTCAGCAGTCATGTTTGGTTGGGACTTCTGCCACACGTCAACACTGAACTGAGAAGACCAGACCATACTAGGAGGCAGAGGCATAGGGGAGAGGCAAGTATAAATTAATTTTTTTTTTTTTCACACCCTTGGCCTATTTAAATAAATTTAATGTCCATTTTTGCCTGGACAACCCCTTTAAGTTTCATGCACACAGCTCTACAGAGAAGTCAGCCAATATACTTTTGTGGAGCCTGACTGTACCACTGTTAAAAAGTTGAGGCCTCCTCCATCAGAGGTGTTCTCCCCTAGAAACATTGTTTCTATGGTAGAATAATGCCACACAAAGCACATATAATGTTAACAGTCTCATCATGTAATCAGATTTGTGCAGCGTAGATTATGTATATTTTTGATCACATAATGACTTACAGTAATAGTATACAGTTGTGATCATATGATTGTGTGGATTGTGGATAGTTGTGATCAAATTTATAGTAGTAGACAATATGCAATTGTGATCATGTGATGGCTGCATGGTTTGTGCATAGTTGTGATCATCTAATGACTTACAGTAAATAGTGTAGAGCTGAGATAGCACAATTCCTATGTAGAGTGTGAATATCTGTGGCCTGCTGTACCTGTGTGGACTGGTATCAACAAACATTTCAATCAACTTTGCTGTAAGGTGAAAAGGTATGCACTTTCTTTGGACTTTATCCACCTCCTCCTTATCCAAATAAGGAAGCATTCTTGACTTTAGTTAAGGCGTTGTCTGAGAAGGATCACATACGTCCCAAGTTCTATCTTTGGTTCATTTTAATGACTCAGCTATATGGCTTCCACTGTTTGAGTCTTTACAGCTGTTCACTACAATAAATACGCCATGAATAAAAATAAAAATCTAAGGAGAAGTGGCATTCTTGACTGATATAATTTTATCTTATTATCCTGGTTTTTACCTTGTTGTGAATCATTCCATTTAACTGATGCAAATGAAACAACCTCTTTGCCAAAGGAAACGGTAGGCAGCAAAGTGCTTCTACAGAATAGAACAGCAGGATCTAAATTGCAGTTGAAAATACATTGCTGAGTGCAGACCACTCTCTGTAGATTAACTCCGCGTAATAATAAAGAAATCCTGCTTTCATGGCAACACCTCCAGACCATTCAGGTTTTCTTTCTATCAAAAGTAAGCTTGACATCCCAGGGCTTCACAATGTATAGTGACTTTATGTATCATTCTAAATAAGTATTTCCTCATTTAAAAAACAGATATGACACGTTAATTCACGTGCACCAGAAATATTTTTGTCAACATATATGTGGTGAACAGACCCTCAGTTATATATCTTTTTTGGAAATGTATTTTTACTTGCTCATATCAATCCTACACATACCTTTAGGAATGCCGTGTTTAAGTTGCGTTTACATTGGTGGTCACTTCGCTTCAATGGTGTTATGTGCATACTATGGGCGATGGCCTGCTCTAGCCAGCCAGTTTTATTACCCCTGGACAGCAGATGCCATGGGGGAGGGAGGGCTAGTGACCTGCAGCTCAACCCCAGACACACATCTCTCCCAGCACCTAGGAAAGAATCCATCTCTCCGAGGGGTCTGCAAAGGAGAGAAGGAGGAGGGGCCCTACCTGGGAGGAGGTGTGGGTGGGGCACTAGCCATATGCTGAAAGGAGACCTAGATTCTTGGTCACTCAGCAAACAGGCAGCAAGAAGGTCTTATCTTGGAGAAGATGTGAGAGCTTGTCCTGCTGTGGACTGAGCATGGGCCTAGCATTGAGGCCTGAAGCCTTTTGTCTTTTGAGTCTGGACAGCATGTAGGATACACATGTTCTGAAACTTGCTTAAGGAAGTGCCCTAGGCCCAAAAACCTGCTGTGGCCTAGAGAAACGGACTACAAACTGGTGCCGGTATTTTTCTATCTGTTATTTTCCATTTTATTTTCTGTACCGTAGTTTTACTTTTACCCGTATTTGCTTGATAATTCACTGATATGTATTTCTGTATATGTTAGTGCTTAGTACCAACCCACTGGGGTTAATAAATATATAAAATTTTATAAAGCTCGTTTCGTATTATCCTATGACCCGGTTCGCTCACGGTGTGTGAGTGGGAGGTAAAGAAGGTTGGTCGCAGGTGTGTCAAGAGGCTTGGCAAGGCAAGATCCTTCACAATATACTTCATACATTAAGTAATCTGGCTGAAGGTAACTGTTTCCTTCTATGAGGGCAGACATTATGACTCAGTTTCTGTAAAGAGATGTGAACAAACCAATTTCCATGACAATTCTGCTCACATGACCTTTAAAGACTGCAGGAATATTTCTTGTTAACTTCCATTAGAGAAGTTAACAAGCAGTGTCCTGCTTTAGGCTAAGGCCCCACGTAGCGGGCCGCAGCAAAAGACCGCTGCGGGAAAAACTGCAGCAGCAATGCATCGTGGTTTTTCCTGCAGTGTCTCTTAATCAATGGACAACAATACAACTGTGTACAAATCTATTGAGAAAACATGTGAGATTCCTGGCTGTTTGACTCACAAAAATTCTGATTCACAAAAGTCCCCTGAATTTCAGATTTTTCTTTGGTTATGTACAGTGGGGAAAAAAAGTATTTAGTCAGCCACCAATTGTGCAAGTTCTCCCACTTAAAAAGATGAGAGGCCTGTAATTGACATCATAGATAGACCTCAACTATGAGAGACAAAATGAGAAAACAAATCCAGAAAATCACATTGTCTGATTTTTTTTTAAGAGTTTATTTGCAAATTATGGTGTATTTGTGTATGGTGTAAGTATTTGGTCACCTACAAACAAGCAAGATTTCTGGCTCTCACAGACCTGTAACTTCTTCAAGAGGCTCCTCTGTCCTCCACTCATTACCTGTAGTAATGGCACCTGTTTGACATTGTTATCAGTATAAAAGACACCTGTCCACAACCTCAAACAGTCACACTCCAAACTCCACTATGGTGAAGACCAAAGAGCTGTGGAAGGACACCAGAAACAAAATTGTAGACCTGCACCAGGCTGGGAAGACTGAATCTGCAATAGGCAAGCAGCTTGGTGTGAAGAAATCAACTGTGGGAGCAATAATTAGAAAATGGAAGACATACAAGACCACTGATAATCTCCCTCGATCAGGGGCTCCACGCAAGATCTCACCCCGTGGGGTCAAAATGATCACAAGAATGGTGAGCAAAAATCCCAGAACCACACAGAGGGACCTAGTGAATGACCTGCAGAAAGCTGGGACTAACGTAACAAAAGCTACCGTCAGTAACACACTACGCTGCCAGAGACTCAGATCCTGCAGTGCCAGACGTGTACCCCTGCTTAAGCCAGTACATATCCAGGCCCGTCTGAAGTTTGCTAGAGAGCATTTGGATGTTCCAGAAGAGTATTGGGAGAATGTCATATGGTCAGATGAAACCAAAGTAGAACTGTTTGGTAGAAACACAACTCGTCGTGTTTGGAGGAGAGTGAATGCTGAGTTGCATCCAAAGAACACCATACCTACTGTGAAGCATGGGGGTGGCAACATCATGCTTTGGGGCTGTTTCTCTACAAAGGGACCAGGACGACTGATCCGTGTACATGAAAGAATGAATGGGGCCATGTATCGTGAGATTTTGAGTTCAAACCTCCTTCCATCAGCAAGGGCATTGAAAATGAAACGTGGCTGGGTCTTTCAGCATGACAATGATCCCAAGCATACCGTCAGGGCAATGAATGAGTGACTTCGTAAGAAGCATTTCAAGGTCCTGGAGTGGCCTAGCCAGTCTCCAGATCTCAACCCCATAGAAAACCTTTGGAGGGAGTTGAAAGTCCATGTTGCCCAGCGACAGCTCCAAAACATCACTGCTCTAGAGGAGATCTGCATGGAGGAATGGGCCAACATACCAGCAGCAATGTGTGCCAACCTTCTGAAGAAAATGTTTGACCTCTGTCATTGCCAACAAAGGATACATAACAAAGTATTGAGATGAACTTTTGTTATTGACCAAATACTTACCACCATAATTTGCAAATAAATTCTTAAAAAATCAGACAATGTGATTTTCTGGATTTGTTTTCTCATTTTGTCTCTCATAGTTGAGGTCTACCTATGATGTCAATTACAGGCCTCTCTCATCTTTTTAAGTGGGAGAACTTGCACAATTGGTGGCTGACTAAATACTTTTTTCCCCACTGTACATTGATGCAGCAAAGTGAAGGTTGCACTACAACCCCTTGTACGGGGGGAGCTTACAGCAGTCTCTCAGTGGAGAGACTTTGAGTAAGTCTCTCCACTGAGGGACTGCTGTAAGCTCCCCCGAGTAAGTCTCTCCACTGAGGGACTGCTGTAAGCTCCTCCGTACAAGGGGTTGTAGCGCAACCTTCACTTTGAACCACCGGATTCTTTCTCCACACTCCCGTGGGGGGTGCACCCGTTGCGGGGTGGTGAGGCGCGTCGGGAGGAGGTGCATATTGGGCTTTTTTTGGGGGCGGGTTTCAGGACTGCCCTTGTCAGGGCGGGAGCTTTATACATTCGGTTATTAGGGAAAGAGTTAGATATTCCTCTTATGACTCTATTAGTTCCCTATTCCCATCCTTTGGTAGAATCCCTGCCACATTTGGAACCACTATAACCAACCGTTGAAATCGGTAAGATTGTTCCGATTATTTGTCTATTTACATGTAAATTAGGATCTTGTTGAATTTTTAACTATTACAAAAAATGTTAAGTTTTATTTATCTTTTTGATATGTTATAGCTCTATGCTTCTGGTAATTAACTGATCCGTGAGGAGCTAGTTATTCTGTTCTCTTCTTTTTTGTGTTTATAAAATTGGTATACCTGAGTTGGGGGCCCACTTGGACGTGTTTGCCTCCCCCTTGTGCTGAACCCTTAGCTACGTCTCTGAGCTCATGTCATAGTCAACAGAATCTGCCCCTGAGGTCCTGAGCATACATAAAAGTCCCATTTTGCCAGGACAAACTCGGGAACTGGGGCACGGGTTTTATGTATACACCAAACCAAAATGGACATTCTTGATCTGTTCCTAGGTTTAATTTACAGTTCAGATTTTGGCCTATGAAATATAAGCAAGTATACTCCAGGCTAGCAGTGACGCAGAAGAAAGGAGAAAGGAGCCATGTTGGGTGTAGACATGAAAGGGAAGCCATGTTATGAACCAGAAATGAGAGGGTTAGCCATGCTAAGGGCCAATATTTAAAGAGAACCTTTCACCACTTCAATCAGCTCCAACTCTCTGCATCACCATCAATAGATAGCCCTCCACTAACTTTTTTCTCTAGCTCCCACCATTCCTGAGCCATAATTTCACAGTTTAGGACTGCTCACCTGACAGCAAATTGGGTGCTGAAATTAAAAGTACTAATTGGTCAGGAATAGTGAGGGGCTAGAGTAATTTTAATTGTGCTGGAATCAGTGGAGCAGCACCTATTGATGCAGAGTGCTGAAGTTGGTAGAGGATGGTGAAAGATCTTCTTTAACCCCTTAAGGACCCAGCCTAAAAGTGCGTTAAGGCCTCGTTTTTCAAAACTGACATGTGTCACTTTATATGGCAAGAACTTTGAGACACTTTAACTTACACAAGTGATTTTGAGATTGGTTTTCATGACACATTGTACTTCATGTTAGTGGTAAACACTAATCAATATTTTTGTATTTATAAAAAAATAGAAAATTTTATGGAAATTTAGAAAAAAACGCAATTTTCAAAATGTGAAATGCTCTGCTTTTCAGTCATACTACCCAAATATACTAATAAATATTATCTACCATATCTCTGCTTTTATATTGGCATCATCTTTTAATCATCTTTTAATTTATTTTTAAAACTGCACCCCTCAAATAATTCAAAACAGCATTTGGGATGTTTGTTAACCCTTTAAGCATTTCACAGGCATTAAAACAATATGGAGATGAAATTTAGACATTTAAATTTTTTTCACTAATACATTCATTTAGCCCTAAAATTAACACATTCACAAAGGGTTAAAGGAGAAAATGCATCTCACAGTTTGTTATGCAATTTCTCCAGAGAACAGAAATACCCTACATGTGGGTGTAAACTGATGTTTGGGCACACGGCAGTGCACGGAAGGGAAGGAGCGACACTGGACATTTGAAAAGCAGATTTTGTTGGAATAGTTTTCAGGTGCCATGTCTCATTTGCAAAGCCCCTAGAGTACCAAAACAATGGAAACCCCCTAAAAGTGACCCCATTTTGGAAACTACACCCCTCACAGAATTCATCAAGGTGAAGTGAGTATTTTGACCCCACAGCCATTTCACAGATTTTACTAACATTGGGACATGAAAATGAAACTTATTTTTTTCCAGTAAACCATCAATTTAGCCCTAAATTTTTCATTTTCACAAGAGGATAAAGGAGAAAAAGCTCCACAAAGTTTGTTACACAATTTCTCGAACACAGAAATGCTTCATATGTGATTATAATCTGCTGTATGGGTACATGGTGGGGCTCAGAATGGAAAGAATGCTATTTGGCTTTTGGAGGGCAGATGTGGCTGGAATAGTTTTCAGGTGCCATGTCCCATTTGCAGAGCCCCTAAAGTACCAATACAATGGAAACCCCTCAAAAGTGATCCCATTTTACAGACTACACCCCTCAAGGAATGTATCAAGGGATATAATCTTTTTGAGCCTAAGCGTACTTCCCAAAAATTAATGTACAAAGTGAAAATTGAAATTTTTAAAGAAATAAGCAATTTCAGTGCCCACTACGTTGCAGTGCCTATTAAGTGGGCTTTTTTTATACAAAAAAAAAGTTATATATGTGGGCGTAAACTTCTGCTTGGGCACACAGAAGGGCTCAGAAGAGAATGAGCACTGCGCTTTTTAGCTTTTGGAGTATAGATTTAGAGGGACTTTCTGGACGCTATGTTGTTTTTGCAGAGCCCTAGAGGTGCCAGTAAACTGGAATTCCCAAAGAAGTAACCCCATTTTGTAGGGGCAATTTTAAGGTCTCTGCAAATGTGACATGGTGTCTAAAAACCAACAATCTAAATATGCACTCCAAAAGCACATAGCGCTTCTTTGCATCTCCACCCTGCTGTGTGCCCAAATGGCAGTTTATGCCCACATGTATAACACTGTTGTATCCACGATAATGTACTTAACAATGCCATATGTGGGTATAAACTGCTGTTTGGGCACAGCCGGGCACAAAAGGGAAGGAACACTATTTTGGTTTTTGGAGCACAGTTTGGTTCTTGGACGTCATGCCACTTTTGCAGAGCCACTAAATTGCCTGTAAAGTTTGCCAGGAATCCGCAGACATGTAATCCCATTTTGGAAACTACACCACTGAAGGGATTTCTCAAGTAGTGTAGCGAGCATTTTTAACCCTTGAGCGCTGCATTAATTTAATTTCTAGAAATGAATGCACAGCTGATAATGAAAAATTAAAAATTCAAGTTTTCCAGAGATGTCATTTCAGTGCCCGTTATGTTGTGCCCAGTTTATGTCAGCAGAGGCACACTCCAAAAACTGTTAAGCGGGTATCCCGGACACAACAGCTTTCTGAGCATTTGTCTCTGATACAAGCAGGATACAACACATTATGCACTGAAATTACATATTCCTGGAAAACATAGCATTTTCACCTTTCACAATCAGCTGCGTATTCATGCATAAATGTTCACTGTACCCCTGGATAAAAACCTTCAGGGATGTAGTTTCCAAAATGGGGTCACATGTAAGGGGATTACACTTTACTGGCATTTCAGCTCTGCAAAAGTGTCATGGTGTCCAAAAACCAAAATAGCGCTTCTTCCCTTCTGTGCCTGGCTGTACCCAAACAGCAGTTTATACCCACATATCACATTAAGTATGTTATCCTGGGTACAGCAGTGTCATACATGTGGGCATAAACTGCAGTTTGGGTACACAGCAGGGCACAGAAGGGAAGGAGCGCTATGTGGCTTATGGAGCGCAGATTTAGATGTTTGGTATCTGGATGTCATGTCATGTATGCAGAGCCTCTAAGGTACTAGAAAACTTGGTTCCCCCAAAGGAGTGACCCCTTTTTCAAAACTGCATCCCTCAAAGAATTTAGAAAGGGGTGTAGTGAGCATTAGTATTCCAGACGTGGATGTACATCAGATCAGGCATGTCAAACATGCGTCCCGCGGGCCGCATGCGGCCCTTTACAGGCATATCTGCGGCCCGCACAAAAGTCTCAAACTTTGTCTCTAAAGTTTAGAGACAAAGTTTGAGACTTTTGTGCGGGCCGCAGATGTACAAAACTCACAATCAGCACTTCCGGCTCTTCATTCATTGGCCCACCATTTCAGGTGACTACCTCTTGAAGCTCATTAAGAGAATGCCAAGAGTGTGCAAAGCAGTAATCAAAGCAAAAGGTGGCTACTTTGAAGAACCTAGAATATAAGACATATTTTCAGTTGTTTCACACTTTTTTGTTAAGTATATAATTCCACACGTGTTAATTCATAGTTTTGATGCCTTCAGTGTGAATCTACAATTTTTATAGTCATGAAAATACAGAAAACTCTTGGAATGAGAAGGTGTGTCCAAACTTTTGGTCTGTACTGTATGTTCACACAGATTATACATTCCGTTCCTGTTCCACAGACAGTTGTGTTCTAATGATTTGGAGATTTTTGGGGGGTTTTGTCTTCACATTGTACAAGCTATGACATACTGTACATTTTGTAATGACACGATTTTTGGGTGCTGATAACTTATTGACTAAATTTTATTAACTTGGTGGATTATAAAAAAAAACAAAAAAACATCAATTCTGGCATAGCTTTTTACCTTATTTTTTTTCTGCAAAGCATACAGCATAAGTATTCTGACTCAATAACTTGGCTGTAAGTGTGAGGTTGTGAGTGTCCTGTAGTCTCTATATTAAACCAGTACTTACACCAAGAAATATATTGTCAGGTAGTGTTCAACTCAACTGAGGAGGCGTAGATAAGATTCCAGATGCTTTAATCCAGGTAAATCTTGTAAAACCTCATATAACAGCAGTAGTAGTAGCAGCAGCAGCAACAGTAGGTAAAAAACAATGATGCATTTCCAGGAGCTGAGCAGATATGTTACAACAAAAACAAGTGAACTAGAGCAGATAGGGAGGGGAGGATCTACAGCATCACAACTAGGGGTACAGAGAGAGAGGAAGGACAAATTTCACAGGCAAACACAGTATCACAGATATACAGTACAAACCAAAAGTTTGGACACACCTTCTCATTCCAATAGTTTTCTGTATTTTCATGACTATAAAAATTGTAGATTAACACTGAAGGCATCAAAACTATGAATTAACACATGTGGAATTATATACTTAACAAAAAAGTGTGAAACAACTGAAAATATGTCTTATATTCTAGGTTCTTCAAAGTAGCCACCTTTTGTTTTGATTATTGCTTTGCACACTCTTGGCATTCTCTTGATGAGCTTCAAGAGGTAGTCACCTGAAATGGTCTTCCAACAGTCTTGAAGGAGTTCCCAGAGATGCTTAGCACTTGTTGGCCCTTTTGCCTTCACTCTGCGGTCAAGCTCACCCCAAACCATCTCGATTGGGTTCAGGTCTGGTGACTGTGGAGGCCAGGTCATCTGGCGTAGCACCCCATCACTCTCCTTCTTGGTCAAATAGCCCTTACACAGTCTGGAGGTGTGTTTGAGGTCATTGTCCTGTTGAAAAATAAATGATGGTCCAACTAAACGCAAACCGGATGGAATAGCATGCCGCTGCAAGATGCTGTGGTAACCATGCTGGTTCAGTATTCCTTCAATTTTGAATAAATCCCCAACAGTGTCACCAGCAAAGCACCCCCACACCATCACACCTCCTCCTCCATGCTTCACGGTGGGAACCAGGCATGTAGAGTCCATTCGTTCACCTTTTCTGCGTCGCACAAAGACACGGTGGTTGGAACCAAAGATTTGGACTCATCAGACCAAAGCACAGATTTCCACAGGTCTAATGTCCATTCCTTGTGTTCTTTAGCCCAAACAAGTCTCTTCTGCTTGTTGCCTGTCCTTAGCAGTGGTTTCCTAGCAGCTATTTTACCATGAAGGCCTGCTGCACACAGTCTCCTCTTAACAGTTGTTGTAGAGATGTGTCTGCTGCTAGAACTCTGTGCGGCATTGACCTGGTCTCTAATCTGAGCTGCTGTTAACCTGCGATTTCTGAGGCTGGTGACTCGGATGAACTTATCCTCCGCAGCAGAGGTGACTCTTGGTCTTCCTTTCCTGGGGCGGTCCTCATGTGAGCTAGTTTCTTTGTAGCACTTGATGGTTTTGGCCACTGCACTTGGGGACACTTTCAAAGTTTTCCCAATTTTTCGGACTGACTGACCTTCATTTCTTATAGTAATGATGGCCACTCGTTTTTCTTTACTTAGCTGCTTTTTTCTTGCCATAATACAAATTCTAACATCCATTCAGTAGGACTATCAGCTGTGTAGCCACCTGACTTCTGAACAACACAACTGATGGTCCCAACCCCATTTATAAGGCAAGAAATCCCACTTATTAAACCTGACAGGGCACACCTGTGAAGTGAAAACCATTTCAGGTGACTACCTCTTGAAGCTCATCAAGAGAATGCCAAGATTGTGCAAAGCAGTAATCAAAGCAAAAGGTGGCTACTTTGAAGAACCTAGAATATAAGACATATTTTCAGTTGTTTCACACTTTTTTGTTAAGTATATAATTCCACATGTGTTAATTCATAGTTTTGATGCCTTCAGTGTGAATCTACAATTTTTATAGTCATGAAAATACAGAAAACTCTTGGAATGAGAAGGTGTGTCCAAACTTTTGGTCTGTACTGTATGTCAGTGAATTAAACCAAGTCCTGGGACATGACAATAAGTAACATGTGATCTTTATTCTGCTGGTCAGTACGATTACAGCGATACCCAATTTATATTGTTTGTTTATGTGTTACTAATTTTCCAGAACAAAAATCCATTTGGGGATATAAATGAATTATTTTTGCATCACCATCTTCTGAGAGGCGTAACATTTTTATTTTTCGGCTGACAGTTGGTTGAGGGCTTATTTTTTGCGGATCTACCTGTGCTTTTTATTGGTACTCTTTTGGGGTACATGTGACTTTTTGATCACTTTTTATAGCAAGATGGTGAAAAATAATCATTTCTGGCGTTTTTTTTTTCAGTTTTTTTTTTCCCCCCGACGTTCACTGGGCAGGTGAAATAATGTTTCAGTTTTATTGTACAGATTGTTACGGATGCGGCGATACCAAATATGTATTGTTTTTATTTTTAAGGGTTTTCTTTTATATATTTCATTTTAAATAGGAAAGGGGCATTTTGGGACTTTATTAATTTTTTTTCATACACTTCTTTTTTTTCCAAATTTTTGTTACTGAATAGTGATGTTCCACTAGGGGACCTAAACCAGTGATGGTCTGATCGCTGGTTCCGTACTGTAGACTGCAATACACGAGTATACATGTGTCTATAGAGGAAGTCCCAGCAGGACCAACCAGGTACTGGGGGCTTGTAGCAGCCCGGGGTCACTGGCCAGACCCTGGGCTGCAGAAAATATCGGCACCCCCCGATCTCGCCGAGGGGGGGCAATAACATGGCGGAACCCCTTGGATGCCGCTGTCATGGGGTTAAAATCCCCAATTGGAGCTCAAGTCCAACCAGGGGTTATGGAACAGGGTGTAAGCTGTCAGTTACAGCTAACTCCCGCTTCCGATGCCACAGAAGGTCACAGGCGTAATAGTATGCCCGTGTGCACCAAGTACCTTGACCCTGGGACGTAATATTACGTCCAGGGTCGCTAAGGGGTTAAAGGGATATTATGTTGGCGGCTAGGAATCAGAGGTGAACCATGCTGAGGACAGAGATTTAAAGGAATGCTATGCTGAGGACTAGTAATGAGAAGGGAACCAAGCTAAGGACCACAATTTAAAGGGATTCTGTGCTAGGAACGAGGAATGAGAGGGGGAAACATGCTGGGGACCAAGATTTAGAAAGATGCCATGCTGGGGACCAAGATTTAGAAAGATGCCATGCTGGGGACCAAGAATGATGGGACCATCTTGAACTAGGAAATGTGAAGGTCACAAGTGGAGTAAAAAAGAGTTGGGACCCCTTATGGTTATGTATGTAGGTTGGAGTGACTTGTGTACGGTCCCATGACTGTTTTATTAGTCCTGGTCTAGGCCTGGTTCTATGTAAAATGCTGATGTGATACCTGGTTCTGTGAAATACACGCTGTAGAATAAAATCATGATTATTTGCGAACATGCTAACACTTTGACCTGAATTCTGTATACTTTTTTAATTTGAAGACCACCCCAATAAGATCTTTTTTCTGTGCAAATTTGGGTGGTGACTCAGAGGTTTCACTGTATTATAAATTTTACATGGTAGTAGGTTTTACTCAGGAAGTGGTCAGTTGTTTCATATCCCATTACCAAAATATTAGTAAAATATGGTAAGTTAAATGAAGACAGCATTGTGTGTAAGATATGGAGTATGGTCATTACATTACCTGTGTATCTATAGCTTCATTTAACTCAATGAATGAGATTTTCTGAAAACAAAAAACAAACACTTTTCCATTCTCCATCTGTTAAAATTTCTAAAATACATTTTAATGAATATCTGGCCAAATGGCATCTGGCTTACAAAGCAAAATGCATAACATATACTGTATATAGATTTCCTCTAGTCTCAGGGTTCCCATATGTGAGAATGGGTAATTGGTTAAATTTACTACATTCATACTGTATAAATGCAAAAAATGGCAGTGCTGGTTTTTATTGTGTTTTTCTTTGTAACAGATAATATCCACTTTACTTACTTTCAGACATCTATATTTGTACTAATCGCAGCTGCAGACATATGAACCAACTGGACCTATTACCCCTTGTGGTTCGCATAAGGTTGAAGTGCATATATTTCCCACTTTGTTCTTGTGATTTAAACAGACATATATTTCTGTACCTCAGTAAGTGGTTATATGTCAGAACAATGCCAGCTTTTTTACACTCAAAGCAGTGTAAGACTTTTTTCAAATCTCAGTCAGTGGATATCCCAGCAGAGATTGGTTTGTCATATAATAGACACAAATGGATCCCAATCGAAACCTTGAACTATAATGGGGTCCACTGGGTTTCCATTATGATGTCTGTCAAATTTTCTGTAGTTTTTGACACATAGCCTTAGAATGACTGGTATGAAAAAGACAGAAGAAAAGTTTAATTTTTTCTGGGGTGCAGGTTGTTTTTGATGCTGATGACCTATCTTTAAAATAGTTCCTCAGTATCAGATAGGTAGGGCGCTGACACCTGGATCCTGCACCGATAAACTGAACAGCTGATTGATGCAGGGCCCTGAAGTTAGATGGTCTGATAACCGGTTTACCAGTCTGATAAGCTATCCTGAGGATAGTTCATCACTATCAAAAATTACTCTGACGGGTAAACCTCTTTAAATGTACTGTATGTACTAAGTATTAAGCAAATCAATTCCAGCAAAAATGGGGGTTAATTCCAGGAATGGACCTGACTTCTATTAATCGCTAAAAAACTGTTCTTGCCATCTTGTGTTGTCATCTCTACGTAGCATTTTCAGGGTGGCCACATGGTAATTTTTTTACTCAAAATAGGCTAAAAACAGGGTCTTAGATGAATGCTAATTGAAGCAAACAGGAGTTGACACGTTGCAATGACCTCATCTTATCATTTGTGGCATATCCTAGTCAAATGCCAGCAATTGCTATACAGAAACACCTTTGAGGGTCACATTTTTAAGTTGCAAGTACTCTCTTACTTTAAGACTCCTGCTGCATGGAATATGGTATATGTTACAAATATAAAGAATATAATTAATTAATTTAATGCAAAAACAATATTGTAGGTATAATTACATTTCTTTATTCCCCTTTTATCTTGATCTAAATTCTTCCTGCAGATTATATACAGCCCTCCATAGTACTGATTGTCTGCTCTCATCTTTAAGAAGCCAGCTCATTGACCTGAACAATGAATCAATCTTTAACAGCAACGAGACCTTAACATTAACCTAATCATGTACAAAAAGGAAGAAAGAAAAATTTAAGTTGTCTTGAAGAGCAGCATCACCATGGCAGCCGTCATCTTTTACAAACTGCCCATCACAACAGACACCAAATATTGTTAACCCTTATTATGTACCTGTGACAGTTACACAGTTTTCTATTTTGAGTCTATTTTACCCAGAGTCTCTTGATTCTATTTTTATATTTTTTAGTTGGTCACATAGAGGCAGTATATAAACCTTAAGAATCAAAGGGTTATCTCATAGATAGTCATATGAAAAAGTTTGGGCACCCCTATTAATCTTAATCATTTTTAGTTCTAAATATTTGGGTGTTTGCAACAGCCCTTTCAATTTGATATATCTAATAACTGATGGACACAGTAATATTTCAGGATTGAAATGAGGTTTATTGTACTAACAGAAAATGTGCAATATGCATTAAACCAAAATTTGACCGTTGCAAAAGTATGGGCACCTCAACAGAAAAGTGACATTAATATTTAGTAGATCCTCCTTTTGCAAAAATAACAGCCTCTAGTCGCTTCCTGTAGCTTTTAATCAGTTCCTGGATCCTGGATGAAGGTATTTTTGACCATTCCTCTTTACAAAACAATTCCAGTTCAGTTAAGTTTGATGGTCGCCAAGCATGGACAGCCCGCTTCAAATTATCCCACAGATGTTCAATGATATTCAGGTCTGGGGACTGGGATGGCCATTCCAGAACATTGTAATTGTTCCTCTGCATGAATGCCCGAGTAGATTTGGAGCTGTGTTTTGGATCATTGTCTTGCTGAAATATCCATCCCCGGCGTAACTTCAAATTCGTCACTGATTCTTGTACATTATTCTCAAGAATCTGCTGATACTGAGTTGAATCCATGCGACCCTCAACTTTAACAAGATTCCCGGCGCCGGCATTGGCCACACAGCCCCAAAGCATGATGTAACCTCTACCAAATTTTACAGTGGGTAGCAAGTGTTTTTCTTGGAATGCTGTGTTTTTTTGACGCCATGCATAACGCCTTTTTGTATGACCAAACAACTCAATCTTTGTTTCATCAGTCCACAGGACCTTCTTCCAAAATGAAGCTGGCTTGTCCAAATGTGCTTTTGCATACCTCAGGCGACTCTGTTTGTGGCGTGCTTTCAGAAACGGCTTCTTTCGCATCACTCTCCCATACAGCTTCTCCTTGTGCAAAGTGTGCTGTATTGTTGACCGATGCACAGTGACACCATCTGCAGCAAGATGATGCTGCAGCTCTTTGGAGGTGGTCTGTGGATTGTCCTTGACTGTTCTCACCATTCTTCTTCTCTGCCTTTCTGATATTTTTCTTGGCCTGCCACTTCTGGGCTTAACAAGAACTGTCCCTGTGGTCTTCCATCTCCTTACTATGTTCCTCACAGTGGAAACTGACAGGTTAAATCTCTGAGACAACTTTTTGTATCCTTCCCCTGAACAACTATGTTGAACAATCTTTGTTTTCAGATCATGTGAGAGTTGTTTTGAGGAGCCCATGATGCCACTCTTCAGAGGAGATTCAAATAGGAGAACAACTTGCAATTGGCCACCTTAAATACCTTTTCTCATGATTGGATACACCTGGCTATGAAGTTCAAAGCTCAGTGAGGTTACAAAACCAATTTTGTGCTTCAGTAAGTCAGTAAAAATTAGTTAGGAGTATTCAAATCAATAAAATGATAAGGGTACCCAAATTTTTGCACCGGTCAAATTTTGGTTTAATGCATATTGCACATTTTCTGTTAGTACAATAAACCTCATTTCAATCCTGAAATATTACTGTGTCCATCAGTTATTAGATATATCAAATTGAAATGGCTGTTGCAAACACCCAAATATTTAGAACTAAATATGATTAAGATTAATAGGAGTGCCCAAACTTTTTCATATGACTGTGTATATATATATATATATATATATATATATATATATATATATATATATCTTCGTAGATAAAGGTCCCTGGCCTGCAACTCTCACCATAAGTCAGAAGGAAAAGGTGTATCTAAATGGCTGCCATTTTAAAAACCAAAGCCAAAACTGTGGGAATCAGTTGATGAACCCAGCAGGTCTAATCTTAAAGGTTTTTTTCTAGGACATACACTTTGGATAAGTCATCAATATCTGATTGGTGGGGCTGTTTGAAGAGGCCACTATGCTCTCAAGCCCTGAGGCCTCTTTCCTGTGCCAATGATGTCATGTTAATTGGTCACATGGTACAGTAGCAAGTCAGTCCCTTTCAAGTGAAAGGGGCTGAGATACAATGCCAAGCACATTCTCTATGGAATGTACAGCACTGTTCTGGGTTTTCAGTGAAGAGCCTGCAGAGCTCACCTGAACACTGTGAAGTCTTGAACCTGTTGATCTGTGTGGAGGTACCTGGTGTTGGAGCCTCCAATTACATATGAATGACCTATCCTTAGGAGTCTTGGAAAACCCCTTTAAGAATAGCATGCATGCATCAATATAAAAGGTTGATTTGCCATGTTAATTTGGTATCACACTAATAATGGTTTTACAATGTGCCTGTGCGTTGTCCATTTTAGGCATTACATAATGCTACTTAGTGAGTTTTCAACATATTGCTCAGTTTGCCAAAGGAATGATGATGCGAGGATTGATATTATATAATAAGTCATGTGAGTGGTGTTCTCCTTCTGCCTTTCTCATTTAGTGGTACAATTTACTCTGCTAATTTGGTTGCCACTATAACGGCTCATGGAGACTGACATGTATGACATTGATATTACATGGGGCCAAACTGCTCCTTAGTATGTATCTGGATGTCATGCAATGCTGCACTGACACTTTTGTACAGAAGTATTTTTTCCTGGAACCAATTTTCTAGAGGAGAATACTTCCATACTGTACATAAATGACAGCATTTTTTTTTTCATATTAGAATTAAAACTGGAAGAGAATAAACTCTATATGTGCCACATGTGATTGGATGCATACATAGGTACAGAGGAGGCCCTATGTACATGTATGGCAGCCCTGTTATGACGCAATACATCTCGTCTGGGAGAACCACGTGCCCTTCTTTGTGACATTGACGCTACATGTGCAGACCATGCTCCCTTTTCAGACATGACTGGCACATAAAGTGGCTGAGTCATATACAAAATCAACTGCTTCCCCGGCAGTGCGAGAGATTTACTTGAACATCCTTTTTTTTGGTAGCCACCCAGAGCTTCTGGCCTAAACTTTAGGGCAAGATAATGTTATAACACAGAATAACCTTGCAGCTCTACTAACATAATACTTATCATCCTCACTACATTATGTATGAAGCATAGCCCATTCTTATCCAGAGGTGCATTCCCAATTCTGCTGGTTACTGAGCGCTAACATCTAATGTGACAAAGTTCTGTTTCTTTACAACTGTGATAGGGATCACTATATATATATATATATTGTAAACCGATGACTGGAAAAATATTGGAAGGGATGTAAATCTCACCCAGGTTGCTCAGATGGGTGAGATGACGGAAATCCAGAAAGTTTGCTCTCAGCAGACAACTATGTTTGCTGAGCATTATTTAAGTGCTGTGCACTGGGCAGGATTTTTTATGGAATGGCGGGTAGGTTGGTAGTGGGACCTGCCATTCCCATCCCCTCCAGTCCACACCTTGTGGACACTCCTGGAAGAAACCCAGCTGACTGGGATCTCCTCATTAAGGGGATATAAGAAGTCTGCTAGGAGAGCAGACTGTGGCAGAGCTTGGCTGGAAAGCCACAAAGAAAGTGGCTACTGCTGGAAGACAATCTGACTTTTGAACTTGTTCCTATTCTAGGTGAGGTAACCTATTTCTGTTCAGTTAGAGCCCAGACGGGCAGGTATTTATTTTTTCGGTTTCTGTTATGTTGCATGTACCAAGGAGTGTTTTGAGTGAATAAAACTCAATACTTGGACTAATAGCTTGGAGTCTGTGTTCATGTCAGCCCACCCAGCACCCCAGATCCTGACTATATATATATATATATATATATATATATATATATATATATATATATATATATAGTGAGAAGGTGACAGGTAAAGTTCTGGACACTATATCTCTCCCAGATTCCTCACTTATGTGTGGTAAGTGAGCTTACAACACTGATGTCTGTAGCAAAACTCAGCTGTGAGAAGGCCTATTAACTGTTTCCTGTCCTACAGCAGGAAGGAGCCTTCAAGCACAGGTGGGAGCTTGGCCTCATTAAACGGCCCATAAAAGGTTGTCAAGACCTCAGTCCTGGGCAGTTCCTGGGGAGAGAGGAGTAGGTTCTGTTCTAAGACCCTGATATCTGGTGAGAGATCAGTGTGAACTGTGGCCTTTATCTTTTGCCCTGTGTATTAACCGTGTGGCTGAAGCAAGCCACACATATGAGGGCCTCTTTGTATAGTTAGTTGCTCAGACGAGCAGGATTTCTGTTATTTTTTGCCTGACTGTTAAGGCTTATTTTGTTTTGCTGTTTGGAAAAATAAAGCACAGGGTAAAACCTGTTTGTACCTGACTTTTTGTGTCTGTCTCTGACTGTCTGGGTCCGCTGCTGCTACCACTGAGCGAATCCTCCCACATATATATATATATATATATATATATATATATATATATATATAGTACAGACCAAAAGTTTGGACACACCTTCTCATTCCAATAGTTTTCTGTATTTTCATGACTATAAAAATTGTAGATTCACACTGAAGTCATCAAAACTATGAATTAACACATGTGGAATTATATACTTAACAAAAAAGTGTGAAACAACTGAAAATATGTCTTATATTCTAGGTTCTTCAAAGTAGCCACCTTTTGCTTTGATTACTGCTTTGCACACTCTTGGCATTCTCTTGATGAGCTTCAAGAGGTAGTCACCTGAAATGGTTTTCACTTCACAGGTGTGCCCTGTCAGGTTTAATAAGTGGGATTTCTTGCCTTATAAATGGGGTTGGGACCATCAGTTGTGGTGTTCAGAAGTCAGGTGGATACACAGCTGATAATCCTACTGAATGGAGTGTTCGAATTTGTATTATGGCAAGAAAAAAGCAGCTAAGTAAAGAAAAATGAGTGGCCATCATTACTTTAAGAAATGAAGGTTAGTCAGTCCGAAAAATTGGGAAAACTTTGAAAGTGTCCCCAAGTGCGGTGGCCAAAACCATCAAGCGCTACAAAGAAACTGGCTCACATGAGGACCACCCCAGGAAAGGAAGACCAAGAGTCACCTCTGCTGCGGAGGATAAGTTCATCCGAGTCACCAGCCTCAGAAATCGCAGGTTAACAGCAGCTCAGATTAGAGACCAGGTCAATGCCACACAGAGTTCTAGCAGCAGACACATCTCTACAACAACTGTTAAGAGGAGACTGTGTGCAGCAGGCCTTCATGGTAAAATAGCTGCTAGGAAACCACTGCTAAGGACAGGCAACAAGCAGAAGAGACTTGTTTGGGCTAAAGAACACAAGGAATGGACATTAGACCTGTGGAAATCTGTGCTTTGGTCTGATGAGTCCAAATTTGAGATCTTTGGTTCCAACCACCGTGTCTTTGTGCGACGCAGAAAAGGTGAACGAATGGATTCTACATGCCTGGTTCCCACCATGAAGCATGGAGGAGGAGGTGTGATGGTGTTTTGCTGGTGACACTGCTGGGGATTTATTCAGAATTGAAGGAATACTGAACCAGCATGGTTACCACAGCATCTTGCAGCGGCATGCTATTCCATCCGGTTTGCGTTTAGTTGGACCATCATTTATTTTTCAACAGGACAATGACCCCAAACACACCTCCAGACTGTGTGGGCTATTTGACCAAGAAGGAGAATGATGGGGTGCAACGCCAGATGACCTGGCCTCCACAGTCACCAGACCTGAACCCAATCGAGATGGTTTGGGGTGAGCTGGACCGCAGAGTGAAGGCAAAAGGGCCAACAAGTGCTAAGCATCTCTGGGAACTCCTTCAAGACTGTTGGAAGACCATTTCAGGTGACTACCTCTAGAAGCTCATCAAGAGAATACCAAGAGTGTGCAAAGCAGTAATCAAAGCAAAAGGCTACTTTGAAGAACCTACAATATAAGACATATTTTCAGTTCTTTCACACTTTTTTGTTAAGTATATAATTCCACATGTGTTAATTCATAGCTTTGATGCCTTCAGTGTGAATCTACAATTTTTATAGTCATGAAAATACAGAAAACTCTTGGAATGAGGTGTGTCCAAACTTTTGGTCTGTACTGTATATATATGTCTTTACATCGAATACACAATAATTTAATATATTATATTATAATTATAATGATCTCAGTAGCAACTACTGTATCTGAAAAACCTGAGTTTGGCACTGTCATGATATCAATATGTGCTATAAATAGAACTGCAGGTGAAAAAATGTTCAGATTTACTATGAAACTTCCATGATTTCATTTCCACATTTCTTTACATATTAAGTTATCATGGAGCTGACAGACCCTCTTACAGATACATGTTGATAGGATAGATGTAAAAACAAAACAAAAAACTGTAGTTCTGAAGTCTAATAAGCAAATCTTATGGAGAAAATGCTAATTGAAATCATCAAGCCTTTTACATGAAATGTACATAAATATATTAATACTTCTTTATATTATATTTGATTATTGACATCATTGCAGTCTGCTCTAAAAGTCAAGTCTAGTTAGTATAGCAAATTTAAAATTTTTATGTTGTGAATACAAATTTATGCCTGAAAGAGATATAGTAATAAAATATTAAAGATCTATAACATTGTTTAATCATAAAATATGAACATTTGATTAATCCATGACTTGCTAGAGGTCCAAGCTAATGATTTAATAATTAAACATTACCAGAACATCTTAGTTGAAAATATTCTCATCTTGTTAGATAACTATCATATCCCCACAGTATTTCTTTTTACGACAGCTAACAATATAGCCATGAAAAATCCTTTTGTCTGCATCTGGCAGCACTAAACTGGTGATAGTCATGCTTTATACAGCTCATCAGATTCATTTTTTTTTTCTGGCGACTTAAAGTGGAACTGTGAAGTTTTATGCTGCTCCATCTGAGTGATAGGTTTACTATATACAGTGGGGGGAAAAAAAGTATTTAGTCAGCCACCAATTGTGCAAGTTCTCCCACTTAAAAAGATGAGAGGCCTGTAATTGTCATCATAGGTAGACCACAACTATGAGAGACAAAATGAGAAAACATATCTAGAAAATCACATTGTCTGATTTTTTTTTTTTTAAGAATTTATTTGCAAATTATGGTGGAAAATAAGTATTTGGTCAATAACAAAAGTTCATCTCAATACTTTGTTATATATCCTTTGTTGGCAATGACAGAGGTCAAACGTTTTCTGTAAGTCTTCACAAGGTTGGCATACACTGTTGCTGGTATGTTGGCCCATTCCTCCATGCAGATCTCCTCTAGAGCAGTGATGTTTTGGGGCTGTCGCTGGGCAACACGGACTTTCAACTCCCTCCAAAGGTTTTCTATGGGGTTGAGATCTGGAGACTGGCTAGGCCACTCCAGGACCTTGAAATGCTTCTTACGAAGCCACTCCTTCATTACCCTGGCGGTGTGCTTGGGATCATTGTCATGCTGAAAGACCCAGCCACGTTTCATCTTCAATGCCCTTACTGATGGAAGGAAGTTTGCACTCAAAATCTCACGATACATGGCCCCATTCTTTCTTTCATGTAAACAGATCAGTCGTCCTGGTCCCTTTGCAGAGAAACAGCCCCAAAGCATGATGTTGCCACCCCCATGCTTCACAGTAGGTATGGTGTTCTTTGGATGCAAGTCAGCATTCACTCTCCTCCAAACACGATGAGTTGTGTTTCTACCAAACAGTTCTACTTTGGTTTCATCTGACCATATGACATTCTCCCAATACTCTTCTGGAACATCCAAATGCTCTCTAGGAAACTTCAGATGGGCCCGGATATGTACTGGCTTAAGCAGGCGGACAAGTCTGACACTGCAGGATCCCTGGCGGCGTAGTGTGTTACTGACGGTAGCCTTTGTTACGTTAGTCCCAGCTTTCTGCAGGTCATTCACTAGGTCCTCTCGTGTGGTTCTGGGATTATTTCTCTCCGTTCTTGTGATCATTTTGGATCGAGGGAGATTATCAGTGGATTTGTATGTCTTCCGTTTTCTAATTATTGCTCCCACAGTTGATTTCTTCACACCAAGCTGCTTGCCTATTGCAGATTCAGTCTTCCCAGCCTGGTTTAGGTCTACAATTTTTGTTTCTGGTGTCCTTCCACAGCTCTTTGGTCTTCACCATAGCGGAGTTTGGAGTGTGACTGTTTGAGGTTGTGGACAAGTGTCTTTTATACTGATAACAATTTCAAACAGGTGCCATTACTACAGGTAATGAATGGAGGACAGAGGAGCTTCTTAACCCTTTCCCGACATCCGCTGTAATAGTACGGCGGATGCCGGGTGTTTAAAGATGGCGGCCGCTCGGGAGTCGTGTGGCCACCATAGCCGTCGGGTCTTTGCTGTTTTATACAGCAAAGACCTGGCGCTAATGCCAGCGATCGGTGCCTTTATTGATCGTGGGCATTAACCCCTCTGGCGTCTCACTCAAAGCTGACCGAGGCGCCATATTGCCGGAGGCGCACGGGCGCCGCCAATTTCCCGGGGATCGCCGGCACCCGGAGCAAGTTCCGGGGCCGGCGTCTCGTTGTTATGACAGCCGGGAGCTTTGTGAAGGTTCCCAGGCCTGTCTTTCATTAACTTCTATAGCAGGCTACTCTATGTAGCCTGCAATAGAAGCGCCATTTTTTTTGCAATGCATTAGCATTGTAATGCATTGCATTAGTGATCAGAGCCCCTGGAGTTCAAGACCCATAGGGGGTCTAATAAATGCAAAATAAAAAAAAATATATAAAAAAAATTAAAAATATTAAAAGTTCAAATCACCCCCCTTTCCCTAGAACACATATAAAAGTAGTTAAATATTGTGAAACACATACACATTAGATATCCCTGTGTCCAAAAACGCCTGGTCTACAAATCTATAGAAATATTTTTCCCATATGGTAAACGCCGTAGTGGGAAATAAAATAAAGTGCCAAACCGCCGTTTTTTTCACTGTTTTGCCTCTGATAAAAATTTGAAGAAAAAGTGATCAAATAGCAATAGTAATTCCCCCAAAATGGTATAACTAAAAAGTACACCTGGTCCTGCAAAAAAAGGTGCCCTATACATCCTCGTACATGGAAGTATAAAAAAGTTACGGGTGTCAGAATATGGCAACTGTAAAAAAAATATATATTTTTGCACAGTTTTGGATTTTTAAGGGGTTAAAATGTCAATAAAACCATATAAATTTGGCATCTCCTTAATCGTACCGAAACATAGAATACAGGTGACATGTCATTTTGGCTGTAGAGTGAACACCCTAAAAACAAAGCCTGTAAGAAAGTCGCACAAATGTACTTTTTCTTCAAATCCACAACATTCTGAATTTTTTTCCAGCTTCCCAGTACATTGTACAGAATAATAAAGGGGAGCATCATGAAAAAAAAATTTGTCCCGTAAACATTAAGACCTCATATGGCTCTGAGAACTGAAAAATAAAAAAGTTATTGGGTTTGGAAGGGGGGGGGAGTCAAAAACGAAAATTGAAAAATGTCACCGGCGGGAAGGAGTTAAAGAAGAAGTTACAGGTCTGTGTGAGCCAGAAATCTTGCTTGTTTGTAGGTGACCAAATCCTTATTTTCCACCATAATTTGCAAATAAATTCTTAAAAAATCAGACAATGTGATTTTCTAGATATGTTTTCTCATTTTGTCTCTCGTAGTTGAGGTCTACCTATGATGTCAATTACAGGCCTCTCTCATCTTCTTAAGTGGGAGAACTTGCACAATTGGTGACTGACTAAATACTTTTTATCCCCACTGTATGATTTACAGCAGCGTTTGAGATTAAAGCAGAGTAAATCCTACAGGATTCCTAGGAGAGACAGTCCCACCAACCTCACCCCCACAATATGATTGACAAGTTCCCTGTCTCAATGCTTATACACAAAAGGCAGCCAATCACTGTGTGTAGTGCGGTAAGCAGAACGTTTACAGATTTTCAAACACTGTCAATAGTGGTAAAATTTGTGGTCTTCCCTCCTTCCCAATGTATGTTAGTTTCCTGTCCTGTGGCCCCCACACACTGTATATATGATATCCAGTGCTCTCCACATACTATAATGCTCCACATTGTATATTATGCTCCACAGTGCCCCCCACAGTATAATGCTTTACAGTGGCCCCACACAACATAAAATGTTCTCCTGAGCCCCTTCCACAGTATAATGTTCCACAGTGGCCCCACACAGTATAATAAGCTCTCCAGAGCCCACCACAGTAAAATGCTCCACAGTGGCCCTACACAGTATAATATTCTTACCAGCAGCCCCACATAGTATAATATACTTCCCAGAACCCCCCCCCAGTATGATACTGAGAGCCCACACAGTATAATGCTCCACACTACTCTCTCAATATAATGCTCCACAGTGACCCCATACAGTATAATAGACTCCCCCCAGTGTAATTCTCCACAATGACCCTACACAGTATAATAGGCTCCCCACAGTACTGTCCTCACAGTGGGCTTCTTTCCTTCTCGATGTATTTTACAGCTTCCTGGCCTGTGGTCCTCACACAGTATATATAATGCTCCCCAGTGCTCTCCACACAGTATAAGGCTCCTCATCCCCCACACAGTATGCTTCACATTGTATATTATGTGCCCCCTACAGTATAATGCTCTACAGTGGCCCCACACAGTATAACATGCTCCCCAGAGACCAACCCCACCACAGTATGATGATCCACAGTGGCCCCACACAGTATAATATGCTCCCCAGCAACCCCACATGGTATAATATACTACCCAGAGCCCCTAGTATAATGCTACTGAAAACCCACACACAATTTAATGCTCCACAGTTGCCCCCACACAGTATAATAGGCTCCCCACAGTACCCTCTCAGTGTAATGCTCCACAGTGGCCCTCCAGTGGCCCTCCAGTACAATGTTCCACTTTGTCCCCACACAGTATAATATGCTCTCAAGAGACCCCAGTATAATGCTCCTCACAGTGCCCCCCAATATAATGTTCCACATTGGCCCCTGAGCCCCTCCCCCAGTATAATGCTCCACAGTGACTCAACACAATACAATATGCTCCCAAGAACCTCAAGCCGCTTTAGGGAAACCTCTGGAAATTAGTTTTGACGAATATTCATGAGGTTCAGTCCCCTAGTTTGTTTTTCCCATTACAGGCCCCCACATGGTATAACGCTTGCTTTACATGAGTGAAATACAGCCAATATAAACATGTCTGTTTATTGATACACTGTTTTACACAGCCATCAAATAAAACATACAACACGTTGGAATACTAATGCAACTTTCTTGAAATCTGAAGCCATCTTATGTCTGTCACAAAATAAACAAACAAAATGTGGTATGATTGTGTGAACAAGTCCAAACTTGCACTGAACTGGTTAAATGTCATTGTTGATTTGAGCCTGTGAATCATCAAACATTTAGTTTCACATGAAGAATTTAACTATTTTGCTGCTGTGAATTAATATAACTTATAGATGTGAGGCTAATAAATCTGCTAAAAATGTCTAACTAAACATGGCCTTAAATGTTGGAAAAGACTTAGAAACACACAAAGATGAAGATATTCCTTTGATGTTAAGACTTTCTATGGTCAATACAGGAACCTAGAAAGTTCAAATTCCCCCCAATTCTGCCTCTCATTGGGGGTCATTTATCAAGCCACTTGCACTTATTTTCTTTTAATTGAGCCTGTTTTTTTAGGTTTTACTGTGTGCCCAGGATTTATCATGTGTTTGTCTATATTGAAGGTTTTTATACGAGTTTCGTCACTTTGCTTTTTTGTCAGGGAATCTGGAGTGTTTTGTGGTTTTCTGGAGTAACATTTTACGTTGCATTTATGAAATGCTCTTTTTTTCAAAAAGGTACAAAAAAAGGGGCAACTGCACTCCAGTACATGGGTAGAGATCTGACAGCATTGAAATCACAAGTTCCATTAGGTGAATTTTGCACAAAATTTATGATGCAATTGCACCTTTTTAGTAAATTAGGTGCAGGGAAGGCATAAATAAGCACATGCAAAATTAAGGTCCAAAAACGCAAATGTACAGTACTTGGGCAACATAAGACAGTCATGTCACACAGCCTTGGTATCACAATTCCATGTGTTGCATTTTGCACAATATTACACATGTATGCCTTTTAAAACAGTAGGCACAATGTTGTACGTGTTGCCTTGAGGGGGGGGGGGGGAGGGCCCCTTGGGGGCATGGTACTTTTATAAACAAAAAAAAAGGTGCACCTCAAAAAAATAACACATGCACAACATTTAACAGGAGGGATCAGTAATTCTTGCTGTTATCTGTTTGCTATCAATAGACACCACAGTGGATGAATATTGACTTCAGTTCATGGTACAAACATAGAGTGACAGAACTGGCATGAATATTAAGTCCAAATTGAGAGTTTGAATTTCTGCATAAATTTAACTCCATTGTTTTCTTTCCCCCTGTGCAGATAAAACCATAACCCGCAAATCTTCAATAGAGTGGTTTTCCTCCGGAGAAATGTGCGGCCACTGGGAGATCGGTTCTGCTGTTATTAATGGTGGATCTGTGTGAGTTCATTCGTTGACTGAGTCTCTGCCCTGTTTCCCCCACATAGAGGCCTGTGGTGGGACATTGCACACACATTATGAGGTACACCACATTGGAAGACCTGCAGGAGCAATGTCCCCCTAAGGACTGTGTGTGGGGGGTGGGGGGGGATGCTGCTTGCACCGTACTGTGGATAGTAATTTTTGGGATGTGCTCAGGTCATGCACCTTTTATGTAGGCAAGGTGAGGTGCCAATGCGCTTTTTGGGCCTTCGGGCCGGACGATAGTGCGCCTCAGGTTTGGGGTGCGAAAGGAGAGGAGGGGGGGACTGGAAATATGTCCTTGAGTCTGTTGTCCCTATGTAGTACAGGTTGGAGCTCCTTGGCAATCCTTCGTAGGATCTCCAGTTGTGGGTTGTAGGTGACAACTAGGGGCACTCGGGCTTCTTTCTGGGTCTCTCTATATGTGAGCAGACTGTCTCTGTTAATGCCTCTTTTTTATTGTCTGTCACTTTTGGTTTGTACCCCAATCTGAGAAATTTCGTCCTCAGATCCAGGAGGTGCTTGTCCAGGTCTGTTTTGTCGGGGCAAATACGATTGTATCGTATAGCCTGGCTGTAGATTATAGATTGTCTTGTGTGCTTGGGGTGGAAGCTGTCGTTTCTCAGGTAGGCCGTTCTGTTTGTGGGTTTGTGGTGATATCGATGTGAGTAGCCGGTGGTCTTTAATGTATATTGTGGTATCCAGAAAGTGAACTTCACTCCCTGAATAGCTAAGTTTAAGGTTGATGGTCGGGTGAAAGTCATTGAAGTCATTATGGAATTGAAGTAGGGCCTCCTCACCTGCAGTCCAGATGACAAGGATATCATCGATATAACGAAGGTAAATCATAGGTTTGGTGGCGCATGTTGATAAATATGTTCCTTCCATTTCTGCCATAAAGAGATTTGCATATTGGGGTGCACATCTGGTCCCCATTGAAGTTCCCATTCGCTGTAGATATAGATCCTCTCCAAAGGTAAAATGGTTGTGGCTAAGGATGAATTGTATGAGCTGCGTTACTGGTTCTGTTGGGAGGTTTTGTTTTGCCAGGTGTACCCGACATGCTGCAACTCCATCCTTGTGGGGAATGTTAGTATACAGGGATTCCACATCCATGGTGGCCAAAATGGTACCCTCAGGTAGAGGGCCCAGGGCATTCAGTTTGTTAAGAAGGTCAGTGGTGTCCTGGATATAGCTTGGGTGGCCCTTTAAAAGGGTTTTTGGAAATTTTCCTACCCAACCTGAGATGTTTTCTGTCAGTGTCCCAATGCCAGAAATGATAGGCCTCCCAGGGTTGCCATCTTTGTGTATCTTTGGGAGCATATAGAAGCAGCCCGGCCCCTGGGATCTTGGGGGATAAGTCCTTTTACCTGATTCTGGATCTGGACTGGAAACTCCTTGATCATACTCTTTAGTTCTTTCATATAGGCCTCTGTGGGATCACTTCCAAGTTTGGAGTAATGGATGGGATTTGACAGTTGCCTGCTTTGCTTCCTGGATATAGTCTGAGGTATTCATTATGACTATTGCGCCCCCTTTGTCAGCTGGTTTTATTATTATATCTTGATTTTCTTTCAGTGATGTAATAGCCTTCTGTTCCTGCAGGGTTAGGTTATGCACCTGTTTCTTTTGTTTCTCTAGGATTTCTGATTTTACTTTGCTTCTGAAACGGTCAATATATTTATCCAGTGCTGCATTAGCTCCAGGGCGTGGGGTCCAGGTAGATTTTTTGGTAGGATTCCTTATGGGCTGTTCCATCTCAGAGTCACTGCTGTATGGAGGGTCTTTGTCATAAAAATATTCCCTTAATCTCATTTTTCTGAAAAACTCCTCCATATCATTGCAGAGTTGGATATGGTCAGTGTGTGCCGAGGGGCAGAAGGAGAGACCTTTGGAGAGAACTGACATTTCGTGTTTGTTTGGCTCATAAGAGGAAAGATTCACAACACAGCTTTGCTGAGCTGGGCTAGTACTTGCGGTTGTAGTAATGAGGGGCCTTTTTGTCTCAGTCTGTGGAGCTTTTCTTTTTTTTTTTAAGGCTGGAGCTCCTGAATTTCTTTTTTTTTTTAAAAAAAATATCCTAAATTTCCAGTAGTATGTGTGGAGTCTGGCCTTCATTTCCTCTGTGTCATTAGCCAGTGATGATTTCAGGGCCTGTATCTCCTCTCCTCCTGTGTTCTGTGTTTTTTGTTGTTATAGGAAATTTTTATCATATTGTTCCGCAGCCTTTCAGATGTCCGAATACATAGTTGTTCTGCATATCGGCTGTTGTAGGTGTTCCGGGTTGGGTTACGTAAATTGAAGCCTTTTGGGATGAGTCTCTCCTTTTTGCATTTTGTTAAGAAGAAGATGTCGCTGTTGAGTTGTGCAAGTTTCTTAAGCCGGTTTTTCAGTTCCATTCTTTTGCGGTACATTGTGGTATCTTTCAAGTTGATAGTAGTATAATGTTGTACCGTGTTAGCCATTGAAAGTAGTGGAAGAGTGAAGAAATCAGGCGATACCTTTTAGAGGCTAACTGAGTATATTTATAAGTAAGCTTTCAGGAGTACTCGCTCCCTTCATCAGACATGGTGTGATACAAGAACTGAAAATTAACAGATTTTTATACACATGGTTTTCAAAGCATTTTAGAGTCCTTAAAAAAATTGCAATCTAAGTAGAGAAGTTATTTACAACAGTAGGCACAAAGTGTACATGGTAAAAAAAAAAAGTGCACCTAAAATAACACATGCACAACATTTAACAAGGAAGTGCGCTTATGTCATAAATAGACACCACAGTAAAACTAGTCTACAAAAAGAGGCACCTGTAAAAAAATAATTTCTGCAAAAAAAGTTGCAGATAAATAACCCCATTGGCCCATGGGGTCCGCCGAGTTTCCGCCCGAAAAATGCGCAAAGAAAAGTCATGCTTGCAGGACTTTTCTCTCATTCTTCAAGCGAAATGGGGGACGTAATCCATGAACGGAAAGCGAGCGCTGGGGAGAATCCAGTCATAGGCCAGGTCCCCACATGACGTAAACGCCATGGTGGAAACGCCGCACAAAAAACTGGCGTTTTACAATTCCTGCAAAGTGGAAGCAATTCTAGCGAATCCAATCTCCACATTGCTGGAAAATACGCACAGCGGACACACTGCGATTTCCAAAGCACTTGCGGTTTTGGAAATCACAGCATGGCAGTTATACTTATGGAAACGCCGGCGGTGTCCCTATAGCAGGGGAAGGCAACCTTTTTGTTCGGCGTGTTGATTTCGATTAAAAAAATCAAAGTTGAGGTGCTCAGAGTGCCGGTCAATAATTGTAAGTCTGTCGACCCCCTGCACACGGTATTATGTCCCATAGCGGCCCCTGCACAAGGTATTATGTCCCATAGCGGCCCCTGCACACGGTATTATGTCCCATAATGGCCCTTCACACGGTATTATGTTCCTTAGCGGCCCCTGCACACGGTATTATGTCCCATAACGGCCCCTACACACGGTATTATTTCCCATAGTGGCCCCTGCACACGGTATTATTTCCCATAGTGGCCCCTGCACACAGTATTATGCCCCATAGTGGCCCCTGCACACGGTATTATCCTCCATAGTGGCCCCTACACATGGTATTATCCTCCACAGTGGTCCCTGCACACAGTATAATATTCTAACTTTTATAATATTCCAATTTTCTCTACTCACTAGCTATTATTATACTGTGGGGTCTCTTCAGACCCCAGAGTATAATAAGTGGAGGGCCAAGAGAGATGATAAACATAAAAAACAATGTAACTCACCTTTTCCTGCGCTCTGCAGCCGTTCTGTGCTCTTCAGGCGCTTCTGCATGTATTCAGCGACCGCCAATTGGGTCTCAGGGATCACATTGCGTCATTATGCGTAATGACGTCGGACGTGACCCCTGAGGCCCTGTCAGCGGTCTCTTACGTCAGGCAGAAGTGCCCGAAAAGCACAGAGTGGCTGCGGATCCAGGTAAGGTGAGTTAACTTTATTTTTTATGTTTGATCGCCTCCCCAGGGGCTCCGCTTATTATACTAGGGGGTCTGAAGAGACCCCACAGTATATTAATAGCAGTTTCAGTTTGGTCCGATCGAAACTGCTGGGTGAGGACTCCTTTGCCAGGGAAATAAGCCTCACGTGCCACTCTTGGCACGCGTGCCGGGGGTTGCTGACCCCTGCTCTATAATTACTGTATAAATGAAGCAGAAAAGCGATGCTGGAAAAACTGTGATGGTTTTTCACACAGCACTTTTTTTGCTGTGGGATGCTACATGGGGCCTTAGCCTTAGACACTCAGTCTGAAAACATGCCATATTTATCAGTGGCTGGTGCTTTTAATTGGCTTAGTTTGAGCCAGAATTTTACATCACAATTTTGGCGCATTTTTGATTAACATTTTTTATTTTTGAAAATTGAAATTTTACAAATGTAATTTATAAATTACAAAGTATGAGCCAAAGTAATATAAAGTAAAATAAAAGTAATATAAGCAAACTAAATATTCACAAATGACAACATACACAGATATGTCAAATAGAAAATAAAAGGGTATATAAATGAATAGAGAGAGTATTATAAATATCAGCATTATGAAAATGCAATTAGTAATAACCTTTATTACAGGTAGTTTAACCCCTTAACGACATTGGACGTACTATTACGTCCTGCACGCTTGGTACTTCGCGCAACAGGGCATAATACTACGCCCTAGGGCGGCCACCCGCTCACTATTTGAGCAGGCGGCATCGGAACCGGGTGTTAGCTGTAAATGACAGCTAACACCCTGCTCCATAACCCCCGGTCGGAACTGAGTTCCGATCGGAGGTTTTAACAAAGTATTGAGATGAACTTTTGTTATTGACCAAATACTTAATTTCCACCTTAATTTGCAAATAAATTCTTAAGAAATCAGACAATGTGATTTTATGGATTTGTTTTCTCATTTTGTCTCTCATAGTTGAGGTCTACCTATGATGTCAATTACAGGCCTCTCTCATCTTTTTAAGTGGGAGAACTTGCACAATTGGTGGCTGACTAAATACTTTTTTTCCCCACTGTATATGATTTATTTCTCTGACTCTGGAGAAGCCTAGCCAATTTTTTACTACATCTGTTATGTTCTAGATAGTTCCTGAATTTTGCTATATATAAATATTTTTAATTCTTCAGGTCTAATAATTCAGATAACTTGGATCGCAAAGATATCAGGTCTTTCATAAGTTTTTTTCTCCAGAGAAATTTTTTGTGTAGATTCAAGAATTTGAATCTGGCCCAAGACGTCTGAGATTTGCTTTTCCCTTTGCTTCTTTTTATAGGCTCCTAGTCTAGTAAGTCTTCCACGGATGACAGGTTTGTGTGTCTCCCAATGAAGGGAGGTACAGACTCCATCATGCAGATTCTTAGTAAAGAAGGACTCAATGTCGGTCATAAGGGCTACAACATTGTTTGGATCTTTTAGTAGGCTTTCATTAAGGGACCATTTATAGGTCTTATTTTTAATTTCCCTAAGGGAGAATTTCACCACCAGGGGGGCATGATTGAACAGGTGAAAAGACTTATATGTGGTTTTTTTAAGTATCTGTATATCTCTGTGATATGTGAAAAAATAATCTAGTCTGGAATAAGTATTTTGAATAGGTGAATAAAAAGAGTAATCTATGCATGTAGGGTTTAACACTCTCCAAACATCAATCAGGTTATGGCGGTGTAGGAGTTTTTTAAGGGCCCTAAGTTTACCATAGGCTATTTTTGCCTTACCTTTTGACGTATCTAGTGTTGACTCGAAGGGAGTATTCAGGTCACCACCTAGGACTAGAGTCCCTCACTAAAAGAGTCAAGTTTTTCTAAGAAATATTCCATGAAGCGGCACTGGAGCAGATTAGGGGAATAAAAATTTGCAAAAGTAAAAAGTTTACCATAAATCATCCTTTTGACAAATATGTATCTGCTTCGGGATTAGACAAGGTATTGATATGCTGCAATCCTGTTCTCCTGTTAAAAACAAAAGACATTCCTTTCCTTTTCTTCATTGGGGTAGTAGAATTATACCATTGGTACGTCTTAGAGAAAGGGTTAAAAGTTTTTTTTAAAGAGGGTTTCTTGAAATAAAATCACATCCACATTTTCTTTTTTCAAGTATATTAAGATCTTAGAGCGTTTCTTTTGGGATGTTTAATCCATTTACGTTATAGGAAACGCTCGTAAATTCAGCCATATTGGTTATTATCAGAGATGAGTCTATAGCTTTCTATACTAGCGAGTCCCTGATTTCAGGGCTGATTTTAGACAAAATGTGGCCCTGGGCAAAATTAAAAGTGAGGCCCCAAATCCAGACATACCAACAACACCGTCATATTTAGTCATTTTAGAAGTCAGTGCTGCACTTCCAGCGGTTGCAAAACTGCTATGTGTGTACCGCTATACTGGGGAGAATTAATATCACTATATAGACAATTACCAAACAAAACACATCATATAAAGACCACTAATACCTCTATACTAGGCCTAGGTAGCACACTACCTCCACACTGTGACTGCCTACATGACGTAGTCGTGCACTGCACATATTTCTATCCTAACAAACATCAGATCAATTAACCCCTTAAGGACACAGCCCAAAAGTGCGTTAAGGACCAGGCCTCGTTATAAACTGACGTGTCATTTTATATGGCAATAACTTTGAGACGCTTTAACTTACACAAGTGATTTTGAGATTGTTTTTTCGTGACACATTGTAATTCATGTTGGTGGATACACTAATGAATATTTTTGTATTTTTTTTATAAAAAAAATAGGAAATTTCATGGAAATTTGGAAAAAAAAGATCGCAATTTTCAAAATGTGAAATGCTCTGCTTTTCAGACAGATAGTCATACCACCCAAATAAATTAATAAATATTATCTACCATATCTCTGCTATATATTGGCATCATCTTTTACTGTTCTTTCATTTCTTTTGGATTTTAGAAGGCTTACAAGTGTAACAGCGATTTTCCAGATTTACAAGAAAATTTCCCAAACTAATTTTTTAGGGACCACATCAGTTCTGAAAGGGATTATAAAGGCCTATATATTAGAGACCCCCATAAATCACCCCATTTTCAAAACTGCACCCCTCAAATAATTCAAAATAGCATTTGGGAAGTTTGTTAACCCTTTAAGCATTTCACAAAAATTAAAACAATATGGAGGTGAAATTTAAACATTTAATTTTTTTCCACTAATCCCTTAATTTAGCCCTAAAATTAACACATTCACAAAGGGTTAAAGGAGAAAATGCATCTCACAGTTTGTTATGCAATTTCTTCAGTGCACAGAAATACCCCATATGTGGGTGTAAACTGATGTTTGGGCACACGGCAGCGCACAGAAGGTAAGGAGCAACACTGGGTGTCTGAAAAGCAGATTTTGCTGGAATAGTTTTCAGGTGCCATGTCTCATTTGCAAAGCCTCTAGAGTACCAATACAAAGGAAAACCCCAAAAAGTGACCCCATTTTGGAAACTACACCCCTCACAGAATTCATCAAGGGGTATAGTGAGTATTTTGACCCCACAGCCGTTTCACAGATTTTACTAACATTGGGATGTATAAATGAAAAATTACTAAATAAATAATGTATAAATTAAAAATTACTAAAATGTCACTTTATCCCCAAAGTTTTCATTTTCACAAGGGGTTAAAGGAGAAAAATCTCCCCACAGTTAGTTAAACAATTGCTCCTGAACACAGCAATACCCCACATGAGGTCATAATCTGCTGTATGGGTACATGGCAGGGCTCGGAATGGAAAGAGCTCTATTTTGCTTTTGAAGGGCAGATTTTGCTGGAATAGCTTTCAGGTGCCATGTCGCATTTGCAGAGCCACCAAAGTAGCAATACAGCGGAAACCTCATAAAAGTGACCCCATTTTCGAAACTACACCCCTCACAGAACATATCAAGGGGTATAGTGAGCATTTTGATGCTATAGCTGTTTCACTGATTTTATTAACATTTGGGCATTAACCCCTTAAGGACCCGGCCATTTTTCATTTTTGCATTTTCGTTTTTCCCTCCCCACATTCCAAGAGCCATAACTTTTTCATTTTTCAGTTCACAGAGTGATGATGGCTTAATGTTTGTGAAACAAATTGTACTTTGTATTGGCACCATTCAGTATGCTGTGAAATGTACTGGGAAGCTGGAAAAAAAATCAGAATGAGGTGCAATTGGAGAAAAACTGCATTTGCGCCAATTTCATATGGGTTCAATTTTTATGGCGTTCACTGTGTGGTAAAAATGATATGTTACCTGTATTCTGCAGGTCAGTACGAACATGGTGATACTAAATTTATATAGTATTTGTAATGTTTTGATACCTTTTAAAAATTAAAACTTTGCAAAATAGAAAAAAAAATTTTGTTTCGCCATATTGTGACACCTGTAACTTTCTCATATTTACATGTATGGAGCTGGGTAAGGCGTCTTTTTATGCGGGACAACATGACATTTTTATTAATACCATTTGGGGAAAGATCTGATAGTATGATCACTTTTTATTTAATTTTTTATAGGAGGCAAAGTGTTGAAAAAAACGCTATTTGGCCATTTAGATTTTTTTTGCTTCTACGCCATTCACCGTATGGGATAAATATTTTAATAGTTCGGGCATTTTGGAGCGCGGGGATATCTAATGTGTTCATGTTTACTTTTGTTTATTTACTTTTATATCTGATCTAAGGAAAAGGGGGTGATTTGAACTTTTGTGTTTTTTTTTTTTTTTTTTTTTTTTTTTTTTTATACTTTTAAAAACTTTTGTTTCTCTTCTTTTACTTTTATGATCAGACCCCCTAGGGACTTTGAAACCTACGGGGTCTGATCGCTCATACAATTCACTGCAATACTGCTATATTGCAGTGAATAGCAAAATGCCTTTACTTCTATTAGACGATGCCTCTGGCATCGTGTAATAGCTCTAATGTAATGACAAGCCTGGGAGCCTTCAATAGGCTCCCGGCTATCATGGCAACCGATCGCCGCCCTCCGATGACGTTCTGGAGGGCGGCGATTGGGAAAAATGGTGGTGCCCATGGTGCCTGCGCAATTTAGATGCCACGGCCCTAAAGGGTTAACAGCCGCGATCGGTGCAGGCACTGATCGCTGCTGTTAGCAGCGGGTGCTGGCTGTATTATACAGCCAGCATCCGCCCTGTATAGAGAGAGCTCAGCTCCTGAGCTCTCTCCATACATCCTCATGCAACGCAGGATGTACTATTACGCCCTGGGTCGCTAAGGGGTTAAAATGGAAAATTACTTTTTTCCAATAAACCGTCAATTTAGCCCCAAATTTTCCATTTTCACAAGAGGACAAAGGAGAAAAAGCACCCCAAAGTTCATTACATAATTTCTCCTGAATACAGAAATGCCCCATATGTGGTTGTAATCTGCTGTACGGATACATGACAGGGCTCAAAATGGAAAAAGTGCTATTTAGCTTTTGGATGGCAGATTTTGCTGGAATAGTTTTCGGGTGCCATGTCGCATTTGCAGAGCCCCTAAAGTACCAATACAAAGGAAACCCCCAAAAAGTGACCCCATTTTGGAAACTACACCCCTCATAGAATTTATCTAGGTGTATAGTGAGCATTTTGACCTCACAGCTGTTTCACAGATTTTATTGACTTTGGGACGTAAAAATGAAAAATTACTTTTTTTTCTAATAAACTGTCCATTTAGCGACATATTTTTAATTTTAAAGTGGTTAAAGAAGAAAAAACACCCCACAGTTTGTTACACAATTTCTTCTGAACACAGAAATGCCCCATATGTGGTTGTAATCTGCTGTATGGGTACAGTCATATGAAAAAGTTTGGGCACCCCTATTAATCTTAATCATTTTTAGTTCTAAATATTTGGGTGTTTGCAACAGCCATTTCAATTTGATATATCTAATAACTGATGGACACAGTAATATTTCAGGATTGAAATGAGGTTTATTGTACTAACAGAAAATGTGCAACATGCATTAAACCAAAATTTGACCAGTGCAAAAATTTGGGTACCCTTATCATTTTATTGATTTGAATACTCCTAACCACTTTTTACTGACTTACTGAAGCACAAAATTGGTTTTGTAACCTCACTGAGCTTTGAACTTCATAGCCAGGTGTATCCAATCATGAGAAAAGGTATTTAAGGTGGCCAATTGCAAGTTGTTCTCCTATTTGAATCTCCTCTGAAGAGTGGCGTCATGGGCTCCTCAAAACAACTCTCAAATGATCTGAAAACAAGGATTGTTCAACATAGTTGTTCAGGGGAAGGATACAAAAAGTTGTCTCAGAGATTTAACCTGTCAGTTTCCACTGTGAGGAACATAGTAAGGAAATGGAAGACCACAGGGACAGTTCTTGTTAAGCCCAGAAGTGGCAGGCCAAGAAAAATATCAGAAAGGCAGAGAAGAAGAATGGTGAGAACAGTCAAGGACAATCCACAGACCACCTCCAAAGAGCTGCAGCATCATCTTGCTGCAGATGGTGTCACTGTGCATCGGTCAACAATACAGCACACTTTGCACAAGGAGAAGCTGTATGGGAGAGTGATGCGAAAGAAGCCGTTTCTGAAAGCACGCCACAAACAGAGTCGCCTGAGGTATGCAAAAGCACATTTGGACAAGCCAGCTTCATTTTGAAAGAAGGTCCTGTGGACTGATGAAACAAAGATTGAGTTGTTTGGTCATACAAAAAGGTGTTATGCATGGCGTCAAAAAAACACAGCATTCCAAGAAAAACACTTGCTACCCACTGTAAAATTTGGTGGAGGTTCCATCATGCTTTGGGGCTGTGTGGCCAATGCCGGCACCGGGAATCTTGTTAAAGTTGAGGGTCGCATGGATTCAACTCAGTATCAGCAGATTCTTGAGAATAATGTACAAGAATCAGTGACGAATTTGAAGTTACGCCGGGGATGGATATTTCAGCAAGACAATGATCCAAAACACAGCTCCAAATCTACTCAGGCATTCATGCAGAGGAACAATTACAATGTTCTGGAATGGCCATCCCAGTCCCCAGACCTGAATATCATTGAACATCTGTGGGATAATTTGAAGCGGGCTGTCCATGCTCGGCGACCATCAAACTTAACTGAACTGGAATTGTTTTGTAAATAGGAATGGTCAAAAATCATCCAGGATCCAGGAACTGATTAAAAGCTACAGGAAGCGACTAGAGGCTGTTATTTTTGCAAAAGGAGGATCTACTAAATATTAATGTCACCTTTCTGTTGAGGTGCCCATACTTTTGCACCGGTCAAATTTTGGTTTAATGCATATTGCACATTTTCTGTTAGTACAATAAACCTCATTTCAATCCTGAAATATTACTGTGTCCATCAGTTATTAGATATATCAAATTGAAATGGCTGTTGCAAACACCCAAATATTTAGAACTAAAAATGATTAAGATTAATAGGGGTGCCCAAACTTTTTCATATGACTGTATATGGTGGGGCTCAGAATGAAAGAGCGCTATTTGGCTTTTGGAGGGCAGATGTAGCTGGAATAGTTTTCAGGTGCCATGTCACATTTGCAGAGCCCCTAAAGTACCAATGCAATGGAAACCTCTCAAGGAATGTATCAAGGGGTATTATCATTTTGAGACTGAAAATGCTTACCAAAAATTAATGTACAAAGTGAAAATTAAAGTTTTTAAAGAAATATGCAATGTCAGTGCCTAATACGTTGCGGCCACTTTGTGGCATCAGAGCCATGCACTCCTAAAACTATTAAGTGGGCTATCCCGGGGACAATTATATATGTGGATGTAAACTGCTACTTGGGCACACAGCAGGGCTCAGAAGGGAAGGAGCGCTGTGTTTTTTTAGCTTTTGGAGTATAGATTTAGAGGGACTTTCTGGACGTCATGTTGTTTTTTTCAGAGCCCTGGAGGTGCCAGTAAACGTGAATTTCCCAAGAAGTGACCCCATTTTGTAGGGGCAATTTTAGGGCCTCTGCAAATGTGACATGGTGTCCAAAAACCAACAATCTAAATATGCACTCCAAAAGAACATAATGCTCCTTCACATCTGCGCCCTTCTCTACGCCCAAATGGTAGTTTATACCCACATGTATGACATTATTGTACCCAGGATAACGAATTTAATGCCAGATGTGGGTATAAACTGCTGTTTGGGCACAAAAGGGAAGGAGCGCTACTTTGGTTTTTGGACCACAGTTTGGTTTTTGGATACCATGCCACTTTTGCAGAGCCCCTGAATTGCCAGTAAAGTGGAATCCGCAGACATGTCACCCAATTTTGGAAACTACACCCTTCAAGGGATTTATCAAGTGGGGTAGCGAGCATTATTAACCCTTAAGTGTTGAAATCTTTTAATCTCCAGAAATGAATGTGCAGCTGATAATGAAATTTTTCTATAGATACGCCATTTCAGTGCCCGATATGTTGTGCCCAGCTTATGTCTGCAGAGACACACACTCCAAAAACTGTTAAGCGGGTATCCCGGGCACAACAGCTTTTGGAGAGTTTGCTTCTGATACAAGTCGGGCACAACATATTACACACTGAAATTCGACGTATTTCTGGAAAAATTGTCATTTTTACCTTTCACCATCAGCTGCGTATTCATTTATGGATAATAAATTATAGAAATTCTTGGGGGTTAAAAATGCTCACTGTACCCCTGGATAAATTCCTTCAGGGTTGTAGTTTACAAAATGGGGTGACATGTCAGTTGATTCCACTTTACTGGTGTTTCAGCTCTGCAAAGGTGCAATAGCGTCCAAAAACCAAACCGTCCAAGTCTGTGCTCCAAAAACCAAATAGCACTCCTTCCCTTCTGTGCCTGGCTGTGCCCAAACAACAGTTTATACCCACATATGACATTAAGTACATTATCCTGGGTACACCAGTGTCAAACATGTGGGCATAAACTGAGGTTTGGGTACACAGCAGGGCAGAGAAGGGAAGGAGCGCTCTGTGGCTTTTGGAGAGCAGATTCATATGTTTGGTATCTGGACGCCATGTCATGTTTGCAGAGCCTCAGTAAAGTGGAATCCCCTAGGGAATGACCCCATTTTGAAAAGAGCACCCCTCAAATAATTTATCAAGGGGTGTAGTGAGCATTAGTATCCCAGACTTGAATGCACAGCAGATGGGGAAAGTGAATAGGTAAGCTGTGAGGAGTGCATTGGGTACCCTAAATTCCCTACTATTTCCCCAGTAGTTTCTATTATTGGGGGGGTCACTCTGGGGGTCATTTCTGGTTTATTTTCCCTCATAAGGTCTAAATCTGGTTTGTACCCTGAAATATGCTTGCGCAGCTTATATATTCCCTTCCTGACACAGCCAGTTGTGTTCTAATGATTTGGCCATTTTTGGTGTTTTTCACATTGTACAAGCTATATTTTCTTTATTTTTCTGGTGATGTAGCCATATCAGGGCTTGTTGTTTGTGGTATGAGATGTATTTTGTAATAACATCATTTTTGGGTGCCTACAACTTAGTAAATAAATTTTATTATCTCTTTCTTGGTGGATTTAAAAATCTGGGCATTGTAACCCAGTACTACTGACACAACAGAGAGCTTGTTTCAATATACAGCATAAGGTTAAGCCTGCACGTTGCAGAAATTCAACTTTTTGACTGTTGTAGAAACACAACAAAAAAAAAGCTGTGTTTTACTGTACCAGAGTAGTAAATGAGATTTTCTCTACTCAAAGATCCACAATACAAACTGACCTGCACTTGTGGGCTTTTATACCTTAGCACTTTTTCATCCTTTGCAATACAAAGAATGAACTCTTCAGTCAACTTGCAGCAATTACCCTGTGAATTACATCACAAAAAATGTGGGTGTTTTTTCACTGTGGCAGA
This sequence comes from Leptodactylus fallax, assembly GCA_947044405.1. NCBI lineage: Eukaryota > Metazoa > Chordata > Amphibia > Anura > Leptodactylidae > Leptodactylus > Leptodactylus fallax. The sequence continues at coordinate 269,339 of CAMRHE010000168.1, forward strand.
ATTCTGGAAGATCGACTACTGATTTTTTTTGCAGTAGGAAATCAACAGCAGACATGTCCTGTGCATTAGAAACAGCATAGAATCTGCTTTGTAAAAAAGCATGACGTAGAAGCGCATACGTTTGCATTTTTAATCCATGTCATTGATTAACAGGGATGAAAAATGCAAGCATGTGTGGTTTTTAAAAACTCATGTTTTACAAAATTAGTTTTTTTATGCATTTTTTTTAATGCAAACAAAAAAGCTTATGCGTAATATCTAAGAGGGAGGATTACAGAAGTCAAAATACAAATAAAAATTTAATACTTTACTCTTATCTTCTAGTATCAGTTTATGAACAACAAAAAGCCACATTCACATACCAGCACATTCATATAATAGCTATGATGTGCCCCCAATGTTTAACCCATGTGGGGGGCGGTGTGAAACAGGTAGGAACTGATCCCTACCATCACTAAAATAAAGTGATAGCATATTTCTCTCTTATCAATTCTGCTCAGTTTTTTCCCAGAGGTTTAATGGTTGGCCATCAACCCTCAGATTGGACATTTACATATATGCTGTAATGATATTGCATAAAAAGTCAGGGAAATTTATTAAGACTGGCGTTTCCTACACCACTCTTAAAGGTGTTGTCCATTGACTGTTAATTTACTTACCTGTCCTAGATTATTGCAGTTGATGGACCATAATTACTTGTGAGATTGGTGGAGGAGGGAGCGATGCGGCCCCTGAGGCTGAAGGCCGCTTCGGATCACATGACGTGGCCGGAACCCCTGGGTCCATCAGCTGCAATAACCTGGGACCGATAAGAAAATTAACAGTCCCCCGCAGAACCCCTTTAATAAAGTCTCTGACCTGGTGCAAGGCACACCTGAATTAAGAGGCTCAGGTCAAAGGTTGAAAACAGCAGGTGACCCGCTGCAATTCCTACATACGACAGCAAAAGTTCTCAGGAAAACTCTTGTGTGACCACAGCCATGGTGAGCGATAGTTTTTTCAGTAAATATTTATATTTCCACATGTAAGAGTTCATCATTATTAAGATTAGCCAATTTGCTAATGAATTGCATGACAGTAATATTTATAAAACTGAAAAGAATCACATTGAAATAATGCAGAAAACATGGCTCACAGTCTGTGACATGAATATCCATAAACAGCAGTTTATATACTGTTACAAAAAGAGGTAATGTCTTTTTAGATTGCAAGTCTAAAAGGGGCAGAATCCTTTACAGCATAGTAACATTTGAATTGTTTCTTAGCTGGCTTATGCAACAGTGTTCCTGCAGTGAGATAAGGAAAGCATAAGTATAGATATAAACATTAAAGTATGTGAATGGTGGGTGTCCGACCCTGAAATGATCGGTTTATAAGGCTGTCTAGGGCTGCCGGAAGCTATTGCTATGTATGGGGCTAGAAGCAGCTCTGCTCCAATTCAAGTAAGATTAGTAGAGCTGCAGCCCCATCCGCTCTATCTATAGTGGTGTGGTATAGCAGCTGTGTGCCTATAACTTGAATAGGGGCATAACTGTTTCCAATGCCAGGATGCAGTCTGAGCAGCTTATTGATGCATGGTCTGGGTGATGAATCCCCACTGATTAGATACTGTATATAAATTCTGGGGGTCTAGAAAACCTTCCCACCCTCCCAAATGGAATAACAAGCAATTAAAAAAAAAAAACCTTCATAAAAAATAAAACTAGTTTGATACATTGTGTAGCAAAATATTGACATTACAAAAACAACTCATTTTATCAAAAAAACAAGCCAAAACACAAGTTAACACTTTTGGAAGGCAGTAATGGAAAAAAAATCCCACTGCGTCTTTAAGATTTAAATAAGGTTACGTTATTAAATGGTTAAACAGCTTTTCAGCAACTACAGTATCCAGGCAAATAAACTGAACGAGATTGACTAGAAATGCAAAATTCAAAACTTTTGATTTAACTGTTGACAGGAAACATTTTTCCAACACATTTCAACACATTCATTGTCAAGACAAAAAGGTTATTGTTCTATCATTCGCCACTAGGGGAGCTACAGGAATGTGATACTGAAAACTGCCTTTCTTCCACAAATACTGATCTAGAGCACATTATTGAAATAAAATATGCATTGTTTCATGCTCAGACTGGTCATGCTTCTTAACATTCAAGTGGGTTTTGTTGTGCTTGGCCTTAATGTGATGTTGTTTTATTGGCAGATAGACTGTGAAAAGTATAGTACAACCATTGTAGCCAGTAACAAGAAGTCTATTACAGTCATCTAGATATCCTTTATGTCTAAATGACTTAGTGAATTTTTGCCCACAAACGTTGCTTTTTTCATTGTTAAAGGGGTTGGTCAGACCAATATTGAGACCAATGTTATTGTTTGTATAATAAGTTATACAGTTTTCCTATATACTTTCTGTATCAGTTGCTCAGTTTTTATCTGCTTACTGTCATTCATTCTGCTTACTTCCAGTGGATAAAAATCAGTCCCATAAACTGTTTATTTTTATATTAGGGCTGATAAATAACAAAAAGCTACTTAAGTCCAGAGCCCCACGTTGCGTGAACCCATCCACACATTGCAGAAAGATACCCACTGTGGAAATGCTGCAGTTTCCAAAACGGTTGCGTTTTTGGAAATCGCAACATGTCAATTATACCTATGGAAAGCGCTTTTTGGCTGCGGTCCGCCCGTAGCAGAAAAGCAGCTTTTTTTGTTGCAGGTTTTGTCGAGATTTTTTGAGCAAAGTCAGGAGTGGATTGAGCAGAAAGTAGAAGTATACTTTGCTTCCTTTATATTTCCAATTCCCTTTGTAGTCACTAATGGGTTTGGTTTGAAAAAGCCTCAGCAAAATCTGCAACAAAAAAAGCTGCTTTTCTGCAATGTGGGGCCTTGGCCTAACGTAAGAGAAATTTGTACAACAAATCTGTGTTGTGTGGATAAACTGTATAATTTTTGTCCTAAGTTTATATAAAAAGAGGTATTCCCACCTTAGCCATTTAATAAATGTCTAAAACATGCATGTCACACAAGAGACCTGCAACAATATGAAAAATGGGAGTCTCTCTACTTTGTCCCTCCTTGTGAGAAGGAGAAACTCTCCAAGCACATTTGTGCAGTTACTTCTATATTAACTCACATATTATCACATGGAGGTGATAGCCTGTCCAGGTGGGACGGTTTGTCAAGTGATTTTTGTTCTCTACATAGACAAGACCAGGGGCTGGACCTGCATCTATCAGATACTTGGGTCATGTCAAAGCCCTTTACTGAACTATTGCTATGGGTGTGTATGGTAATGACAGTTCTATTTTACTATAGCTAATTTTACTCTATTTTTAGAATTTAGTATAATTATTAAGCCATGAAAAAACCAGGATGCTATATCCTGTGGGTATTGCATAACACCCCTTGAGGCTGAAGACCCATGTTGCGAAAACACAGTGTATTGGCCGCGGCGGAAATTCTGTGGCAAAAAACGCTGTATTTTACAATACCTGCAAAGTAAATGTGATTCGTATTAATCCCATCCACCTATTGCAGAAAAAAAAACACAGTGGAAAAGCTGTGTTTTCAAAAACCTGCGTTTTTGAAAACCGCAGCATGTCAATCTTATACCTGCGCAAACGCTGGCGTTTTCTGTATGGGTATAACAGTGGCAGAAAATCTGCAGAGGGAAACTCTGCAAAAATGCAATGAAAAACTCAGCAAAAAAAAAGATGCAATGCACTTTTTTGCTGCGTTTCGCTACATGGGGCCTTAGCCTCAATGATGTTTAAAGAAGACCTGTTACCAAGTACAAGAAGCTACATGGCATACATTACTTCATTGCCACTGTAATTTCACATAGCAGGCAAATGAAGCAGCATTGCTAAAGCAATATATTTAGGAAAACACTTGAATTAACATAAGCTAGTAGCATTGATCGAATCCTTGAGATGGGAATACCCCTTTAAATAGCACATCAGGCATCAAAACTAACACTAGGTTCACACTAGCGTTCTGGTTTCTGTCCTTCAGGTCTGCTTAGGGACCTGGTTTCTGACAGTTATTGTGCTGTCCCAGCTATGATTTCCCACTGGGATCTATATATAAATTGTATTGAGTGTTATATGTGTAATACTATATTTAGTTCTTTGCTGCCACCTAGCGGTGTTTGTTATTTTTGGTTTCAGTAAGTTTCCTATCCATGTAATTTATGTTTTTGTCACTGTAACTCCTCCTCTCTGTGATATCACATCCTGTTCCTGTAGACTTTGCTTGTCTCATATGCATCTCAGAGCTGGAGACAGGATGTTCTTTTGACCTCTATATTACTATTTCTTGAGGTAAAGTTAATAAACTCACCTAAAAGCACATCCATTGTAACTTCCTCACTGGAGTTTTACATGCACGGTGTTGCTGAGAGAAATGAATACATAGCGAGTTCACTATTCTTCCATTGCTTGTGCAAGAGATTGCAACTCACACTCATCAGAGACGTCTCACATGTACACTGGTGGCTGAATAGTTATACTGAAATCATAAAAACTATAGCAAACTTTTGACTTGCCCCCCCCTCCCCCCCCCCCCACACACACGGCATAGTGCCCCCTTTCCTGGCCCCCACACAGTTTATTGCTTCATTTATACAAACTATAATGTCCTAAAGTGGCCTCCAGACAGTATAGAGGCCCCTGTACACAGTATAATGTCCCATAGCGGTCCCTCCGCAAAAAAAAGCTTTTCTCTCCACCAATTTTAAGAATCTAGGATGGAGTGCCCGAACGCTAGTGTGAACCTAGCGTAACTATGCTTGTAGCTCGGTAATGGTAGAGGCTAGAGAAAAATTTCCATCTGTGCTGGGATCAGTGGAGCTGCATTTATTAACAGATGCTAAAAACTAGAATTGGTGGAGGTGGTGAACGTTTCTCTATGTTAGCTATATTAGCTTTTGGCTACCCTCCCAAGTCTCTTACACTGCCATTTATATTTGGTGGCCATCTAGTAGGGGACAATTTGGAGGGACTAACATGAGCATTAAGCAGCAGAGATATCTTGCAATTCCTATTTTGCAATACTTGGATCCATATGAAGAATAGAAGACTCATATTGTGATCTTTATGCACCACTTGCATTGTTCTTCTTTGTGCAAAAGTGAATTGTGTGTCAGTAATGCACACTGAGTCCTTATTAATGGTATTAAACGCACAGAGTATGTTTCCATATGGAATTGCTGTGTAGAAGATATGCAGCATTTTACACTGTCATTCCCATGCTGTTTTAAAAAATTGCACAGATTATGTATGGCAATTGACCTACAGTGTGTGTTGCTGGGGACACATGGGACATTTTTTTTTTTCTTTTCCAGAACCAGTTTTGTCTAAATTCAGCTGCAGCCATTAATCTCCATGAAAAGTTATATAACTGTAAATACATTTCATTACATATCTTGTATTGATTGTGAATTACAGTCTATATATTGTAGTCCAGGGCTGCATTAACAAATATGAATGCTTCAGGGTGACATTTCTCAGCATACTTTGCTGGCTGAACAGAGTTTACTCTGGTTTTATGAATTTTGGAAAGTGTCATGTTTATACTTGGCAATGTATCTGATGTTAGCTAAACAAGTTCTCCCACTGCATTATGCATGCTTAGTAAGGGTGGGTTCACACTACCATTGGTTATCCGTTATGATAGTGTACGTTAAAAAAAACGGACACCTATCATAACAGACAATAACGGACACTAACTGATGTTAATGTGTCTATTTTTTTTAACTGATCCATTTAATGGATCATTTAAAAAACAAACAAATTAGTGTCCGTTTTTTGTTTCTGCTTTCTGAGCATGCGCAGAGAAAAACACAGTAATAACAGACAGTAACGGACACCTGTCCGTTAGCCATAGACTTTAATGTTAAAAAATAACGGACGCTTGACATCCGATTGGGTGGAAACGGACACGAACGGTCACTAACGGAAGCAAGATAAAATCCCATTGAAATGAATGGAAATTTTAACGGATTTCTGACAGTTCAGCTAGTGTCGGTTGCAAAAATCTTGTAACGTACAATAGCAACGGACACTACTGACGGTCACCACCAGTAGTGTGAACGCTCCCTAACCATTTAATGAATCAGTTAAAAAAAAATGGACACATTAGCATCAGTTAGTGTCTGTGTTTTTGCTTTTTTTTTTTTTTTTTTCTTTCTGAGCATGCGCAGAAAAAAATGGACAGTATAACACAGTATAATGGACACCCGTCATTACTGTCTGTTACCCATAGACATTAATATTAAAAATAACGTACGCTTGACGTCCGTCATGAAACTTTTTTTTTTTTTTTAACGGACACAAGTCCTGTATGTAGGATTTTTTGTCTGTAAAAAAAAAAGGACATGTGACGGATTGGGTATAAACAGACACTAGCGGTCACTAACTGACACAAGATAAAAGCCCATTGAAATGAATGGAAATTTTAACGGATTTCTGACTGATTCAGCTGGTGTCCGTTGCTAAAATCTTGTAATGGACAATAGCAACGGACAATGACGGTCACCAGCGGTAGTGTGAACGCCCCCTAAGCCTGTGGTTACACTAGTGTTGTGTGACCATTCAGGGACTCTGTCCCCCATTCTGCTTAAAATATGCAGAGAAGTCCTGGAAGCAGCACTTTGCTTTCCGCCGATTTCCACTGGTAACTGTTTTTTTAAGTGTACCTAGCATAAAGCTGTTAACCTAGCGTAAAGCTGTATGGGATGTGTCTGGTGATAAGCTTGTTGACTGTTTCCAGTATTGTACATGCACCTTAGGACCATGGGCATAATTACCAAAGACTAGGCCCCATAGCAAATTTTTGACTTTACCCCCCCCCCCTTTCAATTGTACAAACTATAATAGCAGCCACTACGGTGGTAGTTACGCCACTGCTTAGGACTAACCTACATGCAATATTTTATGATCAGTATAGGTAAATCAATGACCTAGATTTACTATTGTAGTTATAAATAGACACTGGCATAAATGTTGCATAAAATTTTTCAAACTTGTTATTTTGGCGCATCTTGGCTTAAATGTGCCAAGATGCGCAAAAATTGTGTGGTAAAGTTCTGTCTCAAAGTAAGCCAACTAAAATGTGGTATAAACTCAGACTAGAAAGTTTAAAGATATACCAGATTTATCAGACTGCCTAAATTTACACTATCAGTACATTTGAGCCAATTGGACCAAGGTGTGAACCGAGAGCAAGGCAGGTGGTTTGGTCTCCGCAACCAGAAATGAACGCACACGCGGTAGCAAGAAAAGAATATATATTTACTATAAGTTAATAAAGGCTATTTGAAGGTAAAATGACAGGGAAAAAGACAAGCAAAATATACAATATAACATGAACAATTTCAAGGCAAATTCTGCAATGGTTCCACCTTACTCTGTCCAATTCTGCAGTATGGACACGAATGAACAATATACCAAAACTACCCAACGACCCGACATCACAGGGGCACCCCCTCCCCAGGGCCAGGTGGACCGCTACAGTCTGTAGAAGGGGGGGGTGGGGCCCAAAGTCATTCAGCTTTCTTTTATAGGAAACGCCCCCCCCACGTATCAGGATCTGGGAGAAATGAAGTCCCTTAACAGGGAAACCCAAGAATGCAAGTAATCCAACAGCAGATTCCACTCAGCACACGACAGCCGCCGAACCAACACGAGCGGGAGTAAGCCGGGGAGCAGGTGCGTCCAGTACATCAACAGCACTGCGAGCTCATCGTGGATCCATATACACAGTCACAAGTCAGCCACGATCAGCCACGAGCACAGCCTCACGGGACCACAGCCGGCCTACACGTGCTCGGACCAAGATACAGCAGCGACAGAAAAACCCACACCAGCAAACAACACGCCAAGAGGCGCGCCGTCTCGTCACCCTGCTCCGCTCACACCGCGCAGAACAGGCAAGCGACAAAAGGGGGGAGTCACCCAGCATCATGTCACAATACAATGGCGCTGTCTTAAAGGAACAGAATCACAGATCATTCCAAACAGAACAGACAAAGAGCTAGGACAACATTGGCTGTCTCTTACAAGTGATTCAGCTTTTTATGTACATATGTACCTGTAAAGTGTTTGTACATAGATTGTAAAGCAGTTTATTGTCTAAGACTTTGTAGATTTTTTTTTCTGCTTTTAATTGTTTATGAATAACGACAAGCAAGGATTTTCTATTCTTAATCCATGCTAGAACACTGGTTTAGAAAAGACGATAGAAGAAATCTGTTATAATCTCTCACTGTTTTACCCATTGTTTTGTAGTGTGGTGTGCTGCAGATGGTGTGGAAATTATACTGCCCATTAATACTCTGGTGTTCCTGTTCCTTGCATCTAAAGACATATACATAAATGTGTATTATACCTCTATGGGTGCATAAGATATGGGCTCTTTGAGAGTGTCCAGTTTCCAGGGAAACCAAAAAATTCCTGAGGTGTTAGCTCTAGATGGAGAATACACTTTTGCTTGTAACATGAGTCACCAGTTCATGCAAGTGGTTCTAATTCAATTTGTAGCAAGAATATTAAGCAGACAAAGCAAATATGGAATTATCTTGACCTAGTCATAGCATTGATAAAGTAGGTTATTAATGACTTCATAGAATCATTCATCAAACTAAGAAATTATACATAAATGTATCCAGTCATAGATTGCTATAGCTATTATGCCACCTACTGGCACAGATATGAAATTGCTGGAAGCTTTCCTATTTCTGATGTAGCTTCACCTGTGCTATGTCTAGTGGAAATTGTCATAGATACATAGTACAATTGAAAGAAGACATAGGTCAACCAAGGGATGGGGAAAGAACGTGGCTATAGGGAAGGAATGAAGAAAGCAAGCATCAATGTTATTTTTCTGTAAGGTATCTAAGGCACAATGGCTCAGTGGTTAGCCTTGTAGCGCTGGAGTCCTGGGTTTGAAACCTGCTAAGGACAATATCTGCAAGGCGTTTGTAGGTTCTCCCTGTGTTTACATGGGTTTCCTCCACAGTCATACTGATAGGGAATGTAGATTGGGAGCCCTATATGGGACAGTGACTGACAATGTAAAGCGCTGTACAATATGATGGCGCTATACAAGTAAGCATAATAAATAATCTAAGTCTTTCGAAGCTGTTTCCTGTGATCTGGTCCTGGGGTAGCCTATTCCATAGATTAACAGTCCTTGCAATAAATGAGACTTGTTATCTCTGGAAATTGAACCTTTTTTTTTCTCTTAGTCTTTCAGGGAACTTTATATGGAACAACTTTTCACCATAGTTTTTGAATTGTACATCGATACCTTTATACAGTTTTATGTCTACCCTTAGACGTCTCTCATCTCAAGATTAAATAAATCTAATTATTTTAATCTCCTACATCTCCATAACTGAGTTCCTCCATGCCCCTTACCCAAGTGATTTTGAGACTGTTTTTTGTGACATGGTACTTCATGTTAGTGGTAAACATTGATCAATATTTCTGTATTTATAAAAAAAAATAGGAAATTTGATGGAAATTTGGAAAAATTCACAATTTTCTAAATGCTCTGCTTTTCAGATAGTCAAACCACACAAATACATTAATAAATATTATCTACCATATCTCTGCTTTATATTGCAGTCATCTTTTAATCTTCTTTTAATTTTTTGGGATATTAGAAGGCTTACAAGTTTAACAGCGATTTTCTAGAATTACAAGGAAATTTCCCAAACCCATTTCTTAGGGACCTCTTCAGTTCTGTAGGGGATTTTAAAGGCCTATATAATAGAAACCCCCATAAATCACCCCATTTTCAAAACTTCACCCCTAAAATAATTCAAAACATCATTTGGGAAGTTTGTGAACCCTTCAAGCATTTCAGGGGAATTAAAACAAGATGGAAGTGAAATTTAGACATTTCATTTTTTTCAATGTGACCCCATTTTAGAAACTACACCCCTCAAGGGGTATAGTGAGCATTTTGACCCCACAGCTGTTTCACAGATTTTATTAAGATTTGGATGTGCAAATGAAAAATTATTAAAGTCACTATCTCCAAAGATTTCATTTTCACAAGGGGTTAAAGAAAAAGCACACCACAGTTTGTTAAACAATTGCTCATGAACACAGCAATACCCCATATGTTGTTGTAATCTGCTGTATGGCTATATGGGCCCTATTTACTTACTCACAGCCGCCTGTGCTTCCCCTTCTGCGGAAGCGGCTGTGAGCAGGAGTGGGGATCGATAAGTAAGGCCGCGGCCCACTAACCCCACAAACACTGCTATCAGAGCCCAGAGTATAATGATCGGAGGCCCAGGGGAGGTGTGGGAACATAAAAAACAATATTACTTACCCTGCGTTCCGGCAGTCTTCGGGCCAGACGTCATATGGGGCATAATAGTGTGTGCAGGGGCCACTATGGGGCATAATAGTGTGTGTAGGGGCCACTATGGCACATAATAGTGTGTAGGGGCCACTATGGGGCATAATAGTGTGTGCAGGAATGCGGTTTGTGCGGGAGAGCCATGTAACTGTTCGCCTTGGGGCCCAGCCATTCCTAGTTACGCCACTGGCCCTTAGAATACCAATACAAAGGAAGCCCCCAAAAAGTGACCCCGTTTTGAAAACTATACCCATCACAGAATTTATCAAGGGGTATTGTGAGCATTTTGACCCCACAGCTTTTTCATTTATTTATTAGCATCGGGACGTAAAAATAAAAAAAAACACTTTTTTCAAATTTTTTTCATTTTTACAAGGGGTTAAAGAGGAATAAGCAGATTGTTACACAATTTCTTCTGAACACGGAAATACCCCATAAGTGGTTTTAAAATGTTGTATGGGTATATGTCAAGGCTCGGAATGGAAAGAGCACTATTTGGCTTTTGGAGGGCAGATTTTGCTGGAATAGTTTTCAGGTTCCATGTCGCATTTGCAGAGCCCCTAAAGTACCAGTAAAATGGAAACCCCCTAAAAATTGACCTCATTTTAGGAACTACACCACTCATAAAATTTCTAAAGGGGTATTATCATTTTGAGCCCAAGAGCGCTTCCCAAAAATTAATGTGCAAAGTGAAAATACAGTGCCGTGCAAAAGTATTCGGCCCCCTTGAACTTTTCAACCTTTTGCCACATTTCAGGCTTCAAACATAAGGATATAAAATTTAAATTTTTTGGTGAAGAATCAACAACAAGTGGGACACAATTGTGAAGTGGAACGAAATTTATTGGTTATTTTAAACTTTTGTAAAAAATAAAAAACTGAAAAGTGGGGCGTGCAATATTATTTGGCCCCTTTACTTTCAGTGCGGCAAACTCACTCCAGAAGTTCAGTGAGGATCTCTGAATGATCCAATGTTGTCCTAAATGACTGATGATGATGATAAATATAATCCACCTGTGTGTAATCAAGTCTCCGTATAAATGCACCTGCTCTGTGATAGTCTCAGGGTTCTGTTTAAAGCGCAGAGAGCATCATGAAGACCAAGGAACACACCAGGCAGGTCCGTGATACTGTTGTGGAGAAGTTTAAAGCCGTATTTGGATACAAAAAGATTTCCCAAACTCTAAACATCCCAAGGAGCACTGTGCAAGCGATCATATTGAAATGGAAGGAGTATCAGACCACTGCAAATCTACCAAGGCCCGGCCGTCCCTCTAAACTTTCACCTCAAACAAGGAGAAGACTGATCAGAGATGCAGCCAAGAGGCCCATGATCACTCTGGATGAACTGCAGAGATCTACAGCTGAGGTGGGAGAGTCTGTCCATAGGACAACAATCAGTCGTACACTGCACAAATCTGGCCTTTATGGAAGAGTGGCAAGAAGAAAGCCATTTCTCAAAGATATCCATAAAAAATCTTGTTTAAAGTTTGCCACAAGCCACCTGGGAGACACACCAAACATGTGGAAGAAGGTGCTCTGGTCAGATGAAACCAAAATCGAACTTTTTGACCACAATGCAAAATGATATGTTTGGCGTAAAAGCAACACAACTTATCACCCTGAACACACCATCCCCACTGTCAAACATGGTGGTGGTAGCATCATGGTTTGGGCCTGCTTTTCTTCAGCAGGGACAGGGAAGATGGTTAAAATTGATGGGAAGATGGATGGAGCCAAATACAGGACCATTCTGGAAGAAAACCTGTTGGAGTCTGCAAAAGACCTGAGACTGGGACGGAGATTTATCTTCCAATAAGACAATGATCCCAAACATAAAGCAAAATCTACAATGGAATGGTTCACAAATAAATGTATCCAGGTGTTATAATGGCCAAGTCAAAGTCCAGACCTGAATCCAATCGAGAATCTGTGGAAAGAACTGAAAACTGCTGTTCACAAACGCTCTCCATCCAACCTCACTGAGCTCGAGCTGTTTTCCAAGGAAGAATGGACACGAATTTCAGTTTCTCAATGTGCAAAACTGATAGAGACATACCCCAAGCGACTTGCAGCTGTAATCGCAGCAAAAGGTGGCGCTACAAAGTATTAACATAAGGGGGTCGAATAATTTGGCACGCCCCACTTTTCAGTTTTTTATTTTTTACAAAAGTTTAAAATATCCAATAAATTTCGTTCCACTTCACGATTGTGTCCCACTTGTTGTTGATTCTAAACCAAAAAATGTAAATTTTATTTCCTTATTGTGAGAGTATGAACCCAGAGGGCGCTAGTGAGCGACCCAAAGCCAGGCTTGAAAAGGTCCTCAGCCACACCCTTGGGTGGGGGCACCAACTCCAGACGAAGTGTCTGCAGCAGGAGAGAGTGCTGTGGAGACCTGCAGGGAGACGGGGAACCAGTCGGAGACAGACGGGCGGTTTGTCCCAAGAGGACTGGGGTCCTGAAAGGACTAACTGAGCCAGGCTGGCTGTTATTTTTTGTTCCATTTGTAAGCTGAATAAAAGCCATTTTACTTTGGATTAGCTGCTGAATGCTGCTTCTCCGGCACCAGTACCACCTACACCGAGTCCAGGAGGCTGCTGCCTTTGAGGCTAAATCCCCCCCAAATTGCCACATTAAGTTTGAAGGCTGAAATGTGGCAAAAGGTTGAAAAGTTCAAGGGGGCCGAATACTTTCGCAAGGCACTGTAGAAATTTTTAAATATGCCATTTCAGTGCCCAATACATTGTGCCAACGTTGTCAACGTTGATACTCACTCTAAAACTATTAAGTGGGCTAGGTACAAAATAGTTGTATACGTGGACGTAAACTGCTGCTTGGGCACACAGCAGGGATTAGAAGGGAAGGAGCACTGTGCACTTTTTAGCTTTTGGAGTATAGATTTAGAGGGACTTTCTGCACGCCATGTTGTTTTTGCAGAGCCCTGGAGGTGCCAGTAAATTGGAATTCCACAAGAAGTGACCCCGTTTTGTAGGGGGTCTTGCAAACATGACAAGGCATCCAAAAACCAATAGTCTAAATCTGTTCTCCAAAAGCACATAGCGCTCCTTTACATCTGAGCCCTGCTGTGTGCCCAAACGGCAGTTTATGCCCACATGTATTGCCACTTTTGCAGAGCCACTGATTTGCCAGTAAAGTGGAATTCGCAGACATGTGACCCTATTTGCATTCATTTAATTTCTAGAAATACACAGATGATAATGAAAAGTGAAATTTTTTTTTTCCAGAGCTACGCAATTTTCCAGAGATACTGTAAAGCGGGGATCCCGGGCACAACAGCTTTTGGAGCGTTTATCTCTGATACAAGCTGGGCTCAATATATTACTCAATGAAATTACGTATTCCTGGAAAAATAATCATTTTCTCCTTTCATCATCAGCAGCACATTCCTGCCTGGAAAATAAATTAATGCAACACTTGGGGGCTAAAAATACTCACTGTACCCCTGGATAAATTCCTTCAGCGGTGTAGTTTCCAAAATGGGGTCACATGTCAGGTGATTCCGCTTTACTGGCATTTCAGGAACTCTGCAAAAGTGTAATGACATCCAAAAATCAAACCGTCTAAATATATGTTCCAAATAGCACTCCTTCCCTTATGTGCCCGGCTGTGCTCAAACAGCAGTTTATACCCACATATGACATTAAGTACTTTATCCTGGTTACAATAGTGTCATACATGTGGGCACAAACTGCTGTTTGGGCACACAGCAGGGTGCAGATGTGAAGGAGCGCTTTAGATTTTGGAGCGCAGATAATAGATGTTTGGTATCTGGACGCCATGTCATGTTTGTAGAGCCTCTAAGGTTTTGAAGACTGCACCTGTCAAAGAATTTATCAAGGGGTGCAGTGAGCATTAGTATCCCAGACGTGAATACACAGTGGATGGTGAACAGTGAACATGTAAGCTGTGCGAAGTACATTGGGAACACCAAATTCCCTACTATTTCCCCAGTAGCTTCTATGATTGGGGGGATTCACTCTGGAGGTCACTTCTGGTGTCTTTAGCCTCGTAACCTCTAAATCTGGTTTGTACCCTGATAATCGCTCACACAGCTTATACATTCTCTTCCTGCCACAACCAGTTTTGTTCCAATGATTTGGCGATTTTTGGGGGGTTTGTCTTCACATTGTGCAAGCTATATTTTTTTTCTAGTGATGTAGCCGTGAGAGCTTGTTTTTCTAGGTTATGTGATGCATTTAATGTAATGACACCATTTTTAGGTGGCTATAACTTATTGACTAAATTATATAAATTTTTTCTTGGAGGATTAATAAAAAAAAAATTCTGCCATTAGAATGGAAGGTAGTAAATGGCCTTTTTAAAGGCTATTCCAACATTCGATTAGTTAAATGATAGACTCCCTTTAATACACTTTATTTTTTTACACTTTTTTTTTTTACTTTGTCTCTCTAGGAGACCTGAACCAGGGATGCTTTGGCTGGTTCAGTAGTATACACTGCAATACACATGTGTATTGCAGTGTATACATGAAGTCAGCCTATGCAGACGCGATTATGGCAATACAGCAAAATTATATAGTTTTTGTTACACTTTAACACCTTAAAAAAAAAAAAAAAACTTATTCTGACATCTGTAACTTTTTTTTTTATATATTTTCTTATGTGGCTTCATAAGGCAAAATTTTTTTTTTTTTTTTTGGTTTATTTTTATATCTGATCTAGGGAAATTAAATGCTTTTAATATTTTATATAATATATACAGTGGGGAAAATACTGTAAGTATTTGATACACTGGCGTCTTTGCATGTTTTCCCACCTACAAAGAATGGAGAGGTCTGTAATTTTTATTGTTGGTACACTTCAACTAGTAGAGACAGAATATAAAAAAAATTAAGAAAATCACATTGCATGAACTTTAAATTCATTTTCATTTTATTGCATGAAATAAGTATTTGATCACCTACAAACCAGTAAGAATTCTGGCTGTCACAGACCTGTTAGTTTCTCCTACTCCGCACTCATTACCTGTATTAATGGCATCTGTTTGAACTCGTTATTTGTATAAAAAATACCTGCCACACACTCAATCACACTCCAACCTCTCCACCATGGCCAAGGCCAAAGAGCTGTCTAAGGACACCAGGGATGAAATAGTAGACCTGCACAAGGCTGGGATGGACTACAGGACAATAGGCAAGAAGGCAACAACTGGCGCAATTATTAAAAATGGAAGAAACACAAGATGACTGGCAATCTTCCTTGGTCTGGGGTTCCATACAAGATCTCGCCTCATGGGGTAAGCATGATTCTGAGAAAGGTCAGGAATCAGCCCAGAACTACACGTGAGGATCTGGTCAATGACCTGAAGGGAGCTGGGACCATGGTCTCCAAGATTACCGTAAATAACACATTACACCATCATGGATTAAAATCCTGCAGGGCATGCAAGGTCCCTCTGCTCATGTATTGGCCCATTTGAATTTCGCCAATGACCATCTAGATGATCAAGAGGAGGCATGGGAGAAGGTCATGTGGTCAGATGAGACCAAAATAGAACTTTTTGGTATCAACTCCACTCCGTGTTTGGAGAAAGAAGGGTGAGTACAACTCCAAGAACACCATTCCAACTGTGAAGCATGGGGGTGGAAACATCATACTTTGGGAGGCTTTTCTGCAAAGGGACCAGGACGGCTGCACCTTATTGAAGGGAGGATGGATGGGGCCATTTATCGCAAGATTTTGGCCAACAACCTCCTTCCCTCAGTAACAGCATTGAAGGTGGGTCGTGTCTGGGTCTTCCAGCATGACAATGACCTGAAACACACAGACAGGGCAAGTAAGGAGTGGCTCCGTAACAAGCATTTCAAGGTTCTTGAGTGGCCTAGCTAATCTCCACGCCTGAACCCAATCAAAAATCTTTGAAGGGAGCAGAAACTCAATGTAGCCCAGCGACAGCCCCGAAACCTGAAAGATCTTGATGGAGGAGTGGGCCAAAATCCCTGCTGAAGTGTGTGCAAACTTGGTCAAGAACTACAGGAAACGTCTGTGTTAGGACCAGAGCTGGCGCCTCTGCAGTAGTGCTGTGAGGTGCCGCTCCAGTCCTCACATTTTCCGGCACGTTCGCTTTTCTAGGGGTTAACTTTCCTGCACTCACCTGTCTATTTAGCCTCCCTTCCGGCGCTCTGCTCTCGCTGGTTATTCATTTCCCCTGGTTTTCAGCTCCTCCTGGTACTCTGTCCCGAACTTAGATCCTATCCTGCTGCCTCTTTGATTATTGCTCCCTCCGTTTGTGACCACGGCTTGCCTTCCAGACCATCTCTCCTTGAACGCTGATTCTGTACCTCGTAACCTCCTGAAATCGACCTGGCTTGTCCTGACTCTCTTCTTACATCTCTTCCTCTGGTACTACGAGCTTCTCCTGCTGCCGACTCAGACTAATCAACAATTCTACTGCACTGCTGCCACCTTCTGGAGAAAACCTGTTACTGCATCTTCTCCAGCTCTCCAGTATTCATCAGCCTACAACTTGCTCAGTTGAGTGGTTTTTGGATTCCGGGGCCCTTCTGTGACTTGTGGCGCACCGTGTGCTCTGCGCCCTTAGGACTGTTACGGTTCTGGCCAAAGGTAGCGACCAAGTCCAATTCCACCATCAGGAGCTCTGGCGAAGACCTCTGGAGGCTAGTTCCACTTCTGTTCAAGGACGCTGGACGCTTGGCGCTGTTTTACCTTAGTGTACAGGGGCGGGCCTGGATTTCCCAAGACTAACTCTGTCCGGCACTGCGTTTGGTTCCTAACAGTCTGTAATTGCAAACAAAGATTTCTGTACCAAATATTAAGTTCTGTTTTTCTATTGTATCAAATACTTATTTCATGCAATAAAATGCAAACTAACTTAAAATTCATACAATGTGATTTTCTGGATTTTTTTTTTTAGATTCTGCCTCTCACTGTTGATAAAAATTACAGACCTCTCCATTCTTTGTAGATGGGAAAACTTGCAAAATCGCCAGTGTATCAAATACTTAGTTTCCCCAGTTTGTTATTTTTAACCCCCCCCGGCGGATGTTGGGTGTTTAAAAGATGGCGGCCACTCGGGAGTCGTGTGGCTGCCATAGCCGCCGAGTCTCTGCTTAGCAGGAGACCCGGCGCTAATGCCTGCAATCGCTGCCTGCCATTTTGCAAGCTTTTTTGCAAGGCTAGCGTCCCATTGCTATGACAGCCGGAAGCCTTCTGAAGGCTCCCAGGCCTACTCGAAGTAGCCTGCAATAGAAATGCCGTTTTCTAGCAGTGCATTGCCATGCATTAGCATTGTAATGCATTGCATTAGTGAGCAGACCCCCTGGGGTTCAAGATCCCTAGGGGGTCTAATAAATGCAAAAAAATTTTAAAAAAAATACACTACCATTGTTTTGCCAAGAGGAAAAAGATTCTTTGGATTCCGTGTAATAGAATAAAGTTATAGAATAAAACACTAGACTATCAACAATAGCTTAACATTTTATTAAGAAGAGTATAAGAAGATAGCAAAAGGTCTTATAACAAGGAAAAGTATAACAGATATTAGAAGGTATATCAAATCAACCCTTGCAATAAAGCAAGTTATAATCACATATCAAAATCAATCAAACTGTGATATAATTAAATCAACACTTCCAATACTTAAAAGTGTCAGAAAGTATACAAATCAACCCTTGCAATGAAGCAAGGTATAATCAAATATCAAAGTCAATCAAACTGTGATATAATCAAAACTTACAACACTGCCAAGCTTCATTGATGAATTCCGATAAGGGTATCTGCAGGAAGTATCACCCAGCCATGTGACAGGTCTCATGCAGCATCAGGCGTCCCCAATGATCTGCTATCAAGATTGCAACATACTGCTGGGGGATGTTTCCCATCTTATATACCCTTTGTGTGCGTCATAGAGTGGGCGGTTACAGAAGTGATACACCTCTGTAAGGCCTTACTCGTCTCCAAGCTCATATTCATGTGAAAGGGGCCAATTTCCACTTGAATATGTCTCGTGACACATACGCTTCAAACAGAGTTGCCCCTTTGATCTGGTTTGTTTGGACATGTAAATATCACCTTAAACAGAGTCTTTGATCTAGTTTGTATGGACATGTAAATATCACCTTAAACAGAGTCTTTGATCTAGTTTGAATGGACATGTAAATATCAGAACATGTCAACTTGATAGAGTGTGTAGACATTACTTTATACTGGGTTGAAATTAAGGTTACTATGAGCTGGCTATTTTAAACATCTTGTCATGGGCAGCCATTTTATCAAGGGCAGCTATTTTTCATTACATACCATTCAAAAGTTTGGGGTCAGACAATTTTGTGTTTTCCATGAAAACTCACACTTTTATTTATCAAATGATTTGCAAAATGAATAGAAAATATAGTCAAGACATTGACAAGGTTAGAAATAATGATTTTTATTTGAAGTAATGATTTTCTCCTTCAAACTTTGCTTTCGTCAAAGAATGCTCCATTTGCAGCAATAACAGCATTGCAGACCTTTGGCATTGTAGCTGTTAATTTGCTGAGGTAATCTGGAGAAATTTCACCCCATGCTTCCAGAAGCCTCTCCCACAAGTTGGATTGGCTTGATGGGCACTTTTTGCGTACCATACGGTCAAGCTGCTCCCACAACAGCTCAATGGGGTTGAGATCTGGTGACTGCGCTGGCCACTCTAGTACAGATAGAATACCAGCTGCCTGCTTCTTCCCTAAATAGTTCTTGCATAATTTGGAGGTGTGCTTTGGGTCATTGTCCTGTTGTAGGATGAAATTGGCTCCAATCAAGCACTGTCCACAGGGTATGCCATGGCGTTGCAAAATAGTGATAGCCTTCCTTATTCAAAATCCCTTTTACCTTGTACAAATCTCCCACTTTACCAGCACCAAAGCAACCCCAGACCATCACATTACCTCCACCATGCTTGACAGATGGCGTCTTCCAGCATCTTTTCAGTTGTTCTGCGTCCTGCGTCTCACAAATGTTCTTCTGTGTGATCCAAACACCTCAAACTTCGATTCGTCTGTCCATAACACTTTTTTCCAATCTTCCTCTGCCCAATGTCTGTGTTCTTTTGCCCATATTAATCTTTTCCTTTTATTAGCCAGTCTCAGATATGGGTTTTTCTTGGCCACTCTGCCCTGAAGACGAGCATCCCTGAGTTGCCTCTTCACTGTAGACGTTGACACTGGCATTTTGCGGGTACTATTTAATGAAGCTGGTAGTTGAGGACCTGTGAGGCGTCGATTTCTCAAACTAGAGACTCTAATGTACTTGTCTTGTTGCTCAGTTGTGCAGCGGGGCCTCCCACTTCTCTTTCTACTCTGATTAGAGCCTGTTTATGCTGTCCTCTGAAGGGAGTAGTACACACTGTTATAGGAAATCTTCAGTTTCTTGGCAATTTCTCTCATGGAATATCCTTCATTTCTAAGAACAAGAATAGACTGTTGAGTTTCACATGAAAGTTCTCTTTTCTGGACATTTTGAGAGTTTAATCGAACCAACAAATGTAATGCTCCAGATTCTCAACTAGCTCAAAGGAAGGTCAGTTTTATAGCTTCTCTATCCAGCAAAACTGTTTTCAGCTGTGCTAACATACTTGCACAAGGGTTTTCAAGTGTTTTCTAAACATCCATTAGCCTTCTTACACAGTTAGCAAACACAGTGTACCATTAGAACACTGGAGTGATGGTTGCTGGAAATGGGCCTCTATACACCTATGTAGATATTGCATTAAAAATCAGATGTTTGCAGCTAGAATAGTCATTTACCACATTAACAATGTATAGAGTGTATTTCTGAATCATTTAATGTTATCTTCATTGAAAAAAACTGTGCTTTTCTTTCAAAAATAATGAAATTTCTAAGTGACCCTAAACTTTTGAACGGTAGTGTATATAAAAAATAAAAAAATATTAAAAGTTCAAATCACCCCCCTTTCCCTAGAACACATATAAAAGTACTTGGCACGGGGGGGGGGGGGGGGGGGGGGGGGGGGGGGGGGGGGGGGGGGGGGGGGCGGGGGGGGGCGGCCCCCCCCCCCCCCGCCCCCCCCCCCCGCGGCGGCGGGCGGGGGCCGCCGGCGGGGGGCCCCCGCGGCGCCCCCCCCCCCCCCGGGGCCGCGCCCCCCGCCCGGCCGGCGCCGCCGGGGGGGGGGGGGGGGGGGGGGCGGGGGGGCGCCGCCGCCCCCCCCCCCCCCCGCCGGCGCGCCGCCGCCCCGCGGCGCGGGGGGGGGGGGGGGGGGGGGGGGGGGGCGGCGGGGGGGGGGCGGGCCCCCCCCCCGCCGGCGGCCCCCCCCCCCCCCCCCCCCCCCCCCCCCCCCCCCCCCCCCCCCCAAATACTGTGAAACACATACACATTAGGTATCCCTGTGTTCAAAAACGCCCGATCTATAAATCTATAAAAATATTTTTCCCGTATGGTAAACACTATAGCGGGGAAAAATCAAAAGTGCCAAACCGCCGTTTTTTCACTGTTTTGCCTAAAAATTTGGATAAGAAGTGATCAAAGCAATAGCAATTCTCCAAAATGGTTCATTTTTAATTCTTCAGGTCTAATAATTCAGATAATTTTGAACGGTAGTGTATAACTAAAAAGTACACCTGGTCCCGCAAAGACGCCCTATGCATCCCAGTACACGGAAGAATAAAAAAGTTACGGGTGTCAGAATCTGGTGACTTTTAGAAAATATATTTTTTTTGCACGAAAATCGAAAAATTCCTCCGACAGGAAGGGGTTAATCACTTTCCCTGGGCCTCTACTTATTATACTCTGGGGTCTGAGGAGACCCCAAAGTATAATAATAGCACCGGCTCTAGGGGGGCTCTTGGGAGCTCATAGTACTCTTTGGGGGCTACTGTGGAGAGCATAATGCTGTGTGTGGGCCGCTGTGGAGCGCATAATGCTGTGTGGGGGCTGCTGCATAGTGCATAATGCTGTGTGGGGGCCACTGTGAAGCACATAATGCTGTGTTGGGGCCACTGTGCAGCACATAATGCTGTGTGGGGGCCGCTGTGGAGCACACAATGCTGTCCCAGTATTGTTTACATGTCGGTGCTGTGCTGCTCACTCACAGTATTCTTGATAACTGCAGTTATAGGTACTAAAGCTGTATCCCTTTCAAGTATCAGAGTTATCGCTGCAGCACCCATAACCGCCACTATCAAGAATTCGCTCTATGGAGGGGGCCCTGGACAAAAGTTTGCACCCGGGCCCAGAAGACTTTAGTTACGCCACTGTGTGATGACATACATATCCCGTCAAGAAATAAGATTCCTTCTTGTCTACTGTAAATATGCTTATTGTTTGGCCTTAACAGTGTACAGTTAAGGCTAGGTTCACACCTGAACTACATTTTGTTCGGGGTTTCAGTCTCCGTATCCGCTTGAAAAATGCGGAGAGAAAAGTCCTGCAAGCAGGGCTTTTCTCTACGCATTTTTCGGTTGGAAACCTGGTGGACCCCATTATAGTCTATGGGGTCGACGGGTTTCAGTGGGTAATCGCTTTTAAGTGGATTTGGGTTTCCGTTTTTCGGGTCCCCAAGCGGGCCCGAAGAACAGAAACCCAAGCACAGATGTGAATCTAGCATTAATTGAGCAGTTTCAATTTTCTCAATGTCTCCTTTCTCAGCAGTTAAACCTCAACATTAATAGGATGTGCTAAATTTTCAGAGTTTCATAAAAGCTTTCATGTACACATCTATGGACTTCGTTACTTTTATACCTAGACTTGCTGGATGTAATGCAAAGTCTTAATTTAGTTGCAAATTAACGCTATATATCTGTTTAGTAGAGAACTACAGAAATGGCTTTGCTGTTAAGTCATGTTTACTTAGACATGATAAAAATGCCAACGGAACATTAACCCTTCTTATAAAATCTCATGTAAATGGCAAAATGATAAGCCTCATAGTGAAAACTCCACACAGTTCATGAACTTGAGTGGTGTAGAATGTGTTTCTTAGTCTGCATATCCAGAATATGCCACCCAGAATATGCAGTGGCTATTCACTGTTGCTTGTGGTAAGCAGGACAGTCACAACACACAATGACTGTTTCTACACTGTATTAACAGTTAGCATTAAAGGGGTTGCACAAGATTACAACACCTGTCTGCAGGTTGTGTGATATATCATCTTAACCCCATTTACTTTAACAGAGCCAGGCTAAGTGGCTAAGGCTAAAGTGCTATGGAAAAGACCGCTTTGGAAATGCATTGCGTTTTTTTCCATAGAGCTTTTCACAGAATGTCTGTAGAATTTTTCTCTGCGCATTTTCTGCTTCTATTATACCTATATGGACAACACCAGCATTTCGGTAGGTATAATTGACATGCCGCGGTTTACAAAAACTCGACAGCATTTCCGATGTGGATATGTTTCTGCAATGTGTGGATGGGATTAGCCAGAATCTCATCCACTTTGCAGGTACTGCTAAACTGCCGCCTTTACAATACGTGGAGTCCTGGCCCTAAGCTACAATCAAAGGCAAACCCCATATGCAGATATAGTGGTGCTTTTAGAAGAAAGCAGCATACTTTTCTAATTTTTGTTAGCACCAGCACAGGACAGATTGGAGGGAAATGGCAGACAAATTAAGTTAAGCATAAGACACAAGACCATGTGGGTGATGCATAAAGACCGACATATTGTATTATGATCTTTGTTTCCCGTGCATGATGTACATGTACATCATAATATTTGGTTGTGTAAGAAGTAAGCATAGGAGCTGAGCCTACTCCACATACAGCAGGTGCCTGCTCTATTATACAGCTGATATCTGCCAGCAGCTTCGTTACAGCATTTGAGCAGGAAGACAGAGGGAAGGGCGAGTTCTTGATCCTCAAATGCTCCTTTTGGGGTGCTGATCGGTTGCCAGGGACCTAGTGAAAGCTTCCAGGCCTGCCACCTGGTGCACACATAACCATTACATGGACAATACACTGCACTGCATAAGTATTACAGTATATTGTCTAAGCAATTGAATGATCACATTGTAGTCCTGCTCATTAGTAGTACTCATAGCGCTACTACCTCTCTGACTTAAAGCTGCACAGGATTATAATGGCAACAGTTTAAAGAAAATTTGGGGTTGAAGCACAATAAAAACTTATGATTACTATGCTTGCATTGCTTTTCTTCCAACCCTCATGAAAACATGGCCTGATAAGTTTTATAAAAGTTTTATAAATATACATTTCTCACAACATATATCAATGTTTTTGTGTTTATTTTAACATTTCCGTGGATTGACTGAGGCCTGAGGTTGAAAAGTTTTAGAAGCCTTGCTCTAGGGGACTACAAATAAAGTAAAAACATTTTAAGTTTAAAAAAATATATAAAAAAACAGATATCAAATGTCTAAATCTTCAGTTTTCCCACTCTCTCATATAAATAAAATATTTGGTATTGCTGCGTTTGAAAATGTCCAAACTGTTAAAATATCATATTTACCCTACCCAGTGAACGCCATAAAAAGCACTTTTGGTCACCCTAAAAAATTGAGTGATCATAAAATCATACATACCCCAAAATATAAATGAAGACTTGTTCCATAAAAAAACAAACCCTTCCGCAACTGGTTCAGAGCATGTCTAAAATGGCAGGCCCTGTGGAGTTTTCCTGGTATACAGTGGTTAGTACCTACCAAAAGTGGTCCAAGAAATGACAACTGGCAAACGGGGAATGGGTAAGGAGCATCCAAGTCTAATTGATGAATGTGGGAAATGATGGCTAGCCTAAAAAATAGCAACTGTAGCTCTAATTAGTGAAAGGGTGTTTATGAAAGAAAAAGTGAAAACATACAGTGCATCACAGCTGACTGCATAATTGCCAGAGTGCTCATGTTGGCCTCTATTTAATACAGAAAGCTCCTACATTGGACACATGAGCATCAGACCTCGACCATAGACCATGGAAGAAGTTGGTCATTAGAGATGGGCGAACCTCTCAAGATTTGTTTTGGGTTTGGGTGGCTCGGGTCCAAGACTTGTTTTGGGTCGAACAAGTTTAGTATGAACCACACCTTAAAATAGCTTAAGGCTGAAGCCCCACATGGCGGAAACCCTGTGGTTTGGCCGTGACGTTTTACAGTCCCATCCACACATTGCAGAAAACCACCCGCAGAGGAAATGCTGCAATTTCCAAAAATGCAACGTTTCCGCTGCAGGTATTTTTCTGCAATTGCGCATGTTAATTATGCCAACAGAAACGCTGGCAGCTTCCATACAGGTATAATTGAAACAAAGTCTGCAGTGGAAAACTCTGCAGACTTTCTGTGAAAAGCGTTGCGGGAAAAACTGCGATGCGCTTCCGACGCAGTTTTTCCCGCAGCGCTTTTTTGCTGTGGTCCACTACATGAGGCCTTATCCTAAAACACTGTCTCCTCAGTGACATCATTCACCCTGGGTCACCGCTGAGGCCTGTGATTGGGCTTGAGCGGTGGCATGGGCACACCGAGCGCCATAACATCATAACATTTGGCATGCCCATGTGACTCCTGAAGGCCCAATCACAGGACTCAGTGATGACCCCAGCAACATGACGTCACCAGGAGAGCACCATGAGGACCCCCAAAAGAGGTAAGGGAAGGTGTGTATGAATATTTTTTTTTTTCTTTGTCACATCCCCTGGGCCTCCACCTATTATTTCAGCAGTATAATGCACCCCCCCCCCCATACACTTCAAAAATTACTCAGGAATGGTTTAAGTAACACAACAAAGATTTCCAGGTGTTGATTTAACCTCCAAATTCTCCAGCTCTCTCTCATCTGTGGCATGTTCTGGAAAAACTAGTCCACTCCATGGAGGTCACGTCTCATAACTTATGGGACTAATGCATCTGCTGCTAACAATTTGGTGGCATATATTGTACTTGGAGTCTGTCTTAATGAACCAGTGCTATTTGCTGGCACAAGGGAGAATTACATAACAGGTGGCAACTGGAGATGGACATTAAACCGTGGGGGTAGCTGGAAGGGAACAATTAATTAACACCTCCAACTGCCCCAGTTTAATGTCTCCCTCCTAGTTGCCCCCAGTTTAATCTCCAGCTCCCATTAATTTATTGTCCCCCTCTAGTTTCCGCCAGTTTAAACTGGGGTGCCAGAAGAGGGACTTAATACTGTAGGGCAATTAGAGGGGAACATTATAATGTGGGGGCATATAATGTTAGGGTGACTGTAGGAGCATTATACTGTATGGGGGCACAAAGAAAATGGATGGAAATGGGCGGAGTCAACATAGAAGTGGGTGGAGCTAAATTTGCCACAGCATGCATGGCGCGCTGCACATTTTGTCCCTCTTTCTGTTCTTTGAAAGTTGGGAGGTATGGTTATAATATTATGACTAATCAGTGTACATTATATTGACTACAGTTAACACATTCAACATTGGAATTATCTATCAGCCTTAGCTAATAGTTGTAAAGTTTATTCATATATTACCTGTCCTCTTGACAACGAAAGCTATATGCATTACAATATAACAACAAAACTCTGTCCCACCTTGGTGCATTTTTGATAAACAGACATCACACACACACACAAAATATAACCTAAAGGTATAAAATAAACAAAAACCGGAAAAAACGACAAAAATTGCTGGCAGGCATAAACTAGTTACATCAATATTTAAAGTTGTAAGAGGGAAAACTGTAAGTTGACTTCTACTTAGGTAGGCAGGACATAGCATAAGTCATCTCTTCCTCTGAGCTAATTGTTAGCTGTTAACACCCACTCACATCATGGGGATGATATTAGGAACATTTCTTTTAGAACATAAAAGCAAAACCAGAGCATTTTATAATGCAATGTTACCTGTTCAATAAAGTGAGTACAACATGTACATGCAGTCAACAAATGCCATTATATCCAACCTACATTCTCCACTACTATGATAATAACGTTGCTAATGCAATATTGTAGAATATGCAGTGGTATACTGTACATGCATGGCAGTTATATGCATCAATGATCAATAATAATGGTATGCTACTACTTTGCACTTATTGCTACTTATTATATTGGTTATGCCAGAGATGCTGTTGTACTTTAACATACATTTTTACAGAAACTAGACTAGATTTCATCACTGTGATTTCCTAATCTTCTACAAAAACTACATTAACTCATTCCTTATGAACATAAAAACATTTGTACAAAATATAGTCTTATACAGAACTGAAAATACACTGACACAATACCCCTGCAGGCATCACAATACAAACATTGTTTATGGCAAGCTATGAATGGAAACTTGGTAGAGGTGGCAATGTGATGATGGGCATACTAGTAACAATAACATTACAAAGCAATTTCCTTTATATAATAGCTAAATGGCTGTGAACCAAAACTCTAACCTAAACTACTGATAGCTACAAAGAATTGACATTGCGCTGATATACTGTATTAAAATTGTAGGTAAAATTTTAACATAGCAAGATACTTTTTTTTATCTAATATAAGGCCAAACAATCAATCTAATCTTAGAAAAAAATATTGTAAATAATAATTACTGGGCTGTTTAATGCTATTGTAACGTGCATATTGTGATCTAACTTACCTTGTCCATGGTGACAGGACTGGCTGTAGTCACTGACATGGGATACCTGGTAGATAGTCTCTTTCCCTCTAAACGGTGCCCCATATATCTCTCATTCAGTCCTAGTAATGTGGCAGATTTTTTCTACAACGGCATCTCGGAAACTTTTAAACTCAGGACTCCTACAAAGAATTGGAGTGTTTGTCACCATGGGGTTGCATACTTCCACTTTCCACCATATCTTTTCTTCCCCTGGATTGTAACTTTGATCCATCACATTCCAGCTGCTTGAAGCATAGCTTTGACTGTTATAGGGACAGGAATTTGGATCAGATGCATACTGGCTTGTCACTGGGACTTCACATCTGAAAGTTCTATTTTCTTGTGACTGCTTGATTAATCCACCGTCTTGATTGTGAAGATAAATTGTATCTCTTCCTTGGGCAAGTGTCTGTGTGTGTCCTTGGGCAGTGTTTTTGCGTTTCTTGGTGCCATTGCTCATTGCTGTGCGGATGTTTAAACATGACACTGTGCTCTGGACAGAACTGCCTGCCTCTGTCTGGAGCTTGCAACAGGCAGGCTGTGTATCTTCTCTCACAGGAGAATCTGGCCTCCTAGTGTCACATGCCTTTCTGCTTGCAGCTAAGAAAGTTTTCTCTGCCAAGCAGCACGCCTTCTCTGATCGCTCAGCACATTTGCTCGGTGACTTCAGCTGGATATAAAGGAAGGAAGTTTTCATCTGTCGCTGTTCTGCCATTTCCTTAGCTTGAACTTGTCAAGAGGCACTTGTATATTCTACCATCAAAAAGTACTGAGCCCATCCTGAGGATACCCCAAAATCTTCAGCTTCTGAACACTTCATACCTAAAGTGATAAGGAACAGCTTTTGTCATGAAAAATATTCACAATCTGACCCCTATTTTCAAGTTACATGAAGGATCCGGAGGTGGGATCCAAATGTAATGGACATTTAGCAACCTCTAGCAACCTAATACTTCTCAGGGGTAACGGTATGTCCTGTGAGCTCTGTAGTCTACATTATATAACTGTAGGTAAAGGGTATCAGATTGTATTTCCAATTTGTTTAGCATCTTGAGGATTGCCTGGTGGTACAAACTCTCAACTGTGAGCAGGGCTCAATAACACATCAATCACAGTAAAAAGAGAAAGTGAAAGTAGAAGTAGCAATGACTAAGGCTAGGTTCACACTAGCACTGGGCTCTCCGTCGTTTGGGTCTTCCAGGGGACCCGAACAATGGAAAGCCTGACTGCGGACCCCATAGACTAATAAGGTCCACCAAGTGTCCGTCGGGCTTCCACTGTTTTTATGCTGAAACCTTCACAGACGACTTTTCTCTCCACCGATTTTTGGTGGAATCTGCGCTGGAGTCTCCGTAGTATGTGATATAAACTAAAGCAATATGTATTACAGGTGAAATACAGGATTGAAGTTACAAAGAACCAGGCAAGCCCTTTAAGTGGCTCTGCTGTTATATGAAACATGAAGTGACAGATTAATAAAACTGTCTAAGGCTGGGGTCCCATGTGGCGTAAATCTCTGCAAAGATTCTAGCGAATCCCATCCACACATTGCAGAAAAATATGCTCAGTGGAAATGCAGTGATTTCCAAAGCCAACACTTTTTGGAAATCGCAGCATGTCAATTATACCTACGGAAACACTGGTGGCTTCCCTATAGGTATAATTGATGCATTTTTGCCACGTTTTTTCCCACAGCGCTTTTTCCCTGTGACCCGCTACATGGGGCCTTAGCCTAAAAAAAAACCCCACTTTTTTTTGCCCATAGAAACTTATCACAGCACTAGTTTCATTTTCAAAGAGCAGGATAGGAAATGAGAGTTGTGCTGTGATTGGTTACTATGAGCAACAGTTTTTTTTAGAAAGTTTCGTAAATCCCCCCCCCCCCATAATGAAAGTTCAACTGCAATATCATATATAGTCTAAAATATTTTGCCTTTTTAATTTCTCACCACTTTTTAAGATGTGTATAGCTATGGGGAATTCCACATAATTTGAGGAACAGAACAGATATGATCATCTAAACTTCCCTGTATATAAAACCACAATCAGCGATATAAATATCACTTGTTTCTAAGACAACTTAAGTCTGAAACTTCGAGAAGTTCAGCTATGTTTTTTTTTCTATATACAGGTGCCCCAAACTGTGCACAATATTCCATATGTTGTCTGACTAATGATTTGTATAGAGGCAACATTCTCGCTATACCCTTTTAGGCCAGGCCCTGTACCAGTCCAAGAGTAGAGGTGTAGCGATCCTACTTAAGACTTCTGTTCCTCTTCAGGTTGTTAATGATAACAGACCCCCAGGACTGCTATATTATTCTTCACTGCAGACTCAATGGCCAACAACTCTGTCTTGTCAATTTCTACGCCCCTACCAATTCCTCTATAGCTTTTTTTTCATGAACTTTGTTGTCATTTAGGCCAACTAGATTTTTCCACATTGATCTGATGTGTCGACTTTTATTTTACCGTTAATGTCATCCTTGACTGCTCATCCCTGTCAGCTGATAAACTTTCCGCCAAGGGCGAGGTGCGGTCTGTCCTGCAGCCCTTCCATGTCGCAGATGCCTGGCGTGACTTCAATGGCAATAAAAGAAGCTACACATATTTCTTCCTGAGCCGTAATCACTACACCAGAATTGATAAGACCTCTCCATCTCTTTGCTCCCTGCTCTCACCTATGCACGCCATGTACCTTGTGCCTGGTCGCACTATGACTTGGATATGATTGACATTGCGTTACAATCGTCCAGTACTCCATGCCCTAAATGGTAACTAAAAGAGACTCTCCTAACTGACCCTGGTATCCAGAAAAGGACCATGGAAGCCCTTAATGTTTTTTGTGCATAACACTGCAAGAGACGATCTGGCTATTAACTGGGTGGCCCATAAGGCCACAATTAGAGGTTCACTTATAGCAGATGCTTCTAGATTGAAACGGGAAAGGACTAAGGCTCAGTCACATTTAGAATATAAACTCTTGAAGCTTGAAACAGCCAACCAGCTCAAGCTTAGTCGATTCCTCGCAAAATGTATTAGAGATACGAAACTGCAGTTTGATGCCATTCTGACACATCGGACTGAAAAGGCTATGCGTTGGAATCGGGCATGTTTTTATAGATATGCTAACAAACCGGAACACGGCCCAAACGCGAGCGCAGAGGCAGAAGCCCCAGCTGCAGGGCTCCGGTTGTAGCATATCTATAAACTACTGGCCTCTAAACTGCGAGCATGTCAGAGGCAGAATGCCATCTACCAAATCCATGAGCCAGGTGGTACCATGTCCTCCAATCCTAACACTATCTATGCTAATTTTCACCAATTTTATGAGAGACTCTACTCGGTCCCAGCCGCAGCCAGTCCAGCAGAGATCTCCTCATTTCTTAGTTCCCTTAGCTTCCCCTCTTTCTCCCCTTCCCAGACATCTTCCCTGAGTGACCCCATCACTTCTGAGGTACTGGATGCTGCCATCGATAACCTTAAAAATGGAAAAGCCCCAGGCCCCAATGGCCTCTCCCCTCTCTACTATAAGAAATTTAAAAGGATCCTCTCTCCTCACCTCCTTTTGATGTTTAATCATATTCTTCAAGGTGGAAAATTCCCACAGGATATGCTGTGTGCATCCATTAGTTATCCCCAAACCTGGGAAGGACGTTACCACCCCAGCTAATTACAGGCCTATTTCCCTCCTAAATGTAGATGTAAAGCTGTTTTCCTCTATTCTTGTCTCGTGCTTGAATCGGCTTTTGCCATCCCTCATTCATTCAGACCAGGTTGGTTTCGTACTAGGCAGACAGGCCTCCAGTAATGTATGGAAGCTTTGCAATATAGTTCATTGGGCCAATAGTTATTGCAAACCTGTTTCCCTCCTTGCCCTCTATTGAAAAAGACTTTGATAGTCTATCCTGGACGTACCTAGCCCATTTTTGAAAATGATCGGTTATGCCCATGAATCTTAAAGGGATTCTATTATTGAAAAACACGTTTTAAACTAAGAGCAAGTAGGAATAGCCTTTATAAAGGCGATTCATCTCTTACCTTTATCTTGAAGGTCCACGCTGCCGTTTTTGAATTTTTATTCATTTTTTATTGTGCTGAGAGTGCACAGGGGGCGTTTCCCCTGTGCTCAAAATGCACAGGGGGGTTACCCCTGTGCTCTGAGCAGAGCATTGTCATAAAAATCCAGGATGACAACGCTCTGCTCAGAGCACAGGGGTAACGCCCTCTGTGCATTTTGTGCATTTTGAGCCACACATTGAAGAATGAATAAAAATTCAAAAACGGCAGCGCGGACTTCAAGATAAAGGTAAGAGATGAATCACCTTTATAAAGGCTATTCCTACGTGCTCTTAGTTTAAAACATGTTTTTTAATGATAGAATCCCTTTAAGAGAGCCCAAAGGGCTCTCTACTGTGACCCTGTAGCATATTTAAAGCTCCCAACTAATTCCCCTAAGCCTATTTGCATTTGTTGAGGCACTTGCCAAGGCTGCCCATTATCCCTTGCCTTATTTGCCCTAGCCATTGAGCCCTTTGCGATTGCTATTTCTTACTCATCCGATCATTGTGTACAGATTGGGGGTTGTGAATATAAATTCAATCTCTTTGCTGATGATATGCTGTTAACCATCACCAACCCTTTAGTTTCTCTCCCTAATTTAATTAATACACTCTCCCAGTTCACTAGACTATCGAGTCTTAGACTTAATACGTCTAAATCGGAAATCCTGCACTGTAACGTCCCTCCAGCTACTGCCAAACTGATCTCTGTGAACTTTGGCTCTCAAACTATAGACAAATACCTTCCGTATCTAGGCGTTAACATCTGTAACTGGAATTACACCATTTTGATACCGAAGCTCTTAAAGGATCTGGTTGCATGGCATAGCCCCACCCTTTCTTGGATATGACGTGTCCACTCGTTTAAAATGGTCACCCTACCCCGTATCCTATACTTCTTCCATACCCTCCCAACCTCCGTGTCCATTGCTTTCCTGACTTCCCTACAAACTGAAATATTTAACTTTATATGGGCCTATAAAAGACCACATATACAACACATGTATTTTCATAAGAGATTAGGAGCCCCATCTTTATAAATATCATATAGCCACCCAACTCTCTCAACTAAGTGCTATCCATAATGAACACGACCTTCCCCAATGGGTAACATTGGAATCTGCGTTGGTGGCACTGGCATTCTTACAGGCCCTCTTGTGGGGCCCTCGGTCAATGGCCCGTACCCTTCCAGTTGCTACAAAGGTGATGGACTACATGTTGAAATTGTGGATGAGGGTTCGCTTTCAGTATGGATTGCAAAGCCCGATTGCCATTCGACACTCCTCTGTCTGTTACTGCGGCGGATTTTGCCCCACTGGCCAGGGGTAAGGTCAGATTCAAGACCCTCTTAATCACTTTGCATGTGGGCTCTGCACATTCGGAAGTCATGAGCTTTTTTGTTATGGAGCATCTGTCTTCTGATATTATTTTGGGGCTCCCCTGGTTGAACCTCCATAACCCTATTTTTGATTGGGGTAAAAGGTAGTTGGTAAAATGCACTGCACACCTTAGATTGTGTCAGTGAGAAGTCTGTTTTGGCTACTAAAGGTTGGAAACGCCAGGCGAATAAAATACATTTGCCTGGTCCACCAGCACATGTTGTTGTTCAGGGAAAGGCAGAGGAAATACTGGGTCCTTCTAAAACTGGTTTGTCTGGTGAGGTCCGGTGGCCCCTCATAAAAGGGGGGGGTACTGTAACGTCTCTGCCTGTTTGGGTCTCTGCACCGCACGCGGCGTCGCAGGAGGCGTGCTCAGTTTGATTCCTTGTTTAAGATTCTTGTTGCTCAGTCTGAACACTGTCCTAGACTATGTAATTAATTTTCTGCCACACCAGTCTCCTTCACCTTCGTTTTCCTCTGCTCCACTAATAGTTAATTTTAGCCTTGCCTGTGTGATTGACAGCCTGTCGTCCTATCAAGTCTGGGGCAGGTTTTTCCTTCCTATTTATTCTTTGCTCACAGTCACATTAGCGCTTCCTATTGCTTCTGCGTACCTGCCTTTACTCTGTGCTGTTTTGTTACCTGTATTCCTATTCCTCACCTCTGGTTTTCACTTTGAATATTCTCTTGGATTCTGATTCTCTACTGCATTGCTCGTCTGTTGCTGACCCCTTGGCTAGCTGACCTCCCTTTGTTGTTGCTTGTCCTGTCTGCGTTCTGTGTTGCCACTTACATTAAGAAGGGACTGTCGACCAGTTGCTGCTGTCGCCTAGGACAGATCAGGCAAGTTAGCCAGGGACAGTGGGGGGTTCAGCTTTAGGGCTCACTGTCTTCTTGTGCCCCTCCCCCCAGCGTTCTGCAGCAGCATTGGGGAATTGTTTAACTGGCAATTCCCTTACAGATACACCCAGTTTTGCTTTCTTAACAACTTCCTCTGCAGCCATTGGGTCTTCACCAATGATTACTTCAATAGCACATTTTCCCCACCTCCTTCAGAGGCTTTTCGGACTCTGCAGGTATTCCACTTTTGCGTTCTCACCCCACTCAATCCGGAGGTCTCTACAACTACAGTGGGGAAAAAAAAGTATTTAGTCAGCCACCAATTGTGCAAGTTCTCCCACTAAAAAAGATGAGAGAGGCCTGTAATTGTCATCGTAGGTAGACCTCAACTACGAGAGACAAAATGAGAAAACAAATCCAGAAAATCACATTGTCTGATTTTTAAAGAATTTATTTGCAAATTATGGTGGAAAATAAGTATTTGGTCAATAACAAAAGTTCATCTCAATACTTTGTTATATATAATTTGTTGGCAATGACAGAGGTCAAACGTTTTCTATAAATCTTCACA
This sequence comes from Leptodactylus fallax, assembly GCA_947044405.1. Lineage (NCBI taxonomy): Eukaryota > Metazoa > Chordata > Amphibia > Anura > Leptodactylidae > Leptodactylus > Leptodactylus fallax. Next base: position 303,160 of record CAMRHE010000168.1, read on the forward strand.
AGGTTGGCACACACTGTTGCTGGTATGTTGGCCCATTCCTCCATGCAGTTCTCCTCTAGAGCAGTGATGTTTTGGGGGCTGTCACTGGGCAACACGGACTTTCAACTCCCTCCAAAGGTTTTCTATGGGGTTGAGATCTCGAGACTGCTATGGAGGAATACTGTCAGGGAGGGCATTCCTCACAGCGCAGCTAGACTGTCAGGAATGCCCTTCTGACGGTGAACCATGAAACTAAGACCCTGGATATCTCCATCCCCGGGGCACATATGGGAAAGCCGGCAGATCGCAGAATTCAGCGCGCTGTCAGCTTTCTAGAGGTATGTAAAACCGTGTACTGTATACATGAGGACGTGTTTGAAGTCTGTGGTTTGAGAGGGTTTTATTCTGAGGTTCTGCCCCACCCTCTGGTGTGCTATTTAAGCTGGGGGCATGCTCCAGTTCACTGCTGGTTATACTGTTGTGTTCAGCCATTCCTGTGACCTGTAGTTCTACAGTCTGTTTGGTTCTGTATTCTAGCCTTGTCCGTTTACTCTCTGGCCTGCTGTCAGGATGACTGTTTAGTGGACTTTGTGAGTTTGTGTGCACTGTCCTGCTGAGTTTCTGTTAGGGCTAACTTCTAGGGTCTCTATTTAGGTTCCTGTGAGGCGTCCTCTTATCAGAGGAAAACTCTGGCGCTAGGCAGGTTTAGCCAGGGTGAATGTTAGGGATAATTCCCCCGCTATTGTCCATCTGCCTCTTTTTTGCTTTGATTTTCACTTATTTTGTCTGCCTTTGTTTACTTTGCATTTCTAAAATATACCAGTTTATTTCACACGTTCGTTTGTTACTATTCTGTTCAGAGACAAACATAACAGCACCCCTAACATAATTAATGTTAACTGTGGGGGAAAAGCTATTACAGAAATTGTGTCCTAATAGTACCCATCCACACACAAGTAATGTATAACCTGTGGGGAGGTACTATTATGGAACAATTACTGTAATAGATTCTCCCCCACAATTAATAACGGTGATTATGTTGGGGGTGCGATTTGAGCACTATTACAGTAATAGTGCTCCCCCACAGGTAATAGCATTACTTGTGTGTATGTGTGGGGATTATTACCTATGGGGGAGTGCTATTAGGGCGCTAGTACAGTAATAGTGCCCCTTCCACAGGTAGTAGTCCCCCACATAGGTTATAGTCCGCCTATTACCTGTGGGGGGCAATATTTTCCAATGTAGGGGGGACAGTTATTCAATTTGGGAGAGGGCCCTATTACTTATGGGGGAGCTATTGGCACCTGTTCACAAGGTGGATTAAGAAGAATTTAGGAAGACTTCTACCTCCAGATGCCTCTATTTTCCAGCCCTCAGGCTTCCCTCCTTTCATTTGCTGTGTAGATGGAGGAAATGATGGAGGATGCTACTTTTTCCTACGGGGGGGGGGGGGGGAATAGGAGAGCACTTCTTTAGTTTTCATCTCAGACTCCAGATAAGTACCGCACACTGCACATCCTGTACATCTTTCTGTCCTTTGTAAGTTGGGAGTTATGTGAAACTGGGAGCAACCTGAGGTAGGAGGGACATGAAACTATGGGGGCATCCTGGAGGGGGAAATGAAAATGTGGAGCCAACTGTAGGGGGACATTAGTTGAGTGGGACAGAGTAAAGTGTGATGCATGCAGGGGCATTTGACTGTGTGGGCCACTGAGGGGTATTATATTGTATGGGGACACTAGGGAGGCATTATACCATGTGGGAGCCATTGAGAAGCATTATAATTTGTGCAGGTCAAGTTCAAGTATTTCTAAGTGGTGGTGATAGGGAAGACCCACCTATGAAACCTTTCCACTGGGCCCACAATGTGTTAAAACAACCCTGTGGTCACTATTGCCTAGATGACTCCTGATCTGTAATTCTGAAATCTGTGTGATCTGTTTGTCAAAATTAGGATAAAAAAAAAAAAAACTCCCCCTTTTCCCATTTGTCCGTTCTTTTCTAAACCGACTATAATCCTGTAAATTAGCAGTCCAGTCATGGAGAGAGCTTGTCTCACTTATCCCCATTGTCATATTTCTCTTCTAACATTGTCAATTCTATTTCCACCATTTTTAGTGAGACTTCTGGCATTAGTATACATGCACTTTGTGTTTTTTCTTATCCCTTTTTATTTTAGGATAGAAATAATGAATAAAAAATAATGCCCTAATTCAACCTATTCAGTCAACAGGATTTTTTGCCATGCCTGTTACTAGCCACCTCTGGGGACTCCTCCCCACTTATGGGTTATGATACCAGAGTAAACTTCAAAGTAGTCACACACTTTGCAGGCCAAAGAATTCACCCTCACTTTCTGCTGAATATTTTTATTCACAATTCAGCAATACAGCGGCACCATCTCTCATGAACAAGTGTTTCCTTTCAGCTGGCAGATGTAAATATAAATAAATATATATTACTTGTGGCACAAATAATGTATAAAGCAAGTATTAAGCAATTATCTTTAAATCAAGTCTCTGGCATAGCACTTTCTACATAAACTTCGAGAAATGTGCTCCTCCATAGTTCTTTTTGGGTAAGCAACAAGCAACAGTCTGTGCAAAGACAGCAAATAGAGGCATTTACTTGTTTAGGCATCTGTGACGCATCATCTGCGCTTTGGATGATGTCATAGGATTTGCAACTTGTAAATTGTAACACAGCCAAGCCCAAACTGCCAGAGTGGCGCTCAAGCACATCTAAATATAGAGTAATGCTCACTGTGTAAGATGCCGTGTAAGCCACAGGCACACATGGTTGAACCATGCTTGTGACAACTTCCATATATGTGTGCTTGAGAATCAGCATATGTACTGTATATATGTCTTCTAATGGAGCAAATCACTGAAGGATGGGTGTTCAGTTGACGGTACGAGTTCTGGATAGAAAGGGGAGGAGAAGACAGTCTCCTCCTCCCTGTGAGGGGAAACAGTTGGTCTTCTTTCTCTTCTCTGCAGAAGGAGGAAGTAGTGTGTGGAGACTGAGCCAGAGCACTGTTAGGCTGGAATAAATCAGCTGTAAAACAGTGGAGTGTTCTGCACTCAAGAGATGGGATGTACCCTGATAACCTCGTGGAATTTGAAGTGTGCAAGATCAGTATATGAGATTAAAGTTATTTGGACCTCATAGATATGATCCTACTTGCAGCCTCAGACAGTGGAAGAGTGAAGTAATCAGGCGATACCTTTTAGAGACTCACTGAGTATATTTGATAAGTTTTTGGGAGTACTAGCTCTCTTCTTCAGACATGGTGTTATACAAGAAACTGAAAATTCACAGATTTTTTTATACCCTAAAGACATGCCTTCAAAGGATCTTAGAATCCTTAAAAAAACAAAATGCAATCTAAGTAGAGAAGTTATTTACAAAAGGTCAAAAAATAAACAATCTGGAAACTTGTGGGGTATGACGGAGGGATCACTAATTCTTGCTATCTATTTGCTGTCACGTGGTGATTTGTGACCCTCACAGTTCATACATAGTGTGACATGAAACTGGCATGAATATTAAGTCCAAATTGCAGAGCTTGAAATTTTTGCATTAACTTTTATTCCCATTCTTTCCTCTCCCTCTGCGTCTTAAAATGTCCCATTAAAACCACAACCTGCAAATCTTCAATAGAGTGGTCTTCTCCGGAGAAATGTGCGGCCACTGGGAGATCTGTTCTGCTGTTATTAATAGTGGATCTGTGTGAGTTCATGCGCTGACTAAGTCTCTGCCCTGTTTCGCCCACATAGAGGCCTGTGGTGGGACATTGCACACACATTATGAAATACACCAAATTGGAAGACTTGCAGGAAAATGTCCCCCTAATCCTGTGCACCTGTTTTGACTGTGGGATAGGTACACTGTCAGCGATGTGGATGTGCCTGCAGGTCTAGCACCTGTTTTGCAGGCAAGGTAAGGTGCCATTTTCAGTTGGGGCCTTCAGGGCACTCCAGACAATAATACGCCATAGGTTTTGTGGTTGCGGAAAGGAGAGGGGGGACTGGAAATATGTCCTTGAGTCTGTTGTCCCTATGTAGCACAGGTTGGAGCTCCTTGGCAATCCTTCGTAGGATCTCCAGCTGTGGGTTGTAGGTGACAACTAGGGGCACTCGGGCTTCATTCTGGGTCTCTTTATATGAGAGCAGACTGTCTCTGTTAATGGCTACCACTTTGTTTAATTGGTTGTCCGTCACTTTTGGTTTGTATCCTAATCAAAGAAATTTCATCCTCAGATCCAGGAGGTACTTGTTCAGGTCTGCTTTGTTGGAGCAAATACGACTGTATCGTATAGCCTGGCTGTAGCTAATAGATTGTCTTGTGTGCTTGGGGTGGAAGTTGTTGTTTCTCAGGTAGGCAGTTCTGTCTGTGGGTTTGTGGTATATCGTTGTGAGTAGCCTGTGGTCTTTGATGTATATTCTGGTATCCAGAAAGTGGATTTCACTCTCTGAATAGCTAAGTTTAAGGTTGATGGTAGGGTGAAAGTCATTGAAGTCATTATGGAATTGAAGTAGGACCTCCTCACTTGCAGTCTAGATGACAAGGATATCAATCAATATAATGAAGGTAAATCATAGGTTTGGTGGTTCATGTTGATAAATATGCTCCTTCCAGTTCTGTCATAAAGACATTTGCATACAGGGGTGAACATCTGGTCCCCATTGAAGTTCCCATTCGCTGTAGATATAGATCCTCTCCAAAGATAAAATAGTTTTGGCTAAGGATGAATTGTATGAGCTGCATTACTGATTCTCTTGGGAGGTTTTGTTTTTCCAGGCGTACCCGACATGCTGCAACTCCATCCTTGTGGGGAATGTTGGTATACAGGGATTCCACATCCATGGTGGCCAAAATGGTACCCTCAGATAGTGGGCCCAGGGTATTCAGTTTAAGAAGGTCAGTGGTGTCCTGGATGTAGCTTGGAGTATCTCTGACAAGGGGTTTTAGGAGATTTTCCACCCAATCCGAGATGTTTTCTTTCAATGTGCAGATGCCAGAACTGATAGGCCTCCCAGGGTTGCCATCTTTGTGTATCTTGGGAGCAATAGAAGCAGCCCGGCCTGGGATCCTCTGGGATAAGCCCTTTACCTGCTTCTGGACCTAGATTGGAAACGTCTTGATCATATGCTTTAGTTGTTTCATGTAGGCCTATGTAGGATTACTTCCAAGTTTGGAGTGATGGATGGGATTTGACAGTTGCCTGTTTGCTTCCTGGATATAGTCTGAGGTGTCATTATGACTATGCGCCCCCTGCAGCCGGTTTTATTATTATATTATGATTTCTTTCAGTGAAGCAATAACCAACCCGCAGGAACAGAAGGCTATGTGTCTGCGTTCTCCAGGATTCTGATTTTACTTAGCTTCTGAAACTGTCAATATATTTATCCAGTGCTGCGTTAGTCCAGTGTGTGGGGTCCAGGTAGATTTTTTGGTAGGATTTCTTATGGAATGTCTATATATTGACTGTTCAGAAGCAAAGTAAAACAGAAATCCTGAGAAACAAAAGAAACAGGCGCATAACCTAACTCTGCAGGAACAGAAGGCTATTGCTTCACTGAAAGAAAATCAGAATATAATAATAAAACCGCTGACAAAGGGGGCCAATAGTCAAACCAACACCCAGACTATATCCAGGAAGCAAACAGGCAACTGTCAAACCCACCAACTCCAAACTTGGAAGTGATCCCACAGAGGCCACATGAAACAACAAAGGATGTGATCAAGAAGTCCAACCAGGTCTAGAAGCTGGTAAAGGGCTTATCCCAGAGGTCCCAGGCGGGCTGCTCTATATGCTCCCAAAGATGGCAACCCTGGGAGGCCTATCATTTCTGGCATCTGCACACTGAAAGAAAACATCTCGGATTGGGTGGAAAATCTCCTAAAATCCCATGTCAGAGATACTACAAGCTATATCCAGGACACCACTGACCTTCTTAACAAACTGAATACCCTGGGCCCACTACCTGAGTGTACCATTTTGGCCACCATGGATGTGGAATTCCTATATACCAACATTCCCCACAAGGATGGAGTTGCAGCATGTTGGGTACACCTGGAAAAACAAAACCTCCCAACAGAACCAGTAAAGCAGCTCATACAATTCATCCTTAGCCAAAACAATTTTCCTTTGGAGAGGATCTATATCTACAGTGAATGGGGACCAGATGTGCACCCCCCCAATGCAAATCTCTTTATGGCAGAACTGGAAGGAGCATATTTATCAACATGCACCACCAAACCTATGATTTACCTTCGTTATATCGATGATATCCTTCTCATCTGGACTGCAGATGAGGAGGCCCTACTTCAATTCCATAATGACTTCAATGACTTTCACCCTACCATCAACCTTAAACTTAGCTATTCAGAGAGTGAAATCCACTTTCTGGATACCACAATATACATGTAACGTCTCTGCCTGTTGGGGTCTCTGCGCTACCCTCCGCTCGCACACTGTGGCGAAAGAGGCATATTCAGTTTGATTCCTTGCATAAGATTCTTGTTGCTCAGTCTGAACACTGTCCTAGACTATGTAATTGAATTTCAGCCACACCCGTCTCCTGCACCTTGTTTCTTTCGGCTTCTCAATAGTTAATCTTAGCCTTGCCTGTGTAATTGACAGCCTGACGTCCAATCAAGTCTGGGGCAGGTCCTTTCTTGCTATAAACAGGTTGCCAGTTCACACATAGTCGCTGGCTATTGATTCTGTCTCGTGACTTGTCCCTGCTAGCTCTTTTTCTGATATTTCCTGTATTTCTATTTCTGACCTTTTGTCTTTGTCTATTCTCTTGGATTGTGATTTTGTACTGCATTGCTCGACTGTTACCGACCCCTTGGCTAGCTGACCTCCCTTTGTTGTTGTTTGTCCTGTCTGCGTTCTGTCTTGTCACCTATATTAGGAAGGGACTGTCGACCAGTTGCTGGCTGTTGCCTAGGACAGATCAGGCAAGTTAGCCAGGGACAGTTGGGGGGGGGGGGTTAGCTTTAGGACTCACTTCCAGGGTTCTGCAGCAGCACTATGGAATTGCTCAACTGGCAATTCCCTTACAATACATCAAAGACCACCGGCTACTCACATCGATATACCACAAACCCACAGACAGAACGGCCTACCTGAGAAATGACAGCTTCCACCCCAAGCACACAAGACAAGCTATTATTTACAACCAGGCTATACGATAAAATCGTATTTGCTCCAACAAAGCAGACCTGGACAAGCACCTCCTGGATCTGAGGACGAAATGTCTTCGATTAGGATACAAGCCAAAATTGATGGACAACCAATTAAACAAAGCTGCAGCCATTAACAGAGACAGTCTTTTCACTTATAAAGAGACCCATAATTAAGCCCGAGTGCCCCTAGTTGTCACCTACAACCCACAGCTGGAGATCCTACGAAGGATTGCCAAGGAACTCCAACCTGTGCTACATAGGGACAACAGACTCAAGGACATATTTCCAGTCCCCCCTCTCCTTTCCTTTCGGCAACCACCAAACCTATGGCGTATTATTGTCCGGAGTGCCCTGAAGGCCCCAACTGAAAATGGCACCTCACCTTGCCTGCAAAACAGGTGCAAGACCTGCAGGCACATCCACACCGCTGACAGTGTACCTATCCCACAGTCTCAACAGGTGCACAGGATTAGGGGAACATTTTCCTGCAGGTCTTCCAATGTGGTGTTTCTCATAATGTGTGTGCAATGTCCCACCACAGGCCTCTATGTGGGCAAAACAGGACAGAAACTTAGTCAGCGCATGAACTCACACAGATCCACCATTAATAACAGCAGAACAGATCTCCCAGTGGCCGCACATTTCTCCGGAGAAGACCACTCTATTGAAGATTTGCAGGTTGTGGTTTTAATGGGACATTTTAAGACACAGAGGGAGAGAAAGGAATGGGAATATAAGTTAATGCAAAAATTTCAAACTCTGCAATTTGGACTTAATATTCATGCCAGTTTCATGTCACTCTATGTATGAACTGTGAGGGTCACAAATCACCACGTGGCAGCAAACAGATAGCAAGAATTAGTGATCCCTCCCTCACGCCCCACAAGTTTCCAGATTGTTTATTTTTTGACCTGTTGTAAATAACTTCTCTACTTATATTGCATTATGTTTTTTTTTTTTAAGTATTCTAAGATCCTTTGAAGGTCCATGTCTTTAGGGTATAAAAAATCTGTGAATTTTCAGTTTCTTGTATAACACCATGTCTGATGAAGGGATCTAGTACTTCCGAAAGCTTACCATCAAATATACTCAGTTAGCCTCTAAAAGGTATCTCCTGATTACTTCACTCTTCCACTACTTTCAATGGCTAACACAGTACAACATTATACTACTATCAGGTCAGACAGGGCAGTCCCTGAGAATTTACATCCCACAGCCTGGTAATTGTAAAAAGTTGTGGATTTAATGGATCTAGCACCCTATTAAAGTGGAAGACTGTCCCAGCAAAGGGGAAACAGACTGTCAACAAGAAATACCAACATTCAGCTCAGCTCCAATGGATGCTCTGTACAAATTGTATCTCCAGTATCTGGAAACTGGTGGATGTACCATGTTCTACCTCAAGTAAACACTGTGAGTTATCTTGTTTCTCCTGAGTCTTATTCCTGCACAATCATCATGCGCACTTCAACAGACATCAGGCTCAGGGAGGCTTACAACCATTAGCATGTGACCTGGGTGAAACACTACTATCACCATCAGATACCCTGCAGGCCCCCACTGCACCAACCTAGGAAGTGAGCTGAAGGATCTGGTCAAGATCCTTGCCACTGTGATCACAGAGACTGATACTCCCAACGTCTTGGTCTCCCTCAACAGGCTTCTGGAGACCTTTAACAAAAAACTTGGATGGAGACAAAAAACGCATCCAATTTGATTATTGCCATGGGACGTTAGATTTGCTGCAGATTTCTTTGCAGCAAATTCATCCTGTGTAAACTTATGCTCTCACAACAGTATCGTCTGTAAGTAGTGAAATAAAGGATCATAGGTATACTGGGCACCGACAATTTGAGTGCATAAATATACTTTTTGTACACATATATATGTAGTGAGCATGTGCCATATACTATGTGACTATTGTAGTATGTGATGACTGTATATACGTGTTAGCTTGTATGTAGCAAACATGCATAGAAGTACTGATTTGGTTATTTAAATCCTTAAGGACACGACCCCATTTTTCAAAACTGTCATTTTATGTGGCATAGAGATAGGGAGAAAAAAATCAGGGTGTGTGTTGGCGCTGCTTGTATGTATGGACTCCAAATAATGGAGAATTGATATATAAACAATAGTCTCTTTATTCCACTTGTGAGAGTAAGAACCTAGAGGGCGCTAAGGAGCGACCCAGGCCAGCCCTGAAAAGGCCCTCAGCCACACCTTTGGGTGGGACGTGTATCTCCAGACGGTTGGAGAAACCTGCAGGGAGCAGGAAATGGTGGAACAGCCTAGGACAGAGAGGCAGTCTGTCCCAGAGGGCTTGGGTCCAGAGAGGACTTACGGAGACTAAGTGGGGGTTCAATGATCTGTAGGAACTTTTTCTCTTTCTTATTTAGAAGATTGTTAGGTATAGCTTTATTAATAAATTCCCTGTAGTCGAGGATATATGAATTTAGTGGGTTGTTTGGGAGAAGTTCGTAAAAATCAACATCATTTAGAAGTCGATGGGCTTCCATAATGAATTCGTCATGGTTTTGGATTACTACGCCCCCTCCCTTGTCCGCGGGGAGAATGACTGACTATGTTAGAGTTTCTTAATAGAAAAATAGAGTTTCTGAATTTTTTTTAATAACTGGAATTCCAGTTTTGAGAGGTTGTCTGGTTTTTTTTTTGAGAATTCAAGGTTGCGAAATTCTTTATTTACGAGTGAGAAGAAGGTGGCAATAATTTTGAGAAGCTTTAATTTACCCAAGTGAGTTTGAGGTTAAGGCCCCACGTTGCGGAAACGCAGCTTTTTTTGTTGCAGATTTTGTTGCGTTTTTTTGAGCCAAAGCCAAGAGTGGCTACAAAAGGAATGGGAGATATATAGGAAGTTCTTATACTTCTCCCTTCTGCTCAATCCACTTCTGGCTTTGGCTCAAAAAACCGCGGCAAAATCTGCAACAAAAAAAGATGCGTTTGCGCAACATGGGGCCTCATCCTGAGATTGTTTTTGTATCACATTGTAATTCAGGTTAGTAGTAAACTTTTCTAGATATTTTTGCATATATTACGGAAAAAATAGGAAATTTGGTGGAAACTTGGAAAGACTGCAATTTTCAAAATGTGATAAATATTATCTACCATATATCTTTTTATGTTGGCATCATCTTTTAATCATCCTTCAATTTACTTTGGACGTTAGAAGGCTTACAAGTGTAACAGCGATTTTCTAAATTTACAAGAAAATTTCCCAAACCCATTTTTTAGGGACCACATCAGTTTTGAAGGGATTTTAAAGGCCTGTATATTAGAAACCAAGAAAGCACTGAGGAAAAAAAAACATAACATTTAATAGTAACCCCTAAAAACAGTAAACATACAGTACAAATATAGCATATGAAAATAATGCCAAGGGTTGGTACAAAAATGTAGCTGCAGGGTAAGGTAACCCCAATATTAGAAGGGTAAAATAATTGCCACTGTAACTTATAAAGACCCCAGATAATATAATGGTTTGATCTTACCATTATGAGTCAGGAACATATGAGTCATGGAGCCAACGAGAAAGTCCCTATAATGTCTCTAGGGAACTAACCCTGTATCCCCCGAATTGACTCTCGCCCTAACAAAGGCAGTACCAAACTAAACCCTCACAAAAAATATGTCCCTTACAGACCCTACACGTTCAAAGTGTGTTGGCACCAATCATCAGGGACCTAACTACAAAACATCTAAAAGGAAGTGAATGTCAAAGGGTAAAAGCACCTACATAAGGCCCAAACACAGTGGTGAAAGGGTCAAGGGGCTTACACCATAGAAGTGGAAAAACAAACCCCTCATGCAGAAGTAACAAAAAAGTATATCATTCCTTCAGCTAAGTTTAGGTATATGGCAGTGGCAAATAACATTCAAACAGGGAGCCTTAAGATAAAATAAGATAATCCTTTAATAGTCCCACCATGGGGAAATTCAGTGTGTTACAGCAGCATAGATAATACAAATCACATACTAAAAATCTCCAAGGTAGAGGCAATACAGAGACAGTAGGTACAGATAAAAAAGGTAAAGGTAAAAAAAAGTGGTAGAAGGGATATCACAACTTAAGATCTTTCAGTTCTCTGTATGGAATGATCTCCGCTTAGGTCGGTGTTGGTTGTACAGCCTAACCGCAGCGGGGAGGAAAGACTTCCGATAGCGCTCCTTTTCACACTTAGGGTGAAGCAGTCGGTCACTGACAGTACTGCCCAGTGCTATCACGGTCTCATGCATGGGATGGGAGTTATTCTCCAGCATGGAGCTCACCACGGACAGTATCCTTCTGTCACCCACCACCTGCACTGGGTCCACAGGACAGAGCTGGCCCTTCTAATCAGCTTGTTGAGTCTATTCCTATTCCTGGTTGATATGCTACTCCCCCAGCAGGCCACTCCGAAGAAGATGGCTGATGCCACTACAGAGTTGAAAAAGGCCCTAAGAAGTGCCCCCTGGACTCCAAAGGCTCTCAGCTCCTAAGCAGGTAGAGCCTGCTGTGGCCCTTACAGTACTTCCAGGTGATCTGCCCAGTCCAGCTTATTATTGAGGAGCACCCCTAGGTACTTATAGGTGTTGACAGTCTCAATGCCCGTCTCCTGGATGCTCACTGGTTTAGGAGGGTATATGCACTTACGAAAGTCCACCACCATCTCCTTGGTCTTCCCAGCAATAATCCTAAGGTGGCTCCGCTGGCATCAATCCACAAAATCCCGGTTCAATTGTCTGTACTCCCTGTCATCTTCTACTATTGCAGAGTCATCAGAGTACTTCTGTAAGTAGCAGCAAGATGAGTTGCACCTAAAAGCAGTGTACAGTGTGAAGAGGAAAGGGGCAAGAACTGTACCTTGAGGTGCCCCCGTGTTGCAGATCTTGGTGTCTGACACACAGTCCCGGGCTCTCGCATACTGAGGTCGTTTTGTGAGGTAATGTAGGATCCAGTTGGAGAGGTGGTGGTCCACTCCAACAAGGGCCAGCATGTCTCCAGGTGATAAAGAGCCCTGTGTAGAAGGTGGATGATGGCATCATCCAACCCAATGCCGGGTCGATAGGCAAACTGGAGAGGGTCCATAGCCGAGCTCACTAGAGGGCGGAGATGTGTGAGAACCAATCTCTCCAAGACCTTCGTCAAGTGGGATGTCAATGCTACAGGTCGTTAAGGTCCATCAGATGAGGTATCTTTGGAACTGGTACCACGCAAGATGATTTCCACAGTTGTGGTACCATTGTGGTACCATTCCCAGGTTCAGGCTCATATTGAACATATATGTAATAATACTACACAGCTAGTCCCTGCAGGTCTTAATTAGCCTTGCCCTGATGCCATCTGGCTCTGCAGTCTTCCCAGCCTTTATCCTTTTCAGTTCCTTTCTCACCTGGGGACGTGTGAAGATCAGACTGTAGCCAGATGACTGATTGCTAGGTTCATTGATCTGGAGGTGAGAACTAACAGCAGGAGGTGAGGTCAGTGTGGGAGAAAGGATTGAATGAAATGCTGGGGTGGGAGGAGCTGGTGTGTGATCAAATCTATTGAAGAATAAATTTAGTTTGCTAAGCCACTTTGTATCTCCTTCTACCTTGGAGACAGGCTGTCTGTGCCCAGATATTGACTTAAGTCTGTTCCAGACCTCACTAATCTTTTTGTGTACCATTTGCTGTTCCATCTTTCCCTTATAATTGGCTTTCCCCTCCCGGATTTGACGCCTCAGCTCCTTTTGCACATCTCTGAGACTCCCCTTTCTCCTGATTTAAATACCATCTTCTTTTTGAGAAGAGCCTTTATTTCAGGGTTAATACATGGGTTTTTTGTTAGAGAAGCACCTCACCCCTTTTGTAGGTACCATGTTGTCCACACAAAAATTTATGTAATCCGTTATGCAGTGTGTGAGACCTTCCATGTCCTCCCCATAGGAATCCTGCAGCTGTTCCCATGCAGTTGTATCAAAACAATCCCTCAGAGTCTCCTCACTCTCCTTGGACCATATCCTCACTGTGCGGGTGACAGCTGGTTCTCTACGTACAAGTGGCTTGTACACAGGTCAAAGATGCTCCAGGTTGTGATCCGATCTTCCCAGGGGCAGTAAGGCTGATGAGTTATATGCCTCCCTCGCATTAGCAAAGAACAAGTCCAATGTTTTTTTTTGTCCCTTGTGTTGGCGGGTCACATACTGTGTGAAACTGGGCAGTGATAATGATGGATAGACATGGTTGAAATCTCCAGACACCAGAAGGAGGGCCTGGGGGTGTAGCAACTGCAACTGGCTCACCGTGGCTTGTTGGACTTCACAGGCAGCTTCAGCTTTTGCAGAGGGGGGGACATATGCAGCTATCACGATGACATGCGATAGTTCCCTCGGTAAATAAAAAGGTCTCATGCTCACAGCAAATAGTTCAATGTCCTTACAGCAAGTTTGCTCCTTAATCACAATGTGCCTTGAGTTACACCATCTATCATTCACAAATATCTCCAGCCCTCCTCCTTTTCTCTTAACGCTCTCCCTTGTCCTGTCCGCCCAAAGGAGTTTAAAGCCATCCAAGGAGACAAGAGTGTCCGGAGTAACTTCGGTAAGCAAAGTCTCTGTAAACAGCATCATGCTGCACTCCCAAAATGCCTGATGAAGCCTGGTCAGCGCCGCCAGTTCATCCTAATAACGCTCACCTGTGAGGGGAAACACATGCCATGCATTGCTTAATTATGACGTAGAATAAACAAAGTAACTGCTCATTGTATCCACGTTGCCATGTGTCGAACAGCAAGCAGGACTAGTGCTATGAATTCACGCGAGAACCCTGCCGAAAGTCCGCGCATGCGCGCTGGGTACACAGATTCATCAACCCCAACATGCATCCGTGGAAACTAAACAGCTGACATACAGAGCTCACAGCGCTGGAGGGACACGCCCCCTTCTCTTCAGCGCTGCCTCATAAGAAAACACAGTAGGCTGTTTTATCCTGAGTACATACTTTGTTGGATATCAATAGTATAGACCGTAGCCAGGTGGCATAACAAACAGTCTGTTGTGCAAAACAGGGAAGGTTCCAAAGATCACAGATAAAGACCATGGATTCCCAGGCCATCAAATATGTACCAGATCTACATCAGAAAAACTGGATCTTGATATACAATAATTAAGGGATAAGTACATTAAATCCATAATGAAATAACTGGACTAAGGCTAGTCAACAACCCAATTAAATGCCCTCTAAGGAAGAGTGACTTAAGTACACATACATTACAGTAATTAGCTAATCACAATCCCCAAGTAAGTTCAAATAAATATAGGAAGCCACAATTATTTAAAAGGTGGAAACCTCTTAAACCACCAAAATCAACCAGGAAAATATTATTAAATGAAACAGCAAAAATTAAGCTGTTCATTAAGGCCACTAGGTGACTCCGTCCCCAACTTGAAGATCCACTCCTCCTCACGTTGGAGGGTCATTTTAATTCCGTCACCCCCCTTTTGGTGGTGGTTTGACAAGATCTATGCCCATGAAGCGTAAAAAGTTAGTCTCCTCCATGGCATGTATTGATGTGTCTAGCTATTGGGGTGTCATGCAAATTACGGACATCATTCACATGTTTCCCAATTCTCCTCTTTAGCAACCTATTGGTCTTGATATATTCCAGTTTACGCCGACCGACAGGAAATAAAATGTTTAATTTCAAATGAGGTCCCATATCTCTCAGATATAAAGCTTCGTCCTGTCAGAATAAAGGAGCAACCAACACAGCCGCTACATTTGAAACATCCTCTAGGAGAGGATAGCCACATAGAAGTCTTTGGTGGTGTAAAATGACTGTGTACTAACCGATCTTTCAGGGATCTCCCTTTTTTAAGTGATCTGGGGACGTTCCCCTACCAGCTCTTTCAAATTGGGTCCATGGTTAAGTTTCCCCAGTGACGTTGGAGGATCTCCCTTACCTTTGAAGCTCCATTTTCAAAGGTCGTTAGTATTCGAATTATGTGGTTAGTCTCCTCATCAGCCCTCTCTCTCCTTTTTAACAGCTGTGTCCTACTACAAGATAAGGAGTTCTGATATGCCTCCCGCAAAACTTTATCAGGGTAGCCCCGATTTTTAAAATGGCTACGTAAGTCATTTGCCTGGTCCACAAAGTCCTGCCCCCTCAAAGTTCCTCCTTAGCCTTAAATACTGCCTCCTGGGCAAGAACTCCTTATCTTGACTTGGATAGGCTTGATGTTTATACCTGCCATAGGAGGAATCTTTTATCATTTCTGAACGCACTTTTTAATCAAATACTTGTTCCTTTATATTTATTTTCTATTGGGCTATCAAGGTTCTTTTGGTGATTTTTTTTTTTTTTTTTCCCTTCTGTGAAAGGTTAGTAAAAGGTATCAGGTGGATCAGGATGAGAACAGTTGCAGAGTCAGGACAAGCCAAAGGTCAATACACTGTAAAACAGTAAATATACAGGACAAGCCAGTGGTAACACTCACAAGGACTAGTAAAGCTATAGCCCTGTGTTGCTCAGGCACCATCCACAGGGCAGAAATAGGCTTGTACTGCCTGGGATATGTGAACGTTAGGCCTTCAAGTTGCAGGGAAGAAGGGCCCACTTGCCCTATGGTCAGGCCCAGATGCACCAGCACCAGAAGGAAGTACAGAGAGGCAGGAACCACACTATGAGAAGCAGAGGTAACCTGGCAGTTGTTTGCTGGGAGAGAGAGCATACAGCGTTATAAAAGTCCAGTTCTATTTTTAGTCACTAATATGTGCCCACATTAAGGCAGCCTGAAACTTTACAAATCTTTAGCTTTCATATGCTGAAATGTTTTTTTTTTTTTCTTATTTAAATTTTTGATAATGGATTACAATTAATTCCGTAGGAAATGCTCTATAGTAAGATTGTGGCACAACTATCCAGCTCAGGAAGGAAACGGACTAATGAAAAAAAAATCTGTGCTCGAACAATTCATCCTAATTTGATCTGTAGAGTCCTTATGCCAGCTGACATCATTGCATATATATAAATTATGCTGAACCAGAATCTCGGAAGGAAGGATGAGTCAGTTTGTTGTAGAGACAGCAAATACATTGAGGATTTAACTTTTTATGCAGCTTTTTATACAAGTTATAGGAGGAAATTTGTGCATCCCTAAAATTGTAAAGTGTGAACATTTCTACATGTAATGATAATAAATAAAACCCCAATTTCACAAAACAAGAACACACTGATTTGGAAATCTAACTGTATTTTATTCATAACACAAACACATATCAGAAGTTGAAAATTAGACATTTTTCAATTTAATTTGAAAAAAAAAAAAAAAAAACTAATTTAGAAATGGGGTCTGCTGGGGAGTTTCAGCAGCTTGCTGTTGTCTGTGACATACAGGTGCATCTCAATAAATTAGAATATTTTTGAAGCGTTCATTCATTTCAGTAATTCAGTAATACAATTCATAATCGGCGTCTTCCATGATTGTGTGTCCTACTGAACCAGACTGAGGGACCATTTAAAGGCTTAGGAAACCTTGGCAGGTGACACACTGAATTTACAATACTGAACTTTTTTACAATATTTTCTTAGATTTGGGTTTTCATTAGCTGTAATCCATAATCAACATTTACAGAAATAAAACACTTGAAATAGAACACTCTGCATGTAAAGAATCTAGAAAATATAGGAGGTCACTTTTTTTTAATCAAATTACTGAAAGAAATAAACGTTTCAAAGATATTCTAATTTATTGAGATGCACGTGTACCTTATCAGATTGGAGATGGGCTTGGATCTGCTGGGTTGTTTCAGCAGCTCGTAGTTGTCTGTGACATACATTTTCAGATTGGAGACAGGCTTGGGTCTGCTGAGAGTTTTCATTAGCTCGAGCAGCAACCATGCGTTTTGCTGCAGGAGGCATCAGTAGTTTAAAAACGTTACAATTTATAAGAATGCTGACATCCAGTATGGCAGTCCAGTCAGTGGTGTAAATACCGGGGTAGCAGCGGTAGCGGCTGCTACAGGGCCCGGGACATTAGGGAGCCCGGCGGGCTCCTGATGTTGTGTGGTTTTTTTGGGGGTTTTTTTTTTTTAATAGGCCGTTACCTGCTGGTGTAACACCAGCAGGTTACGGGCCCTATTTACTTAGTGATCCCCACTCCTGCTCACAGCTGCCTGGACTTCACTTTCTGCGGAGGTGACTGTGAGCAGGAGCGAGAATTGGTAAGTAAGGCTGCAGTCTGCGAACCCCACAAACACTGCTATCATTATACTCTGGGGTCTGAAAAACCCCCAGAATATAATGATCGGAAGCCAAGTGGAGGTGAGTGAACATAAAAAAAATGTTACTTACCTCTCCTGTGCTCCAGCAGGTTTCGGGCCCCCTTGGTGACATCCCAAACGTCGGTGGGCCAGTCCAACGTCATTATGTGTCGCAACACATGCCTGGCTCACGTGACATCTGGTCCAACATTGAAGAGATAGTGAGGAGTGCGCCGGAGCCAGGGAGAGGTAAGTAACATTGTTTTTTTGTTTGTATTCTCCCCTGGGTCTCCGATCATTATACTCTGGGGTCTGAAACCCCATAGTATAATAATTGTTCATGGGTGGTCCACAATGGGGCATAATACTATGTGAACGGGCCACTATGGGACATAATAGTGTGTGCAGGGACCACTATGGGGCATAATAGTGTGTGCAAGGGCTACTATGTGGCATAATAGTGTGTGCAGGGATCACTAAGGGGCATAATACTGTGTGCAGGGGCCACTATGTGGCATAATAGTGTGTGTAGGGACAACTATGGAGCATAATAGTGTGTGCAGGAATGCGGTTTGTGCGGGGGGGGGGAGGCAGCCTGGCTTCACACAGGTATATTTAATTCTTTGTGTAGTAGCCCTATAAGAATTGGCCAGTTTTGCACTTGACATCCAGTATGGCAGTCTAGTATAGGTACAGTCTATTTATGGCTGTGTTGTTATGGAAACCTGGTAAATTAAATTGTGAATTTATATTGGCTGATGCACGTGATATGACTGAATATTTAAGGACCTGCGACCTGCTATTGACTAATACAGGTCATAGCTTGGTTGCTATGGAAACTTGATGTAAAGCTGTGTGCCTGAGGAGAGCTTCTATTGGCTGATAAGGGACATGTGACCATGTGTATGGTAGTTGGAATATGAGTGAAAGACTTGCAGGCTTGTATTGACTAATGCAGGTCATTTTTTGGAATACTGTATCTCAGGAACGGTACGTCCTAGAGAGCTGAGACCGGTTCTAAAATCTTCCTGGACACCTGATGTACCTGTGTGCCAAATTTGGTGAGCATCAGTCCAGTCGTTTGGTCGCGCATAAACAACAGACAGACAAACTCATTTTTATATATATGAGATATAATATAACCCCTTCCCGGGAATGAATAATACCCCAAAAAAACATTAGTAGTGCCCCCTGAGTGCCTCTTAATTAAAGGCGTTTTCCAGGTTATCAATTAAAAAAAAAAATCAGTGGAGTTCCAACATCAGGGACCCCTGCTGATCAGCTATTTTAATGAGGACCTCAGCACTTATGCAAGCCCCGTGACCCTTTCTCTGTTTGTTTATATTATATCGCTTGTTTCATAGTGACCATGCAATGTAACTAAAGCCTCGTCCTATGTGCTTCTATAGGATGAGGCTGTGATTTCATCTGTCACTATAAAACAGACAGCATGCAGTATAAACAGTGAAGGGGTCTACTTTCCTGCATGTGCATCATGGCCCCTTCAAACAGATGATCATTGGGGGTCCCAAGTGTCTGTCATAACCCCACTGATCTCTTATTGATGATCTATCCTGAGGACTATAAAATCAATAAAAATAAGCTGGAAAAAAGTGCTCCTTTAATTTAATTCTACCCAATTGCCCCTTTATAATAATTCCCCTGAGTTAAATACTGCCCCCAAGATAAATATATTTATAAAGCCCCCAATGACCCCTTATATTCCTAATTCTTCCAACGACCCCTTATATAAATAATGCCCCTTATATTATTTATGCCCCCTTATATAAATGATTGCCCCTCCCATAGTCATAATGCCCCCTAAAGACTCCTTATATAAATAATGCTCCTTATCCTCTGTATGCCTCGTTATATAAATGATCTCCCTCATAGTTATAATGCCCCCATGACAAGTTATATAAATAATGCTCCTATATTCTTTAAGCCCCTTATTTATTCTCCTTCCTATATTCATAATGCCCCCTAATGTCGTCTTTGATGTAAGGCCACCAGTTGCAGCCCCTGCCCCCCTGGTAGCTACACCTCTGCACTGCATTAAAGAGGAGCTTTCACCACCTCCAAGTCCAGCTCTTTACATCAAGTAATAGGCACAGCTCCACTGATTCTGGCACAGTTGGAATTTTTCCTCTAGCCCCCACCTTTCCTGAGCAATCAATGCTGTTAGTTTTGGTGCCTTATATGCTATGTATGCTCTGTACTATCAGAAGGGTGGTGTCAGGCAGGAGCAGGCAAGGGGTGTGATTCTGAGCTCTGGCACTGGCTGCCTCTGATTGGAGCTCTGAATCCAGCCTCCTATCTGACACTGCCTTTCTGACATTACAGAGCACATCAAGCCCCAAAACTATATGTGTTTGTTGCTTGGGAATGCTGGAGGCGAGCGCACATTTCAACTACGCTGGTATCAGTGGAGGTGCACCTAATAAACAGATGCTAAGAACTAGAATTTGGTGGAGGTGGTGAAAGGTCCTCTTTAAAAATAGGCATGAATTGGTAATGCAAATAACTGAATGGACTCAGAAACCCGTTATCTGTGAACAGTTTCCTGTGCAATTCACAAGTGCAATTTAAAGTTATATCATGGAAAGAAGAAGCCATATATCAACATAATGTAGAAACCATGCCATCTTCTCAAAGCTCATTTAAAATGGCCTGCGATAAAATGGAAAACTGTGGTCAGATGAATTAAAATTTGAAATTATTTATGGAAATCATTGATGCCATGTGCTGCAGACTCAACAGGAGAGGGACCATCCACCTTGTTATCAGCACACAGCTCAAAAGCTTCCACCTCTGATGGTATGGGGTGGTATTAGTACCTATGGCATGGGCAGCTTACACATCTTGAATGACTTTCAATGCTGAGCAGTTTATAGAGATTTAAGAACAATGTATGCTCCCATCTAGATAAAATCTGTCTCAGAAGGCCTTGCATATTTCAGCAAGACAATGATAAACCACATAAAGCATCCATCACAATAGCATGGTTTGAAGAGTCCAGATGCTGTACTTTCCTCAATAGAAAGTATTTGACAAATTATGAAAAATCAGGCAAAGACCCAAGGATGTTGAGCAGCTACAATATTACATGAATGGAAACGAAAACTCCAGCAATTGGTCTCCTCACTTCCCAGTTATTTAGATTGTTGTAAAAAGAAGGAATACTACACAATGGTAGACATAGCCTGTTCCAACTTTGTGTTGCTGCCATCAGTATCTAAAGAAGAAACTACAGAAGTACTGTATGTTGTACTGAGCAAAACATGGAACTATACAGGGGTATAGTTACAGACGATGGGGAGGTAGCAGTTGCTACCAGGCCCGGAAACATGAGGGGGCCCAAAAGACGTTCTACAATGTATGAAGACACCAGTATTATAGATGGCACATGGTAAGCGGGAGACCCATTACTGATTTTGCATTGGGGGCCCAGGTGCCTTAAATTACCCTTCTGGCTGTACCCCTTTGGAGGAGTTCCCAAAGGAAAGACTTGACAAAGGAAGAACACCAAGGATGCTTGCTAAGAGTGACATGACTACAAAGAGATGTGATATTGGTGAAGTGAATGCAGCATCCTTTAATCCAGTCCTTGTTAGACCGGTATTGGAAAACTAAGGGAAGATGGTATAGATGACATCAACCTGCAATATATGCTTTGTAATATGTGCAGTGAGGGATGCCTGAACAGCTGCCAAATCGCAAAGGGATGGAACTAGCGCCAACAGGGGTAGAGGGCCACTTACTAACCAGTGGGGTTCTTGTGAGTGTTAGTAAGCCTGGAAACTTGGTGGACTGTCAGGAGGAAGACTTGCAAGTTATTCCTATATTGATAACTGAGATATTTTGGACTGCTTTCTGTGGAAATTGCAAGTCTGAACATCATGTATGTATGTGGTCTGTGCTCGGGTGTATTCTACAAATGGGCAATAATGCAGACCCCTCTGGAAGTGCTTAGGGCATCCTATACAAATGGCTGTTGCTTCCCAGATGGGGGTATACTGTAGTAAGGAGTTTCCTCTCTTAGACCCATAGTGACTCTAATCATTTTAGGGTGCAGCTTGACCACTGGTCCTCAACCTAGGAACTTTGAGCTCATTGCAAGCATTCTACTGTTTGTTGTACCTACAAAAGGGGACAAGCCAAAATGATGATCCATTGGTTTCTTTTATGTTATAATGATCATGAAGTAGCTTATCTGAAAACTTCTTGTATTCTGTTTTATTGACGTACAGTGGGTACGGAAAGTGTTCAGACTCCTTTAAATTTTTCACTCTTTGTTTCATTGCAGCCATTTGCTAAAAGCAAAAAAGTTCATTTTATTTCTCATTAATGTACACTCAGCACCCCACCTTGACAGAAAAAAACAGAAATGTAGATATTTTTACAAATTTATTAAAAAAGAAAAACTGAAATATCACATGGTCATAAGTATTCAGACCCTTTGCTGTGACACTCATTTAACTCACACGCTGTCCATTTCCTTCTGATCCTCCTTGAGATGGTTCTACTCCTTCATTGGAGTCCAGCTGTGTTTAAACTGATTGGACTTGATTAGGAAAGGCACACACCTGTCTTTATAAGACCTCACAGCTCACAGTGCATGTCAGAGCAAATGAGAATCATGAGGTCAAAGGAACTGCCCAAGGAGCTCAGAGACAGAATTGTGGCAAGGCACAGATCTGGCCAAGGTTACAAAAGAATTTCTGCAGCACTCAAGGTTCCTAAGAGCACAGTGGCCTCCATAATCCTTGAATGGAAGAAGTTTGGGACAACCAGAACTCTTCCTAGACCTGGCCATCTAGCCAAACTGAACAATCGTGGGAGAAGAGCCTTGGTGAGAGAGGTAAAGAAGAACCCAAAGATCACTGCGGCTGAGCTCCAGAGATGCAGTAGGGAGATGGAAGAAAGCTCCACAGAGTGGCCTGAAGGAAGCCTCTCCTCAGTGCAAGACATATGAAAGCCCACACAGAGTTTGCAAAAAAAACACATGAAGGACTCCCAGACTATTAGAAATAAGATCCTCTGGTCTGATGAGACGAAGATTTAACTTTTTGGCGTTAATTCTAAGCAGTATGTGTGGAGAACTGAAAGGTCAAACTCCAAAAAAGAGCAATTAAATGCTATGAAATTACCCCAGTTATGTTCTGCAAATAGATCATAGACTAATTAGAACACCAATTAATAGAAGTCATTGGTGAGCCCTATTTCTCCCTGCAATTTAGGACAAGATGTGTCTGTCCTACTTACTTGCTCTAGTAAAAATATGCTCAAATATGTTTCCTTTTTATTCCATTAAATGATTTCGAAATAAGACAAATGGCAGAGAAAAAGTGACAAAATGATAATGCAATAGAGAAAGATCTCCAATGTTGGGTGTATTGTGTTATCATACTGGTAGCCACACCACTGCAAGTAAGAGCTGCATATTTCGATAGACACAGGAGATTCTTTACATCAGTATTTCTAAACTCCAGCACTGCAGCAGAGGTAAAGCTGCTTTGAGCAGGTAGGAAAGAAAACATGTTAGAAGTCAGGCTTAGGAGAATACATAAAAAAAAAACTAAACTGCATACACCCTCTGATGTCTGGTCCTTCTCCTCCCAGCAGGACCTCCTGGTCTGAAGATTGTGTACCTTGGCTTCCATCAATAAAATGAGAAAATTTCATCTAATAGATATACATTTTATAGTCATTTTCCTATTAAGTGATTAAGAATGTGATTTGAGCAGTGGTATGCATGCATGGCCATTGCTTCATGCATTTCTGTGACTGCCCTGATGGCAAGCTGCATACAAGTGAAGGGAGCTGCAGCCACACATGCGGGACAGTGCTCCATTCACAAGGAGCAAACAGAGAAATTTCAGGCCCCCTCTTGATCTTGCGATCAGTGCCCTACAGAGGACCCATTTTATCTGTGCTGTATTTTGGCTAGGATCGTCGTTCAAGTTGAAATCACAATAAACAATGTGAAACACATACACAATAGGTGTCCCCGCATCCAAAAATGCCTTTCAAGCATTGCCCATCAAACAAAAAAAAAAACTCAAGAGCTGAACCACAATTTTAGCTTTTTCGCCTCACATAAAAATTTTAGTAAAAAAGAAATCAAAACATCAGACATTACCTAAAATGATATAAAGTATATTTGGCCCGCAAAAAATGTCTTATGTAGCACCTGTATACAGAAACATGAAAAAGTTATGGGTGTCGGAATATGGTAACTCTAAGATTTTTTTTTTTTCAAGTTTTTTTGAATTTTTTTAAGGCGTTAAAACATAACTATATAAATATGGTAATATTTGGATATATTTGTATTGCTATAGTCATAACAACCCACAGAATAACAGGTGACATTTTGGCTGTACAGTGAAAAGGAAGTCCAGAAGTTGCGCACACACTTTTTCTATAATTGCACGCCATTCAAATTTTTTTTTCCAACTTTTCAGCACATTGTAAGGAATATTAAACAGTACAATTTAGGGCCGGTTCACATCTGTGTCCGGTTTCCGTTCGGGGAGTCCGCTTGTGGACACCTCCGAATGGAAACCTATATGCATAAAAAGCTGTTTACCTGGGAAACCACACGGACCCCTTAGACTATAATGGGGTCCGTGTGGTTTCTGCTCGGTTTCCGCACGAAATATGCAGAAACATGCGAAGAGGAAAGTGCTGCTTGCTTCATGCGGAAACCGAGCAGAAACCATACGGACCCCATTATAGTCTATGGGATCCGCAAGCGGACTGCACGAACGGAAACCGAACGCAGATGTGAACTGGCCCTTACAAAGTAAAATTTGTCCCACAAACGATAATCCCTTACACAGCCAATGCGCTGCCTCTGGTGACTCCACCCAGGACAGATTATTTAAAATTAGGCCACTCTTGACTCATTTTAATGTGAAATTTTCAGGGGCTTATACCCCACAAAAAATATTGCCAATAACGAGTCACTGGTGGTGTTTAACCAGATAAAGACACGGCCAAAAACCACCTTAGGTTGGGGTGACAACGCGGCAAAAAACGCTGCATGTTATATTACCTGCAAAGTGGATGGGATTCTGGCTAATTCCATCCGCACATTGCAGAAAAAAAATCAGCAGCGGAAATGCTGCAATTTCAAACACATCAAAGTTTTTCCCGCAGCGCTTTTCACAAAGTCCGCAGAGAAAAACGTTTTGTTTCAATTACACGTATAGGGAAACCGCTGGCATTTCCGTAAGTATAATTGACATGCTGCGATTTCCAAAAAGTGTCGGTTTTGGAAATTGCAGCATTTCCTCTGCGTGTATTTTTCTGCAATGTGTACAGTAGATGGGATTTGCTAGAATACCATCCACTTTGCAGGGACTGTAAAACATCACGGCCAAACCACGGTGTTTATGCCACGTGGGGCCCTAGCCTTAATTTTTTGACATTAGAAGGCTTACAAATCTAACAGTGATTTTCCAAATTTACAAGAAAATTTCCCAAACCTATTTGTTAGGGACCATTTCAGCTCTGCAGGAGATATTAAAAGCCTATATATTACAAATCCTAATAAATCACCCTATTTTCAAAACTGAACCTCTCAAATAATTCAAAACAGCATTTGGGAGTTTTGTTAACCCTTTAAGAGTTTCATGGGAATTAAAACAATATGGAGGTGAAATTTAGACAATTATTTTTTTCAATAATACATTCATTTAGCCCTAAAATTTGCATTCACAAGGGGTTAAAGGAGAAAATACATACCACAATTTGTTATGCAATTGCTCCCGAGCACGGAATTACCCCACATGTGGATGCAAACTGCTGTTTGGGCACACAACCAAAGGGAAGCAGCACTTCTAGGTTTTTGAAAAGCAGAGTTTGCTGGAAGGGTTTTCGGGTGCCATGTCTTTTCCAGAGCACCTGTAGTACCAGCACAGTGAAAACTCTCAAAGTGACCCCCATTTTGAAAACTACACCCTTCAAGGGGTATAGTGAGCATTTTAACCCCACAGGTGTGTCACAGATTTTATTAACGTTGGGACCTGAAAATGAAAAATTACTAAAACAGTTTATCCACAAATTTTTAATTTTCACATGGGGTTAAAGGAGAAAAAGCACCCCACAATTTGTACACCATTTCTCCTGAACACAGTAATAATTTGCTGGAATAATTTTCAGGTGCAATGTTGCATTTACAGAGCCCCTAAAATACCAGTACAATGGAAACCAACCAAAAGGTGACCCCATTTTGGAAGCAACACCCCTCGCAGAATTTATCAAGAGGTATAGTGGGAGTTTTAACAGCTGTTTCACACATTTAACTAACGTTGAGATTTAAAAATTGAAAACTTATTTTTTTTCCAATAAACCATCACTTTAGCCCCAAACTTTTGGGAGAAAGCAAAAGCACCCCATAGTTCATTACAAAATTTCTCCTGAAAACTGTAATACCCCATATGTGATCATAAAGTGCCGTATGGGTACATGGAAAGAGTACAGAGTACCCTACTATCCCCGAGGACACCAAGTATATTGGCGAAAAATGTCGATGGGGCATGTTTAATGAATTTTATTAAGTGTTAGCCACTGTGTTTGTGCTCTACGGTCACTCAATTGACCTCTCCGGTCAGTTCTCTATGGTAGTCGCCACAATGCATCTGTGCTGGAACGCATGGCAGAAGCTGGCCCCCCTGACACATCGGGGAGCAGCCACTCTTCTCCACAACACTTCTGTCATTCAAATGTCATCCAGTGTACCTGGCTCTTCTGGAGAAGCTCTGCCTTATTACCTGTTTGTAGCTGTTGCTTTGACTGACTGGTGGAGGAGTTTATGCTTACCGAAGAGTGACCAGGGATAGGAGCTTTTTCATGAATGCCACAAGTGCATCAATACACAGGTGAAACCTGCATTTGAGTATTATGAGAGCAAAAAATAAAGTACATGGGGATATCTACGCAAACTTGAAGCTATAGGAGCACACACTCCTAAAACTTTTAAGTGGGTTATCCTGGGTGCAAAAAAGTTGTAGATGTGCACGAAAACTGCTGTTTCGGCACACAGCAGGGTGGTTTTTAGCTTTTGGAGTATAGATTTACAGGGGCTTGTTTTTTGAACGCCATATTGTGGTGCTAGTAAATTGGAATTCGTGACCACATATTGTAGGGGCAACGTTAGGGTCTCTGCAGACATAACATGGTGTCCAAATGCCACACAGTGCTCCTTCACATCTGCACACTGCTGTGTGCCCAAACAGCAGTTTATGCCCACATATACAACTTTTTGTACCTAGGATAACCCACTTAAAAGTTTTAGGAGTTTGTGTCTCTGACACACGGTATGGCAAGATGGACTCTGCTTTTTTTTTCTTTTTTTTTTTGCTCCTATAGCTTCAAGTTTACCTTATTTTTTGCTCTCATAATACTCAAATGTTGTATACACTAATGTATCCAGGATAATGTACTTATCAATTCCATATATGTATATACTGTTTGGGCACACACCTGAGCACAGAAGGGAAGGAGTGCTATTTGGTTTTTAGAGCATAGTTTGTTTTTGGAGCATGCCACATTTGCAGAACCCCTAAATTGCTAGTAAAGTGGAATCCACAAACACGTGGCCCCATTTTGGAAACTACACTCCTCAAGGAATTTATCAAGTGGTGTAGCAAATATTTTAACACTTGAGCAACAGCATTAATTAATTTCCAGAAATTAATACACAGCTAATAGTGAAAAGTGAAAATTGCAATTTTTCCAGAGGTACGTCAATGCCCATTCTGAAAAATAAATTAATGCAACACTTGGGGGTTAATGTTTACTGCACCACTGGATAGATTCCTTCAGGGGTGTAGTTTCCAAAATGGTGTCAGGTGTCATTGGATTTTACTTTACTGGCATTTGAGGAGCTCTGCAAAAGTGGCATGAAATCTGAAAACCAAACCGTCTAAGGCTAAGGCCCCACGTTGCAGAAAAGCAGCTTTTTATGTTTTGCAATTTTAATGGTTTTTTTTGTAGCTAAAGCCAGGAGTGGATTGGGCAAAATGAAAAAGTATAAGAGCTTTTTTTGTGTTCCATTCCTTTTGTCGCTACTTTTGTTTCGCTCAAATGTAGCGAAAACCTTCAACAAAAAAGCAGCTTTTCTGCAACATGAGGCCTTAGCCAAAATCTGTGCTCTAAAAACCAAATGGTGCTCCTTCCCTTCTGTGCTCAGCTGTGTGCCCAAATAGAAGTTTATACCCACACATGATATATAGTATATTATCCTGGGTATAATAGTGTCATACATGTGGATATACAGCAGGGTACAGATGTGAAGGAGCGCTATTTCGCTTTTAGAGTGCAGATTTAGATTGTTTTTGGTTTTTGGACACCATGTCATGTTTGCAGGGCCCCTGACAGGGATGTAAATACCGGGGTAGCAGTGGTAGCGGCAGCCACAGGGCCCGCAACATTATGGGGTCCGGAGCCTTGTGTCAGCTGCTACCGCGAACCCCCCCCCCACTGCTATCATTATACTAGGAGGTCTTTTCAGACAGACATCGGGCCTGTTTGGTGACATCCCAGACGTCAGCCAACGTCATTATGCATCACGACACCGGCCTGGCTCACGTGAGATCTGGTCCAAAATTGAAGATGGCCGAAGTAGCGCACGGGAGTGCGCTGGAGCGAGGAAGCGTTAAGTAGCATTGTTTTTTATGTTTGTATCCTCCCCTGTGTCTTATGGGGCATAATACTGTATGCAGGGGCCACTATGCTGCATAATACTGTGTGCAGGGGCACTACGCATAATACTGTGTGCAGATGTGAATGCACAGCGTATATTGGGTACACCAAATTCCTTACGATTTTCCTAGTAGCTCCTATGTTTGGGGGTGGTCACTTCTGGTGATTTTTTTACTTGTAAGCTCTAAATCTGGGATGTACATTCCCTTCCTGCTGTAGCCAGTCCTAATTATTTGGCGATTTTTGGTTTTAACTTTTACATTTTTTCTGGTGAGCTAGCCATTTCAAAGCTTTTTTTTGTGGGCTGACATGCATTTTATAATGAAACCAATTTGGGCATTTTAAAACATCAATTCTGGCATTGCTTTTAAACAGCTTCCATTTTTTGCCTTTTACCATACAACATAAATAATGTCTTATAATTATTCTATGGTTGATATAATTACAGCAATACCTAATTTTTTTTGTATGCGATACTAATTTTGCAAAATAAAAATCCATTTGGGGAAAATTATTTTTGCTTTATCATATTCTGACAGGTGTTTGATAAAGCTAATTGAGGGCTTATTTTTTGCAGTATGAGCTGTGCTTTTTATCAGTACCATTTTGGCCTATATACAGTGAGGGAAAAAAAAGTATTTAGTCAGCCACCAATTGTGCAAGTTCTCCCACTTAAAAAGATGAGGCCGGCCTGTAATTGTCATCATAGGTAGACCTCAACTATGAGAGACAAAATGAGAAAACAAATCCAGAAAATCACATTGTCTGATTTTTTTTTTAAGAATGTATTTGCAAATTATGGTGGAAAATAAGTATTTGGTCACATACAAACAAGCAAGATTTCTGGCTCTCACAGACCTGTAACTTCTTCTTTAAGAGGCTCCTCTGTCCTCCACTCATTACCTGTAGTAATGGCTCCTGTTTGACATTGTTATCAGTATAAAAGACACCTGTCCACAACCTCAAACAGTCACACTCCAAACTCCACTATGGTGAAGACCAAAGAGCTGTGGAAGGACACCAGAAACAAAATTGTAGACCTGGCTGGGAAGACTACGCTGGGAAGACTGAATCTGCAATAGGCAAGTAGCTTGGTGTGAAGAAATCAACTGTGGGAGCAATAATTAGAAAATGGAAGACATACAAGACCACTGATAATCTCCCTCCATCAGGGGCTCCACGCAAGATCTCACCCCGTGGGATCAAAATTATCACAAGAACGGTGAGCAAAAATCCCAGAACTACACGGGGGGACCTAATGAATGACCTGCAGAAAGCTGGGACTAACGTAACAAAGGCTACCGTCAGTAACACACTACGCCGCCAGGGACTCAGATCCTGCAGTGCCAGACGGGTCCCCCTGCTTAAGCCAGTACATATCCGGGCCCGTCTGAAGTTTGCTAGAGAGCATTTGAATGTTCCAGAAGAGTATTGGGAGAATGTCATATAGTCAGATGAAACCAAAGTAGAACTGTTTGGTAGAAACACAACTTGTGGTGTTTGGAGGAGAATGAATGCTGAGTTGCATCCAAAGAACACCATACATACTGTGAAGCATGGGGGAGGGCAACATCATGCTTTGGGGCTGTTTCTCTGCAAAGGGACCAGGACGACTGATCCGTGTACATGAAAGAATGAATGGGGCCATGTATCGTGAGATTTTGAGTACAAACCTCCTTCCATCAGCAAGGGCATTGAAGATGAAACGTGGCTGGGTCTTTCAGCATGACAATGATCCCAAGCACACCGCCAGGGCAACGAAGGAGTGGTTTCGTAAGAAGCATTTCAAGGTCCTGGAGTGGCCTAGCCAGTCTCCAGATCTCAACCCCATAGAAAACCTTTGGAGGAAGTTGGAAGTCCGTGTTGCCCAGCGACAGCCCCAAAACATCCCTGCTCTAGAGATCTGCATGGAGGAATGGGCCAACATACCAGCAACAGTGTGTGCCAACCTTGTGAAGACTTACAGAAAACGTTTGAGCTCTGTCATTGCCAACAAAGGATATAGAACAAAGTATTGAGATGAACTTTTGTTATTGACCAAATACTTATTTTCCACCATAATTTGCCAATAAATTCTTTAAAAATCAGACAATGTGAGTTTCTAGATATGTTTTCTCATTTTGTCTCTCATAGTTGAGGTCTACCTATGATGTCAATTACAGGCCGGCATCATCTTTCTAAGTGGGAGAACGTGCACAATTGGTGGCTGACTAAATACTTTTTTCCCCACTGTATGTAGTTTTGAGCACTTTTTATTCCATATTTTGGGAGGCAAGATGACAAAAAATTGTTACTTCTCCCATTTTTTTTTTTTATATATATTTTTTATGACATTCATCATGAAGGTTAATTAATGGTTCAGTTTTATTGTACAGTTAGACACGTGGGGCTGAAGCCTTAGGTAGTTTTAGGCTAAAAAAAAAAAAAAAAAAAAGAGAGAATGCTGCGGGGAAAAAAATGTAGCGAAAACGCATTGTATTTTCTGCAGTATTTTTCATAGCATTTTTACTGCATTTTTCTCTGTGGTTTTTCTTTCCTTAAGTCTAAGGCCCCACATAGCGTAAATGCTGCTTTTATGTTGCAGATTTTGCTGCGTTTGTTTGAGCCAGGAATGGGAAATATCTAGGAAGCACTTTATATTTCTCCCTTCGCCCTTTGGCTCAAGAAAACCACAGCAAAATCTGCAACAAAAAAGCTTTTCCGCAACGTGGGACCTTAGCTTAAATGTATAGGGAAACGCTCGCTTTTCCACAGCTTTTTTTTTTCCTGCAATGTGTAGATGAGATTAACCAAAATCTCATTCATTTTGCTGGTACTGTAAAATGCTGTTTTTTTTCCCATAGTTTCTTCAGCAGCTGGCTAAGCTTGAGCTATTTTGCAAAGAATGGGCAAAAATCTCAGTCTCTAGATGCAGAAAGCTGGTAGAGACATACCCCAAAAGACTTGCAGCTGCAATTGCAGCGAAAGGTGGCTCTAGAAAATATTAATATTTTGCACGTCACACTTTTCAGATTTTTATTTGATTAAAGTTTTGAAATCCATGTATCATTTTTGTTCTACTTCAGAATTATGTGCTACTTTGTGTTGGTCTACCACTTAAAATCTCAATAAAATACATTTAAATTTATGGTTGTAAGGTGACAAAGTGTGAAAAAGTTCAAGGGGTATGAATACTTTTGCAAGCCACTGTATATAAAATAGATTTTAAAATTTTATAGAAAAAGTTTCCCAACTTGCTTTAAAATTACTGGCCACATCACCATAATTATACTTCCTTAAATTTATTTAGTATTACCACGGTGGGCGTTTAAAAATTACTGTAATGCCTTGTTAAATATTACCCCACACTACCCATATGAAAATTGCTACAAAGTGCTGGCCCTTCCTGATACACATTTTTTTTGGTATCATAAATCATCCCATCAAAATTAAAAGGTTTATTGATAATTGTTTTATTGCAAGTTGCTGCAATGTGATGTATGAACCATTGTGACATCACAAAAGTGGTCCACTAAGTTTTTCACTGACATGTTTTACAGTACATGGATACATATTCATATAGGAGCAACTGTGGACCTAAACACAGTGGCAGTGTGGGAACCATGACGAAATCTAAAGTTAGTCTAGTATATTTAGAAAATACATTTTTTTTAAGCTAGTGAATCCTTATATCAAATATTTTTCTGCTTATACATAATGGGGCAGATTTACTAATACTGTGTAATTTTACTGTATAAATGTAGACAAGACAGTCTTAAAATACGTCAAATTTATCACAGTGGCTGGTGCTGGTTGATAAATCTTGTGCATCTTTAGACTGTCTAGTCTGAGTTTATTCTATCAGTTGACTTATGTTGCAGTAGAAATTTACACCAGAATTTTGACACAATTGTGGCACAGATTGTTGCATCATTGCCTTCTTTCTGACAAGACATACCTTTTTCAGATAAGCCCTGCCCCTTGTTGGAAAAGGCAAAGAAGTGTTGAAAATGCATAATAACTGTGGTACACAGGATGGATGTAGAACTGTTTTTTTTTTTTTTTTTTTTGTGCAAATTAAGGTAGACCAAAGGTAGGCAACCTTCGGCACTCCAGCTGTTGTAAAGCTACAACTCCCAGCATGCATACTTGCTCTGCTCTTCTTGGAGAACTCTCATGGAAGTGAACATTTTGGGAGTTGTACTTTCACAGCCTGTGGTAGACTATTCACCCATTTAGCTTAGTAAATCTGTGTTAATACTTCACAATCAATTTAAACCCACATTGCATTCTTGTATAATATTGTTAATGAGTACACAATTAAATACCAGGAAACAAAATTAAAGCGTACCTCCAAATCTAAAGCAAATTTTAATGACTAAATAATGCAGGTGAATATAAGAAACTTTGTAATTTATTTTATTAAAGAAATCTTTCTCCAGTTGCGCTTTACATTGAAGACTATGTAAGGGGAACAGGGGGAATGCTGGAAAAGACAAATAACTGCTACTCTCTGTGAGTGAGAAAGCTCTCTTGACACTGCTGTATCTTCAAGATAACAATGAACAGCCTAATAAGTGGGGAAGGAAGCACATTTCTTTAAGATATTACAAGGTTTATGTTCACATATACTATTCATTTATAAAAATGTTTTTATACAAACACAATTTCAAAAACATTGAGACTGTGTAAAACATAAAGAAAACAAGAATGCAACGATTTGTAATCTCATAACCATATTTGAAAATAATTAACTCATTAAGAAATTGATGACAGAAACATACCTCAAAAAAGTTGGGTCAGGGTTATGTCTACCATTGTGTAGCATCCCCTCTCCTTTTAACAACAGTCTCTTTATCTGGGAAAAAAGGAGACCAATTGCTGGAGTTTTAGTAGAGCAATATTGTCCCATTCTTGTCTGATATGGATTTTAGCTGCTCAATAGTCTTGATCTAGTTGACAGATTTTTTGTTTAATAACACGCCAAATATTTTCTATTAGTGAAATGTCAGGTCTGGCCTGCAGACAGGCCAGTTCAGCGCCTGAACTCTTATTCTGTGAATCCGTGCTGTTATGATCGATACTGTATGTGGCTTAGCATTGTCTAGCTGAAATATGAGGCCTTCCCTGAAAGAGATGTTTTCTGGATGGGACTATATGTTGTTCTAAAACATCTAAAAACTGCTCAGCATTGATAGTGCCTTTTAGGATGTGTAAGCTGTCCATGACATAAGCATTAATGGAACCCCATAAAATCAGAGATGCAAGCTTTTGAGGCTGTGCGTTGATAACTTCACCTCTTAAAGGGGTATTTCCATCTCAAGGATCTAAACTGCTAGCTTATGTAAATGCAAGAATGTTCCTAAACATATTGCTTTAGAATACTGCTGCTGCTTTTGCCTGCTATGCCAAATTCTTCCACCCCATTGTTTACACAACGTTGTCTAGGTCCCCCACCTGGTATTTTATCTCAAAATGAGTGACCTGACTCACTGTTGTTTAAAGAGGGGGAGGGTGTCTGAGTGAACCGAGAGCAAGGCAGGTGGTTTGGACTCCGCAACCAGAAATGAACGCACACGCGGTAGTTCAAGAAAAAAAATATATATTTACTATAAGTTAATAAAGGCTAGTTAAAGGTAAAATGACATGGATAAAGACAAGCAAAATATACAATATAGCATGAACAATTTCAAGGCAAATTCTGCAATGGTTTCTACTTTTACTCTGTCCACTTCTGCAGTATTGACACTGAATGAACAATATACTCAAATCTATCCCTAACTGACCCTGACTTCACATTTGGGTGCACCCCCTTTTCCCCAGTGGTCCAGGTGGACCGCTTACAGTCCGTAGAAGCGCGCGGTGGGGCCCAAAGTCGGTCCTTTCTTTTATAGTGAAGCGTCCTCTCCTCACGGTTATCAGGATCTCGGGAGAAATTAAGTCCTCTTTAACAGGGAAACCAAATGAATGCAATGTAATCCAACAGCAGATTCCACTCAGCACACTGACAGTCCTGCCGAATCCATACACTGAGCTGGAATGTAAGCCGGGATTTAGCAGGTGCTGTCCAGTACATCAACAGCACTGCGAGTCTCTATATGTGGTATCCATATACACAGTCACAATGTCAGTCTCACTGATCAGCCACTGAGCACAGTTCCTTTCACGTGGACTCACTAGTCCTGTTGTCTCTTTACACTCTGTTTGTCTCTGGACCAAGATACAGCTTAGCTGTACAGAAAAATCTCCACACCAGTCCAACACAGCACAGACACCTGTCTTCTCTCTTGCCAAGATGGCTGCTGCTCTCTGTCTCGTCACTTCCTGCTTCTCTGCTCACACTCTGTCTGCAGAACAGGCAGGCTGACATAAAAGGGGGGGGGGGTCTCACTCCAGCATCATGTCACAATTACAATGGCTGATGTCTTTAAAGGAACAGAATCACAGAAATACATTCAACATTAACAATTTATATAGACAAATGAAGCTTAGGATAACATTGGCTGTCTCTTACATGAGCTCTCGGGATTGTGTTTTCTTTCAGAGCTGTTATCTCCTGCTATTAGGGCTCGGATAATCACGTCAGCAAATTGTGGTTTGCTGATAAGGGCTTGGACAGTTCTTGTTTTCTCTGTATGTAAAGGCATACATAAGTGTTGAGATTAGTGCAAGCCTACTGTCTGTCCTAGCAATAAGTTTTGCGTGTAATGTAATTACAGTTGCATGTTATCTGCATTTATATTAGATTTCTAGCAATTATAATAAAAAATCTTTCACGGTAAAAGCAATGTCTGTATCTACTGAGGCACTTCATAGTGTTCTGTCCAACAGACAGTCAAAGTCCACCCACCTGCTTGTTGAAGAATATAGAAAGTGAGAAGAGACAACAATCAAGTTGGTGAGAGAGGGAAATGGGAAACTCCTATATGTCTGCAGAACATGGCATGCATGGTTTCCATGAAGAATTTCAAATTTCGCATGACCATAGAACAGTTTTCTAATTTGCCTCATTCCATTTTAAATGATATTTGGTTCAGAGAATATTGACCATCAGCCTTGTCCTTTCTGCACATGGATTTCTCCAGATTCGCTGAATATTTTGATTATATAATATAGTGTAGATGGTGAGATATTCAAATTATTTGCAATTTAACATTGATGATCATTTTTCTGAAGTTGTTCCACAATTTTTTGATCAGTTTTTCAGATTGGTGAACATCTGACCATCTTTGCTTCTGAAATTCTCTGCCTCTCTAACATGCTCTTTTACACAGTCATATTACACTCCAGCTGTTTTTCATTAGTATCACTTACTTTTCCAGCCTTTTGTCCAACTTTTTTGAGATGTGTTGCTGCCATCCATTTCTAAATGCTTTGAAAATGGTCTACATTTCAGCTTGTGTTCTATGTTCTATTGTGAATAAAATATGGTTGAGATTTCCAAATCCTAGCATTGCTTTCTGTATACAGCATTCCAAATTTTTTGGAATTGGGTTTCTAATTGGAAATACAATGTAAATTAAAGCTAAAAAACCCATTACTGCAAGAAATTGTTTGTGATTTTATATGCTTAGGTAAAAGGAC
Organism: Leptodactylus fallax; assembly: GCA_947044405.1. Classification (NCBI taxonomy): domain Eukaryota; kingdom Metazoa; phylum Chordata; class Amphibia; order Anura; family Leptodactylidae; genus Leptodactylus; species Leptodactylus fallax. The sequence continues at coordinate 338,851 of CAMRHE010000168.1, forward strand.
AAAAAGACGCAAACTTAGACATTAAAATAGATGCCATTTTTCATTTTCAGTATGGTTAGGCCTTTACTTCAAATTTCTATTCACCTGTGCAGTTATCATAAGTGTTAATCTTGGGATTTACAAGCAGCTAAAGTGACTCGAAGTCCCTGTAGCAATTATAAACATTCAACAGATATCTAAACTCTGCAGGTTCCTTGGATAAAAATAAAATAGGCAAGGTCAGCACTCAATTTCCTTCATGACTCACACAGCTTTAACTGTCTTTATAACTAAATTGGTACATAAGACGAAGATAAAAATTGTTTTAAAATTGTACTGTACTTAATAATATCATTATTCCTTATAAAATTTACCCTCCATAGATGCAACTGTCACAAAACACAGTTTTAGGCTAAGGCCTGTTATGTACAATTGTATTTTTGGAAAAGGAAATGTGGTCTCATATCCTGTATAAAATAAAGAATCTCTATGCTGATGTCACACAACGATATATGTACCTGTAACATCCTTGCCTGTCCAGGCTTTGGCACCATCCTCCAGGGCGCACGCTGCGGCGCAGGAGGCGTGTCCAGTTGTGATTCCTTCCTTTGGGTTTTTCTTGTATTGTCTGAACACTGTCCTATTCCCTCACCTCCTTAATTGATTTTCCGCCACACCCGTCTCCTTCACCTTGCTTTCCCTCTTCTCCACTAAGAGTTAACTTTAGTCTTACCTGTGTGATTAACAGTCTATCCTCCTATCAAGTCTAGGGCGGGTTATTCATCCCTATTTATTGTTTACTCACATTCCCATTGGCGCCTGCTATTGCCTTGCACGTACTGGCTATACTCCTTGCTCTTTGTTACCTGTTCTTCTTATTCTTGACCCCTGGCTTACCTTTGACTTTTCTCTTGGATTGTGATTTTGTACTGCATTGCTAGTTTGTTACCGACCCCTTGGCTAGCTGACCTCCCTTTGTTGTTGTTTGTCCTGTCTGCATTCTGTGTTATCACTTATTAGAAGGAGGGACTGTCGACCAGTTGCTGGCTGTCGCCTAGGACAGTTCGGGCAATTAGCCAGGGACAGTTGGGAGGTTCAGCTTAGGGTTCACTGTTTTGCTGTACCACTCCCCCCAGAGTTCTCCAGTAGCTACTGGGGAATCGCTCCTCTAGCGAATAGCAGAATAGCAGACCCAAAAAATTTAACCCTTCTACTCCTGACTGGCATGGCTTCTATTCAGGACCTTGTGACTCGAATGGAGGGTTTAGCAGGTTTGGTGTCTCAGCTGGCCAATCAGGTACACACCCTCACCCAGAATCAAGCTGAAGCTGCTGCTACACCACCTACTGTCTTTTCCCTTCCCAGGGTTAAAATGTTACTCCCGGATAGGTTTTCAGGTAAATTTGAGGTGTTCAGGGAATCATGTCAGTTGTATTTTTGGGTCAATCCTCATGCGTCGCAGTCTCAGATGGTGGGGGTGGTCATTTCTCTTTTACAGGGGGATCCACAGACTTGGGCCCTTAAACTCCCCCCTGAGGCAGAGGAGTGGACAGATCTGGAAAAAAAATTTTAAGTCTTTGGGGGCTATTTATGCTGAGCCTGATCAAATTGGACTTGCCAAGTCCCAACTTCTTACCCTCCTGCAAGGTAAACTATCCGCTGAGATTTATTGCTCTGAGTTTTGGAAGTTGAGTATAACAGGTTGGTGTGACTCCGCTTTGAAGGCTCTTTTTAAACAGGGCCTGAATGATTCAGTTAAGGATGTTTGGGTAGGTCGCTCTGATCCCCCTACCTTAGAACAGGCCATGACCTTAGCCGTCCGCATTGACAGGAGACTCCAGGACAGACGTAAAGAGAGGGTGGGAACTGATCCTGCTAAGTCTTCTGTCTATCCCTCTCTTTCTGTTAAAAATCTGTTTCTCCTTCTGTCACCGCTGGAGATGAGTCTATGCAGTTGGGAGCGTTGGATACCAAGGCTAGACGAGAATATTGTCTCCGGAATCATCTCTGCCTGTATTGCGGCAAACCTGGTCACCTCATCCAAGACTGTTCCATCAAACCACGTACACCAGCAGGCAATCAGGTATCTTTCGAAAACTCTCATAAATTGATGTTACCTGTGTCTCTGTCCGTTAGGGACAGATCTGTTTCTGGCCAGGCCCTAGTAGATTCTGGGGCTGCCACTAACTTTGTTAAATTTTCATTTGTTTCTGCTTTACGTATTGAACTTGTATCATTAGATACTCCTCTGTTGGTTACTGGGGCGGATTTTACTCCACTAGCCAGGGGTAAGATCCGTTTTAAAACCCCCTTACTCTCTTTGCAAGTGGGCTAAATACATATGGAGCTCATAAGTTTTTTTGTTATGGAGGATCTCTCATATGATATTATTTTAGGGATTCCCTGACTAGACCTCCATAACCCTACCTTTGATTTACACAAAAAAGAGTTAGTGAAATGGGGAAATCAGTGCTCCTCCCATTGCATAGCTTTGCATGCCTCCAATTGTCTAAGTGAGGAGACGCCTCTTCCTGAATTTTTGTCTGATTTTCATGATGTTTTTGATGCTAAATCTGCTGAAGTTTTACCTCTGCATAGACCTTATGATTGTGTGATTGAACTCCTTCCCGACTCCAAGGATCTTCAATCTTTCTGCTCCAGAACGTGAGGCTATGCGGGAATACACTCAGGATAGTCTTCTTAAAGGCGTAGAATAGTGTGCGCCTGAATATATGTGGTTGGATCAATCTGTGGATGGGAGTTGCCTGAAGGATTGGGGGGCCGCCTGAATGTATGGCTGGATCAATCTGCGGATTGGGGGATGCCTGAATGTATGGCTGAATTAACCTGTATCATATTATGATTTTGGGGGGTTGCCTGAACGAATGGGGGCCGCCTGAATATATGGCGGGATCAATCTGCGGGTTGGGGGATGCCTGAATGTATGGCTGGATTAACCTGTATCATATTATGATTTTGGGGGGTTGCCTGAAGGAATGGGGGCCATCTGAATGTATGGTTGGATCAATCTGTGGATTGGGGGATGCCTGAATGTATGGCCAGATTAACCTGTATCATAAATCAGTGTGACGCCTGATTTATGATACAGGGGCGGGCTTGGGGGGCCGGATGTGGTAGGGCCGGATGTGGGCAGTGTGGACCGTCAGAAGGGGTGCGGCCAGATGTGGTAGCGTCGGATGTGGGGTGGGGGGGCCGGATGTGGTAGGACTGGATGTGGGCAGGGTGGACCATCATAAGGGGTGGGTTTACACAAGGGGGCGGGGCACCTGTCACTTTGACGAGAAGTATAGATGCTTTACTACTCATAAGATTTACATGTATAGGCTAAAAAGGAAATAAATTAAAAATATTTTTCACTTCTTAGAAATCCACAATTCTTTAATGTGGAGGTATAGGTTTATTTATAACATCTAGAGCCCTTGTCTAATCCAGCCTACTAGACTACACGTATGCTGAAAGGTAGAACTAATGTTTTTGACCATGGAGATTGTCCAGTTTAGTACATTACCCTATCAACCATAATGAAAATATAGTTTATTATGGGAAAGTAACTTGGTAATTTGGAAAGTTGCTTTAGTCACCTAGGCAAAACTGGTACAGTTATTAAGTAAAGTATTCAGTCATGGAAAATATAGAAACTGTGGACTAATTTTACATCCAAAATTCTTCCTTTTATAAGTCAATGGTGTGCAACACCATCTAGTGGCAAGCAATTATATTAGCCTGTATTAGCTTATATTACTTGTAGCTACTCTACTGACTCCCAAAACATTACTTTACAAGTTTCATTCACCATGACTATATAGAGTATATATTAGAGTTAATTCTAGCCTTTTTGCACCGTGTTCTCAAACTGATGATGGGGAAGAGCCTGGATGGACAAATTATGTTAAATTGCTGGTCACCGTTTTTCTTAGTGGCACAAACTGCTGCCAGAGAGAGGCACACGATTACGTATGCTGTGACATTAAAATAGCCCCAATCATTGTTTGTTCTTTATCAAAGCTTACAGTTGGCACAATATCAACCTGATTATTGCAACTTAAAGGGGTTATCCACTTTTTAAAATTGATGGCTTAAAATAGGCCATCCATTTTTTGATCGGTGGGGGTCTGACTGTTGAGTCCCCTGCAGATCATTTGTTTTCCAGAGCACAAAGCTCCCAGCATTATTTACATGCCATGTACTGTGCTGCTCACTTGCCATATTTTTACTAGTTGCAGTTATAGGTACTGCATCAGAGTTCCATAGACTTGAATGGAAATTTTGATGGACGCTGGTTTGCAACTTTTTTATGCAAAGAATGTGGTGCAGATTCATATTGAATATGCTCCATAACGTGAATATAGACTAAAATCAAAGCAGACAGAATACAAACCCAGAGTAAAAACAGACAGGTGTTAAAGGGGTATTCCCACGAACATAACCATATTTAAATTAGAAGAAAATGAAAAATTAAACATTTTTGCAAAGACAAATAATTAAAAATTTTGCAGACTTTTAAAGATTTTCTCTAATCATCTTAGTGATGTCTATTGTCTGGATCGGTTGACATTGGATATGACCATGAATGCAGGAATTTTCTAGTCTGAAATCCAGCCTTGATTTCCATATTGTAGCTGAATTATCTTGTGCATGTAGTGTGTCTCCTTGATAATCTGGACACAGTAAGCTGGGTTTCTGACAAGTCCCAGACCACAAAGTTCCTGCATTCATGGTTGTATCCATTGGCAACCGATCAAGACAACAGATGTCACCACTAAAATTATTAGGGAAAATGCTGTAAAATGTTTAATTTATTATATTTGCAAAAATGTTTAACTTTTTATTGTCTATGGGAATACCCCTTTAAGGACTGGTAACAGAGGTACTTAATTAGAAGCAGAAGCTTGGTCTAAAACAGGAATCCAAATCAAGAAAAAAGGTCAGGCAGCAGAGGTACAGTGGATACAGAAAGTTTTCAGACCCCTTTAAATTTTTCACCCTTTGTTTCGTTGCAGCCATTTGCTAAAAGCAAAAAAGTTCATTTTATTTATCATTAATGTACACTCAGCACCCCATCTTGACAGAAAAAAAAACAGAAATGTAGATATTTTTGCAAATTTATTCAAAAAGAAAAACTGAAATATCACATGAAAAACTGAAATATCACATTATAAGTATTCAGATCCTTTGCTGTGACACTCATATTTAACTCACAGGCTGTCCATTTCCTTCTGATCCTCCTTGAGATGGTTCTACTTCTTCATTGGAGTCCAGCTGTGTTTAATTAAACTGATTGGACTTGATTAGGAAAGGCACACACCTGTCTTTATAAGACCTCACAGCTCACAGTGCATGTCAGAGCAAATGAGAATCATGAGGCCAAAGGAACTGCCCAAGTAGCTCAGAGACAGAATTGTGGCAAGGCACAGATCTGGCCAAGGTTACAAAAGAATTTCTGCAGCACTCAAGGTTCCTAAGAGCACAGTGGCCTCCATAATCCTTGAATGGAAGAAGTTTGGGATGACCTAGACCTGGCCGTCCAGCCAAACTGAGCAATCGTGGGAGAAGAGCCTTGGTGAGAGAGGTAAAGAAGAACCCAAAGATCACTGTGGCTGAGCTCCAGAGATGCAGTAGGGAGATAGGAGAAAGTTCCACAAAGTCAACTATCACTGCAGCCCTCCACCAGTCGGGGCTTTATCGCAGAGTGGCCCGATGGAAGCCTCTCCTCAGTGCAAGACATATGAAAGACCACATAGAGTTTGCCAAAAAACACATGAAGGACTCCCATTCTATGAGAAAAATAAGATTCTCTGGCCTCATGAGACGAAGATTGAACTTTTTGGCGTTAATTCTAAGCGGTATGTGTGGAGAAAACCAGGCACTGCTCATCACCTGCCCAATACAATCCCCACAGTCAAACATGGTGGTGGCAGCATCATGCTATGGGGGTGTTTTTCAGCTGCAGGGACAGGACGACTGGTTGCAATTGAAGGAAAGATGAATGCGGCCAAGTACAGAGATATCCTGGAAGAAAACCTCTTCCAGAGTGCTCTGGACCTCAGACTGGGCCGAAGGTTCACCTTCCAACAAGACAATGACCCTAAGCACACAGCTAAAATAACAAAGGAGTGGCTTCGGAACAACTCACTGACCATTCTTGACTGGCCCAGCCAGAGCCCTGACCTCAACCCAATTGAGCATCTCTGGAGAGACCTGAAAATGGCTGTCCACCAACGTTCACCATCCAACCTGACGGAACTGGAGAGGATCTGCAAGTAAGAATGGCAGAGGATCCCCAAATCTAGATGTGAAAAACTTGTTGCATCATTCCCAAAAAGACTCATTGCTGTACTAGCTCAAAAGGGTGCTTCTACTCAATACTGAGCAAAGGGTCTGAATACTTATGACCATGTGATATTTCAGTTTTTCTTTTTTAATAAATTTGCAAAAATATCTACATTTCTATTTTTTTTTTCTGTCAAGATGGGTTGCTGAATGTTCATTAATGAGAAATAGAATGAACTTTTTTGCTTTTAGCAAATGGCTGCAATGAAACAGAGTGAAAAAATTAAAGGGGTCTGAATATTTTCCGTACCCACTGTACATCCATAATGGAAGGCCTGTAGCCACAGTTAGCATAAGTATAGCAGAAGGCTGTAGACCAAGCAGTCATAATGGAAGCCTGTAAACCACAGTTGAGGTTTTTACATAACAGAAGCCCATAAGCCAAACATCAATAGCAAAATTATTTATTATGCTTACTTGTATAGTGCCATCTTATTCCACAGCACTTTACAGACATTGACAGTCACTGTCCCATATAGGGCTCACAATCTACAGTCATGGCCAAAAGTTTTGAGAATGATACAAATATAAATTTTTACAAAGTCTACTGCTTCAGTTTTTCTAATGGCAATTTGCATATACTCCAGAATGTTATAAAGAGTGATCAGCTTAACAGCAATTACTTGCAAAGTCAATATTTGCCTAGAAAATGAACTTTATCCCCCAAAACACATTTCAACATCATTGCAGCCCTGCCTTAAAAGGACCACCTAACATCGTTTCAGTGATTGCTCCATTAACACAGGTGTGGGTGTTGATGAGGACAGGGCTGGAGATCAATCTGTCATGATTAAGTAAGAATGACACCACTGGACACTTTAAAAGGAGGCTGGTGCTTGCCATCATTGTTTCTCTTCTGTTAACCATGGTTATCTCTAAAGAAACACGTGCAGTCATCATTGCACTGCACAAAAATGGCCTAACTGGGAAGAGTATTGCAGCTAGAAAGATTGCACCTCAGTCAACAATCTATCGCATCATCAAGAACTTCAAGGAGAGAGGTTCCATTGGTGCCAAAAAGGCTCCAGGGCGCCCAAGAAAGACCAGCAAGCGGCAGGACCGTCTCTTAAAAGTGTTTCAGCTGCGGGATCGGGCTACCAGCAGTGCAGAGCTTGCTGAGGAATGGCAGCAGGCAGGTGTGAGTGCATCTGCACGCACTGTGAGGCGGAGACTCTTGGAACAAGGCCTGGTCTCAAGGAGGGCAGCAAAGAAGCCACTTCTCTCCCGAAAAAACATCAGGGACAGACTGATATTCTGCAAAAGGTACAGGGAGTGGACTGCTGAGGACTGGGGTAAAGTCATTTTCTCTGATGAATCCCCTTTTCGATTTGTTTGGAACATCTGGAAAACAGCTTATTCGGAGAAGAAGAGGTGAGCGCTACCACCAGTCTTGTCTCATGCCAACTGTAAAGCATCCTGAAACCATTCATGTGTGGGGTTGCTTCTCAGCCAAGGGAATCGGCTCTCTCACAGTCTTGCCTAAAAACACAGCCATGAATAAAGAATGGTACCAGAATGTCCTCCAAGAGCAACTTCTCCCAACCGTCCAAGAGCAGTTTGGCGCTCAACAATGCCTTTTCCAGCATGATGGAGCACCTTGCCATAAAGCAAAGGTGATAACTAAATGGCTCAGGGAACAAAACATAGAGATTTTGGGTCCATGGCCTGGAAACTCCCCAGATCTTAATCCCATTGAGAACTTGTGGTCAATCATCAAGAGACGGGTGGACAAACAAAAACCAACAAATTCAGACAAAATTAAAGCATTGATTCTGCAAGAATGGACTGCTATCAGTCAGGATTTAGTCCAGAAGTTGATTGAGAGCATGCCAGGGAGAATTGCAGAGGTCCTGAAGAAGAAGGGTCAACACTGCAAATATTGACTTGCTGCATTAACTCATTCTAACTGTCAATATAAGCTTCTGTTACTCATAATATGAATGCCATTATATTTCTGTATGTGATAAAAACATCTGACAAACACACATAAAAACCAGAGGGCAGCAGATCATGTGAAAATATAATATTTGTGTCATTCTCAAAACTTTTGGCCATGACTGTACATTCCCTACCAGTATGTCTTTGGAGTGTGGGAGGAAACCAGAGTACCTGGAAGAAACCCACACAAACATGGGGAGAACATACAAACTCCTTGCAGATGTTGTCCTTGGCAGAATTCGAACCCAGGACTCCAGCGCTGCAAGGCTGCAGTGCTACCCACTGGGCCACCGTGCTGCCCCGAAGCAAAATCCCGAAGGCCACAAGAAGTAAAGGTATATCAGAAGACTGCAGGTCAAACATTCATAACAGAAGCCCGAAGGCCACAGGTAGTAGAGATGCATACAGGGCAGAAACCTGAACAGCAAATATGGCTAACGGATGGACATGTAAGTCCACATGATAGCAGAGATGCAAACTTGGTGAAACAATAAAAGGGTCTACACAGATAGGGATACATGGCAGAAGGACAAATGCATCCACAGAATTACTTATATGACCCCAACATCAGACAGAAACATAACCCAAATATAGAGAAAGATGGATAGCATTATGTACCTAGTCTTTGACCCCTCACATAATCCCCCCACAAAAAAGAGCACATAATGACTTGCATCCCACCATACAGGACAAGAGAAGTTGTACTGAGCATTGTCCACATATATAGAATAAGAGCAGATGCTGAGTGTTGCACTATGACTAGAGGATAAGAGGCAGGGAAGTGGTACTGTGCACTGCCAGTAAACACAGAATAAGAGCAGATACTGAAAATTAAACCCAACATGCAGGACAAAAGAAATTGTACTGTGCATTGTCTGTATAATCAGGACTAAAGAATTAGCACTGTGTACCATCCATATATGCAAAATTAGAGCAGTTACTGAGAATTACCCCTAGCATACAGGACTAGTGAGGTTATACTGTGCATTGTCCATATATGCAGAATAAGACCAGATACTAACACAGGTCTGCGACTAAAAAGCTGTTTGATTATTTTCATAATTTCCATGTATTTTGGTGTGCTGAAAACAAATAAAATATTGAAAAAAACTCCTAGACGGATTTGCCACAAAATGCAAAATTGTTTTCAAATTTATCAAATTTTTTATTTTTGGTATTTTTTTATATTATCGGTATTTAACCAAATTTAAAGTCCAAATTACTATTAATTAATTCACATAATTGCATTTAAGATATAAAATGCCAAAAAACCTTAACTCTCAAAGAAAAGAACTTCCAGAGTGAGCTAATGGAAACCAGCACCAACATGTAGCAAGCTGGACGCGCAGGCTCTGACATGCCCGGGCTTGATTCAATTTTTTTTTTTTTTTGGTTCTAGCCTGTTCACACTTTTTCATCGCAGTTCGTGTTAGCTCGTCATTTTTCAACCGTGTTTCCCAGTGTTATGGCTCCGCGAAAATGTATTAATTCGCCAGACAGTTTCTGTTTCATCTGTGGTGAATATACAGTTTTGAAGCAACAGCAGAATATTACAAACTTTGTGAAAAAAGTATATTTCGCATACTTTGAAATAAAACTTCAAGATCAAGATAGTTTAGGCGCCTCATAAAGTGTGCAAACAGTGTGTTGAGGACCTCCGAAACTGGTTCAAGGGTAAGAAAAAGTCTATTTCCACTTATTTTGAGGTATTGCCTTATTTAACATAGTTACCTAAATTGTTAGGAAACGTGATGTCCTATGACAAAATGGAGGTCATTTTTGGATTCAGCTCACCAAAAAACATAAAGATTAAGTGGAATAACTAAAAAATATTTTTTTTTTGCAGACCTGTGAATTAAACCCAGCATAAAGGACAAAAACAGTGGCACTATGCAGTGGCTCTACAGGGCAAGAGAGGTACGGTAGTACTGTGCAGTGTCTGAATAATCAGGACTAAAGAATTAGCACTGTGTACCAACAATATATCAAAAATTAGAGCAGATATTGACAATTACCCCTGGCATACAAGACAAGAGAAGGGATACTATGCACTATCTATATATAGACAATACGAGCAGATACTGAGAATTACATCCAGCATTCAGGGCAATAGTGTACAGAACAAACACACATATACACAGCTCACAGCACACATATATACACTCACTGTACACATATATACTCACAGCACACATTTACAGTTCACATACACTTAGCACACAATCACTTTACACAGACCCTTCTCTTGTCTGAAGTCTTCTTGGCTCTTTGACTCAAGGACCTTTTAAGTTGTGAGAAATTGTGTGTATATTGTACTATGTAATTATGAATTTGGTCTAGTTAATTCCATTCATTGTAGTGTTGAGGTCATATTATCCTCTGTGTAATTGTCTGAACTAAGTCTGAGGGTTTCTGGTATACAGTACTTCCAACTCACAACTTAGGCTACAGATGGGGAACTAAGTCCCAGGTGCTAATTTAATTATGATCATTCAAATCTGCAAGCTTTTATGGATGTCTTGTAACCAGATGTCCTGACTACCCTTTTCAGTCAGGAAGCATCCAAAACTGTATCTCAAACTAAAGAGAAATTACCTCAAAAGCATGGATGCCAAAATTTATGTTTTATAACCATCCATGCACCAAAAGATGGCCAGGGAACCCTAACCAATTAGTGACGTCAAAATTCTGTACATTGGATATTTATAAGCACCCCAAATTATGTATCTGGGGAATGGAGCAGGGTCGGACTGGCCCATCAGGGAACCCTTGAATCCCCCCGGTGGGCCCCGACTATTAGTCCTCATTTTGCCAATGCAGATGCATTGGTCAGGGGCCTGATCGGGAAGGTCAGGGGCCGGACCCCTCACCATCCCAATCGAGCCCCTGACCAATCCATTTGCATTGGCAAAATGAGGACTAATATTACATACCTCCCAACCGTCCCGGATTCAGCGGGACAGTTTGGGACCTGTCCCACGGTCCCGGTCGGCAGGAGGTATGTCCCGAATTCAACTCATCTGCGTCCAGAGAGGATGCAGATGAGTTGAATACAGCGATGAAACAGGAGCGGACAGTCTCTGCTTCATCACTGTACTCCTGTGCATCGGCCCTAGGAGCTGTAGGTGCAATGTGATGACGTCACTCAGATTGCGCCTGTAGCTCCCTCAACAGTACAGAGAGGCAGACCTCAGACAGAGCAGCAGGGATGCGAGGAGAGGTAAGTATTTGTGTTTTATTATGTTAAACTGTGGGGGCAAATGAAGGGGGAACATTAAACTGGGGGCAGATGAAGGGGGACATTAAACTGGTGGCAGATGGAAGGGGAATTAAACTGGGGCCAGATGAAGAGGGGCATTAAACTGGGGGCAGATGGAGGGGGGCATTAAACTGGGGACAGATGGAGGGGGGCAGATAGAGAATGACATTAAACTGGGGGCAAGTTGGAAGGGGACATTAAACTGGGGGCAGAAGTCAGGGAGGAGACAGTGAAACATAAAAAAAAAAAAAACAAAAAAACATACCTGTCTCCAGTGTCTGCCACCACTGACCGCTCCAGCGCAAACCGCGGCTTTGCCAGTGGAAGCCCCTTTTCCACACATGACTGCTGAGGCCAATCAGTGAAAGGAACTGATGATGTCACTTACATACGTCACCGGGTTCCTTTCTTGTGGCCATTGATTGGCCTCAGCAGTCAGGTGCAGCACAGAACTTCTGCCGGCAAAGGAACAGCACATGCTGGACTGGACAGTGGCGGCAGACACTGGTGTCAGGTGAGTGTGATTTTTTTTTTTTTTTTTTTTTTTTAATGTTTCACCTTCCTCGGTATACTCTCTGAAATTTCTGCACAACCCCTTTAAAGAGGTTGTCCAGGCTAAACATAAATTTCTAATTAGGCCAGGGGAGGTGAAAAAAACAAACAAAAAAACAAAAACATACTCGCCTGTCCAGGTGCTCAGGTGTCCTCCCAGGGGGTCCAGTCCTGCAGCTCGGCTGCTTTCTTGCTGTGGAATTTGTCACTGGCTGTGACGTTCCCTCAGCAGTCACGTGCGGCGGGTACAATAACAGAGCAGCAGGACCGGACCGCACAGGGAGGCACCGGAGCATCGGGGACAGGTGAGTGTGTGTTTTTTTTTCATTTTTTGTTTGTTTGTTTGTTTTTTTTTACACCACCTCCGGCCGATTTAAAAAATAATATTTGAGTCCATTTTTGCCTGGACAACCCCTTTAAGGGGATATGCAGGAGTATTATTATTATTAGGGGGAACACACGGGGCGTTATTAATTGATGGACACTCTCTTAATTTAAAGGTTTAAACTTTTAATGCAGACAGCAGGGGAGGGTTATAATGCATCTTCCCCTCCTTACCGGCGCTGGGTTGGCTGTCACCTTGTATGTATACAGAGCTGCTGCAGCAGTGATGTAAACAAGACCATGGGCAGCCAAACACTGTATACTGCTGTACTGCTGAGCACAGGGATTGGGTGTAGCGGTCCTGTTAACTTGATGTCACTGCTGCAGCCACTCTGTATACAGAGCAGTAAAGGTGACAGGTGGCCCAGCACAGGAACAGAGGGGAGGATACAGGTAACTGTTAGCGCATTTTTATTTTATAACTCTCCCCTGCTGCATACATTAAAATGTCTGATCCTGGACAACTTCTAAGACAGCATACAGGCGGTATTATACTGTAACTGTCCGTGGTGAGCTCCATGCGGGAGAAGAAGTCCCAGCCCATGCATGAGACCGTGATCGCGCTGGGCAGTACTGTTAGTGACCGACTACTCCACCCTAAGTGTGAGAAGGAGCGCTATCGGAAGTCTTTCCTCCCCATCGCGGTTAGGCTGTACAACCAACACCGACCTAAGAGGAGATCAATACACACAGAGAACTGAAATATCTTTCTGCCTGTTAAATTCCACCCCCCCCCCCCCGCTACTTCCTATCTGTCTGTCTACTATCAATGTAATGCCTCTTACTTTGTAACATTCCTGTTCATGTTGTATTTGTATTTGCTTATCTTTGCTGCTGTAACACACTGAATTTCCCCATTGTGGGACTATTAAAGGACTATTATTATTATTATTATTATTATTATTATTATTATTATTATTATTATTATCTGAAGTGGCACACAGCAACATTCATTTAAAGATACATACAGGGGTATTATTAATTTATAGGGGATTTTTATATTATATATTTTATAATTGGGGGTAGCAGCAGGATGGGGACTTTGTGTAGGTGAGGACAATATGGGTCAGGTGCCTGGAAAAGTGAGGAGCCAAAGATGTCTGTGCTGCAAACTTTACAGAGACAAGTCACAGCTGGAAGAAGTGGTTATGGCGGTCCAGAGGGAAGAGACAGGAAATGTGAACGATTAGTCAGAAACGTCACCTGTAAGTCACAAAATGTTACTGCACTGTATTCACCTAAATGGTCTGCAGAGCCCTGTGTAGAGCCGGTATATACTACTACTACTACTATACTACTACTGTATAGTGATAATATTGGTATAACTTGGGTTGGGGGCCCACTTGGACATGTTTGCGCCCCCTGTGCCGAACCCCTCGCTACGCCTCTGGTTGGAACCAATCCAGTTGCAGCTTGTTGCTGCAAGCGTCACTGACGTACTAACACTGTGCGCGGCGGCAGGTTTCTGCATAGGAGCCCAGACCAGCAGTATGAGTGGTAAGTACAACTTAACCACACAAACAAAAAACAACTTTTCCCCTATTTTTCCCCCAAATCTTTCAATTTCACTGACCACTCTGATAACTACAACCCCCAGCAGCTCCAGATGCTCTGGATCTGTTGAGAGTTGGGTCTGAGCATAGGCCATAAAAAAGATTAACCCTGGACAACCCCTTTAATATGCCCCACAAATTTTAATGTCCCTCGCACAGGATGTTAGTCCCCATCACTGCTCCCACTGGCTGACCAGTGAAGAGGCCGCTGTATGGGGGGACCAATGAAGTAGCCATAGAAGATTTTGGCCCAGACAATCCCTTAAAAGAGGTTGACCACTGTGGCAGCCGACAGGGAGGTGTAAGAATAAAAAAATGTAAAAAAAAAAAGAAAAGCATACTCACCTGTCCCCAGCACCCCATTGTCCCGTGCCTGTGTCTGTTTGGTCTCATGGCGGCGCCACATTTCTGGAAATCCTGTACCTAATTGGTCTTAGTGGTCACATGAGGTGGCGGACTCCCAGCAAGGAGCACGAGACTGAATGGACACTGGCAGCAGACAACGGAGCGACAGAGACAGGTGAGCATGCTTTTTTACTTATTTTACAACTCTTGCATGGCACATGGGTTTCTCCAATTCCTGGACAACCTCTTTAAAGGATTTATCCATGTTTCTAATATTTATGTCCTGTCGTTAGGATAGGCCATCAATATTACATCTGCGATGATACAACAGCTAGGACCTCTGCAGATCAGCTTTTCCAGGACAGAGCGGCTACAGGTAATGGTAACAATTCTAAGAGCCACACTGTAGCAGTGGGTCTAGGTAGTGCATTGGTGCATATCGTATGGCGGGTGAGCAGCATGGCTCCCATCATGTTATTACATTTAGCCGCCCTGTCTCGGTACAGCTAATCTGCAGGGGTCCTGATGGTGGGCCCCTAGAAACAATTCCACTGGTGGGCCCTAGACATCCCAGTCCAACGCTGGAATGGAGTATAATTTAATCTTCTTGTTTGGTATGCCCGGACTTGTAAAAGCATTTGGCATCACTTGCTGTGCATATCTTACCTATATGTGGTACCCACCCGCTTATGGCATATTCAGAAAATGTCTGCATTTGGTAAATTCAATTAGCCTGCCCAGTCACAGTAAAGCTCCGGAAAGGGCAATGAGGTTAGGGGTCCTTTAAAAAAGGATCATGTATATGAGCCCAGTATCACATTCTTGGAGACACAACATAGCATGTATTCTGTCCATTTCTTCAGTCGTCCTCCAACTGCCAGGCTTAAGAGGTCTGCTTTTATTTTATTCCCTTTTTATTTTGTATTGTTTGCTTGTATTTGTCTTTTTTATTCCATCTTTCTGTAAATACTGTACTTTTTTTGTGTATATTAAATATAAATGTAATGATGTCCTTTGGCTCTAAACATCCGCCAACATTTCAAAGATAGTAAATATTGCTTTTGTTGTACTATTGTGTGGTAGAGGGCACAGTTGTGAGTGGTTTGGGTATATTTGTGTTGTTCCTACTATAAGTGGCGGATGGTGGCAGCTATTGGTGTGGATGTGTGAAGATGTGGTGTTGCTTCACTCCTTTGTAGCCTAGTGTGATAGATGAGTTTGAAAGTGAGTGTGGAAACAGAGTTTCCATTTGTGGTCACATCCAGGGTCACATGTGCTTGTGTGGTGAGTAGGGTATGCAAATCCCTGACAGTCATGTCCTATCATTAGATGATATGCTCTTCAAAAGTCCTACGATCATAGGAGAAATAAGACCACTTTCTAAATAACATAATTAATCAAAAATGTACAGTACAGACCAAAAGTTTGGACACACCTTCTCATTCGAAGAGTTTTCTGTATTTTCATGACTATAAAAATTGTAGATTCACACTGAAGGCATCAAAACTATGAATTAACACATGTGGAATTATATACTTAACAAAAAAGTGTGAAACAACTGAAAATATGTCTTATATTCTAGGTTCTTCAAAGTAGCCACCTTTTGCTTTGATTACTGCTTTGCACAATCTTGGCATTCTCTTGATGAGCTTCAAGAGGTAGTCACCTGAAATGGTCTTCCAACAGTCTTGAAGGAGTTCCCAGAGATGCTTAGCACTTGTTGACCCTTTTGCCTTCACTCTGCGGTCATGCTCACCCCAAACCATCTCGATTGGGTTCAGGTCTGGTGACTGTGGAGGCCAGGTCATCTGGCGTAGCACCCCATCACTCTCCTTCTTGGTCAAATAGCCCTTACACAGTCTGGAGGTATGTTTGGGGTCATTGTCCTGTTGAAAAATAAATGATGGTCCAACTAAACGCAAACCGGATGGAATAGCATGCCGCTGAAAGATGCTGTGGTAACCATGCTGGTTCAGTATTCCTTCAATTTTGAATAAATCCCCAACAGTGTCACCAGCAAAGCACCCCCACACCATCACACCTCCTCCTCCATGCTTCACGGTGGGAACCAGGCATGTAGAGTCCATTCGTTCTCCTTTTCTGCGTCACACAAAGACACGGTGGTTGGAACCAAAGATCTCAAATTTGGACTCATCAGACCAAAGCACAGATTTCCACAGGTCTAATGTCCATTCCTTGTGTTCTTTAGCCCAAACAAGTCTCTTCTGCTTGTTGCCTGTCCTTAGCAGTGGTTTCCTAGCAGCTATTTTACCATGAAGGCCTGCTGCACACAGTCTCCTCTTAACAGTTGTTGTAGAGATGTGTCTGCTGCTAGAACTCTGTGTGGCATTGACCTGGTCTCTAATCTGAGCTGCTGTTAACCTGCGATTTCTGAGGCTGGTGACTCGGATGAACTTATCCTCCGCAGCAGAGGTGACTCTTGGTCTTCCTTTCCTGGGGCAGTCCTCATGTGAGCCAGTTTCTTTGTAGCGCTTGATGGTTTTAGCCACTGCACTTGGGGACATTTTCAAAGTTTTCCCAATTTTTCGGACTGACTGACCTTCATTTCTTAAAGTAATGATGGCCACTCGTTTTTTCTTTACTTAGCTGCTTTTTTCTTGCCATAATACAAATTCTAACACTCCATTCAGTAGGACTATCAGCTGTGTATCCACCTGACTTCTGAACAACACAACTGATGGTCCCAACCCCATTTATAAGGCAAGAAATCCCACTTATTAAACCTGACAGGGCACACCTGTGAAGTGAAAACCATTTCAGGTGACTACCTCTTGAAGCTCATCAAGAGAATGCCAAGAGTGTGCAAAGCAGTAATCAAAGCAAAAGGTGGCCACTTTGAAGAACCTAGAATATAAGACATATTTTCAGTTGTTTCACACTTTTTTGTTAAGTATATAATTCCACATGTGTTAATTCATAGTTTTGATGCCTTCAGTGTGAATCTACAATTTTTATAGTCATGAAAATACAGAAAACTCTTGGAATGAGAAGGTGTGTCCAAACTTTTGGTCTGTACTGTATATTTACCCATTTCCCTGGGGCTGTCATGTGACCATCCCAGGGACATTTTCTGAATATCCGGTGACGATCCGTTTCGCCATTTCCGGAAACGGATTGTCACTACTACCCCCCCCCCCATCCACCCCATTATACTTACCTTCCATGCTTCTTCCTGGGGGAGGGCTCCTCCTTCTTTACTGATACAGCAGGTGAGCTCTCTTCTCCAAGCGCTGCTCTGCGCCCTGCTGTCGATAATCCATCTCTACTGCGCAGCAGAGGTGGATCACAGCAGCACTAAAGAGCGCACTCCTGCAGTATCAGTAAAGAAGGAGGGGTCGTCCCCCAGGAAAAAGCCATGGAAGGAAGAGAGATAAGTATATAATGGGGTTGGGGGTTGGGCTGAGTAAGTAGGGAAGGGCGGGATAGCTAGAGAGACAGGGAGTGGGTGTATGGGAGGGAGGGAGAGAGAGTGGAGGGAGACAGAGAGAGAGAAGGGGGGAGTGAGGTGAGGGGGGTTAGTGTGGAAGTTACATAGCAGGAAGCTGAACCATGTAAACAAATGCAGGGGATACCAGGAGCTCCCAGAGACACCCAGAAATCACTTAAAACACGGCTAAAGGTATATGGGTGCATTTATTAACCCATGAATAGCACTAACATTTTAAAAAAAAACAACAAAAAAAAAAACATTTTTTGCCAGGAAAAACCCTTTAAGTGCTGCCTTCTGCAGTTCTGAGAGAGCGCTTCCTGAAGCCAGACACTCACCTTGCCTCATGGAAGGTGCAGCCCTGCGTACAAACAATAATCTTGAAACAGACAATTAATGCATTGCAAAGTCAGGGTGTGGCTAGAGAAGCAGCTTTTTATACAAACAGGCAGACAGGGATTGGCAGAAGGAATCTTGGCAGCAGGACCGGCGTTAGGGGGGGGGGAACAAATTGGGCAATTGCCCAGGGCCCCAACCCCAAAGGGGCCCCCGGATTCGGAGCCTGATGACTCCGGATCCTGGAGTCAGGACCGGTCTTATCGATAACAGAAAGGGACCCAGTGTCATGTGCCACAGGGCCCCTTTCCGAGGTGAGTAAAAATAACAAACATTTTTACTCACCTGTCCTTGCGTCCAACGTCATCTTCCGGACATCACCGCTGAGGTCTGACATCACCCACGCAACCGCTGAGGCCCAATCACAGACTTCAGCGGCGACGTCCACAACATGTGACGTCAGCCGCATAGAAAAGGAAGCAGATAGCGGAGCAGCGCGAGGAGGCCCAGGAGAGGTAAGGCAAGGTAAGTATAACTGTTTGTTATTTTCCCTTACCTCCCGCGGGCCTTCGCTTATTATATTCTGGGGTCTGGAGAGACCCCAGAGTATAATATAATACTAGCACTAAGGGAGTCTGTAGGGCCCCTGTGGAGCATTATATTGGGGGTGTCCCTCTGGATAGCATATTATACAGTGTGGGGCCCCTGTGGAGCATTATACTGGGGAGGGGGCCCTCTGGATAGCATATTATACTGTGTGGGGCCTCTGTGGAGCATTATACTGGGGAGGAGGCCTCTGGAGAGCATATTATACTATGTGGGGCCCCTGTGGAGCATTATACTGGGGAGGGGGGCCTCTGGAGAGCATATTATACTATGTGGGGCTCCTGTGGAGCATTATACTGGGGAGGGGGCCCTCTGGATAGCATATTATACTGTGTGGGGCCCCTGTGGAGCATTATACTGGGGGGGGGTCCCACTGGATAGTATATTATACTGTGTGGGCCCCTGTGGAGCATTATACTGGGGGGTCCCTCTGGATAGTATATTATACTGTGTGGGGCCCCTGTAGAGCATTATACTGGGGAGGGGGCCCTCTGGATAGCATATTATACTGTGTGGGGCCCCTGTGGAGCATCATACTGGGGGGGTCCCTCTGGATATTATATTATACTGTGTGGGTCCCTGTGGAGCATTATACTGGGGGGTCCCTCTGGATAGTATATTATACTGTGTGGGGCCCCTGTGGAGCATTATACTGGGGAGGGGGCCCTCTGGATAGCATATTGTACTGTGTGGGGCCCCTGTGGAGCATTATACTGGGGGGGTCCCTCTGGATATCATATTATACAGTGTGGGGCCCTTGTGGAGCATTATACTGGGGAGGGGGCCCTCTGGATAGCATATTATACTGTGTGGGGCCACTATGGAGCATTTAACTGGGGGGGGCCCTCTGGATAGCATATTATACTGTATGGGGCCTCTGTGCAGCATTATAATGTGGGGGGCTCTGGAGAGCATGTTATATTCTCTGGGGCCACTTTGGAGCATTATACTGGGGGACCCCTCTGGAGAGCATATTATACTGTGTGGGGCCACCGTGGAGCATTATACTGTGGGCTGGGGCCCTCTGGAGAGCATATTATATTGTTTTGGGCCACTGTAGAGCATTATACTGTGTGAACCTCTCTGGGCAGTATATTATACTGTGTGGAGGCCATTCTGGAGCATGTTATACTGTGTGGGGTCACTGTGGAGCATTATTCTGGGAGGGCCATTTGCAGAGCATATTATATTTCGTGGCGCAACCGTGGGGCATTATTCGGGGGGGGGAACTAAGGAGCATTATACTAGGGGGCCCTCTGGGGAGTATATTATACTGCATGGGGCCTACTGTGGAGCATTATAGTGGGGGGACACTCTGGGGAGCATAATATATTGCGTGGGGCCACTGTGGAGCAAAATACTGGTAGAGGCACTGGAGCATTATACTAGCAGGAGCCCTCTGGGGAGCATATTATACTATGGGCCACTGTGGAGCATTATACTGGGGGAAGGGGCAGTGTGGGGAACCTGTTATACTTTGTGGGGCCACTGTGGAGTTTATTATATTGTGTGGGGCTTCTCGGGAGCATATTATACTCTGTGGGGCCATTGTATAACATTATACTGGGGGGGACTGTGGGGAGCATATTATACTGTGGGGGACCACTGTGGGCAGTATATTATACTGTGTGGAGGTCATTGTGGAGCATGTTATACTGTGTTCGGCCACTGTGAAGCATTATACTGGCGGGGGCACTGTAGGATGCATATTATACTGTATGGAGCATATTATATTGTGTGGGGCTGCTGGGGAGCATTTTGTACTGTCTGGGGCCACTAAGAGGTAGTATACTGTGTGGAGCCTTATATACCATGTGGGGCTCAGGGGAGCATTTTATACTGTGTGGGTCCACTGTGGAACATTATATACCATGTGGGGAGACTGTGGAGGGCTCAGGGGAGCATTTTATACCGTGGAGCATTATATACCATGTGGAGCATTATACTGTGGGGGGGGGGGGGGCTCAAAATTCCTGCTGGCAGCCCTGTGTGCTATGTCTACATCACAGCTCCCTCACTAATCTTGCACATACGTGTAGTGCTCCATGGCCATCTCATTCTCCATACAGTACTGTGCATGAACTGACCATGGCGTTATTGGGGCCTGCACAGAACTATAGGGGCTGACTATACTGGGAACATACTCAGTAAAACCAGATAGTCAGCACATATGTAAGACTTCAGTGAAGGAGCCGTGGTGTAGGCTATTAGCAGGAAGCTGTTGGGTGGGGCCCCAGAACAAGTTCATCTGGTGGACCTAAGGCCCTTCAGTCCGACACTGTATAACGGAGAACTATTATATAAAAGGGGGCTCTTATTTATAGGGGAGGAACTATTATATACAAGGGTGGGTTACTATATATAATTGGGAAACTTAAATATGAGGGGGACTATTATAAGGGGGAACTATTATTTATAAGATGGGCTATTATTTATAAGGGGGGAACTATTTATAAGGGGGGTATAATTAAGTGGGCTTATTTATAAAGGGGGCTATTAGTGATAATGGGGACTATTATTTATAAGGGTAACTATTATTTATGAGAGGGCTATTATGTATAAGGGAGCAGTATTATTTTTACGGGGTGACTATTACTGATAAGGGGGAATATTAGTGATACAGGGCACTAATTATCATTTATAAGGACGCTATCTCTTTTATATATATAAAAATGAGTTCCTGTTTGTCTGTCTGTTCTTTATGCGCGACCAAACGACTAGACCGATCCTCACCAAATTTGGTACACATGTACATCAGGTGGGTGGGTTACTATATATAATTGGGAAACTTAAATATGAGGGGGCTATTATAAGGGGGAACTATTATTTATAAGACAGGCTATTATTTATAAGGCGGGAACTATTATATATAGGGCATCCATTATAACGGGGAGCTATTATTTATAAGAGGGGAACTATTTATAAGGGGGTATAATTGTTAAGTGGGCTTATTTATAAAGGGGGCTATTAGTGATAACGGGACTATTATTTATAAGGGAACTATTATTTATGAGAGGGCTATTATTAATAAGGGAGCAATATTATTTTTACAGGGTGACTGTTACTGATAAGGGGGGATATTACTGATACAGGGCACTATTTATGATTTATAAGGGAGATATTACTGATAAAGGTGTAATATTATTTATAAGCAGGGATTATTATTTATAAGGAGGCGCTATAATAACTGATGACTGGGTACAAAAATCTATTAGGTGGTACAAAGGTGCTCATTTGAATTGTGTGTGGTAAAATGGGGCTTGTTATTACTTTTTTGTTGGCAGAAAGGAGGCGTTATTATAGGGGTTGCCACTGCAAGACGATGGTGTTGTTTGCATATCAGCATTTGGGGCCCCACTTTTAATTTTGCCCAGGGCCCCACTTTGTCTAAAACCAGCCTTGCTTGGCAGGTAAGCAAACTAATCCTTAAAGAAGTGTTAGTGCTCACAGATGTAACCAGGCAGTTGGGTCTACTGGGAAAGGTAGAAGGCTAGCCAGAGCATCAGTATTACACACAGTAAGGTCAAATTCACAGAGTCAGTTGACTAACAATGATGTTTTCTGAGGACAAGATTGTACAGTGGCACATGGTGTCTATGAAACTTCATATTAAGGAAAATAATTTATCCTTACTATCAATATTTTTAGAGAGTGCCTCTGTAATATAACATCCAAAAAAGCAAACACAACTTTTCTCTCTTTGGGTTTATATGGAATCTGACAGGTTAACAAAGGTCTGTATGCTTTCATATAAAATCCGAAGCATACAGAGGTACATCGTTGGAGCATACACATCTATGGATGCCAGACTATGGCCCCATAAAACTCTGTGCAGTCCTCAGTCTCATAATTGTCATACTGTATAGTGAAATAATATAACACAGGATGAGGTGTAATCTTATAGTTAAGTTAAAGGGATAAACACTTTCTGTTTATAGTCAAATGATGATTAGGAAATAAAGAAATAAATTGCTTTATCCGTTCAAAACATTATACACCATCTTAATGTTCCTTCTCTTTCTTCATCTATAAATATTTATTGAGCTTTCCAATAACTCATAAAACTTGAAATGTCGCATTAAATATCCAGTACTGTCTGATGTTTTACAAACATGTCACATTACCAGACGCTAATACTATGACACAATTTACTTTTAAACATGTTTATTTCAGTGGAGGCGGCTAAATCCAGTTCCTGCTGGATACAATGACCAGTCACAGGTCAACATCTGCTTCTTAAGGGAAAAAAAAAAACCTAAAATAAATTACAAAGTTCTTCTTACGGCAGCTGTAACGTTATAAACATAAGCAATGTGTGTAAGAGACCCAAGCAGAAGTATAAGCCATATTAATTATACTTTATTCCAAATAACTATTAAAATTCCTACACTAGAGTTTATACAGTACATATAAAGCAAGTATAAAGGGGTATTCCACAGGATAAGTAATGTATGCTTTCTGAATACCAAACTGCTGGGTAACCCACCCCCACCAATCACGAGACCTAGTTCCCAAGTCCCCTGTTTGAACTAGAGTAGTGTGCACACATAGTCCCCATGGAAGCGAATAGAATATTATTCCAGCAGTTCCACTAGATTTATCATTATTTACACCAGTTCTCTCGCCTAAATGATGACTGAAATTTATGCCAGTTACAAGCTGGCATAAATTTCATTCTAACTGCATGAACTGCAGAGAATAATTTTAATTTATGACAAGGCATGCACCTCTTCATAAGTAAGTGCATCCTCTGCCATCACAGGGGATATCAAGACTTGCAAAGAAAGTGCTGGTCTTGATTAGAGATGGGCAATCCTCTGAAGATTTGTTAAGGGCTTGGTCCAAAGATTTGTTTCAGGTCGAATAAGTTTGGTACAAACCAGATCTTAGTCCGGGGCCCCACATTGCGAAAATGCGGTGGCAAAAAACACTGTGTTTTACAGTACCTTCAAAGTGGATGGGATTCTGGCTAATCCCATCCACACATTGCAGAAAAAAATCTGCAATGTGTGGAAACACTGGCATTTTCAGTATAGCTATAATAGAAACAGAAAGTCCACAGAGGAAAACTCTGCAGAGTTTCTGCGAAAGACAATGTGGAAAAACTATGGTTTCTGCCTTGGTCTTTTCCACAATGTTTTTCAGCTGTGGCTTGCCATGTGGGGCTTCAAACATAGTGTGAGGACATGGTCAGGGCTAGGATCCTCCTATCTCTCCAATTCTATCTCTCTACAGCTAGGTTCACACTAGCGCTTACTCTCCGTTCGGATTTTCTGTCCCCGAACCCGCTTAACCCCTTCCTGCCGGTGACATTTTTCGATTTTCGTTTTTGACTTCCTCCCCCCCCCCCCTTCCAAACCCAATAACTTCTGTACAATATACTGGGAAGCTGGAAAAAAGTTCAGAATGGGGTGGATTTGAAGAAAAAGTGCATTTGTGCGACTTTCTTACAGGCTTCGTTTTTACGGCGTTCACTCTACAGCCAAAATGATATGTCACCTGTATTCTATGTTTTGGTACGATTCCGGGGATACCAAATTTATATGGTTTTATTGCCATTTTAATCTCTTAACAAAAATCCAAAACTGTGCAAAAATCTATATTTTTTTAAAAGTTGCCATATTCTGACACCCGTAACTTTTTTTATACTTCCGTGTACGGGGATGCATAGGACGTCTTTTTTTGCAGGGCTAGGTGTACTTTATAGCTATACCATTTTGGGGAATTGCTATTGCTTTGATCACTTTTTATTCAAAATTTTATCAGAGGCAAAACAGTGAAAAAATGGCGGTTTGGCACTTTTGATTTTTTGTCCTGCTACGGCGTTTACCGTATGGGAAAAATATTTCTATAGATTTGTAGACCGGGCATTTTCGGACACAGGGATACCTAATGTGTATGTGTTTCACAGTATTTAACTACTTTTATATGTGTTCTAGGGAAAGGGGGGTGATTTGAACTTTTAATTTTTTTTTTTTTTTTTTACTTTTTTTTTTTTTTATTTTGCATTTATTAGACCCCCTTCTAATTGCTTCTATTGCAGGCTACATAGAGTAGCCTGCTATAGAAGTTAATGAAAGACAGGCCTGGGAGCCTTCACAAGGCTCCTAGCTGTCATAGCAATGGGACGCTGGCCCCGGGAACATGGCCTGCGATCCCCGGGAACATGGCGGTGCCCGCGCGCCTCCGGTAAAGTGGCGCTTCGTTCAGCTTTGACCGAGGCACCAGAGGGGTTAATGTGGGCACCGATCGCGGGCATTAGCGCCAGGCTATGGCGGCCGCAAGACTCCAGAGCGGCCGCCATCTTTAAACCCCCGGCATCCGCTGTACTATTACGGCGGATGTCGGGAAAGGGTTAAAACATGAAGAGTCCTGCAAGCATTTATCCGCCTTTTTTGGGAGGAAACCAGGCAGACCCCATTATAGGCTATGGGGTCCGTGGGTAACGGCTTTTTTAAGAGGATTAGGTTTCTGTTCATGAAGTCCCCAAGCGGACCCCACGAACGGAAACCCAAACGCTAATGTGAACCTAGCATCAGACAAACACAGCCAAAGTTATATCTGAATGAAAATAACATGTATGTCTATGGAAAATGGATGGTAAGCAGTGGATACAAACTCCTAGTTTAACCATAGACTGGTCTGCCACTTGCTTTTACACATTTTAACATTTAAAACACTTTTGTTTACCGCCGTCCCCCGCATCCTCTGGACACCAGCGCTCCACTGCCACCAATGTACCGCTGCAGCGCTCTCTCCTGGACCCAGCAAGAGGTAGGGAGACATCTACTCTGCCCTGGTCTGTGGCCTTCTCCACTCCCACCACAGCACTGAAGTCTGTGCTGCAGGCCCCTCTGTTTACCACTCCTGGCACTGGGCCACAGCTGGTTACATCATCATTGGGCGCCCCTGCCACCTGCAGCCCCTGTCCGGTTTCCACCACGGCCCCTCTGAGCCAGTTATCGGCCTCAGCAGCCCCGTACCTGCCTCTTGTTCCTCTGTTAACAACTCCTGTCACAGCCCCCGCCTCTGCTGGTCAGAGTGCGGGAGACCTCACTGGGACTATTGCAACCTGTGCTCCTTCCTCCTCTGGTGTTTCCTCCGTCACCCTGGCTGAACTGCGTCAACTGAGCGCCCATCTACGTGCCATCCCTACGAAGTCTGACATGGAGGAATATGTGGCACGCCTGGAGCAGTCATACAAAACAGAACTGTCAGCCGTCCGTGCCACGGTACAATCACTGGAGGGAAGAGTGGATACCTTGGAGGCCTCCGCCGCTTCGTTTTCCACCCAGTTATCTACCCATGACTCCATATTGCTGTCACATTCTCACCAATTACACCATCTGACAGATCTCATGGATGACCTCGAGAACAGGAACAGACGGAATAACATCAGGGTACGGGGCCTCCCTGAGGTCATTGAACCCCAGCAATTGGACGCCACTCTACGTGGTATCTTTAACTCCCTCCTGGGGGTCCTTCCTGACTCTCCACTCGAGTTGGACCGGGTGCACCGCTCTTTGGGCCCACGCCCTCTGGACTCTGCTAACCCTAGAGACGTCATCTGCCGGGTGCACAGATACCAGCTCAAGGAGGCCATTATGCGGAAGGCCAGGGACTCCCGTCAAGTTGTTTTCCAGGACGCTCCCATCAGCTTGCTCCTGGACCTGTCCAGACTGACTCTTGCTAGACGGCGTGCCTTGAAGCCTCTTCTGGACCTCCTGATCCATCACCAGATCCCGTACTCCTGGGGATTCCCCTTCCGCCTGCAGGTCCGGCGGGATGGCCGCATCATCTTCCTGTCTCGTCCAGACGATGTTCCTGCCTTCACAGTGGCTCTTGGTCTTCCTACGGTACAGATCTTGGATTGGCCACAGCTACCTGGCTCCTCAGAACCAGTTCAACCAGCACAGTCTCAGCGCCGTCCCAGACGCCGCCGACGCGACCGAGCTTCCACACCTACAGCACTGACACGGGATCATCAAGCCCCTCCAACTTTAACACTGAACTGTTCCTTTCGCATACCAGCGAGAAAGCCTCTCTGTAACCCCTAGGGGTTCTCGTCCGCCCCCCAGAGGGGCAGTGAGTATTGTTATTATTTCTCCTTCCTTCTTCTTTCCCCTCCCCCCTTTTTTTTTTTTTTTTTTCTTCTTCCATCTCCTCCTCTCTTACCCTTCCTTCCCTTCCCCCCTCTTTTTTCTTCTTTTTTTCATTTTTGTTTATGCATATCGTTTTTTTTCGGTCAGCTTATTTTGTTATTACAGTTATCTTTACAGTGGCGTGGCCCGGGGGTCCGGGGGGAGAGCAGCTCCTTTTTGGAAAGCTCGTTCCCCACCGGGGTCTTCGTGCTACTGTGTAGCACGTGTTTGGCATTGTTTGCCTTTTCCCCACCTGGTTTGGTGGTGGTTCACCCCACCACCTTACTGTTTAGCCAGTTAAGACTTTGTTTCATAGCTGTGTTATTTAGTGATAGTTTGCGTTAGTTTTTCCC
Source organism: Leptodactylus fallax (assembly GCA_947044405.1). Taxonomy (NCBI): domain Eukaryota; kingdom Metazoa; phylum Chordata; class Amphibia; order Anura; family Leptodactylidae; genus Leptodactylus; species Leptodactylus fallax. The sequence goes on from CAMRHE010000168.1 coordinate 366,096, forward strand.
TTACCTAAGTGTGTCTCCCCTCCCCCTCCCTATCTAGCTATGTCTACCCTGAATATTTGCACACTGAATGTACGGGGACTTAACGTCCCACAAAAACGCGGCCAGATTTTGTACCAACTTCACAAAAAGCATTCTCATATCCTTATTCTACAGGAGACTCACTTTAAGGAAGGCCACGTACCGGATATCCGCAACCACCATTTCCCCGTTTGGTTCCACAGCGCCAACCCGGCCACCAAGTCCAAGGGAGTATCTATTGCTCTGCATAGGTCTCTGCATAGGTCTCTGCATCACGAGGTAATGGACACCCTGATTGACCCTGAGGGCAGATTTGTTTTTCTTAAACAGCGCATCGCGGGTACGGTTCTCACCATAGCGGGTTGCTACCTCCCTAATCAGGGACAATTGCGGTATTGTAGGGACCTGGTCGGCAAACTTTCTGATTTTGGTGAGGGGGTCATGATTCTCGGGGGCGACTTTAATTTTGTATTGGATCCTCTGATTGACTCTACCCCCACCCCGCCCTCCCCATTCTCAGTCCCACTTGCGTAGCCTTAAGACTGCCCTCCATAACTCCCAGTTGGTCGACGTGTGGCGCATCCTGCATCCTAATGAGCAAGACTATACGTATCACTCCCCTGCGCACAACTCCTATAGCCGCATTGACTTTTTCTTGATCAGCCATCATGCCCTTTCTTGGGCACCCACAGGACAGATTGGTTCCGCCCTTTGGTCGGACCATTCGCCCGTATTTTTGTCAATGGAGATTCCGGGACTCGCACGCCGTCCTTTTACCTGGCGTTTAAATGATAGCCTTTTAAAAGATACCACATGCCGGGAGGACGTCAGCGCTGCGATTAGGAACTTTGGCCTTGATCATGCCCGGGACTCTACATCACCTCCTCTTCAATGGGAAGCGTTAAAATGTGTGGTCCTGGGAGTTTTGATTAAACATGGTGCACGCCTTAAAAAGGAGCGGGCGGCCTGGGTCTCTGCGCAGCTAGCCAAGATCCATTCCCTTGAAGTGCTGCACAAACGGTCTTGCTCTCAGGCAGACTTCACGGAGCTCCTCAATGCTAGAGAGGAGCTCCGAGCCCACCTGGACGAAATGTCCATGCTGTTCCGTGACCGTATTCGGAAACATTATTAAGAGTTTGTGGATAAGTGCAGTCGTCCCCTCGCGCGTCGCCTACACCCTCGTAATACCTCCACATACATTCCTCGGATTAATAAAGGCACTGGGAGATCGGTCCATAACCCAGCAGACATAGCAGAAGCATTCCGCTCCTTTTACCACGACCTCTATAATATTCGGGGACAATATGCTGATCTTGCCCCGGACTCTCTTTATGAGAAAATCAGGGAATACATTGATGAGACCTCTCTCCCCATCATTGCTCCCTCGGATAGAGCGCTTCTTGAGGACCCTTTTTCCGAAGAGGAGGTCTCCCTTGTCATTCAATCTTCCCCCTCGGGCAAATCCCCGGGCCCTGATGGGTTTACCCCAAGATTTTACAAGTCCTTCCGAGACCTCCTCTCTCCAATAATGGCCCGTGTCTTTAACAGTGTTGACGACACCACTCCGTTTGCCTCCCAATCCCTATCAGCCCTTATCACAGTCCTCCCCAAACCTGGGAAAGATCCGTCCAGTTGTGCCAGCTATCGCCCGATTTCCCTGCTCAACATCGACATTAAATTATTTGCCAAATTGCTGGCTAACCGACTGTCCCCTTTGATGCCGGGCCTGGTTCACACTGACCAGGTTGGCTTTATCTCAGGACGCGAGGCCAGGGACAATATTTGCAAGACGCTCCTGGCGATCTCCGCGGCACGCGTTACTGATACCCCCATGTGCTTGCTCTCTGTAGACGCTGAGAAAGCATTCGACCGCGTACATTGGGGCTTCCTGCGGGCCACACTCCAGCAAATTGGAGTTGGCTCAGGGTACTTGAGTAAGGTGCTTTCTCTCTATGGCGACACGTCGGCACGGGTGCGGGTTAACGGGCTTCTCTCCAACTCCTTTCCGGTCCGAAATGGTACGCGACAGGGTTGCCCCCTGTCTCCTCTTTTATATGCACTGGTCATGGAACATCTAGCGACTGCCTTACGGAACTGTCCTAGTGTCCATGGCGCGCAGCTGGGCAACCGCCAGGTCAAAACGGCTTTATATGCCGACGACCTCCTCTTATACATCTCTCAGCCGCGCGTTTCCTTTCCGTCCATCCTGCGTGAGTTCCTTCGCTTTGGCCACCTGAGTAATTTCAAGGTAAATCTCTCTAAGAGTGAGGCCCTCAATATCACCTTGCCCCCAGCAGAAGCAGCCCTCCTTGCGAACGAATTCCCCTTCAAATGGCACTGCACTTCCATTAAATATCTCGGGATCCACATCCCTTCAGACCTCTCCCTTCTCTACCGCCTTAATTACTTACCGTTCCTTGAATCCCTTTCGACGGATCTGCGGAAATATGGTTCCCTCATGCTCTCCTGGTTTGGTCGCATCAACGCGCTAAAAATGGATGTCATGCCCCGGTTATTATATGTGTTCCAAGCTCTGCCCATTCCAGTACCACGCTCCTTTTTTGCTCGTGCCCAGACTTTGTTTGGGAGATTTGTGTGGGGAGCGTCACGAAGCAGGTTACGCTTCCGGACATTGACGCGGCGTAGACATCGCGGTGGTGCGGGCCTGCCTGACCCTAGAATATACTATCGAGCGACAGTACTGTTGCGCCTTTTTGACTGGCGCTATCGCGGGGCGGACAAGCAGTGGGTCTCTATAGAGGCCGATTTACTGTCAGCTCATCTCCCCTCCCTGCCCTGGGTTCCGTCTCACTTTCGCCCCAGTATTATCAGACACTCCATTTTATCCTCTCATTTCCTCAAGACCTGGGATTCCATAAGCGCAGGTGGTCGCATAGCCAGGGTCCCGGGTCCTCTCAGCCCTCTGTTCTGAAATCCCATGTTCCCACCGGGTTGCTCCGCCGACAGATTTCTTTGCTGGTTGGCTAGGGATGATGTTCGTTTGCATCAGGTTATGGATAGCACTTCTCTCCCTTCTCTGTTACAATTGCAAGCCTCTCATCCCAATCTCCGTTTGTCCTGGTTGGAACATGGCCAGCTCACTACCTTCATCTGCAGGTTCTCCCTGCTTCCCACGCTCTCATCCTCTTTAACTGACCTGGAGCTTGCCCTTTCCCAGACTGACACCACTCCACGCGCCCTCTCTGTTCTTTACGGCATTCTCCTCCAAGACGCTACACCTGGGCCCCCTTCCTACATTGGCCCCTGGGAGTCTGACCTCGGTATTTGCCTTTCTACTGCCGACTGGGATAAATCCTACCTGTACACACACAAACTCCCGCTGTCCTGTGGTGCGCAGGAAAAGAATTACAAAATACTGTCCCGCTGGTACCGCTGTCCTGACCTCTTACATAGGATCTACCCTGGTGTCTCTGACCGGTGTTGGCGCTGTGGTTTCGGAAAAGGCACCTTATATCATATTTGGTGGGAATGCGCGGCCCTTAAACCCTTCTGGGATGCCGTCTTTGAGCTTTATGCTAAAGTGAGTGGCAGATCTGTCACGCCTTCACCCCAGCTCGCACTTCTCTCCATTATACCTGGGAGGGTTTCTGCCGTTAAAAAAGACCTTTTGTGACATTTCCTCACCGCCGCCAGAACAGTTATCCCCAGGCATTGGCGTAGCACTGCTGTGCCTACCCTGGTGGAGTTTCTTCAGGAGCTTCTCCTTATCAGGAGAATGGAGGCCCTGGTGGCTGAGGACTCGCCCGACCCCTCCAAGTTTGAGTCCCTCTGGCGGCCGTGGGTGGTGTTTCAGGAGTCCTCTGAGTTTCTTTCTTTCTTTTCTTGATTTGGGGTGGCTCTGTTTTTCTGTTGGTGCAGTGTTTGGCTGCTCTCCATTACTAAATTCTCCCTTCTGTTCCTTCTCCTACCCCCTCCTCCTGTGTCCCCCCCCTGTCCTTGTCGTGTCCTTCGTCTCATATGTCTCGTACACCTGTGTATTCCTTTTGGTCCCCCTCCTTTTGTTGTTTGTCTTAATTTACTGTTAGGTGGGTGGCCCTGTGATAGCTCTCTACAGTTGACTTTTTAGTTTTTTCAACTATCACCCACCTGAAGTTATAGTCATTTTAGTTGCCATTGTGTTATTTATTTCTGATTCTGTTGTGGTGGGCTTCATTGGCCTTTTTACCCAAACTTTTACTACTGTGCCTTCTCCATATATAAGGTGGCCTGCCTGCCCCCCGTTATTGTTTTAACTGATATTGATGTCATAGCATTGTACCTCCCCTCCCTTTTCTTAATTCTGTTCTTATTGCAAAAAATTTTAATAAATTTGATTAAACATAAAACACTTTTGTTTGTGGAAAAAGTGCTTGCCCTTGTTTTTTATACACACATGGCAGTTATATTGATAAAAGCAATAGTTTTATATAAAAATTAGCCTGTGTTGATCACTTGTAAGTGCTACAGACTTGTTGTTTTAGAGAATTGTTTGTGGCTCTGTGCCTTGTTGAAAAGTGATGAAGTGGCTCCCCAAAACAAAAATCTGTCAAAAATGATCCCTTCATGGGAGCAGATGGGAAATCAAAATGATGTTGGCATTGAAAGATGCAATTGCACAGGCTTTTTTGACATTTTATCAATCTAACTTTGTTTTTCAATCCAATACTGTGGCACCAACTGTGTTGTATAGTAGAATGTGATGGACCAGGCTGCAGGACATGTTTTAGGCTACGTGGTGTGACAGGACCAGAGGCAAAGTGGTAGAAGGAGTATACATTTCTCCCAGGTTCTTGTCATATTCCTTCTAAAAGCACCTGGGAAACTTGTGTTCCTTGCTGGAGGGTTTTACCTAAACCCTGGTAAAAGGTCTGGCTGCTGGAGTAGGCAGCGTTGGGTGTGGCTCTACTCCATTCATCCACTTCAGGTTTTGGGGTGATTGGGGGTTAATTCCTTGTTACCTGAAGGGTGCGTATATAAGGGCAGACAGCACACAGGTATTTGGCTGTCTCTGCTCCTGTGAACTGTGTTTAGGGCGCTGTGCAGTAGGCCCAGCTCTCAATAGTTAGTTACTTGTGTTATAGGTAGTGGCTGGACAGCTAGGATTTTCTTTTGTATTTTTTTGTTTGCTTGGAAGAACTAATAAAAATGGTTGCGGCCAGTTGCACCATATTTAACTCGTCTGGACTGTTATTACTGTGCAAAAAGTGCTTGTCTATCTGAGGAGACGACAATTCCTGAGCTAATCCTGTTACAGTGGCAGCATGAGTGGCAGGCAGTAAAGTATGGATTAATATGATGGACCAAGCTGCAGGACATGTCTGGCTGAGTGGTGGTAGCTGTGACAACATGAGTGTTAGTACGGCAAGTAATGTGATGGACCAGGCCACAAGGGATGATGCCTGGCTGTTTTGGAGTAAAAAGCAGCATCAGCAGTATAGTAAATAGAACATGATATTCTCCCTCCCTCCACTCCTATGATTTATCTGACTATTGCCTGTAATTGATTAAATCTAACTAAACTGGTATAACATAAAGGGTTTGTAGTGGTCTCATCTGCCACTGAGTCCATAAATCAGGGAGTCCATAGGTAATCCTCACCACATGAAGGCTGATTACCTTTTTTTTCTTTTTTTTTGAATTCGTTTGCTGGTTGGCTTTGTGCATTATAAATGTATTACCCCTGCCCTGTGGTGAGCTAAAATCAGAAGATGCCAAAAGGAGTAAATGGTCAACATATCGTCAAGGATAAATTCTGAGGGGGAGGTTGTAGCACAAATATAGAGCAAATTGCTGTGGAGGCACAGGCTGGACTTTTGCACCAGGGCCCTTGAGCCTTTAGTTACGCAGCTGGAAGCAAGTAAGCGTTTTCCTTTATTCTATTGCCTTTTTTACCATGAAGTTTACTGCAGTTTCCCAAATGAAAGCGTAGATTTTACAACTGTTCTGAACTGTGATCTAGAGCAGTGAAGCCTCACACAGTGTGTGTAAATAGTTAAAACTAAAGATATCATAAGTGCTGCAGCTACATTCTGCTTGTACAACCCTGTATTCATGTAGAGTGAAACTTCATATGATCTTCAGACTATATTTCTAATTTTCCGAAGGTAAGCACAGATTGAGTATACAATCCTACCCTGTCTATCCTATTTGCAGGAATTTTAGGAAAATAAGGCTCTCTGTTGAGAAAAAGATTTTTGAAGCACATCCAAAGACAACACAAGACATATAACCATGCCAAGCACATAACCCATCTAACCACATTCAAAGCATATCAATGTAACATAAATGCCTATTTAAAAAAAATAAAAAAAAGTCTGCTTGACGTGAAAGTATTATTCCAAGCTTCAGAAAAATACAGTAACATTTGCTAAACAATTCCTTTTTAATATTACCATTGCAAGGCTATGATAACTTGTTACACAACAGCATAAATACATTTCTTGGAAATAAATATCATAAATAATGGCTCGAGTGGTTTTAAGCTTGTACGTGTAGTGCTACTGGCCATATGTTCTTTGAGGGATTTCATTTCTATTTAATACTTCCCAAATGATATTGTACTATGCATACATGTACTTAGGCATAAACCAACATAAGACAGCCAAAATCCTATGGCTTCAACAAGTATTTATTATTTACTATGGTCAAACAACTGGCTAGTATATACACACATGAACAAAATTGTTGATACCCCTCGTTTAATGAAAGAAAAACCCACAATGGTCACAGAAATAACTTGAATCTGACAAAAGTAATAATATATAAAAATTCTATGAAAATGAACAAATGAAAGTCAGACGTTGCTTTTCAACCATGCTTCAACAGAATTTTTTAAAAAAGAAAACTCATGAAACAGGCCTGGACAGAAATTATGGTACCCTTAACTTAATATTTTGTTGCACAACCTTTTGAGGCAATCACTGCAATCAAACGATTCCTGTAACTGTCAATGAGACTTCTGTACCTCTCAACAGGTATTTTGGCCCACTCCTCATGAGCAAACTGCTCCAGTTGTTTCGGGTTTGAAGGGTGCATTTTCCAGATGGCATGTTTCAGCTCCTTCCAAAGATGCTCAATAGGATTTAGGTCAGGGCTCATAGAAGGCCACTTCAGAATAGTCCAATGTTTTCCTCTTAGCCATTCTTGGGTGTTTTTAGCTGTGTGTTATGGGTCATTATCCTGTTGCAAGACCCATGACCTGCAACTGAGTACCAAGCTTTCTGACCCTGGGCAGCACATTTCTCTCTAGAATCCCTTGATAGTCTTGAGATTTCATTGTACCCGGCACAGATTCAAGACACCCTGTGCCAGATGCAGCAAAGCAGCCCCAGAACATAAAAGAACCTCCTCCATGTTTCACAGTAGGGACAGTATTCTTTTCCAGATATGCTTAATTTTTCCATCTGTGAACATAGAGCTGATGTGCCTTGCCAAAAATTTCGATTTTTGTCTCATCTGTCCATAGGACATTCTCCCAGAAGCTTTGTGGCTTGTCAACATGTAGTTTGGCAAATTACTTTTGTCAGATTCAAGTTATTTCTGTGACCATTGTGGGTTTTTCTTTCATTAAACGAGGGGTACCAACAATTTTGTCCGATTCATTCATGGACCACTATCCCATTAAATACAAAAGGCAAATCTGCTGTTATCATTAATAGAATTTTTTTTACTGCAAAAAGACATATGGTAAAAAGCAGATCCCCACGTAGTATAAATGCTGCAATTTGGCTGTGGCTGAAAAGCATCAAAAACCATGGTATTTGACAGTACCTACAAAGTGGATGGGATTCTGGCTACTCCCATCACACTCATTGCAGAAAAATATCCACAGTGGACTTGCTGCGATTTCAAAAACTGGTGTTTTTGTAAATCGCAGCATATCAATTCTACCTATGGAAATGCTGGCAGTTTCTGTATAGGTATAATGGAAGCAGAAAGTCCACAAAGAAAATGCTCTTCTATTAAAAACGCTACAGAAAAAAAAACGCAGTGTGATTCTTCTGCAGTCTTTTCTGCAACATTTTTTTTTATTTTTGCTTTAATCGATGCCCCCCTAGGTGATTACAGTGCAGCCGAAATTTTGCTTTCCCCCACCTTTCCTGTGAAATTAGTCCTTTTAGTTATGTTGCCTGATATGTTTGACTCTCCAATGTCAGGTGGTAGTATCAGGCAGAAGTTGCTAAAGGGACATGACTCTGGGCTCTGACGTTGTCTGTCCCACTTAACACTGGAGAGTTTAGTTAACATACCCAGCACCAAAGCTAACTGCATTGATGGCTCAGGAATGGAGGGAGTTACAGAAAAAAATTGCAACTGCACTGGATCATTGGATTGGTGCCTATTAAAGGATGCAAAGAACTGGAGCTGGTGGGGGTGGTGAAAGGTCTTCATTTTTTATTTTTTTTTTTTAACTTAATACATTTTATTAAAGGGGCATCCCCATCTCCCTCTCTCAGCAGCTTTGCCCGCTGTCTCCTCTTCTGATTTCCTGTATTCTTCAACAAGCTGGTGGATGGGCTTTGACAATTTCATGGACAGGACACTATGAAGTACCTCTCTAGATATAGAGATTGCCTTTACCATGAGAGATTATTTATGATTACTAGAAATCTAATATAAATGCTGACCAAATAATATGCACAGTAAATATATATTACATTACACAGGTTTGCATAGAACACTTAGCATTTAGTCTACTGAGCATGGTATCATTATGTACACTGTCTTTATCACTAAACTGTAATTAGCTGCCCTGATTGCCCATAGAGCAGAGAATCATCCACATGACCTTTGTTATCAGATAATTTCACATAGCAGGCAAATGAAGCAACATTTCTAAAGCAATGTATTTAGGAAAATAATTGAATTTACATAATCTAGCAGTATAGATAGGATGCTTGAGGTGGGAATTGCCTTTAATACTTTCTTGAGGGAGGAAAATGCCAATTCTGGCATTGTATTTTTCATTTTGAATATTATTCACCATACAGCATAAATATAATTTTATGCTGTGGGTCACAATTATGGCAATACTAACTTAGACTGAGGCCACACATTGCTGAAAAGCTGCGTTTTTTTTTTTTTTTTTGTTGCATATTTTGCACAGTTCTTTTGCGCCTAAGCCAAGAGTGGCTTCAAGAAATGGAAAAAATAAATGAAGGACTTGCTCTTCTGCTTTGTTTGATGGCACTAGAATAGAGATATAGGCATCTTTATGAGTCTCTCTTAGAATTTCATATTTATGTAATTTAAGTAGAAAATTTTTTAAGTTTATCTATGAATTTAAGATAAAAATTTGAAACACATCATAAACATAGACTGTAGTTTTAATATTACAATATTAGTAGTTCAGCGGATCTTTGATGACGGGTGGCAGGGTGCACTCTAAGTATGCCACCACCTGCTGGTTCAACTTCTGCTCTGTGTCTAGCTGCTGATGAGCAGCTTCTTCACTATGCAGCTGAAGAAAGCTGCTCATTAGCGACTCTAAGCTCAGGCTGCTGCTGATGGAGCCGATACTGCTCTTGCCATCCCCACTCCCTCTCACAGCTGCCATGCCAGTGCAAGTTGAGCGCTCAGGACCCCCCTGGTCGGACATGCAAGAGGATGGAAAATGGCGCAGGTAGGCAGCGGCCAACTTGCTACATAGCATGTCTCTATAGTAGTTCAGTTTGTCCTCCCTCTCAGCGGGTAAAAAAAAAAAAAAAAAGCCCCCATTTTTTCCCCCGGTAGCGAGGGTCTAACATGGAGAGCCAGTAGTCATCCCTCTGCCGAATGGTGACAATTCGGCTGTCACTGCGCAAGGAAGTCAGCATGCATTGGGCCATTTGCGCAAGTGACTCCGAGGGTCTGGGGGTCATCTGCCTTATGCTCATCTCCCTCTGGCTGTTCTGGTTGCTCCTGCTCCTCCTCTTCACCCATTTGACTACACATTGTTTGTGCTCCAATGTCCTCCTCATCCTCATCCTCGTCCTCCTCCAGTTCAGCCCCCACAGGGCTCATGTGGCTTTGAGATGTAGACGCCACATCTCCAGTCCCCTGACCAGCCAGATTGATAACCATCTTTTCCAGGATGTGAATCAGTGGAATGACATTGTTCATCCCATAGTCCAGGCGACTGACTAACAAAGTGGCCTCCTCAAAGGGAACTAACAAACAGCAGGTATCACGCATGAGCTGCCACTGGCTAACATTAAAGTTACACAGGGGAGTACCTCTGTCCGCTTGGATCATCAAGAAATTGTTTATGGCTTTTCTCTGTTCATATAGTCGATCCAACATATGGAGGGTTGAATTCCAACGGGTGGAAACATTGCATATCAGCCTATGTTGTGGGAGGCCGTTCTGCCGCTGCAGCTCAAGGAGGGTGTGCTTGGTGGTGTACGAGTGACTGAAATGCATGCAAAGTTTCCTGGCCATTTTTAGGATGTCTTCCAGATGGGTGGAACACTTAAGGAAACGCTTGACAACCAGATTGAACATGTGCGCTATGCAAGGCGCATGGCTCAGCCCTCCTTGACGCAGGGCCGGCACCATGTTCTTCCCGTTGTCGGTCACCATTGTTCCGATTTTAAGTTCTCTTGGAGAAAGCCAGGATTCTATTTCTTGATTGAGGACACAGAGCAGTTCCTCCCCTGTGTGACTTCGTTCGCCCAGGCAAACAAGGTGTAGAACAGCGTGACACCGTTGTGCCCTGCACATGTGGTAATGCTGGAGGAGCACTGGGAATTGTTCCTGCAGTGGAGGCTGAGGAGACAGTGGAGGATGAGGCGGACATTGTTGCAGGACCAACAGCATGAGAACGTGGAGGCAGAAGTTGCGTCACCTGCCCAAGTTGCTGGTGTGTCTGGGCAAGCACCACATTAACCCAGTTGGCCGTAAATGACATATATTGTCCTTGACCGTAATTACAGCTCCATACGTCGGCGCTGTCATGCACAACGACAGTCTCAAGGACTGGCCCACCTTCTCTTCTACATATTTGTGCAGGGCTGGTACTGCCTTCTCGGCAAAGAGATGATGGCTTGGGACTCTGCACCTCGGCTTGGCGCAAGCCATCAGTTCTCTGAAAGGTGCAGAGTCCACCAAGTGGAAAGGGAGTGACTGCAGCACCAGCAACTTGGACAGGAGCACATTCAGCTTCTGCACTGTTGGATGAGTGCACGCATACTGTTGTCTCTTAGATATAGATTCTGTGATCGATTGCTGACGCAATGACTGACTAAGAGGAGGAGCAGGAGCATCACGACCAGCAGATGATGGTAAGGACACACAGCTTCCTTCAGCTGAGGTGGTGGAGCCTTTACTACCTGAAATGGGGTGAGTGCCACTGGTTGCTGCAGCGGTTGCTGCGACAGGCTGGACCACCACATTGGAGCCACGGCTCTCCCAGGCCACTTTATGATGATGCTGCATATGTTGGCGCAGGGCTGTGGTGGTGCCACGCTTCACCTTCTGCCCATAGATTCCACATATGGCCATGTTCATCTCCCCCGGCGGCTTTACAAAAAACTGCCACACCGCCGAGTAGGTGATTTACCCCCAACACTCCGCAATAATTGACTGCTACCGCCACTGCCTGCGTGAACCCCTGCACCACTGCTTTCCGGGCAGGTAGGCTGCTGCAAAGCGGGTGGTCTACCCTGGGCACGTTTAGCTCCTGACCTCACACTGCTGCCACCCTGCAGACTCCCCCCGCTGCCTTTCTGCGCAAGCTGCAACCCTCTTCTCCTGATGACGATGAGGCCCCTTCATCACCCGGCTCCCAATTATGATCGGCTACATCATCATCCACTACTGTCTGCAGGTCACTGATGTCCTCCTCAACACCAGTTCCCATGCCACTCTCCTCATCACTACTTGCCCGCCTACCACAGCAAGTGGTGGATGTCTCCTCCACATCTTAGCGGAGCAGTAGCTGCTGACTGTTCTCTAGTACCTCCCTCCTCACTGTACAGTGGATCTGAACCCACAGCATACTGTAGAGTAGTTCTCTAGCTGAGGGAACAGAAAAGGACAGAGGCAGACTGAGGACAGGTGAGGGCACAGGGCCTGCTGCCGGGCCATGCCAACTAAGGGTTGTGTCTGACGAACCCACCGACTCTTGGCTGGGGGTGTCTGATGTGACTTGGGATGAATTGGATGACCGAGTCAACCAGTCTACAACTGTTGGGTTGCTGGTCAAGACACGACCACTACTTGACACTGGGAGATCAGGCCTCTGTAACTGACCCCTGCTGCCACGCCATGCTTACTCTGCTGCAACCTGTGCCTGTGCCAGAAACATTTAGGCCTGTGGCCTTCCCCTGTGCATGGCCTCTCGCTTCTCTGTCTGACATACTGTTCGACGAAAAAACTTAATTGTAAATGGCAAAGAGGCCTGTTATTTTCTACTTTGAAGAGAACGGCAAATATGCCCCTTATTTCTTCACCCACTAATGAACACCAATAAAAAAAAAAAAAAGCGTGATAAAGGCAGAGATTTGTGGCTCAGAATTATTGAATTATTGACAATACTATTTATAAATGGCCAGCAACTTTATACTGATAACAAAATGGCAAATATGGTCGTTATGCCTTTCCCCACATTAAAGGCCTTTATTACAGATAAGTGCAGATATTATTGGATGATTATTCAGTTTTCTTTGGCACAATAGTACTGAATTATGTTATACCTTGTAAGAACAGTGAATAAGCCCCTTTATAATAAATGCCTTTAAAAAGGGTTTTTTTTACAGGTACATGCAGATATAGCTTTGGCACAATAAGGAATGCCCCCTCTGACAGTACAACGCTATAGACGAGTACAGAGAGAGGGGGTGTCCTTTACAGCGCAGCGATGACGCTCAGCTGTGAGTAACACCCCCCCCAGTACAAGTCTATGAGCAAAAACTGTCGGGGAGGGCGTTCCTCACAGCTACAGCTAACTTACACCGCCGATATCTCCAGCCCCGGGGCACATACCGGGAAAGCCGGCAGTGTGCTGAATTCAGCGCGCTGACGGCTTTCTAGCGGTATGTAAAACCGCATGTGCCTGAGGACATGAAAGGTCCTCTTTAAGGCAGCAATAATATTGGCAGTATTGAACTCCTCTATGCTTCTATTGATCTCTATATTGCTTGCCCTTTAAGGGCCAATAGATTGGAGTATGTATATATACAGGTGTATCTCAATAAATTAGAATATCTTTGAAAGGTTTATTTCAGTAGTTAAATTAAAAAAGTGACCTCCTATATTTTCTAGATTCTTTTCACACAGAGTGTTCTATTTCAAGTGTTTTATTTCTGTAAATGTTAATTATGGATTACAGGTAATGAAAACCCAAATCTAAGAAATTTTGAATATTGTAAAAAAAAGTTTGTATTGTAAATTCAGTGTGTCACCTGCCAAGGTTTCCTAAGCCTTTAAATGGTCCCTCAGTCTGGTTCAGTAGGACACACAATCATGGAAGACTGCTGATTATGGATTGTATTACTGAAATGAATGAACGTTTCAAAAATATTCTAATTTATTGACATGTATGTATTTATATTACAATGTGTCGCTTTTTAAATGGGGTTCTTAATGAAAAATTAGCTCAAAAAAGTGCTCTTTAGTTGGAGAATGGGGTGGTCTGTTTATAGAGAGGTAGCTTCCATAGAGTATAATGGGAGAAAAATTGATCACTAAAAAAAAATCTGTCTTTAAGAGGGGAGGCCTTCTAAAGGTGTTTCTCTGTATATACCTATACATATGTAGTACTGTGCAAAGGTTTTAGGCAACTGTGGAAAAAATGCTGCAACACTTAGGGCTGACATTAGTACCCAACTAACCCTAGGAAGCACTGTGGAATATGATGACGCTATATAAGTAAGCATAATAATAAGTGCCAGTGCACCCTCTCTAGTTCAGCTATGTCCTTCTTGTACACAGTGGCCCAGAATTGTGCACAATACTGTATGTGTGGATGTACTAGTAATTTGTATAGAGGCATAACTATGTACTTATCATGAGCATCTATTCCTCTTTTGATGCATACCATACTTTTATTTGCTGCCTGGCACTGTTCGCTAAAGGTAAGCTTACTGTCCACCAATATCCCCAAGTCTTTAGTGGCAGTGTTACTGAGTGATTTATTATTCAAGAATAAGTATATGATCAGTATATGATCTGTGGAGGTCCAATTTTGAGACCCCGTACAGATCTGTTCTAGCAGCCTGTGTGTTCTGGAAGCTGTTAGTGGACACCCGCGATTGGAGCCCAACTCCGCCTGCAGGTGTCAGCTTTGCGATCCTGAGAAATTCACTCAGGTACAGTAGTGAAGCAGGCAATTGAAGGCTTCACTACTGTACCTGAGCGAATTGCTCAGGATCGCAAAGCTGACACCCGCGGATGGAGTTGGGCTCCAATCACGGGTGTTAACCCCTTAGATGCCACGGTCAAACATGACTGCGGCATCCAAGGGGGTTGCGCTATAATAATGACCCCTGAGGCTCCCCCCGCGACGAGATCGGGGGTTGCTGTTATGCCGTTTCAGCAGCCCGGAGTCTGGCCAGTGACCCCAGGCTGCTAGGACCCCCAAGTACCTGGTTGATCCTTCCTGCAATGGAGAAAGTCAGTCTATGCGTCTGCATAGACTGCCTTTCTCTATAGACTGAAATACATGTGTATGCTCGTGTATTGCAGTCTATAGTACTGAACCAGCGATCAGTTTATGGCTGGTTCAGATGTCCTTATAGGACAAGTACAAAATGTAAAAAAATAAATAAAGTTATTAAGCCCCCAAAATTTCCCTTTTCCTATATCAAATGAATTATATAACCCCCACCCCTAAAAATTTATAAAAACAATACATATTTGGTATCAACGCGTCCTTAACAACCTGTACAATAAAACTGAAACAATATTTAACCTACACGGTGAACGTTGGGAAAAAAACAACTAAATTAACAATTTTTCGCCATCTTACCTTACAAAATATGCTATAAAAAGTAATCAGTTATATGTACCCCAAAACAGTAGCAATAAAAAGCAAAGGTTGTCCCGCAAAAAATAAGCCCTCAACTAACTCTGTAAACCGAAAAATAAAAATGTTACGCCTCTCAGAAGATGGCGATGCAAACATAATTGATTTCTTTCCTCAAATGGGTTTTTGTTCTGCAGAATTAGTATCGCATAAAAAAAATTATAAATGAGGTATCACCGTAATCGTACCGACCCGCAGAAAGACACCAGAAGTGACACCCCCCCCCCCCCCCAATAATAGGAACTACTGGGAAAATAGTAGGGAATTTAGTGTACCCAATGTACTCCGCACAGCTTACATATTCACTTTTCCCCATCCGCTGTGCATTCACGTCTGGGATACTAATGCTCACTACACTCCTTGATTAATTAATTCTTAGGGGATTCCACTTTTCTGGCACCTTAGAGGCTCTGCAAACATGACATGATGTCCAGATCCCAAACCTCTAACTCTGCACTCCAAAAACCACATAGTGCTCCTTCCCTTCTGTGCCCTGCTGTGTTGCCAAACTCCAGTTTATGCCCACGTGTATGACACTGTTGTACCCAATATATAGTACTTAATGTCATATCTGGGTATAAACTGATATTTGGGCACACAACCAGGCAGAAGGAAGGCAGCGTTATTTGTTTTTTGGCGCACAGATTTAGACGGTTTGGTTTTTGGATGTCATGACACTTTTGCAGAACTCTTGAAATGCCAGTAGATGCCAGCTCCCGAGTCTCCAGCACACTGCATCAGGGGTTCGTTTCTCAGGTAAGGGCCAAGAGAGTTGTACTATACAGCTATAACTCACCCTAAAGGTAAAAAGTGATAGTAAAAACTGATGGTAAACACTGATTGTTTTGAAGTAGAAATTTGTGAAAAAGACTGATGACAACTGATGCATTTTCACATCAGTTTTGGCATCAGTTGTAATGACTAAAGGACAAAAAAACTGATACTGATTCAACTGACATATATGTGAACCTACCCTTACTCCTTAAAGACTCCGGGATCAGAGAGAGCAGTGAACGGGGAAAGGTGAGTATTAAGGGTTGTTTTTTTATCTTTGACATATACAGTTGGGGACATGAATCTGTGGGGGCAAGCTGTGGGGTGGTGGGGGACACATAACACTGAGGGGACAAGCTGGGGGGTGGGGAGGCACATGACACTGTTGGGGAAACCTCAGGGGGACATGACAGTGGGGGCAACTTGAGGGGGGGGATATGACACTGTGGGGGCAACCAAGGGGGTGGGGGACATGAATCTGGAGGGGGACATGAAAATTTGGGGGCAACCTTGAACGGGACATTATGAGGGGCATTATATTATATGGGGCCACTAGGGAGGCATTATATTGTGTGAGAGCCACTAAGGGGCATTATACTATGTAGGGGGCATTATAATTTGTGCAGGTCAAGTATTTCTAAGTGGTGGTGATGGGGGGGCCCACTTATGAAACCTTTGCACAGGGCCCACCAATGTGTTAAAACGGCTCTGCCTGTGGTACAGGTAGTGTTTCAGAAAATACTATATTTGAGGTCATTGCCTTAAGCTTTCTGCCTAAATTAATTTTTTGGACCTTCCACCTACCTCCAACTTTGGCATTGGTGCCAATGTGCACCATGACCACTGTGTGTTCCACAGCCCTTCCCAGTAATCTGTGATATGCTGAATCTGAGCACCCATAAGACAATCTATTCAGTATGCCCTGTCTTTATGACAGGGAATATCCATAATAATACAGTCCTCTACCACCAACACCTACATATTTGTCTTTTCTCATGCTCCCATTTCCCTTGTTACTGTAGCAGACATTCCCCTGGTTTCAAGTAGGGGTGAACCTAGCCTCTCTGGTTGCGTGAAAGGTCCCCCTAATTAAAATTGTAGGACACACCTCCCTATTTCCAGATCAAAAAATGCTCATATTTGGCCCCCAAATGGTACACAACCCCTTTTTTGGCCCCCACATGGTACACAACCACCTTTTTTTGCCTCCCCCCACAGTATATGGCACCCCTCTTTTAACCCCCCCAGTATATGACCCCCTTTTCTTGGACTCCACACAGTATATGACCACTTTTTTTGCCCCACAGTATATGACTAGGGGGTGGCATTCTTTTTTTTTTTTTTTTTTTTTTTAATCGAATTTTAATTATTGTATTATTGCAATAAGTAGTGGCCTATACTTCTTACCCATCCACGCTCCTGTCAAGGCTGGCTCCCTTACAATTTAGCGTCATTGCTGGGCTATAAGGAATGCCCCTCTGACAGTAGTCTTCCATAGCCTTGTACTGTGGGGGGATGTTCCTCATAGCACAGTGATGACGCTGAGTAGTAAGGCCAGCCCTTCTGACAGTGAAGGGATATCAGTGCCGAAACTAACAGCACAAATAACTTCTGCGCCCAGGTGCATACTGGCAAAGCTGACAGTGTGCTGAATTCGGCACGTTGTCAGCTTTTCCAGCGGTATATACTACTGCCCATCTCCAAGGATATGAAAGGTCCTGTTTAAGACATTGCACAATTTAGAGAATGCACACTCTTGCATTCTCACTCACTTACGCTAGGTTCACACCTGCGTTCGGGTTTCCGTTCTTTGGGTCCGCTTGGAGACCCAAAAAATGGAAACCCAATCCTCTTAAAAAGCGGTTTTCCATGGACCCCATCGACTAAATAGGGTCCACCAGGTTTCCTCCTGAAAAATGGGGAACGGAATCCCCGAACAGCATCCGAGCGCAGGTGTGAATCTAGCCTTAACTTTTTGTGCCAAATAGGCTGCTCCTGCAATGTAAGTTTGTGCTCTGGTAGCAAACTAAAAAAAAAAAAACAAAAAAAAAACTCAAGTCTATGAAGGATCCATGAAAACAGATGCTCCACGGATGCAGAACGGCTGTGAAAAAAAGATCTTTTTCACTGCGTTTGTTTGTGTTTGAATGTAGCCTAAATGTGAACTCTGTGTAGCAATACCTGGTCTATGGAAATAACTGCAAAACATCTACAATTGATAGCATACAGTAGTATACTTTTAACTACTAACGTAATAAAATAAGTATCAACATTTCAAAAGCAACAAATAGCTAAATTTCAATTACTTCAAATGAATCTGCACATGAGGCAGAAATGTAATATATCTTACTAGTTAGAGGTCCCTTAGTATCTCTCATAACATCTATCTACTCTGTAGACATCACTACACACACTTATTATCATATGCTTTCATAACGCTTGTGCTGACTCCTCGACATTAACATATTGAGAGAATGAGCTTTCAGTACTGTGAGCCAGCTATATGTTATTAGGTGCTTTTTCTTAATGGGAAACATCTGGAATTGAAGTGAAATACAAAGAAACCCCCACAAGTTGAAAAAAATCATTTCACTTCCTGAGGCATGGAAATGGTTTAAACATTCATACGAGAACAAAAGAATTGAAATTTAAGGGAAGAAAAAAACTTACTTGTTAAGAAGCTGCTGACACAATCCCTTCTACGTGGTTGGACTGTAGATAAATACTATGGCTTCCTTAGAGAAGATTCCTTTCACACATTCTTACAATGAATGAAACCACTCAATAGGACCCAACCAAGTAGTAAGGGACTAAATGAGACTTAGGCTTTGGAACAAGCCAGGAAACTCAATGAGGAGTGGGAGGGCTTATTTCTCTGCTTTAAGATTTCTGTACCTCTACAAGCAGCATATCAGTTATGTGCTAGATATTAATAGCAGCCCTGTTTTCAGGCAAGCAGTCTGATTTACTATAGCTGCAATTCTATTTTAAGAAAAGTAGAATTAGAAGCAGATTGCCTTTTTAATTCCCATGTATTTACAGTATGTCTATTGCAGAATGTAAAATAGAGATTATAGACAGATAAAAAATATAGACAGGTACTTACTGATTCTCATGTGAAAGCATAGTTGTGGCAGCTACTGCACAATAAAAGTGGTTACTAAAAACTTATGTAAGTATTGTATTAGGAAGTTGCATTGTCAGCAGTTACTTTATGTACTCTTCTTATCAGAAGCACCAGTAAAACAGTTATTTAATAACCTACAGAAAAATAAAATTATGTTGTTACTATACATCAAATATAAGCCTGCCAACATGGGTGCCTGCTTTCTTAAAATAATGTGAAAGAAATTACACACTGTGTAAGAACACCATCTTATAAACTGGTGTGCAAACCCCAAATAATATTCAGGTGCTCACCAGGTCACCGGAGTATTTTGCACTTTAGGTTTCAAACTAGATGTTATGACTTTGATCAAGGAGCCCCAGGTTGGCTACAGGTAGCCAACCTGCATACACTAAGGTCTAAACGTCCTTGTGCATAAAGGGCTATTTTCCATTACCAAAATCCCCTGTCCTGGCCACTGATAGCAGCATATACTACATCACAATGCAGTGATTTAATATTACCTCCATAATCATAATGAACAAAATGCCCTATGCAAAGACCTATATTACCAGTAATACCATTATATAAGGCTCAAATAATATCGCTACATCATAACCATATATACTCCTCAACGTTGCAAAGGCATTGTAAAATCATCCCACATCACTTGATCCAATTTTGAGGTATCAGGTGGCTAAGTACTTTACTTTCAATCTAGCTTTTATACCACTCTCACATGCCACAGATTGCAACTAGGAGCTTGAAAAGCATATCTTTGCAGCTCCTGCTACTTCCTCATTTTGCATAACCTTACAGCTTGTCCTTCTTTTTGTTGCAGTTTCAACATTGAGGAGTGTATTAACACCATATAGTGACTAAATATACCACAATACTGTTACCAAATAAAATCCACTGTACAAAGATCAATATTACTACCATACAGTGACTTTATAGTGGTAGACATACTCGGACTGGCCAACCATGCCAGCGGTGAATCCCCTAGTGGGCCCTGTGTCTGTAGGGGATCCTACTGGCACCCCACTGCTTTTTTAATAGGCAGTGGGGGTCCAGTAATAGTCTCTATTAACTTACCTATCCAGCTCCTGCTCACTGCAGCCTTCTACTTCCTCTTCAGGCTCTAGGGAGGGCCCCATGCCCACAGGTTCCATTGAATGCTGAAGAGGGAAACGGAGGAGCATGCGTGCAGGAGAAGGGATCGGTAAGTGAATGCAGCCAGTTCTCCTCGTAAAGATACAATCAGATCGCAGAACTGGGGAGAGGTGGTGCCCCTACCTGGTTCTGCTACTGGTAGAGCAGGAAGCCATTAGGCCACATTAAGCTTCTGGGATACAAGCTGAATGGGATAAAGTGTAAGTATGTATGGGTTCTTGCCTGTTTGCTCTCCGGCCCCTCTCGCTCCTTCCTGCTCTGGGCTCACAGGACGTCATAACAGTGCGCCCAGAGCAAGAAGGAGTGGGACTGGGGAGCAGACAGGTAAGCAATTACCTAACACTGCTATAAGGGGGACCAGTGAAGGACCACTGTATGGGGGGGAACCAAAGAAGTGGCCATAAAAAAAAAAAATTCATCCCGAAAACCCGCTATGTTTGATGTATACTTATATAGCTAACATGCACGCGTAGTGTCTGCAGAATCAATGATATGACATACATGCATGTTCAAGCAGGTCAAAAATACCTAGCTAGCATTTGTAGATTCATAATTAAATCCTTTCATGGGCACAAGCATGACAAGCATGAAAACAGTACGCCTGGAATACCTTCCCTGAAACTTTTTTCCAGTCTGTTTTCTGGGATACACAAGTGTTAATATGCATTCTAATTATATATGCCACACTCTGATACAATGTCATTTATTTATGATATATGAAAAGTCACATGATCTGTTCTTGTAAATGAAGGTCACATTACCATGCCTCAATAAAATTATTACATATGTCTCTATTGGTTTTTCCATGGCCACTAACTTTCTTTCTATGAAAGTCAAGGGTCTTAACAGTCCCTATAAAAGATCACTGATATGGAAGGAGGCGGTTAATTCCAATGCTGATGTGTTATGCATACAAGAATCACATTTTCAGAAACAGTCTCCTCCTAAATTCTCACATAAAGCCTACCCCCATATTTACTTCTCTAATGCCGACAAAAAAAAAGCTGGTGTCATTATTGCTCTTAGAAACATCGTCACATTTTCCACCTCATTGATTCTATTATAGATCATAAAGGGAGATTTATAGCTCTAAGCTGCTCTCTTAACAATATTACTTTTACTATAGTTAATGTCTATTGTCCAAATTCCTCTCAGGTGACCTTTTTGAACATCTTGTGTAAAAAAAAACTCAGAAAAAAATCCAAGGCAAATGTATAATGTGTGGAAATTTTAATATAATTCATGACATCTCTGTTGATACCACTTACAAAGGTAACAGACCCCCCCTCCCCCACAACTGGATTCCTGGCTCGTCCAGGAAGACCTTCAGGATGTCTGGCGATGCTTACATGCATCTGAAAAAGGTTTTACATTCTATTCTGCCAGCCACCAAACATACACTAGGATCGACATGTTTTTCACTACTAAATGGCTCCTCCCTGACATCTTTCAGTGTACCATAGGGAATATTACATGGTCTGACCACGCACCTATTACCATGACTGTACAAACTCCTGCTTATCCCCGTAACATGTACTGCTGGCATAACAATGTCTATGTCATGTCTCTGAGCTCAGTTAAGGATTCTGTCTCCTCTAGCCTCATGGAATTCTTCTCTTTTAATGCTCCCTCAGCAAGAGATGCTTTCTCCTTATGGAATTCCCATAAAGCTTATACACGAGGCCTTCTCATACAACATGTAGCTAGATTCAAAAAACAAAAACTTTGCTTCACTAGAACAGCAACATAAATGCAACCCCACTTCAGCCCTTCAAAATGCCCTCCGTGATGCCATATATGACCTTAGATGCCTCCTCACTCAAGATTTTGAACGACAGACCAGAAGAATGCACTTATCCTACTATAAATCTTATAACAAAGCTAGTAAGCTCATGGCCAGTAGAGTTAAGACCCTGCAAGCTAGGTTGAGGCTCCTATTTCTCATATCCCATCCTTCTGGCACTAAAATTCGATCTCCTCAAGCCATCGCTGATTAATTTAGTCATTACTATCAAAAACTATACAACTTAAACATGGACCCCACTACTCCCCAACCCACTACTGAAAATATCAAAAAATTCGTACACTTGTTGCAACTTCCTTCTCTCTCCCCGATCAATTATTAGCATTAAACAAGCCATTCACAGCCCCAGAACTAGAGAAAACGATCTCTTCTCTTAAATTAGGCAAATCCCTGGGACCTGACAGTTATTCGAATGAATATTTCCGTTTATTTAAATCCCAACTTCTCCCACATCTTGTTAACATGTGTAATTTGTCACTGTTGACCATCAACTCCTCCTCACTATGCTCCATTCTGTCGGCCTCATGGACACCGCTCTCTCCTGGTTCTCCTCTTATCTCGCTGACTGCACTTTCTGTGTATCATTTGCGGGCTTTGTTTCTTCCCCTTGCCGTTGGGGTTCCTCAGGGCTCAGTCCTAGGTCCCCTGCTCTTCTCCCTCTACACAGCCCCCATTGGACAAACTATCACTAGAGTTGGCTTCCGGTACCATCTTTATGCTGATGACACCCAATTATATACGTCATCCCGTGACATCACCCCTGCACTAATACAGAACAACAGTGACTGTCTCTCTGCTGTCTCAAATATCATGTCTTCGCTCTCTGAAACTGAATCTCTCAAAGACTGAACTACTGCTATTTCCACCATCTAATAGATCTGTCCCTGATATCTCCATTGCAGTCTCTGGCCTTACCATAACTCCTAGGCAGTATGTCCTCTGCCTCGGGGTTTTGTTTGACTCAGACCTTTCCTTCACCCCCCATATCCAATCACTTGCATGCTCATGTCATCTCCACCTCAAAAACATCTCCAGAATCCGCCCTTTCCTTACCACAAATACACTAAAGACACTTATTGTTGCCCTGATTCACTCTCGCCTTGACTACTGTAACTCCTTATTAATCGGTCTTCCCCTTACTAAACTCTCCCCTCTACAATCTATTCTGAATGCGGCGGCCAGGCTGATCTATCAGTCTAGACGCTACAGCGATGCCTCCAGTCTGTGCCAGTCACTACATTGGCTGCCTATTCAATACAGAATACAATCTAAACTTATCACTCTCATTCACAAGGCTCTCCAAAATGCTGTACCTCCCTACATTTCCTACCTCATCTCTGTCTATCGCCCAACCTGTACTCTTCGTTCACTCAATGACCTAAGACTAACATCCTCTATTATCAGAACCTCCCACGCTCGTATACAAGACTTCTCCCGAGTTGCACCACTTCTCTGGAATGCTCTATCCTGGACTATTAGATTAACCCCCAATTTCCACAGCTTCAAGCGTAAACTAAAGACATATCTTTTCAGACAGGCCTATCACAACTCCTAATGTAAACCCTTCCATAGTTAGTATCCCTAAAACGTACCCTCCTCTGTTGATGCTCCAACATTACCTGACAGGATATGATGCTGTATCAGAATAACTTTATATGTCCAGGCACCATCTGCACGTTAAAGAACATGACTGGTGATGTCTCATACAGCTTTATATATGTGTAATGACAGTAATCTCTATTACAAAATTGTCTATCCATTGTACAAGCAATGCTACCTCCGATGCCGCCTCTGCTACCTCTTGTGTCACCCCCACTACCTCATAGATTGTAAGGTCTTGCGAGCAGGGCCCTCAGTCCCAGTGTGTGAATTGAATATTTCTTTGTAATGTATTTTTTGTCAGTACTTGAACCCTACAAATTGTACAGTGCTGCGGAATATGTTGGCGCTATATAAATAAAATTTATTATTATTATTATTATTATTTATTATTATTATTATTTAGCTATGTCCTCTGGTCAATTCCCTCCCGAAATGCTCAAAGCAACTATAATAACATTACCTAAATCAGGGAAAGATCCCACTTGTCCAGGTAACTTCCGCCCCATCTTCCTTCTTAATTCTGATGTAAAACTTTACGCAAAAACACTAGCTAATAGCCTTCTCTCAATTCTCCCTAGTATTATCCGTAGAGGTCAGGTAGGCTTCACTAAGGGTCGCCAGGCCCCTGAAGGCACGAAACGATTGATTGACTTGATCGCTTTTGCTGAGTCCCAGCGAACGCCTTCTCTGCTCCTATCTTTGGATGCGGAGAAGGCGTTTCACAGGGTACATTGGGGTTTGCCTTTGAGGCCCTCCGGAGGTTTGGCTTCTCTGGGCCCATTTTTTCAGCAATATCTTCTCTGTATATGGTCCACTCTGCCTCTGTTCTATTTAATGGTGTATTTTCTGAACCGTTTCAAATAACTAATGGTACTCGCCAGGGATGTCCCCTTTCCCCTCTTATTTTTTCCATAGTCATGGAACCTCTGGCTGAAAGCATTAGAACAAACCCCAGGATTCATGGGCTCTATGATGGACAACACTCTCACAAATTCAATCTATTTGCGGACGATGTGATTCTCACACTGACCTGCCCCTTTCAATCCCTTCCGGCAATGTTAGATGTTCTGAACACTTTTGGACGACTTTCTTACTATAAAATAAATGAATCTAAATATCAAATATTAAGTATCCAAATTTCACCTCAATCCCGATAATCTTTGAGTAGTCAATTTCCCTTTCAATGGAGCGCCATCTCCATCCCCTACCTAGGTATTCACGTAACGCAATCGGTAAAATCTCTAGTTGCAGCCAATATTTCCCCTTTAATCTCTTCCATCCAAACTGAATTAAACAGATTGTCTAAATTTGAGCACTCCTGGATGGGCAGAATTGTTCTTTATAAAATGCTTATTCTCCCATGCATTTTATATTTTCTAAGAACATTATCGATCCCTATTCCTGAAAATACATTTTCCAGCCTACACAAGCAAAGGAACATGTTCATTTGGCAGCCATGGGGGTATGGGCCTTCCCAATCTCTATCACTATCTTTTAGCTTTTATTCTTAGCCATTTAAAGTACTGGTGGAATGACTCCCATGTTAAACTCTGGCCGTCACTGGAGGCTCGGGTAGCCTGTATCTCCAACCTGAAAGCATTCTTGTTATATCCTCCCACATCAGTTTTGTCCTCATCACTGGTCCCCCCTTCGGTTCGGGCTTCTCTTGAGGCCTGTAGGGTGGGATGCTCCTCCTCACATCACTCCTCACTTCCCAAGGTAAACATAACGATCCCCATCCAGGCTCTGATGCACCACATTTCTAACATTTCCTTATCACCATGAATGGCTTGTAGAATACGCCACATCTCAGACCTGTTCCTCAACCAATCCATCTTATCATTTCCACAGCTTCAGGCAAAATTCTCACTACCTTCCCGGGAGCTGTTCATATACATTCAAATTAGAGACTTTCTATTACCATCTGCACCCTCTACCACATCATCCATCCCTGCTGTCCTAGGGGATTTTCTACAAAGCCCTTTGTCCTCGAAATCTAAAGGCGTAAAACCATTATACCTCCTAATAGCCCACGATCTACACCTTGTTAAATCTCCTCCTTTCTTGAAGTGGGAGTCTGATTTCGGTAGCAGTTTTGGCGTGGTGGATTGGAACGGTGCCTTAAACTGGGCTCATAAATCGACTTCTTGTGCCTCTCATTGGGAACAATATCATAAATTCCTCACGTTGGTATTATACCCCATTGAGACTCTCAAAAAATTACCCAAAGTCTTCTCCCTATTGCTGGAGAGGTTGTGGCCAAATTGGCTCACTTTTCCATATTTTTTGGAGCTGCCAGCACATCGCTTCATTCTGGCATGCCATTCTCAATGTACTCAGCGGTTATATACGCTGTAAGATTACACTGTCTGCCACTTTGGCTCTCCTCTTGCTTGGGATTCATAACATCTCTCCCCCTGATCGGTCTCTTACTTGTCACTTTTTCCATGCAGCCCGGATATTAATTGCCCGTCATTGGAAATCTTCTTGTATCCCATCTCTCGCTGAACTCCTGTCTATTATCTCTACTAATTGCATGCAGGAACATATGCTTGCTTGTCAGAAGGGTAAGCTCAAGGACTTCTATTCTCAGTGGTCCTCCTGGCTGACTCACCATCCTCTCCCTTATGCCTAACAAAGTGGCTACAGTGCCTTGAGAAAATATTCGGCCCCCTTGAA
Organism: Leptodactylus fallax; assembly: GCA_947044405.1. Lineage (NCBI taxonomy): Eukaryota > Metazoa > Chordata > Amphibia > Anura > Leptodactylidae > Leptodactylus > Leptodactylus fallax. Next base: position 392,256 of record CAMRHE010000168.1, read on the forward strand.
CTTTTCAACCTTTTGCCACATTTCAGGCTTCAAACATAAAGATATAAAATTTTAAATTTTTGGTGAAGAATCAACAACAAGTGGGACACAATTGTGAAGTGGAACGAAATTTATTGGATATTTTAAACTTTAGTAAAAAATAAAAAACTGAAAAGTGGGGCGTGCAATATTATTCAGCCCCTTTACTTTCAGTGCAGCAAACTCACTCCAGAAGTTCAGTGAGGATCTCTGAATGATCCAATGTTGTCCTAAATGACTGATGATGATAAATATAATCCACCTGTGTGTAATCAAGTCTCTGTATAAATGTACTTGCTCTGTGATAGTCTCAGGATTCTGTTTAAAGCGCAGAGCGCATCATGAAGACCAAGGAACACACCAGGCAGGTCTGTGATACTGTTGTGGAGAAGTTTAAAGCCGGATTTGGATACAAAAAGATTTCCCAAATTTTAAACATCCCAAGGAGCACTGTGCAAACGATCATATTGAAATAGAAGGAGTATCAAACCACTGAAAATCTACCAAGACCCGGCCATCCCTCTAAACTTTCATCTCAAACAAGGAGAAGACTGATCAGAGATGCAGCCAAGAGGCCCATGATCACTCTGGATGAACTGCAGAGATCTACAGCTGAGGTGGGAGAGTCTGTCCATAGGACAACAATCAGTCGTACACTGCACAAATCTGGCCTTTATGGAAGAGTGGCAAGAAGAAAGCCATTTCTCAAAGATATCCATAAAAAGTCTTGATTAAAGTTTGCCACAAGCCACCTGGGAGACACACCAAACATGTGGAAGAAGGTGCTCTGGTCAGATGAAACCAAAATCGAACTTTTTGGCCACAATGCAAAACGATATGTTTGGCGTAAAAGCAACACAGCTCATCACCCTGAACACACCATCCCCACTGTCAAACATGGTGGTGGCAGCATCATGGTTTGGGCCTGCTTTTCTTCAGCAGGTGTAAGCCGTGTACCAGGGTGGGCTCCCCAGGATACAGCGAAGTCACAAACAAAGGAAGCGACTCCAAATCAATTTAGTAAAAATACAAGATTTTACTTTGTGTAGTAACACCTATTTACCAGAAAAACACTCTCAACTATTTACATACACTCAGCCAGGAAGCTGAGACCCTGGTGTTGTACAGCGCGGTGCCTTCTTATGTGTAACTGCAATACACTCCAAGCTTTTACCTATCTGCAGGCTGCAACTAACCAGCCACTTGTTACCTTTTTATCACCCTAGTCACAGGAACAATTCAGTGAGTGTGATAGAGGCACCGGCGGTAGAACACAAGAGCTTACAAACTTATCAAAATACCCCTATTCCCCACAAAAAGTATAACCGAGTAAATATAATAGTAGGTCAGCTTGCAAGCCAAAAAAATATGATAATGTATAAAATGTCGCTTCTAGACTTCCTCAGAAGCTCCTCTCTGGGAGTTACAACTCAATTGAATTCTCTGAGTCCTTAGTCCTTACTACCGAATAGGTAGATAATTCACCAGTAGTGTGGCCTGTGAAGATGTGGATGCCTAACTAGTCTAACTACAGGCCCTTACTCAGTCCCAAGCAATGTGCGCCCAAAATGTAATGCGGTGCGTGCACGATTACTTCTCTTAGTGATCCAGATTTGTTGGGTACCTGTTAGCTTCGTCTCTGGAACCGCTGAAAGCAGGGCTCATCCAAACATGCGGTCTCACCGACAGGACCACTTCTCAGCCGGTCCTTGATAGCAATCTTCAACTTAGGATGCTGTCTGAGCAAACCCTGGAACAGTCTCTGCTTCAGCACCCCCTTGTTATATGTCTGATCCCTTAGGAATCCGTTTTCTCTCACTTCCGTCCTGCTTCTTCTAAAAACACACTCCTACAATGGCTGCCACACACACTCTCTCCTTCCTTGTTCCTCCTTTGCAGAACAGGGTCTCCACGTCACTACTCCAGGGAATTACAGAATTCCTGTCTCTTCTATTTCTGAGGTAACAGTGGCCTCTTGTGGTCAAACAAACAAATGTCAGTTTATAAAAAAAAAAATAAACTCATCTACAGAAACAGTTACATTCATAACATGAGGGCTGTTTCCCCATCTTACATGCCACCCCACTAGAGGTTGACGTCCCTGGCAACCTTCCCCATACAAACTCATCCTGCGCATAGCGCTGTGGGGGTACACCAGCATTGGACCTGGCCGTCCTATGCAGAGTCACAGGATCAGGGGTATCGGGCACATCCAATGGTGGGTGTTCTGCAGGCTGTGCAACTCTCTCCCTGGGTGGCAAACATGTCACAGCTGGGGTCCCCGGAGTGACTGGGGCAGGAACAACCCACCATTCATTGTCTAAGGGAGGTTCCCTAGTACTAGGGTTAGGAGCAAGCACCTCCTCGTCGGCCACTGGTTGCTCAAAGTTACAGAGTCTTAACATATTACGGTGGAGATTCCTTGAGGATCCCCCAGTCCCTACTGGCTCTACTTCATACACTGGGATATCAGGGTCTACCCTCCACTTCACTATATACGGAACCGCCTCCCACCGCCCATCCAATTTTCCAGTTGGCCTCTTGGCCCTGACGATCACACGGTCAGCTGGAGCATACTCATCCCTCTGCACTGGCCCTGGGTTGGGGTGCACTATTTGTCTCAGGCATTCACCCACAACCTTGTGTACTGCTCTCAGTCGGCGTCGGTGCTCTTGCACCCATGCAGTAGTGCTCCTCGGTGGAGGCTGCATCGGATCTGGCATGTGGAGATCCTCAATCTCCTGGCCTGCTCTCCCAAACATCAGCATGTGTGGAGAGTAACCAGTGGTGTTGTGTACTCTATTGTTATAGGCCAACATCAGCGCAAGTAAGAACTCTGGCCACCGAGCTTTTTGATTATCCTCTAAAGTCCGTAGCATCTGTATCAAGGTTCGGTTGAACCGCTCACATGCCCCGTATCCTTGCGGATGATATGGGGTCGTGCGGGAACGTTCGATACCATAGAGCTGATACAGCTCACTCATCAAAGCACCCTGAAAACATGCCCCCTGATCTGAATGGATTCTCTGCGGACACCCAAACACTTGTATAAAGTGCTTACAGACTGCCTCAGCAGCCGATTCAGCTGTCTGATCCCTGGTCGGTACAGCCACTGCATACTTTGTAAAGTGGTCCGTTATGACCAAACAATAAGAGTGCCCTGAGGTAGAGTACCCAATCTGTACATAGTCAATCATTAAGATTTCTAGGGGGGCAGATGTTCGAATAGTTTGTACAGGGGCCCATTGCTCGGGGATTTTACTCAGCCCACAGGATCGACACTTGAGGCATGCCTCGGTTACCATTTCTCCCAAATCTGGACAATACAGTATACGAATCGCTGAAGCCATTGGTACGTCTTAGCACTCCCAAAATGAGCCCCCCTCTCATGAGCTTCCTGAGTAGCCGCTGGTCCCAATGACATAGGGATGACAACCTGTTGCCGGTACTGCAGCGCCGACTGTACGTTTATGGTCCGGCATAGGAGCCCCTGGGTAACACTCAGCTTATCCCACAGTCTCAGTAACTTCTGACCTTCTTGAGGTAGGCTGGCCCGCTCGTCCGGGTGGGGCCAGATGTTAGTCCGAATCCACTCTTTCACTTTCCAGAGGTCTGGGCAGCTATTTTGAACCCTTTCCCAATCTTCCAACGTCTTCCCCAACACCATCGGCATCCCTGAAGCCACCCCACTTGAATGTGTTATGTTCTGGAATGGCGGTACTCTGCCGAGGTGTGGGATTTCAATGTCTTCTAGCCCTTCGTCTCCACTCTTGGTCGCCAATCCTACAAGGACTCGGGAGAGGGCATCAGCGTTGCCGTTCTCCCTTCCTGACCGGAACTGGATGCGGTATTGGTACTTGGAAAGGCGAGCCATCCATCTCTGCTCAAGGGCGCCTTAGCTTTGCGTTTTCCAAGTGCGCTAATGGGTTATTGTCCATCATCATAATCACTTCTGCACCCATCAGATACTCTGCAAATCTTTCAGTCATGGCCCATACAGCGCCAAAAGCTCCAACTTAAAGGAGCTATAGTTATCAGGGTTGCGCTCCAACTCCCTTAGAGACCGACTTCCATAGGCAATCACCCTCTCCCGTCTGTCTTGAACTTGAGATAGCACGGCTCCAAGACCATGTAGACTTCCATCCGTGTACAACAAGAACGGACTATCAAACCGTGCATAGGCCAGGATCGGGACACTGGTCAGAGTTCTTTTCTACGCCTCAAAGGCTCCTTGCTGTCTTGGCCCCCACTCAATGGGGCGATTCTTAGGTCCTCCAGCTGTGCCTCTCAGCAGCTCGTTTAGTGGACCAGCAAGATGTGCGAACTTGGGTATAAATCTCCTGTAATAACCGGCCAATCCTAGAAAGGCCTGCACTTCCCGTAGGGTTCTTGGCTGGGGCCACTTCTGGAAGGCCTCCACCTTGCTGGGGGCTGGTTGTACCGCTTCCAGAGTGACCACATGTCCCAAGTACTCTATTCGCTGCCGAAACAGTTGGCACTTCTTGGGCTTGATTTTTAGCCCATGGTCTCGCAGTCGTTCTAGGACCTGCCGCAGCTTTTGAAGATGATCTTCGAATGAGGTCCCAAACACCACAATGTCATCCAGATATATCATTACTGACTCAAAGTTTAGGTCACCCAGACAGAGCTCCATCAACCACTGAAATGTCCCCGGAGCATTGGACAGACCAAACGGCATTCTGTTGAACTCAGAGTCCCATGGGTAAGATAAAGGCTGTCTTCACCTTGTCCTTTTCGGCCACTGGCACTTGCCAATATCCACTGGCCAGGTCAAGCATGGAGAAATACTTGGAACGACCCAGGGAGGATAGTGTCTTTTCGATCCGTGGAAGAGGATAGGCATCGCGGACGGTCTGAGCATTCAGTTTCCGGTAATCTACACAGAACCTGAGACTTCCATCCTTGTTCTGCACCAGGACCACCGGAGCAGCCCATGGGCTTTTACTTTCCTGTATCACCTGATTCTCTAGCATGCTGACCACCATATCTTTCACCTCCTGATACATCTTGGGTGGGATTTGCCTGTACCGCTCCCAAATTGGTGCAGCGTCGCCGGTAGGGATTCCATGTTCAATTGCGGTAGCACACCCGAAGTCTTCATCATGTCTTGAGAACGCCTCCTGGAACTCCCACAGAGTGTCTTCCAGAAGTTTCTGTTGCCCTGGGGTCAGAGACCGGGGGTCCACTCCTATCAGAGACATGATCACTCGACCGTTCCATTCTGCTGTTGGGGTCTGTTTTTGCTGGATCTCCACAGCATAGGTCCAAGCCGACCTCCCATCAGGCTGTAGTGTGAAGCTCTTCTGGCGAAGGACGTCGCCCTCGGGCACATAAACTTCAGCCAGCAGGGTATTTCCAGGAACGATCAACTCACTGTCCAAGACATTGAGACAGCGTATAGGCACCATCTTTCACAGTGGCGAGTGCTCAGGCTACCAGAGGGTGGGTCTGCGTTTCTCCCTGCGGAGCAGGCTCTATCAGGACCTCTAGTCCATTCAGTGGTCGTCCAGCCCCCACTGAAAGCATCAAAATTTTCTCCTGTCACGGTGGAATCTTCACTGGAGCACTCAGTGGTACCTTCACATTCCCAATAGAGCGCCCTGATATGATGCTCTTTTGCAAACTACAGCTCCTCACCATCTGCTGTAGGACCTTCTAAGTTGGCCGGTGTGTGGTGGCCCGCTGCCAGTATTTAGGCCCTTCCTTGGCATAAAGGTGATGATCTAGGTCTCTCAGCACGTTCATGCCCAGCGTTACATCTAATCCTCTTCTGGATGGATGGTCTACCAGCACGATCCCCTTTTTGCCAATGTCTTGCCCAAATAGCTGAACCCGCATCCAGACGATCCCTTGTACGTTCATTGCACCATTATTGGCAGCTGTCAACCTGATGACACTTCCATCTTCCGGCTCCATCATATGTCCGAAGTGTCTCTCGAAGAACTCCAGAGGCATCAGGGTGCACTCTGATCCGGTGTCAACTAGGCAGCATACCTTCTGGCCCTCCAGCTCGGCTTCCATAACGGGGCTGCTAGCATATAAGTCGCGTTCATCGCGTATGGGGCTTAGTTTTTGGTGAACCGTCACAGGACGCCCCATTACTGCGGCAGTCGAAAGTTCAAAGCCGGCTCGGGTTCCATCTGTCCCTGGCACTCTTTGGCGATATGGCCATACTGTCGGCAGCTCCAGCAGAGGGGTCCCCTCGATCCCCGCACACCAGATGGACCTTGGTGGGCCCTCGCACCCGAGGTATTCTCGGTGGAAGAGGGCAGGGTGATTTGACCCTCTTCGGAGCCATGGATGAGCCTGCTTTCATCTGGGACACCTCCAGGCGGAGTTCTCTCATTTCTGCCCGTAGAGCCTGGACTACATCCTTCAAGGACCCCGCATCTTCAGGACCTACTCGGGCCCCTGTCGCTTGGGTGCTACTCACTGCCTTCACACTTACAGCCATGGGCTCTTTTTCCCTCTCTACAGCAGCCAGGTAAACATTATAGAATGTCAGGTTGGCATCTGCCCGAGTCATCTCTTGCAGTTTATCCTGTAAAAACTTATTGGATAATCCTAAGATGAATTGGTCTCGTAGTAGTCGGTCCACGTCTTTGAAGGCTCCCATAGGCTCCGAATCTCGCCACCGCACTTCATTCAGTAGCTCGCTGTGACCGATTAAAGAAGTTGCTTCGCAACTGTGCTACTTTAGTACGCCCTCCCTGAGCTCCCTCTAGCAGGGAGAATATTTTTTCCAAGGTGTCTCTCTCTGATTCGGGCCGTACCATCACTGTCCGTCTAGCGTCACCTTCTAGGGTCCCCAATGCTATCTCTGCATGCAGCCCCGGAATAAGGTTACTCAATTTAACTTCGCTTCGTACCCTTTCGGTCCAGTCCTGCAACGTCAAATTATTAGCATCAAACTTTGGCAAATGCTGCATTAGAGCCCCGGCTGATAAGTACCCTACTTGGGCTGGCATGACTGGTACTGGGGCTGGTAACTCTTGCTGTGCAGGGGCACCCTGGACCGGTGCAGCTGGAGCCGGGAGATTAATTTCCGCCATGTTCCCGTCCATGACGGTCGCTGTATCCTGCCGACTATGCCAAGTTGTAAGCCGTGTATCGGGGTGGGCTCCCCAGGATACAGCGAAGTCACAAAAAAAGGAAGCGACTCCAAATCAATTTAGTAAAAATACAAGATTTTACTTTGTGTAGTAAGACCTATTTACCAGAAAAACACTCTCAACTATTTACATATACTCAGCCAGGAAGCTGAGACCCTGGTGTTGTACAGCGCGGTGCCTTCTTATGTGTAACTGCAATACACTCCAAGCTTTTACCTATCTGCAGGCTGCAACTAACCAGCCGCTTGTTACCTTTTTATCACCCTAGTCACAGGAACAATTCAGTGAGTGTGATAGAGGCACTGGCGGTACAACACAAGAGCTTACAAACTTATCAAAATACCCCTATTCCCCACAAACAAAGTATAACCGAGTAAATATAATAGTAGGTCAGCTTGCAAGCCAAAAAAATATGATAATGTATAAAATGTCGCTTCTAGACTTCTTCAGAAGCTCCTCTCTGGGAGTTACAACTCAATAGAATTCTCTGAGTCCTTAGTCCTTACTACCGAATAGGTAGATAATTCACCAGTAGTGTGTCCTGTGAAGATGTGGATGCCTAACTAGTCTAACTACAGGCCCTTACTCAGTCCCAAGCAATTTGCGCCAAAAATGTAATGCGGTGCGTGCACGATTACTTCTCTTAGTGATCCAGATTTGTTGGGTACCTGTTAGCTTCGTCTCTGGAACCGCTGAAAGCAGGGCTCATCCAAACATGCGGTCTCACCGACAGGGCCACTTCTCAGCCGGTCCTTGATAGCACTCTTCAACTTAGGATGCTGTCTGAGCAAACCCTGGAACAGTCTCTGCTTCAGCACCCGCTTGCTATATGTCTGATCCCTTAGGAATCCGATTTCTCTCACTTCCGTCCTGCTTCTTCTAAAAACTCAAAAGCACACTCCTACAATGGCTGCCACACACACTCTCTCCTTCCTTGTTCCTCCTCTGCAGAACAGGGTCTCCACGTCACTACTCCAGGGAATTACCGAATTACAGTCTCTTCTATTTCTGAGGTAACAGTGGCCTCTTGTGGTCAAACAAACAAATGTCAGTTTATAAAAAAAAAAAAAATCTCATCTACAGAAACAGTTACATTCATAACATGAGGGCTGTTTCCCCATCTTACACAGGGACAGGGAAGATGGTTAAAATTGATGGGAAGATGGATGGAACCAAATACACGACCATTCTGGAAGAAAACCTGTTGGAGTCTGCAAAAGACCTGAGACTGAGACGGAGATTTATCTTCCAACAAGACAATGATCCCAAACATAAAGCAAAATCTACAATGGAATGGTTCACAAATAAACGTATCCAGGTGTTAGAATGGCCAAGTCAAAGTCCAGACCTGAATCCAATCGAGAATCTGTGGAAAGAGCTGAAAACTGCTGTTCACAAACGCTCTCCATCCAACCTCACTGAGCTCGAGCTGTTTTCCAAGGAAGAATGGGTAAGAATTTCAGTCTCTCGACGAGCAAAACTGATAGAGACATACCCCAAGCGACTTGCAGCTGTAATCGCAGCAAAAGGTGGCGTTACAAAGTATTAAGGGGGCCGAATAATTTGTCACGCCCCACTTTCCAGTTTTTTATTTTTTACAAAAGTTTAAAATATCCAATAAATTTCGTTCCACTTCACGATTGTGTCCCACTTGTCGATTCTTCACCAAAAAATTAAAATGTTATATCCTCATGTTTGAAGCCTGAAATGTGGCAAAAGGTTGAAAAGTTCAAGGGGGCCGAATACTTTCGCAAGGCACTGTATGTCTCTCTACAGTAGTCTCACGCCATTCAGCCACTTATATACTTATTGCTCCCGTACACATTATTTCTGTCACTCATTTTACATGCTCTAGTAGGTTGGTCCTCCCCCTTTTCCCTCTCCTTTTTCCTAGTGTTGTTGTTTTGTTACTATGTTATTTCCACCATGTAATTGCGGCGTTCAGTGAAACACCTTTGCCTGTACCTTTTGTACTATCAGTCCTATTACACGATTTACTGTGTTACTGTTTAATTGTGTGTGTTTCATCACACTCTCATGTATGATTTCCTTTGTAAAAATTTTATAAAAATTTATTTGAAAAAAAAACTAATTATTTACATATGATTATGAAAACATTCATGAGACAACTGTAAAGTTTCCTAAAGTAGTAATATTGTGAGTCACTGGCATAACACAGCTCACCTAGTACAGCATTTTTTTTTTATATACTATTTTAGAAATCTTGTTCTGTGAAGTGCAGGTTTTTTAAAAAAAATTTAAGCAAATGGTAAATTGTGCAGCAAAATCAGTTTAAGGCTGAGGTCCCACATTGCAGAAAAGCACAAACTGTGGTGTTTTACAGTACCTGCAAAGTGGATTCTGGCTAATCCCATCCACACATTCCAGAAAAATATCCGCAGCATTGCATTTTTGTAAATCTTCTTGACGTTTGCCCACGCCTGCGCAATAATGCCGGAATGCTGGCTACTGCGCATGCTGGCACTCCACCTCTATTGTGAGTGATTTCCCATGACCAGAAGGTCTGGTTTGGAAGAAAGGCAAGTATGTTGGGGGGGGGGGGGGTGTATTAGTAGGAAGGGCTAGCTAGGGAAACAGGGAGGGTTGTGAGTGAGAAAGGGAGGGGGAGGGAGTGAGGGAGGTGGTGAGTCAACTCTAAGTGAAGCTTAAGGCATCATGGTAGTTGTAGTAAAACACAGAACAGGAAGATGCCCATGTAAACAAATGCAGAAGGTACCAGGAGCTCACAGAGAAACCCAGAAATGCCTCTAAACACTGCTAAAGGTATTTGGGTGCACCTATTAATAGCACTATCAGACCTTTTTTGAAAAATTATTTTTTTGCCCGGAGAACCCCTTTAAGCGTACTTGGGTTCTGCAGCAGAACACTAAACCAAAGCACACCAGTAAGTCCAGCTCTGAATGGCTGAAAAAAAAGAACAGAATGAAGGTTATGGAGTGGCCTAGTCAAAGTCTGGACTTAAATCTAATTGAGATGCTGTGGCATGAGCTTAAATAGGCCGTTCATGCTCGAAAACCCCCCAATGTGGCTGAATTAAAACAATACTGAAAAAAGTGGGCCAAAATTCCTCCACAGCGATGTGACCAACTCATTGCGAGTTATCACAAACACTTGATTGCAGTTGTTGCTGCCAAGGGTGAAACTAGTTATTAATAATAAATTTTATTTATACAGCGCCAACATATTCCGCAGCACTGTACAATTTGTAGGGTTCAAGTACAGACAAAAAAGATACATTACAAAGAAATAGTCAATTCACACACTGGGACTGAGGGCCCTGCTCGTTAGAGCTTAAAAACTACGAGGTAGCAGGGGCGGCATCAGAGGTAGCATTGCTTATACAATGGTCAGACAATTTTGTAATAGAGGTTAATGTCATTACACATATATAAAGCTGTATGAGCCGTCACCAGTCGTGTCCTTTAACGTGCAGACGATGCCTGGACATATAAAGTTAGTCTGATACGGCATCATATCCTGTCAGGTAAAGCGGTTTTAGGGAATCTAAATATGGAAGGGTTTACATTAGGAGTTGTGATAGGCCTGTCTGAAAAGATAAGTCTTTAGTTTGCGCTTGAAGCTGTGGAAATTTTGGGTTATTCTGATAGTCCGGGATAGAGCATTCCAGAGAAGTGGTGCAACTCGGGAGAAATCTTGTATACAAGCGTGGGAGGTTCTGATAATAGAGGATGTTAGTCTTAGGTCATTGAGTGAATGGAGAGTACAGGTTGGGCGATAGACAGAGATGAGGGAGGAAATGTAGGGAGGTGCAGCATTGTGGAGAGCCTTGTGAATGAGAGTGATAAGTTTATATTGTATTCTGTATTGAATAGGCAGCCAATGTAGTGACCGACACAGACCAGAGGCATCGCTGTAGCATCTAGACCAGAGGTTCCCAAACTTTTTTTTTCTCGTAGACCACTTTCAAAATTTTACTGGTTTCGGTGGACCCCCTTCTGCTACATTTCTACCATATTCCTAAAACTCGTCAAAAAATTTGAAGATTAGATCTAACGTAGACCCCCGTCGAGTCTCCTGTGGACCCCTAGGGGTCCACCTGGACCACTTTGGGAATCACTGATCTAGACTGATACATGAGCCTGGCCACTGCATTCAGAATAGATTGTAGAGGGGAGAGTTTAGTAAGGGGAATACCGATTAGTAAGGAGTTACAGTAGTCAAGGCGGGAGTGAATCAGTGCAACAATAAGTGTCTTTAGTGTATCTCTGGTAAGGAAAGGGCATATTCTGGAGATGTTTTTGAGGTGGAGATGACATGAGCGTGCGAGTGATTGGATATGGGAGTTGAAAGAAAGTATAATGTTAAAGACCAGTTAGTCTGAATACAGGCGGTCCAACCCTGCCTATAGCTCTATCAGGATTTATATATCTAAATTTCAGGAGGGAATTGATAGAGTAGAAAATAATAAAACTTCACTTTTATTTCTTATATAAATAAAAATAAATATAAAATCGTATTAGAAAGACGAGACTCACTAGTGCTCCCAAGTGCTACCATGTGATTAGTGAAAAAGAAGGGATGAGATCACATAAATTGCATATATAGTGTGCACTAATATTTATAGATGCCCAAAGCAGATATTAGCCCTGCTATTTTATTTTCTAATGTCCATAATAATGATAGGAACATGAGTCATATAATTAATAGCATTAGTGTCATTTAAAGGGATTGTATGAAGGGTAGCTAAAACAAACAAACAGGGAGGGGTTAAACAAACAAAGCAGGGAGCTAAGACAAACAGACAGGGAGGGGTTCGTTTAGTATTCAGCAAAAGTCCGCCTATTGCTTCTCATAACAGCTGAGATAGCGTCTACTCTGCCTGAGGTATAAGTACAGTCTGGTGCCTCAAATAAAGCCTCAAATGTATATGGACACACAGTTAGTCAGAACTGTGTGTCATCTGGCACTGCGGATTCACCAGATACACTCCACTGGCAAGTTATAGTGGAATACACCCTCAATAGGGTAATTTTGTCAGCACCCCACAGCCTCCCAGCACCCTTTCCACATACACCTCTATTTGACACCTATAGCACACATTTAAAAGTCTCTCCCTAAGTGCTAAAGAGTTAAAATAAAAAAATCCCTACGCGTTTCACCAGCCATTGCTGGATCATCAGGGGACTAAATAAGTATAACCTCTCAGTCTGAGAGTGAAATAGCAATGGCGCCAGAGTCTCAAGAAAGCCTTCCTTAAAACGGAGCTAAGCCCCGCCCACAGGGTGTGTCACATGATGTCACGTCCAATCATAATGTGGGGGAGGCGGAGCCATAGCCAATGCTCCTCCCCTCACCTTATTCGTCATCCGAGGTGCTCCTCCCAGGGGCAGGGAAGCTGTCAGTGTCATCATGGAGACATAGAAGCGTGTCTCCTATGTTTACATCGTGCTGTCATCTCTCTGATCCTAATTGTAGGCAGTTGGAGTAGGAAACACAGAAGTCATGTTATCAAGAAATTCACGTGTATTGTCTAATATTATGCTTAAACACATAAGATGCTTGATCTATACTGCACCAGCACTTCTCAATTCAGCAGTTGGGAAATTATTGTTCACTGTAGAGGTGAATACGGACCCTGTATATCTCTATTGATGCAATGTACCATCCGGATGTGATATCTGTTGTGCTTCAACATTTATATGTACTGCTGAATTGAGAAGAAAGATTGGTCTCAGTCGCAGGTCATGGGTCTTGTAACAGGATAATGACCCAAAACACACAGCTAAAAACACCCAAAAATGGCTAAGAGGAAAACATTGGACTATTCTGAAGTGGCCTTCTATGAGCCCTGACCTAAATCCTATTGAGCATCTTTGGTAGGAGCTGAAACATGCGATCTGGAAAAGGCACCCTTCAAACCCGAAACAACTGGAGTAGTTTGCTCATGAGGAGTGGGCCAAAATACCTGTTGAGAGGTGCAGAAGTCTCATTGACCGTTACAGGAATCGTTTGATTGCAGTGATTGCCTCAAAAGGTTGTGCAACAAAATATTAAGTTAAGGGTACCGTCATTTCTGTCCAGGACTGTTTCATGAGTTTTCTTTTTTTAAAAAATTCTGTTGAAGCATGGTTGAAAAGCAATGTCTGACTTTCATTCGTGCATTTTCATAGAATTTTTATATATTATTACTTTTGTCAGATTCAAGTTATTTCAGTGACCATTGTGGGTTTTTCTTTCATTAAACGAGGGGTACCAACAATTTTGTCCACGTGTGTATTATTACTGCAACTGTTATTGACCTATTTCGGTGGGCTCTTTATTATTTGGGGGATGCATCATTATTATATTGTAATATAACGCTAGGGAGGGGAAGCTTTTTGTATCACATCTTGGCTTCACCTGGGTTTCTTGTTTAATTGTTTTTAATCACTGTCTTTTAACAAAAGAGTATTAGATTTCTTCATATTTTGGATATGCATTATTTTTCAAGCCTTTCTTGTCACACTAAATCAATTCATTTGAATTTGAAAAATATTTTTTACTATATCTACATGCTAAAAGCCCAATAGTTCTAAAAACTATTGTAATAATAAAAAACACTTTTATTCTTTATTCAAATGAGGATCTTGGAGCACAGGGGATGTTTACTTCTATTACTGAGCACTGCTGTATCATCCCTAAACACGCCCATCCTCCATTCAGCTCATCCCCCTGGGCAGTGTAAGTTGATCCTCCCACTGAGCTGAATGCAGGATGGACGTGTTTAGTGATGATGCAGCAGTGCTCAGTAATAGAAGAAAACTCCCCCTGTGCTCCAAGATCCTCATTTGAATAAAGAATAAAAGTGTTTTTTTTCCACAACCCTGGGGCTCTGAAACATAAGAAAGGTATCATTTTATTCTGCTAACAGCATCTACAGCACTATTGGAGCAGTTTAACCCCTTAACGACATTGGACGTACTATTACGTCCTGTGCGCTTGGTACTTAGCGCAACAGGGCGTACTAATACGCCCGAGGCCGGCCGCCCGCTCAAGCGGCATCGGAACCGTGTGTTAGCTGTAACTGACAGCTAACACCCTACTCCATAACCCCCGGTCGGAACTGAGTCAAACATGACCGCGGCATCCAAGGGGTTCCGCCATCTTGCCGCCCCCCCGGGCACCCCCCGCGGCGAGACCGGTGGGTGCCGATATGTATAATCTGCAGCCCGGGGTCTGCCAAGTGACCCCCAGGCTGCCTGGAGCCCCCACTACCTGGTTGATCCTGCCAAGACCTGCGGAAGTCAGTGCTGTGTTTCCATAGCGCTGACTTCCTGTATAGACTGCAAGACACTTGCATGCTCGTGTCTTGCAGTCTATAGTACTGAGCCAGAGATCAAAGCATCTCTGGCTCAGGTGTCCTAATGGGACACATGAAAAAGTAAAAAAAGTGACAAAATAAATAAAGTATGTGAAAAAAAATTAATAAAAGAATAAAGCCCCAAAAATTCCCTTTTCCTATATAAAATGAATTATATAAAAAATAAACCTAAAAATTAATAAAAGCAATACATATTTGGTATCGCCGCGTCCGTAACAACCTGTACAATAAAACTGAAACCATATTTAATGTACACGATGAACGTCGGGGAAAAAAAAAAACGGAAGAAACCCGCCAAAAGTAATGATTTTTCGCCATCTCACCTTACAAAATATGCCATAAAAAGTGATCAAAAAGCCATATGTACCCCAAAAGAGTACCAATAAAAAGCACAGGTTGTCCCGCAAAAAATAAGCCCTAAACCAACTCTCTAAACTGAAAAATAAAAATGCTACGCATCTTAGAAGATGGCGATGCAAAAAAAAATTGATTTATGTCCCCAAATGGGTTTTTGTTCTGCAAAATTGGTATTGCATAAAAAAACAGTATAAATGAGATATTGCCGTAATCGTACCGACCCGTAGAATAAAGGTAACATGTTACTTACGCTCTATGCTGCATGGTGAAAAATTTAAAAGGTAAAACACCGTGCCAGAATTGATGGGGTTGTTTTTTAATCCACCAAGAAAGAGTTAATAAAATTTATTTAATAAGTTGTAGGCACCTAAAAATGATGTCATTAAAAAATACATCTCATACTGCAAACAACAAGCCCTCATATGGCTACATCACCAGAGAAATAAAGAAAATATAGCTCGTACAATGTGAAGACAAAAACTCAAAAAATCGCCAAATCATTAGAACATAACTGGCTGCGGCAGGAAGGGAATGTATAAGCTGTACGAGCGTATATTAGGGTACAAACCAGATTTAGATCTTATGAGGGATAATAAACCAGAAGTGACCCCCAGAATGACCTCCCCAATAATAGGAACTACTGGGGATATAGTAGGGAATTTAGTATACCCAATGTATTACGCACAGCTTACATATTCATTCACTTTTCCCCATTCGCTGTGCAGTCACGTCTGGGATACTAATGCTCGCTACACCCCTTGATAAATTCTTTGAGGGATGCATTTTTCAAAATGGGGTCATTCCCCAGGGGATTCCACTTTACTGGTACTTTAGAGGCTCTGCAAACATGACATGGCATCCAGATCCCAAACATCTGAATCTGCGCTCCAAAAGCCACATAGCGCTCCTTCCTTTCTGCGCCCTACTGTGTGCCCAAACTGCAGTTTATACCCACATGTATGACACTGGTGTACCCAGGATAACGTGCTTAATGTCATATGTGGGTATAAACTGTTTGGGCACAGCCGAGCACAGAAGGGAAGGAGCGCTATTTGGTTTTTGGAGCACAGACTTGGACGGTTTGGTTTTTGGACGCCATTGCACTTTTGCAGAGCTGAAATGCCAGTACAGTGGAATCCCCTGACATGTGACCCCATTTTGGAAACTACACCCCTGAAGGAATTTATCCTGGGGTACAGTGAGCATTTTTAACCCCCAAGTGTTGTTATCCATAAATGAATACGCAGCTGATGGTGAAAGGTGAAAATGACAATTTTTCCAGGAATATGCCATTTCAGTGCGTAATATGTTGTGCACGGCTTGTATCAGAGATGAACGTTCCAAAAGCTGTTGTGCCCGGAATCCCCGCTCACCAGTTTTTGGAGTGTGTGTCTGTGCAGACATAAACTGGGCACAACATATTGGGCACTGAAATGTCGTATCTATGGAAAAATTTCATTTTAACTTTTCATTATCAGCTGTGCATTCATTTCTGGAAATTAAAAGAATGCAACACTTAAGGGTTAATAATGCTCGCTACACCACTTGATTAAATCCCTTGAAGGGTATAGTTTCCAAAATGGGGTGACATGTCTGCGGATTCCACTTTACTGGCAATTCATGGGCTCCAAAAACCAAAATAGCGCTCCTTCCCTTCTGTGCCCAAACAGCAGTTTATACCCACATATGGCATTGTTAAGTACGTTATCCTGGGTACACCAGTGTCATACATGTGGGCATAAACTGTCATTTGGGCACACAGCAGGGCACAAATGTGAAGGAGTGCTATGTGCTTTTGGAGCGCATAATTAGATTGTTGTTTTTTTGCACGCCATGTCACATTTGCAGAGACCCTAAAATTGCCCCTACAAAATGGGGGTCACTTCTTGGGGAATTCCAATTTACTGGCACCTCCAGGGCTCTGCAAAAATAACATGGCGACCAGAAAGTACTCCAAAAGCTAAAAAAACACAGTGCTCCTTCCCTTCCCTGCTGTGTGCCCAAGCAGCAGTTTATACCCACATATTTAATTTTTTTGTCCCCAGGATAGCCCACTTAATAGTTTTAGGAGTTCATGTCTCTGATGCCACAAAGTGGCCGCAACATATTAGGCACTGAAATTGGATATTTCTTTAAAAACTTTAATTTTCACTTTG
Source organism: Leptodactylus fallax (assembly GCA_947044405.1). Classification (NCBI taxonomy): domain Eukaryota; kingdom Metazoa; phylum Chordata; class Amphibia; order Anura; family Leptodactylidae; genus Leptodactylus; species Leptodactylus fallax. Next base: position 409,262 of record CAMRHE010000168.1, read on the forward strand.
TACATTAATTTTTGGGAAGCATTTTTAGGCTCAAAATGATAATACCCCTTGATACATTCCTTGAGGGGTGTAGTTTCTAAAATGTGGTCACTTTTGAGAGGTTTCCATTTTATTGGTACTTTAGGGGCTCTGCAAATGCGACATGGCACTCAAAAACTATTCCAGCCACATCTGCCCTCCAAAAGCCAAATAGCGCTCTTTCCATTCTGAGCCCCACCATGTACCCCTACAGCAGTTTATGCCCACATATGGGGCATTTCTGTGTTCAGAAGAAATTGTGTAACAAACTGTGGGGTGTTTTTTCTTCTTTAACCACTTGCAAAAATTAAAAATATGTCGCTAAATGGACAGTTTATTGGAAAAAAGTAATTTTTCATTTTTACGTCCCTAAGTCAATAAAATCTGTGAAACAGCTATGAGGTCAAAATACTCACTATACCCCTAGATAAATTCTATGAGGGGTGTAGTTTTCAAAATGGGGTCACTTTTTGGGGGTTTGTATTGTATTGGTACTTTAGGGGCTCTGCAAATGTGACATGGCACCTGAAAACTATTCCAGCAAAATCTGCCCTCCAAAAGCTAAATAGCGCTCTTTCCATTTTGAGCCCTGCCATGTACCCATGCAGCAGATTACAACCACATATGTGGCATTTCTGTGTTCAGGAGAAATTGTGTAACGAACTTTGGGGAGCTTTTTCTCCTTTGTACTGTTGTGAAAATGAAAAATTTGGGGCTAAATTGACAGTTTATTGGAAAAAAAGTAATTTTTCATTTTAATGTCCCAATGTAAATAAAATCTGTGAAACAGCTGTAGGGTCAAAATGCTCACTATACCCCTTGATATGTTCTGTGAGGGGTGTAGTTTTCAAAATGGGGTCACTTTTAGGGGGCTTCCACTGTATTGGTACATTGGGGGCTCTGCAAATGCGACATGGTACCTGAAAACTATTCCACCAAAATCTGCCCTCCAAAAGCCAAATAGCGCTCTTTCCATTCTGAGCCCTGCCATGTACCCATACAGCAGATTACGACCACATATGGGGTATTGCTGTGTTCAGGAGAAATTGTTTAACAAACTATGGGGTCCTTTTTCTCCTTTAACCCCTTGTGAAAATGAAAACTTTGGGGCTAAAGTGACATTTTAGTAATGTTTCATTTATACATCCCAGTGTTAGCAAAATTTGTGAAATGGCTGTAAGGTCAAAATGCTCACTATACCCCTTGATGAATTCTGTGAGGGGTGTAGTTTCCAAAATGGGGTCACTTTTTGGGGTTTTCCTTTGTATTGGTACTCTAGTGGCTTTGCAAATGAGACATGGCACCTGAAAACTATTCCAGCAAAATCTGCTTTTCAGACGCCCAGCGTCACTCCTTCCCTTCCGTGCGCTGCCATTCGCCCAAACATCAGTTTACACCCACTTGTGAGGTATTTCCGTGCTCGGGAGAAATTGCATAACAAACTGTGAGATGCATTTTCTCCTTCAACCCTTTGTGAATGTGTTAATTTTAGGGCTAAATTAAGGAATTAGTGGGAAAAAATTAAATGTCTAAATTTCACCTCCATATTGTTTTAATTCCAGTGAAATGCTTAAAGGGTTAACAAACTTCCCAAATGTTATTTTGAATTATTTGAGGGGTGCAGTTTTGAAAATGGGGTGATTTATGGGGGTTTCTAATATATAGGCCATTATAATCCTCTTCAGAACTGAAGTGGTCCCTAAAAAATTTGCTGTTACACTTGTAAGCCTTCTAACATCCAAAATAAATTACAGGACGATTAAAAGATGATGCCGATATATAGCAGAGATATGGTAGATAATATGTATTAATGTATTTGGGTGGTATGACTATCTGTCTGAAAAGCAGAGCATTTCACATTTTGAAAATTGCGATTTTTTTTTTTCCAAATTTCCATCAAATTTCCTATTTTTTTATAAATAAATATAAAAAGATTCATTAGTGCTTACCACTAACATGAAGTACAATGTGTCACGAAAAAACAGTCTCAAAATCACTTGTGTAAGTTAAGACGTCTCAAAGTTATTGCCATATAAAGTGACACATGTCAGTTTTGAAAAACAAGGCCTGGTCCTTAACGCACTTTTGGGCTGGGTCCTTAAGGGGTTAAAGTAACTGGGGGTAGTAATAGACTCCCTTTAATGTCTGCTATTTGCCATAATGAACAAAAATCTGACATTTTCATAGATTGTCTTTAAATAACCTTCAAAGGAAAAGGAGGAAGCAATAGAAAAGCTTTTGTATAGAATGGGGTAAATAACCCCATCTTGTCTACATGTCTGGCCATGTCTTACAAAACAAACAAATATCCTAGCCTGTCCTGCATGTTAAGGCTAATCATCTTCTCTGATGATTTTAGGCGGAATCTGCGGCAGAGTCTCCTATGGAGATTTCAACACAGATTTGAACTTAGCCTTAGGCTTTTTCTCCATGCAGTTATAATGGAAATTTTTTGTGACCAAGCATGGTAAAGTACTAAATATTCACCTAATTGTACTAAAATAACAAAACCACCCTGTTCAATTTAAGGTTACTTTGTGTTGCTCTATAAACCCATTACCTTTTTGAAGTGTGTTTGTGTCAGACTATTGGAGAGATGCGTTTACTTGCGATTTATGCTCAATTTGCAGCCTGAGTGAAGGGTGAGTGTAAGATTGAATGGAGTAACTTGACCTCTGACAGCTGCATGCACATCATGTTCTAGGACAGCCCAAATGTGATAAAGTTGCTTGATTGTGACATCTCACACTTTGTCACACTGAAGTTAGGGGTGGTTACATAAAGCAAAGCCCTAGCAGGAGAAAAAACGTCCCTAAAGCTCTTTTTAGTAATTAGTTTTATACTAATTTTCCTTCTGACAGGTTCCCTTTAACCCTTTCCCAATATCTGCTGTAGTTGTACGGCAGATGTCGGTATTTAAATACGAAAATCTGGTGGGATTACACAACGCTGAAAAAATATGCTGAGAAGAAAATGATCCCACGGGGTTTAAGAGTAAAAAAAATTTCCCACTATCATTTACAACCAGGATTTTAAAACCGCATGGTAAAATATATTATCAGATTGTTCCCTTAAACTCATGGATCTGATTATTAAGCATGAAGAAAGTAAACTTGCAGATTTAAAGGTTGATATTACACAGATAAAGAAAGATTTGTCCAAGTATGATAAAACATGGGAATATTTGGATTCCCTTACTAGATTACAAATTAAAATGAACAATCTGGAGGATGATATTATTAACACCAAAAAAAAATAAATTCTTAAGAGACAAACAAGATTATGATTCTGGAGAAATCTATAAATGGAAAGAAAGCATGATTTTTTTCAACTCCCAAATCTATACTAGAAAACAAAGGGGAATGGAAATTTTATAAACGACAGCATTCTGCAAGGAGAGTCTCCATTAGCTCCTCTGAACGGGAGTCAGAGATTTTGGACACAGAGCCCAGTTTTTTATCAAGAAAAAGTTTTTTGTCAGAGGCCAGATGCACGGACAGTATACAAGTAACAGAGAGGGAGAGAGGGAATTTGAAAAACGCAAGAGGAGACATCATAGAGCAGGGATCAAGCACAGGAAGAAATACTCGCTATTTCATGCGCAAACAACGCAATTCTCAGTTTTAGTTCAAGTGTCTTCACCCTCGGGATTAAATACAGTAACACAAATGGATACTTTATCTCCTTCGCATAATTTTGAACAAAATAAAAACGGGGACAGTGTTTTAAATTTATCATCAATGGAGCTATCACAGGCTTGTATCCAGTTATTAACTTAGGGTCTTAATTTTGTCCCTACTGAAAAATGTAATCTATTTAATGTTGGACATTAACAGATTTGTCAGGGCACTTACGGTCAAGAAACATTTTTTCAGTATGCATAATAAAGAACGGGAATTTGTGGAAGAACACCATTCTACTACTTATGAATTTGGTGACTTGACTTTTCAGGAACAATGTTATCTCATTAATCTTCAGGATTTACAAAATGTAGAGTCTATGACTCGAGTTAAACATACAGTGGATGTCAATGTAAATAACCCATATTTTTATCCCTTGGTTTCTAGGGTTCCAGCGCTAGATTAATTTCAAGTGGCTGTAAAAAAGGATCTAGTTAAATTATATGATGCATAACTTCATAGTCGGATGTCTGACAATCTCAGTTTTAAGGAAAGAGAAAGTTTAAAACTATTACAGGAGAATGATCAGATTGTTATCAGATCAACTGACAAAGGTGGCAAGGTTGTCATTCTGGATAAAATTGATTATCAAAACGGTGTTTTGAGTATCCTTAACGACAACCTTACCTATAGAAAGCTGAGTTGTCACCCCACTGCAGCTTTTTCTAGTAGTCTGGATTCCATCATTTTGGAAGGTATGAATTTGGGGATTTTTTTTTCAGATAAACAGGCCAAATATTTGAAGATAGAACATCCCATAACACCTATTTTTCATGGACTTCCAAAAATTCATAAAAGTGTGTTCCCACCTCCACTCAGACCCATTATTTCTGGGATTGGATCATTAAATGAAAAAATATGTGCATGAGTGGATCATCTTTTACAGCCCCTTGTATCCTGTAATCCAGGTTTTATAAGAGACACAAAGGAGGTACTAAGAGTATTTGACAGTTTTGAGTGGAGGGGGGAATACACTTGGCTCACATGTGATGTTTGTTCACTGTATTCTTGTATACCTCATCATATTGCAATACAAGCATTGTCTCACCTGTACAAATATTCTCAGTTTACAGAAGAACTTTGTGAATTTATTATAGAGGTTGCAAATTACTTGTTAAAACACAATTATTTTATGTTTAATGATGCTTTCTATCTTCAAATATGTGGAGCTCCTATGGGGGCCTAGTTCTCCCCCCTCTTTGGCAAATCTGGTTATGGCATGGTGGGAGGAGCAGTACATTTACAGTAGCAATAATCCGTATCAAACTAACATACAATGGTATGGAAGATATATATAGATGACCTACTGTTAGTCTGGTCAGGTGACCAAGAATTTATACAATTGTTTGTAGATTATATTAATGCCAACAATTATAATCTCAAATTTACTTCTCATATGGAGAAAACTAAGGTTAATTTCTTGGATGTCACTCTAATGGGAGATAAGGATAGGAGTAGGGTGTCATCAGATTTATTCCGTTAGAAAGAAGCAGGTACGATTTTACATGCAACCAGTTCACATCCCAGACATACCATTAAGACAGTGCCAGTGGGGGAATTAACACGTATGAAAAGGGCTTGTTCAGAAACACAAGCATATAATACTCAAGCAAATGTTATTTGCCAGAGGTTAAGGCATAGGGGCTATCCTAGGTGATCACTGGAAACAGCCAGGAAAATTGCAGATGCCAAGAATAGGAGGACTCTCCATCATAATAGCAATCGTAACGTAAACAAATGAAATAATAAAGCAATATATTTTTCTACATCTTACAGTAGGGAATATAATTATATAGTGAAGATCAACAAAAGTAATTTACCCATTCTATATCAGGACAGTACATTATCCTCAATTCTGGAAGAAGGATGTAATTTTGTGGCTAAACAGGGCAGAATATTAGCCAATTATTTGTCACCTAGTATGTTTTTGGATAAGCCCCCAGAAAAATCTAAAACATGGTTGTACAGTGCTGGCCAAAAGTATTGGCACCCCTGCAATTCTGTCAGATAATACTCAATTTCTTCCAGAAAATGATTGCAATCACAAATGCTTTGGTAATAATATCTTCATTTATTTTGTTTGCAATGAAAAAACACAAAAGAGAATGAAAAAAAAAGTCAAATCATTGATCATTTTACACAAAACTCCAAAAATGGGCCGGACAGAAGTATTGGCACCCTCAGCCTAATATTTGGTTTCACAACCTTTAGACAAAATAACTGCGAACAACCGCTTCCGGTAACCATCAATGAGTTTCTTACAATGCTCTGCTGGAATTTTAGACCATTCTTCTTTGGCAAATTTCTCCAGGTCCCTGAGATTTGAAGGGTGCCTTCTCCAAACTGCCATTTTGAGATCTCTCCACAGGTGTTCTATGGGATTCAGGTCTGGACTCATTGCTGGCCACTTTAGAAGTCTCCAGTGCTTTCTCTCAAACCATTTTCTAGTGCTTTTTGAAGTGTGTTTTGGTTCATTGTCCTGCTGGAAGACCCATGACCTCTGAGGGAGACCCAGCTTACTCACACTGGGCCCTACATTATGCTGCAAAATTTGTTGGTAGTCTTCAGACTTCATAATGCCATGCACACGGTCAAGCAGTCCAGTGCCAGAGGCAGCAAAGCAACCCCAAAACATCAGGGAACCTCCGCCATGTTTGACTGTAGGGACCGTGTTCTTTTCTTTGAAGGCCTCTTTTTTTTTTCCTGTAAACTCTATGTTGATGCCTTTTCCCAAAAAGCTCTACTTTTGTCATCTGACCAGAGAACATTCTTCCAAAAAGTTTTTGGCTTTCTCAGGTAAGTTTTGGCAAACTCCAGCCTGGCTTTTTTATGTCTCTGGGTCAGAAGTGGGGTCTTCCTGGGTATCCTACCATAGAGTCCCTTTTCATTCAGACGCCGACGGATAGTACGGGTTGACACTGTTGTACCCTCGGACTGCAGGGCAGCTAGAACTTCTTTGGATGTTAGTTGAGGTTCTTTAGCCACCATCCGCACAATCTTTCGTTGAAATCTCTCGTCAATTTTTCTTTTCCGTCCACATCTAGGGAGGTTAGCCACAGTGCCATGGGCTTTAAACTTCTTGATGACACTGCGCACGGTAGACACAGGAACATTCAGGTCTTTGGAGATGGACTTGTAGCCTTGAGATTGCTCATGCTTCCTCACAATTTTGCTTCTCAAGTCCTCAGACAGTTCTTTGGTCTTCTTTCTTTTCTCCATGCTCAATGTGGTACACACAAGGACACAGGACTGAGGTTGAGTCAACTTTAATTCATTTCAACTGGCTGCTAGTGTGATTTAGTTATTGCCACCACCTGTTATTGTGCCACAGGTAAGTAACAGGTGCTGTTAATTACACAAATTAGAGAAGCATTACCTGATTTTTCAAAGGGTGCCAACACCCCCTTTTTTATGTTTGGTGTGGAATGATATCCAATTTGGCTTTTTGACAATTCTTTTTGTGGCTTTCCATTGAAGACAAATTAATTGAAGATATTATTACCAAAGCATTTGTGATTGCAATCATTTTCTGGAAGAAATTGAGTATTATCTGACAGAATTGCAGGGGTGACAATACTTTTGGCCATCACTGTATACCAGATTTTTTGAATTGCAACTCTAATCATGTTGTATACATGATTACTTGCAAGAGTTGCAATTTACAATATATAGGTTGTACAACACGAGCCCTCAAAGTGTGGATTACAAAACATATTTATAGCAGTACAAGTGATAATCCTTCCAGAGCAACAGGGGTTTCTAGGTATTTCTCTAGTGTACATGGGGGAAACATGACATCTTTTACATTTAATGCAATTGAACAAGTCACCAAACCACCAAGAGGTGGGGATTGGAAACGTAAATTACATATGAGGGAGGCGTTTTGGATTTTTAGATTGGGCACACGGTACCCTGCAGGTATGAATTATAGAACTGATTTATCTTTTGTTTATTAATTACACTCTGTTATACAAATAGGGATATCCAGTGCCGTTGATAGTATATGCTGTTTCTCTCTCTCTCTCTCTCTCTCTCTCTCTCTCTCTCTCTATCTCTCTCTAAATATGTATATATATAATGATTCAGCTGTGCTTGTTTGAGTTTCTGTTCTGGAATCTAACATAGTATAGACAGGATGTTCATTTCTTTTGTTATTTAAGTTTTCCGCTGGGTTTTTGTTTTTGGAACTTAGCATAACATAGGCAGGATAATTATTTCTTTTGTTATTTAAATTTGCCGCTAGGCAGGATAATTATTTATTTTGTTGTTTAAATTTGCCGCTAGGAACCAGTGTAGAGCAGGGGTCCCCAACCATGGGTCTGCGGACCGGGCCGTTGGGGGGGTCTTTTGCCTGTCTGCGGGGCGGCGGGCTGGCCTCGGTAAAGGCGGCTCCCGTCACATTATGTTTGGCGGGTCGGTGATCTGGCCACAGCGTTGTGGCTCCTAGCATAGCTAATGATGCAGGACCTTGATGTAGAGCGCTGTAGACTATGTCCCCGGCATTAGCTATGCTAGGAGCCACAACACTGTGGCCAGATCGCTGACCCATCTCGTCTAAAGTTCTGTATAGTGAATAACCCCGCCCCATATGACCAAAGCCCTGCCCCTAAGTCTACCGACTTTTGTGATATTTATCCATTAAAAGTTTATGTTTTACACAATACCTGAGTCAACTGCTTGCTGGATGCCACGGAATTTTTAGGATATCCCTTCACCTTTTGCCAATAAGGTTATTTGTCCGTGCATCGAGAGCCTCAGGAAGACGGTGCCTTTCCACATTTGAAATTGTGAGTTGAGCTGCATGATTTTCATTTTTTATTGTCTATTTAAATATTGCGCCCTCTCAGGAGTGAGTGTCCGACGGGTCTCCGCTGTATTATACTGCAGAGACCCGGCAGCAATGCCCCCACTATCCACCCGGGGTCTCGGATGATTGGGGCTTTAAGGGTTAAAGGGAGTGTGCTCTATGCATCTTGTAATTCAAGTTCCACAACTTTACAATACATTATCATTGTATTAGTGATCAGACCCCTTTGGGTTCAAGACCCCTAGGGGGTCTAATAATTAGAGTTAATAAAGAAAAAAAGTTATATAAAATAATATAGTAACTAGTAAAGTCATATAGTAATGGTTATAGTAATATAAAAAGAATTAAAAATTCAAATAACCCCCCCCCCTTTCCATAGAACACATATAAAAGTAACAAAAAATAAAGTTAAAGATATACATTATGTATCCCTGTGTCTGAAAATGCCCGATCTACAAGCTTATAAATATAGTTTTCCCATATGGTGAATGCCGTAGCAGGAAAGAAATATCAAAACACCATTTTTTTGCTGTTTCGCATCCCATAAATATTTGTATAAAAAGAAACCATAGCAATAGACATTCTCCAAATTGGTATAAATAAAAATCTTGACATGCAAAAAAAATGCCTTATGCATACCCATACACAAATATTAAAAATTTATGGGTATCAGAATATGGTAACTCCAAGAAATTTCATTTTTATTATAAAGCTTTTATTTTTTTAAGTGGTTAAAACGTAAAAAAAAACTATATAAATTTGGTTTTCGTGGAATCGTAAAGACTCATAGAATACAGGTGACATCTGTTTTTGGCTGCACTTTGAACGCCGTAAAAAAAAGCCCGTTGGGGGGGCGTGGCTTGGCGCTGCTCGAGATGGCCACTGTTCTGTAGCGCTCTGAGGTCTCACTGATATCCGCGGCTCATACCGACAACTCGGTGCCGGCGATACCCGGCAGATTACGAGCGTGGAGATCCTCTGCCCCCACAGGCAGCGGGGAGATGGCGAGGTAAAAAAGGCCCCTCAAAGTGGCTTACTGACTTCTTTGCCGCGCCAGCCGCGGCCCAAGATGGCACCAGTGAATCCTCCCTTCTCCAAGCACAGCGCACTGCAGTCAGCCCTCGCGCTGCATATGACAGTGCTTCAGGTGAGGAGTCCCAACAGCTTACCCCACTGCACCAGGGGTCTCATACTGACAGGCCAGGTTCCCAGGAGAGCTTGAAGAAGGGGTACCGAGGGCCAGCAGCAACCTTATAAGAGATGACTACAACCCCCATCATCACCCACTCCAACTCCAGTTGGTCAACAGGACCTCTCCACTACAGCAGCATCCTCCCAGGCAGGCAGCAGCACCCCTACACACAGCCCTGTGAAGCAGAAGATGAGATGGGATACCACATTCTGCTTTGAATCTCGCCCAGCTACAGAAGAACCCCAACAATGTGAGTAGGATGTGCTCCAGGCTATCCCTGCAGGTACCCAATCTGCTTCTGAGGCCTTCTTGAAAGATATAATGATAGCTTTGCATAGATCTATCCAGAAAGATATCACTAAGGCGATTACGTCCGTCTCCTCCACGGTTGACTCTCTTGGCAACAGGCTTGACCATGTTGAGAATAAAATGGGTGAATTTTCAGTGGCACACAATACTATAGTGGATGCCCATAATGATCTTGAGGAAGAATTGGCGGCAGTTAAACTTAAACTTGCCGACATGGAAGATAGAAATAGACGGAACAATGTAAAGTTTTGTGGCAACCGGAGTCAGTCTCTGCCAGGGAATTGATTCCTTTCTTGCAACAGTTAATGAAAGCGACCCTGCCACACTGCTCTAACGCAGATCTGATCATAGACAGGGCCCACCGCCTGCCGAAGCCAAAGGGGATACCCGACCATATTCCCAGGGACACCCTCGCCCGTATACATTTCTATCATATTAAAGACTGTCTCATGTTCAAGTCAAGGAAACGGTCATCTTTGTCTGAGGAATACAAGTTTATGCAAAAATTTCAAACTCTGCAATTTGGACTTAATATTCATGCCAGTTTCCTGTCACACTATGTATGAACTGTGACAGCAAACAGATAGCAAGAATTAGTGACTCCTCCGTCACGCACCACAACTTTCCAGTGTTTGTTTATTTTTTGACCGTTTGTAAATAACTTCTCTACTTATATTGGATTTTGTTTTTTTAAGGACTCTAAGATCCTTTGAAGGTCCATGTCTATAGGGTATAAAAAATGTGTGAATTTTCAGTTTCTTGTATAACACCATGTCTGATGAAGGGAGCTAGTACTTCCGAAAGCTTACTATAGTATATATACTATATACCAGGGGTCGGCAACCCCCGGCACGTGTGCCAAAAGTGGCACGCAAGGCTTATTTTCCTGGCACCGGCAAGGGAGTCCTCACCCAGATATGTGCCTGATCCGATTAAAATTTCATTAGCGCGGGGTGCTGCCTGAAGATGGATGTGGGCATCACCCAGCGTCTGCACAGTCTATGTATAGTAGTGAAGCCGGTAATTGCCGGCTTCACTACTGTACCTGAGTGAATTGCTCAGGATTGGTTAAAGCTATAAAGAAACACTTGGATTCATTTTAAAGATGAGAATTTCATCTTTAAAATGATACCAAGATCACCATGATCGTCCTTACACATCCTGAGCGATTAGCTGGTGAAAACGATGTTCGGCATTGAAATCCCAATGCCGATCTCAATTCCCGACATTGTTTTAACAGTGAATCGCTCTGAAACTGTAACGTCTATCATGGTGATCTTGGTATCTTTTTAAAGATGAGATTCTCATCTTTAAAATGAATCCAGTTGCATCTTTGTGGCCCTAACAGATCCTTAGAAATGGAGCTCTAAAGTGTCCCCCCACCTCCTGCCTCAGGCAGCATCTTAGAGCTAAGGAAGGAGGGGGAGGAGGAGCTGCAGACTGCAGAGACAATGATAAATCATCATTGTCTGTGCATAAGCTAGAGATGACCCCAGGGGGGGGGTAGCAGGGACTTCCATCCTTATCCCCTCTCCTATCAATCAGAGAGCATACTGTACTTTTGCTCTCTGATTGTCACATACAGGAATAATGTAATACCCTTCTGAGCCTAATCACAGGGGTATTCTTATATAATACCCCTCTGAACCTAACCAGGAAGTTTATTGGCGCTGTGACCCAGATGTTTACCATTGTCCAGGTCGCAGCGCCAAAAGTGTCGCACCAAACACATACACAACACATGCACAAAGTCACTAATAAAATTTACATTTTTTCACTGTCCCTGTCCTGTCCATATCTGATCTTTATAGAGAAAATTACGCCGCCCGCCTCTCTAGTGATATCCGTTACACGCTAAAATAATAGCAATAGTGATTATCACTAGCAATGAACGTATAAAACATTTCTGGCAAACGGAAGTTCCGTCAGTCAGATAATACATTTTTACCCATTAAATGTGTATAAAATACTAGTTTTTGGCAGTTTTCAGATACTGTGTGCAGGGGCCGCTATGGGGCATAATACTGTGTGCAGGGGCCGCTATGGGGCATAATACCATGTGCAGGGGTCATCAAACTTACAATTATTGACCGGCACTCCGAGTACCTCAACTTTGATTTCTTTAATCGAAATCGGCACGCCGAACAAAAAAGGTTGCCTACCCCTGCTATATACTATACTAAATATACTCAGCCTCTAAAAGGTATCACCTGATTTCTTCACTGAGCAGTTCAAGGAAATTCAACTATATGCTGATCTTTCTCAGGCTACCATTGCTGCCAGAAGAAAGCTTGCTCCTGTTACAGCGGTCCTCCATCAATACAATGTTCCTTACAAGTGGGGATTTCCTACTAAAGTTATTGTTATCAGAAATGGAGTGACTTATTCGTTCAATTCCTTCGACACAGGGAATAGTCTGCTATTCCAGTGGAACCTGCCACCACCTGCGCCTGATATCCAGACATCCTCCACAAGTTGGATCCTCCGTGGAAAACTACTGCCTCCAGCGAGTGAATAGCCATAATGGACACATTATGAGTCACTCGTGGTGCACTTTGTAATTTGTATTCTATGGCAAACTTCCCCCCCCAAGTTTGTGCAGTTTTTTCTTTTTCACTCAATGTTGAATAGTTATATTTTAAACACTGTCCTTAATGAATTTTTCCCCTCTAGGCCTAACAGGTTTATTTTTGGTATCGCTCTCATACTTGAGTCTCTCTGCTACCAATCCATGTTATTAACTTTTAAATTTATCTATGGGTGTTAAATTTCTGTCACTTAATGCGAGGGGCCTAAATAGTCCCTTTAAGCGTTCATTGCTGTGGAATGAGGCTCTCAGATCTGCGGCGGATGTAATTTGCATTCAGGAGATGCATTTCTGTGACCCTCACCCTCCGAAGTTTTCTCATAAACTGTTCCCTCATGTTTTTTGCTCAAATGCTACCAGGAAGGATGCGGGTGTCCTCATAGCAGTTAAACACACAGTGTCCTTTCAGCTGATACATGTCATTTCAGACCCTAAAGGCCGCTATATAGCTCTTATTTGTTTGATTGACAATTGTCCTTTTACTATCTTAAATGTATACTGCCCTAACACATCTCAAATATCCTTTTTAAACTTGGTATTGAAAAAGGTTAGGAAATGTGCACAGGGCCAGTTTCCCTTGTGTGGCGATCTCAATATTGTGCATGATGCTACTGCTGATTCCACTTATTGCGGCAAACACACGCCTCAACAATTAGGACCGTGGCTCCGGCAAGAGGGGCTTCATGATGTCTGGAGGTGCTTACACACCTCCGAGAAAGATTATACATATTATTCTGCTAGGCATCAATCCTACTCACAAATAGACATGTTCCTAGCCCAGATTGATATTCTCCTTAGAGTGCAGGGTTGTGAGATAGGTAATATTACGTGGTCAGACCACGCGCCTATTACTCTCACCGTTCGCTCAGAAGGTGTCACTGTTCCTCCCGTGTTGTGGCGCAACAATACATATGTCATGTCCCTGAAATCAGTAAATGAGAAATTGACTGCTGACATTACTGAATTTTTTAAGATTAATTCTCCCTCAGTAGATTATAAGTTCTGCCTCTGGAATTCTCATAAGGCATTTGTCAGGGGCCTAATGATACAGCATACCTCGCGCTTTAAGCGCCAGAGATTGCACAAGATGAAGGAGTTACTCGCTTCTATTACAACTTTAGAACAGCAACATAAGGCTGCCCCTGGCCCTGCCCTATTGGCTGCTTTACAGAAAGCTAGAGAGGACCTGAGCGCCCACCTACTGGTGGACTTTGAAAAACACTCCAAAAGCTTGAAAGCCTCTTATTACTGGTCATATAATAAAGCGAGCAAATTAATGGCACAAAGAGTTAAGGCGGCAAGGATTAAATCTAAAATTCCATTTCTCGTTTCTAAATCGAACAATGCTAAACTTTTTCACCCTTTTTCAAACTTTTTCGCATATAGCGAATGAATTCAGTAAATATTATCAGGGCTTGTATAATCTGAGGGAGAATCCGGACACCACGCAGCCTTCTGGTACAGATATTAATCGATTCCTAAGCTACTCACAGTTACATTCTTTAAATGCTTCTATTTCCACCCAGGAAGTAGCCAGGGCAATAGATGGAAGGAAACTCAATAAATCTCCTGGTCCAGATGGGTTTTCTGGAGAATATTACAAGCAGTTCAATTTCCCCTTGAGATGCTATCTGCAACGATTGTGGCGTTGCCTAAACCGGGCAAGGAACCCTCTCTACCCTCTAACTACTGGCCCATATCGTTATTAAATGCGGATGTAAAATTGTTCGCTAAGGTACTTGCAAACAGACTTCTCGATATCCTGCCCACATTAATAGGCGGGGATCAGGTGGGATTCACTAAAGGGAGGCAGGCCCCAGACGGCACGAGACGTTTGATTGCGCTGGTTACGGCCGCTCGGACTGGACGAACGCCTTCTCTGCTCCTGTCCTTGGATGCGGAAAAGGCGTTCGATAGGGTACATTGGGGATATCTTTTTGAGGTTTTACATAAATTTGGCTTCTCTGGCCTCATTGCCACTGCAATTTCTGCACTTTATTCCTGCCCATCTGCACGAGTGCTGGCAAATGGGGTCTTGTCTCGCCCCTTTTCCATTACCAATGGCACAAGACAGGGGTGTCCACTGTCCCCTTTAATATTCTCTTTAATGATGGAGCCCTTAGCTGAAACAATCAGGTCACATCCTGGCCTTCCTGGTATTAAGCTGGGTCAGACAGACCATAGAATTAATTTATTCGTTGGCGATGTGATCCTGTCCCTTTCTTATTCTGATAACGTGTTGTGTACTGTATCCCAAACCCTAGTCGATTTTGGAGCATTATCATACTATAAGGTTAAGGTAAGGTCTCTGCCTGTTCGAGTCTCTGCGCCACCCTCCGCCCGCATGCGGCGGCACAGGAGGCGTGCTCAGTTTGATTCCTTGTTTAGGATTCTTGTTGCTCAGTCTGAACACTGTCCTAGACTACATAATTGATTTTCTGCCACACCCGTCTCCTTCACCTTGGTTTTCCTCTGCTCCACTAATAGTTAATTTTAGCCTTGCCTATGTGATTGACAGCCTATCGTCCTATCAAGTCTGGGGCGGGTTTTTCCTTCCTATTTATTCTTTGCTCAAGGTGAGGAAAGCCGCAGGGCCAGATGACATCAGTGCAAGGCTAATTAAGACTTGCGGGGACCAGCTGTGTGCTATAATTACATATATGTATAATATGAGCCTGAGGCAGGAAATAGTCCCTGAATTATGGAAATCTTCTTGTGTGGTACCAGTTCCAAAGAAACCCCACCCTATGGACCTCAATGACTACAGACCTGTAGCACTGACATCCCACCTGATGAAGATCTTGGAGAGATTGGTTCTCACACATCTCCGCCCTCTAGTGAGCCCCGCTATGGACCCCCTCCAGTTTGCTTATCGGCCGGGCATTGGGGTAGATGATGCCATCAGCCATCTTCTGCACAGGGCTCTGTCTCACCTGGAGAAACCAGGGAACACAGTGAGAATAATGTTCTTTGATTTCTCCAGTGCTTTTAACACCATACAGCCCAGGTTATTGAGGGACAAGCTGGGCCTTGCTGGAGTGGACCACCACCTCTCCAACTGGATCCTAGACTACCTCACAAATCGACCTCAATACGTGAGAGCCCCAGACTGTGTCAGGTACCGTGATCTGTAATACGGGGGCACCTCAGGGTACGGTTCTCGCCCCTTTCCTCTTCACACTGTACACTGCAGATTTTAGGTGCAACTCATCCAGCTGCTACCTACAGAAGTATTCTGACGACTCTGCAATAGTGGGTCTCATCACAGATGATGATGATGGGGAGTACAGAGAACTGAACCAGGATTTTGTGGACTGGTGCCACCGGAACCACCTGAAGATTAACGCGGGGAAGACCAAGGAGATGGTGGTGGACTTCCGTAAAGGCAGAAGCCCTCCTAAACCAGTGGACATCCTGGGGACGGGCATCGAGATTGTGAACACCTATAAGTACCTGGGTTTGCTCCTTAATAATAAGCTGGACTGGGCAGATCATATGGAGGCCCTGTACAGGAAGGGCCACAGCAGGCTCTACCTGCTTAGGAAGCTGAGAGCCTTTGGAATCCGGGGGGCACTTCTTAGAACTTTCTTCAACTCGATAGTGGCATCAGCCATCTTCTTTGGAGTGGCCTGCTGGGGGAGCAGTATATCAACCAGGGACAGAAATAAACTTGACAAGCTGTCCTGGGGAGCCCACTGGACCCAGTGCAGGTGGTGGGTGACAGAAGGATACTGTCTGTGGTGAGCTCCATGCAGAAGAAGAAGTCCCATCCCATGCATGAGACTGTGATCGCGCTGAGCAGTACTGTCAGTGACCGACTGCTCCACCCTAGGTGTGAGAAGGAGCGCTATCGGAAGTCTTTCCTCCCCCACCGCGGTTAGGCTGTACAACCAACACCGACCTAAGCGGAGATCATTACACACAGAGAACTGAAATATCTCTCTGCCTGTTAAATCCCCCCCCCCCCGCTACTTCCTATATGTCTGTCGACTATCAAAGTAATGCCTCTTACCTTGGAACATTCCTGTACATGTTGTATTTGTATTTGTATCTGCTTATCTTTGCTGCTGTAACACACTGAATTTCCCCATTGTGGGACTATTATTATTATTATTATTATTATTATTGGTGCTTGCTATTGCTTCTGCGTACCTGCCTTTACTCTGTGCTGTTTTGTTTCCTGTATTCCTATTCCTGACCTCTGGCTTGTCTGTGACTATTCTTTTGGATTGTGATTTTGTACTGCATTGCTCGACTGTTACCGACCCCTTTGTTGTTGTTTATCCTGTCTGCGTTCTTTGTTGTCACCAATATTAGGAAGGGACTGTCGACCGGTTGCTAGCTGTTGCCTAGGACAGATCGGGCAAGTTAGCAAGGGACAGTGGGGGTTTTCAGCTTAGGGTCCACTGTCTTGTTGTGCCCCTCACCCAGGGTTCTGCAGCAGCACTGGGGAATTGCTCAACTGGCAATTCCCTTACAGTTAATGAATCCAAATCCCAGATCTTGGGGATTGGCCTGACTCAAACCAACATACACCATATCAAAACTACATCGCCCTACCAGTGGTGCCCGCAGTCTATACCCTATTTAGGAATTCAGCTCACCCCAAATCCAAAAGATTTAGTTAAAACCAATTTTCCAGGTTTGTTGGCTACTCTTCAGAAAGAACTTGATGTTTTAACTAAACTAGAGCACGGTTGGATGGGGAGAATTGTTTTATATAAAATTTTGTTTCTTCCCAGGATACTACCTCAGAACTTTAGTGATCCCGATACCCAAGTCTGTTTTCCTGAGTTTCCAAAAACAGATGATGACCTTTATATGGAATGGTTGTAAGCCCAGAGTAGCTTTACAGACGCTCTTTAAGGCAAGAGACAACGGAGGTATGGGTGTACCAAATCTGTACCATTACTATTTAGCCACGACTTTGGGTCAACTTCAATTTTGGTTTTCATCAAATCATGATAAATTATGGCCAGATATGGAGGCTCAAACAGCCCAGATTTCCGATTGGGAGGGATTCCTGCTAGCATCAGGGCCCAGTAACCGTCTTCCCCTCTCTGCACCACCGGCTGTACAGGCCACGGTTGGGGCGTGGTGCGTTTTGTGTGCTATTTCAGATAGTGATATCCCTGGGGTCACATTGAATTTACTTCTTACAATGCTCCCTCACGTGGTATACACATTTATCCTTGGATGCGTGGCGCAGATGTGGGATAAAAGTATATCTCTGACCTCTACAGAGGCGACACTATTGCGCCCTTCTCCGTGTTGCAGGAAACACATAATCTACCTGCAAAGGAAGCATATACCTATGCTAGATTGGCTTCATATCTATCTGACGCCACCTCTGATCAACTACGCTTGCTACGGCCAGCTGCCGACCTCTTACACCCACAGACTTCCCCAGCTGCATATACGACTAAGATTTTGTATCGTACTTTGAACATGGATTGTACCTTTCGGAAGACTAAACATATGTGCCTTTGGGAAGACGATCTAGGCAATAAGCAAGACAATTAAGCAAGTAAAAGATAATAAACAAATAGCTAAATTTACAATTCACTTTGACCATAAGTCATGCATGCTGATACCTGATGGTATGCAGACAATTCAAAGGTGATAAGATATCAAGCAGACATCTGAAGTCAAATGGATTAGCTAGTACGGTTTGTACTCAATATCTATAGCATTCCAGTCAGTGGCATAAGTACCGCTGTAGCAGCTGGTGGGCCCCTGCTGTGTGGTGTTTTTTTTGTTTTTTTTTTTTGTTATATATATAAATAGGTCGTTACCTGCTGGAGTAACCCCTATTTACTCAGCGATCCCCATTCCTTCTCACTGCCGCCTCAGCTTTCCCTTCTGCCCTCCAGGGGGCCCTGGTCATCCCATTTCACGTCGCTGGGGCCTCCTGGAGGGAAGAATGGAAAGCGCAGGAGGCTGTGAGCAGGAGTGGGGATCGATAAGTAAGGCTATGGGCCCACGGCAAGAACCCAGGCGAACCCCAACAAATACTGCTATCATTATACTCAGAAGCCCAGGAGAGGTGAGCAAACATAAAATCCACTGTTACCTCTTCGGCGCGCCTCCATACTGTCTTCAGCCTCTGTAGACGTCGCTAGCCTGACCATGTGACGTCATTGAAGAGTGCCAAAAACAGTAGGGAGTCCTGCCAGAGCGCAGGAGAGGTGAGTACCACTGCTTTTTTTTGTCACCTCCCGTGGACCTCCAATCATTATACTCTGGGGTCTGAAAAATTGTTTGTGTGTACTGTGTGGGGGCCAGGAAAGGGGGCACTATGCCATGAGGGGGGCACAATTCAAAAGTTTGTATGGGACCCAGTCTTTCCTAGTTACGCTCCTGATTCCAGCCCCTCTTCTTAAAGTATAGAAATTTCCAGAATTTTTGTGTTGTGCCCTTGTCATGCAATGTGACCTTACACAATTTTATGACAGTATCAAGACCTTTTACAAAGCTGAAACAAAGTTAGAATTGAATTGGAAGAACCATTGAGAAGCAGAAGTAACCATTTCCAATACATTATCCTAACAAGAAGTGAGATTGTCTAAACGTAGGAAGCAGGAAGAATAGTAGTCTAGGTTTTAAGAGAAATACAATGGGAGCATACGTAAGAGCCACGTAAACAGTATAGTGCACTTTTAACTTTTATTAACAAGTGAATTTTTTTAAAGTTGTTTTTCTAATAGTGATAACTTTAGTCCCACTATTAGCTTTAATCCTACTTTGTGATTGGCTATAAAGGTGCACAAAACAAGCCGCATAGAACAGCAGGTAAGTATTGGTATTACTTTTTGCCTGTAATAGATCTGTAAGGCCCAGTTCACATCTGCGTTCGGCCATTCCGTTCAAAATCAGTATGTGAAATTTCAAAAACTGATTTCATACGGTCCGGATTACAACCCGTTGCTTTCAATGGATTTTAAAAGTAAGGCCCAGTTCACATCTGCGTTCGGGTTTCCGTTTGGGGAGTACACTTGGGGATCCCCTGAACAGAAACCATATATGCATAAAAAGGGGGGCTTTACCCAGGAAACCCGCGGACCCCATAGACTATAATGGGGTCCATGTGTTTCCGCTCAGTTTCCACATGAAGCAAGCGGAGAGGAAAGTGCTGCAAGCAGGCTTTCCTCTCCGCATGTTTCCGTATGTTTCTTGCGGAAACCGAGCAGAAACCACACGGACCCCATTATAATCTATGGGGTCCGCGGGTTTCCCGGGTACACCGCTTTTTTATGCATATAGGTTTCCGTTCAGGGGGTCCCCAAGCGGACTTCCAGAACGGAAACCCAAACGCAGATGTGACCCGGGCCTATCAGTTTGTGCCTTTTCCGTTTGGTTTCCGCTTTTTTGTGCGGAAAGAAAGGTAGAACTTGCAGGACTTTGTCTCCCTACTAAAAATAAGGATTCCAGACAGACAGCAACCAATCCGTTTTTTTAACATTGAGGTCTATGGAAAACGGATTACAAACTGATTACAAACTGATAGCAATCAGTTTGTGTCCGTTTTGCAATCTGTTTTTCCCTCTGCGCATGCTCAGAATGAAGAAGGGGGAAGAAAAAAAAAACGGATTGGTCAAAATCTTATGCTTCGTTCACACCTGCGCTTGCTATCCGTCCGTCGTGTATCCGTTCTAAATGTCAGAAAAAGGATTGGGAACGGTTTGCAAACGTTTCGTTTAAAAGCCCATTCACTTCAATGGGCTTTTAAAGCAATCCGTAGGTGTCCGATTGCAGCCTCTCTGACTCCAAACCGCTTTTTTTTGTCGGACACAAAGTCGGACATGCAGGACTTTCTGTCCGGGGGAAAAAAAAAAAGGATACACGCGGACCGTCGCCAAACCGTCTTTTTTTAACATTAAAGTCTATGGGAGACGGACACAAACGGATTGGAATCCGTTTGTGTCCGTTTTACAATCCGTTTTATTTGCTTAATATTCTTCTCTGCACATGCGCAGACTGAAGAAAAAAAAATAAATAAAAAATATGGGAAAAAACGGATTCAAAACGGATTAGCAAAACGTACACAAACGGACACCTTTTTCACCAGGTATCCGTTTACCAATCCGTCTAAAATCATGGATTGTGGTATACATTTGGTAACCGTTTGTGTACGTTTTTTTAATGAATGCGTTGTTTTCATAAAACGTTTAGTGACGGACGGATAGCAAGCGCAGGTGTGAACGTTGCTGTCCGCCTGGAATCCTTATTTTTAGTTCGGAGACAAAGTCCTGCAAGTTTCACCTTTCTCACCACACTAAAAAGCGGAAACCAGACGGAAATGGCACAAACTGATACATGCGGATTACTTTTAAAACCCATTGAAATCAATGGGTTGCAATCCGGACTGAACGAAATCAGCTTTTGAAATTTCACATACTGATTTCTAACGGAATGGCCGAATGCAGATGTGAACTGGGCCTAATACAATATATATGCCACATTAGATTTTGTAAAAGTGTGTGCAGAAAAGGAAGACTGAACCTCATGTTCATCAGTCACCTCAGACGCTTACAAGGGTTTCTTTCATATGACTTTCTGCAATCATCCTTGTATTCTCTCAGCAGTTTTTGGGCACTTTCCAAGATTCAAAGAACTTAAAAGACAGATAAACATTGAGCCATGATTTAGACAGCATCCTGCTGGAGCCTAAAAGCAAAGGATTTCATAGTGTACAATGTCTTCACTATGTAAAGTTGGATTGCATGAAAAAAAAATTGATTGTAAATGTTTGGAGTTTTTAATTTGAGCGCCTACACACATACAGTGGGGAAAAAAAGTTCTCCCACTCAAAAAGATGAGAGAGGCCTGTAATTGACATCATAGGTAGACCTCAACTATGAGAGACAAAATGAGAAAACATATCTAGAAAATCACATTGTCTGATTTTTTAAGAATTTATTTGCAAATTATGGTGGAAAATAAGTATTTGGTCACCTACAAACAAGCAAGATTTTTGTCTCTCACAGACCTGTAACTTCTTCTTTAAGAAGCTCCTCTGTCCACTCATTACCTGTAGTAATGGCACCTGTTTGACATTGTTATCAGTATAAAAGACACCTGTCCACAACCTCAGTCACACTCCAAACTCCACTATGGTGAAGACCAAAGAGCTGTGGAAGGACACCAGAAACAAAATTGTAGACCTGCACCAGGCTGGGAAGACTGAATCTGCAATAGGCAAGCAGCTTGGTGTGAAGAAATCAACTGTGGGAGCAATAATTAGAAAATGGAAGACATACAAGAACACTGATAATCTCCCTCGATCAGGGGCTCCACGCAAGATCTCACCCCGTAGGGTCAAAATGAATACAAGAACGGTGAGCAAAAATCCCAGAACCACACGGGGGGACCTAGTAAATGACCTAACGTAACGTAACAAAGGCTACCGTCAGTAACACACTAGGCCGCCAGGGACTCAGATCCTGCAGTGCCAGACGTGTCCCCCTGCTTAAGTCAGTACATATCCAGGCCCGTCTGAAGTTTGCTAGAGAGAATTTGGATGTTCCAGAAGAGTATTGGGAGAATGTCATATGATCAGATTAAACCAAAGTAGAACTGTTTGGTAGAAACACAACTCATCGTGTTTGGAGGAGAGTGAATGCTGAGTTACATCCAACCATACCTACTGTGAAGCATGGGGGTGGCAACATCATGCTTTGGGGCTGTTTCTCTGCAAAGGGTCCAGGACGACTGATCCGTGTACATGAAAGAATGAATGGGGCCATGTATCGTGAGATTTTGAGTGCAAACCTCCTACCATCAGCAAGGACTTTGAAGATGAAATGTGGCTGGGTCTTTCAGCATGACAATGATCCCAAGCACGCCACCAGGGCAACGAAGGAGTGGCTTCGTAAGAAGCATTTCAAGGTCCTGGAGTGGCCTAGCCAGTCTCCAGATCTCAATCCCATAGAAAACCTTTGGAGGGAGTTGAAAGTCCGTATTGCCCAGTGACAGCCTCAAAACATCACTGCTCTAGAGGAGATCTGCATGGAGGAATGGGCCAACATACCAGCAACAGTGTCTGCCAACCTTGTGAAGACTTACAGAAAACGTTTGACCTCTGTCATTGCCAACAAAGGATATTTAACAAAGTATTGAGATGAACTTTTGTTATTGACCAAATGCTTATTTTCCACATTAATTTGCAAATAAATTCTTTAAAAATAGGACAATGTGATTTTCTGGATTTGTTTTCTCATTGTGTCTCTCATAGTTGAGGTCTACCTATGATGTCAATTACAGGCCTCTCTCATCTTTTTAAGTGGGAGAACTTGCACAACTGGTGGCTGACTAAATACTTTTTTTCCCCACTGTATGCCTATTTTGTGATGTGACCTACCCACGAGAATTCCAGCAATGTTTGGGTTTAGTTTAATAGACTCTGCCAAGGGTTCCATAACTAGGGCAAATATAATCGGAGACACACTTTTATTAATGCCCGATTGCAAGAGGAAAAGCATGCTCTTCAGCGTATCTGTAGTGACTGGCTCATTAGATGTAGGGAACTCGGAGATTTCACTGTGACTGACTAGCAAAATAGAATCCTCATCAGAAGCCTGATCGGGCCCCTTTTGCCTCCATCCTTAATGGAATGTGAAGTAGTAATGGGTAGAGCATCCGCCCCATCGGAACTCATGGAATCTTGAGAAAGGCCAGGAGAACCAGATGGAGTGGATACCTGAGAGCGCATGGCGGTGTTGTTCACGAGCAGGCTACCTAGGTTATGGTTCCGAAAAAATTCAGTCAGCTTTCTAGGAATACCAGCAGAAGAAGGCTTCTAGAGATACCAGCACGAAGTACCGCCCAGGAGGGATAAGTAAGTGTTTTTTGTTTTTTTTATGTTTGCTCATCTCCCCTGGGCCTTCAATCATTGTACTCAGAGGTCTAAAGAGATACTGCTAAAACTGAACTGAAACTGCTAAACTGCATTAATAGCAGTTTCAGTTTGGACGTATTCGGTCCAAACAAAATCGCTAGGCGAAACTCGCGAGATGAATCTCGCGGGGATTGCCCAACAAATAACTTTACCAAATATCCCTGCTCTTGCTTTCCTTCTGCACTGCAGGGGTCCCCATGCATCCCATATATGAGACATATGGGAGACACAGGGCCCCTTGGAGAACAGAAGGAGAAGCGGAGGCGGCCATGAGAAGGAACGGGGATTGGTAAGTATATAGGGATTACCCCAGGAGGTAACGGTCTATTCAAAAAAAAATAGATTCCAAGGCCCTGTAACAGCCGCTATGGCTGCTACCGTGGTAGTTACCAGTCAATTCCAGGCCTGACCACAGCTCATATGAACAGGACCCCCTACATCATACATAGTATACTACATAGTATTGGGTGCTTCCCTGCGGGACTACTAAAGACACCCCCTGAGCCATTAGCAAAGGGGGACCTGACTTTGGGATGGGGGAACCAATAACTCCTGCAGTTTCATCTTTGTGAAGTAGTTGTGTAGAGTTATATAGGCTGGTTCAGCTTTAAGAGTATATGTGTGTGTGTTCAGCTTTAGAAGTATATAGTGCCTAGTGTGTTACTGTAGGGAGGGAGGATTTTATGATTAGATGCCACTTCCTGTCTTATTCATCTTCTCCTCTTTCTCTCACCACAAGGACTGGAGGAAACATGTCTGCAGAATCAGGGAGTATAATATTGTACAGTGTCCATATTAGGACATCCTCAGATATCAGAGTCAAACATCAGATTAATGGCAGTTTACAACTGTGATACCTGACTTCTGACACCTGATTTGTCTGACACCTGACTCTGACACCTGACTCTGACACCTGACTCTGACACCTGACTCCTGACACTCATCTATGACTGAAGTCAGCTATCAAGCACATACAGTGTGTCTTCTAGTGATTGTATCTGCTGGCAAGGATTACTGACCTCTGATTGACCTGCTCACACTCAGGAGTAGAAGATACATTGTATAAGAGGTGCAGGCTGAGAAGCTCCATGAGCTCTGATACATGAGTCTGATACCTGACTTGTGACTCAGTCAGAGATGAGAGTCAGAAATCATATGAGTTTTTCATATATAGTTGTGCTAAAAAGTTTACATACCCCGGCAGATTTTTTTGTTTTTTTGGCCTTTTTTCAGAGAATATGAATGATAACACAAAAACTTTTTCTCCACTCATGGTTAGTGGTTGGTTGAAGCCATTTATTGTCAAACTTCTGTGTTTTCTCTTTTTAAATCATAATGACAACCAAAAACATCAAAATGACTCTGTTCAAAAGTTCACATACCCCAGTTCTTAATACCGTGTATTGCACCCTCTAACATCAATGACAGCTTGAAGTCTTTTGTGGTAGTTGTGGATGAGGCCCTTTATTTTCTCAGATGGTAAAACTGCCCATTCTTCTTGGCAAAAAGTCTCCAGTTCCTGTAAATTCCTGGGCTGTCTTGCATGTACTGCGCGGTTGAGATGTCCCCAGAGTGGCTCAATGATATTGAGGTCAGGAGACTGAGATGGCCACTCCAGAACCTTCACTTTCTTCTGCTGTAGCCAATGACAGGTCAACTTGGCCTTGTCTTTTGGATCACTGTCATGTTGGAACGTCCAAGTACGTCCCATGCGCAGCTTCCTGGTAACGTGCTGCATTAATAATAATAATAAAAATAATAATAAATTTTATTTATATAGCGCCAACATATTCAGCAGCACTGTACAATTTTTAGGGTTCAAGTACAGACAAAAAAGATACATTACCAAGAACTAGTCAATTCACACACTGGGACTGAGGGCCCTGCTCGCAAGAGCTTACAATCTATGAGGTAGAGGGGGTGACACAAGAGGTAGCAGGGGCGGCAACAGACGTAGCATTGCTTGTACAATGGTCAGACAATTTTGTAATAGAGGTTACTGTCATTACACATATATAAGCTGTATGAGCCGTCACCAGCCGTGTCCTTTAACGTGCAGATGGTGCCTGGACATATAAAGTTAGTTTGATACTGCATCATATCCTGTGAGGTAATGTTGCAGCATAAACAGAGGAGGGTACGTTTTAGGGATTCTAACTACGGAAGGGTTTACATTAGGAGTTGTGATAGGCCTGTCTGAAAAGATATGTCTTTAGTTTACGCTTGAAGCTGTGGAAATTGGGGGTTAATCTAATAGTCCAGGATAGAGCATTCCAGAGAAGTGGTGCAACTCGGGAGAAGTCTTGTATACGAGCGTGGGAGGTTCTGATAATAGAGGATGTTAGTCTTAGGTCATTGAGTGAACGGAGAGTACAGGTTGGGCGATAGACAGAGATGAGGGGAGGAAATGTAGGGAGGTACAGCATTATGGAGAGTCTTGTGAATGATAGTGATAAGTTTATATTGTATTCTGTATTGAATAGGCAGCCAATGTAGTGACTGGCACAGACTGGAGGCATCGCTGTAGCGTCTAGACTGATAGATTCATCTTTCCTTTAACTTTGACCAAGTTTCCTGTGCCTTTGAAGCTCACATATCCCCACATCATCAATGATCCACCTCCGTTCTATACAGTAGGCCTTGTTGACACCTCTCCAAATGTAACGTTTATGGTTGTGGCCAAAAATTTTGATTTTTGTCTCATCACTCCAAATTACCTTGTTCCAGAAGTTTTGAGGCTTGTCCCTGTGCTGTTTGCCGTATTGAAGGCGAGATTCTTTGTGGCATTTGCACAGTAATGGCTTTCTTCTGGCAACTCGACCATGCAGCCCATTTTTCTTCAAGTGCCTCCTTATTGTGCATCTTGAAACAGCCACACCGATAGTTTTCAGAGAGTCCTGTATTTCAGCTGATGTTATGTGTGGGTTTTTCTTTGCATCCCGATCAATTTTCCGGACAGTTGTGGCCGAAATTTTGGTTCGTCTACCTGACCTTGGTTTGGTTTTTACAGAGCCCCTGAGTTTCCATTTGTTAATCACAGTTTGAACACTGCTGACTGGCATTATCAATTCCTTGGATATCTTTTTCCCCATGACTCACAATCCAGAAACGTCAGTGACTGGAGGAAAGATGCAACAGTCTGTCTGGATCCCAGAAACTCCCTCAGCTTTTATGCACACACAGTGATTACAAGCAAACAGGTCACAGGTGAGGATGTTACCTGTAGTAGACATTCAACCACTTTGTGCCAACTTCTGGGCATGTTATCAGCCAAAATAACCAGGGTATGTGAACTTTTGAACAGGGTCATTTTGATGTTTATGGTTGTCATTATGATTTAAAAAGAGAAAACACGGAAGTTTGAGAATAAATGGCTTCAATCAACCACTAACCATGAGTGGAGAAAAAGTTTTTGTGTTATCATTCATATTGTCTGAAAAAAGGCCAAAAAACCAAAAACTTTTTAGCACAACTGTACATACAAGCCAGTAAGCACATACAATGGTGGAGATTTATCAAGTAAAATTATGGTATCATTTTCACCAAATAAATTCTCTAACATGTCGTGCGTCACATTCATCAAGTGTTTTAAATACTTTTATGACTTGTACAAAAATGGGTGTGACCTACACACTGTGCTCCAAAAATACACCCAAATCATAAGAACTTTTAGTTCAACCAATCACTGGTGTAACGTTAGGCTGTGTTCACACTACCGTTAGATGTCTGTTCTGATAGTGTTCATTGAAAAAAAAAAAAAGGATGCCTATCATAACGGACATTAACATACACTAACTGATGTTAATGCATCCGTTTTTTTAACTGATCCAATTAATGGATACATTAGTATCAGTTAGAGTCCGTTTTTGTCCTTTTTTTATTCTGTCCATTTTATTTTTGCTTCTGCTTTCTGAGCATGCTAAAAAAAACTAGACAATAATAACGGACAGTATAATGGACAACCGTCCATCACTGTTCGTGAGCCATAGATATTAATGTTAAAAAATAACGGACACTTAACATCCGTCATAAGTCCATTATTTTGAATTGACATAAAAGTCCTGCACCCCGCGTTATGTCTGTTACAAAAAAACGGACATGTGACGGATTTGGTGCAAAATGACACTAACCGACAACAGATCAAATCCCATTGAATTCCATCAATGGAACTTTTAACAGATTTATGAAGTATCTGTTGATGTCAGCTCTTAACATTTAGTAATGGATGCTAGAAACGGACACTACTAACAGAAGTGTGAACGCATCCTTAGATTACATAGTAAGTTAGGTTCACGTCTGGAGGACCCGAACGACGGAGAGCTGGACCACTAAACCTGTGGACACCGCAGACCCCATAGAATATAATGTGGTCCACCGGGTGTATGCCATTTTTATAATGAAACCAGCACAGAGATAAGTCCTTCATGCAGGACTTTTTTTCTCTAACACTACACTAGGTTCACACTAACGTTCAGGTTTCTGTTCTTCGGGTCTGCTTGGGGACCAGAAAAATGGAAACCCTATCCACTTAAAATAAAAAAACTTAATAGACTATAATGGGGTCTGCTGGGTTTCCGCCCAGTTTCCGCCTCAAAATCTTCAGAGAGAAAAGTCCTGCAAGCATATTTTAAGTTGAATGGGGGACAGAGACCCTGAACTGTCCCCGAACACTAGTGCAACAGCAGCCTTATGTAGTACACAACTGTGTGGCATGGCCAGTTTGATAAATATACTAAGCCATAGGTTTGACACAAGGCAGTGACACAAAGATGCACAAAAACATGAGGGAGTTAAAAATAAAAAACACAAAAAGAGGAATAAAAAAACCCCCCCAAAAAGTATTTAGTTCTGATAAGGGGGCTTATTCCGTAATCAGCAGCCAGCAGAGGGGGAGAGACAGAAGTGAAACAAAAAAAAAAAGTATAGACAGAGTAGTGGAAGGTGGAATGGAGGAATAGATGGTAATGCCAGGAGGCACTACAGTAGGCTCGTCTATTTGAACTGTAGAACTGTTGAACCAAATGCAGCAATCATCGGGAATGGTACCATTGTACACCCCCTGATCCTCAACAGTGATCGGTGCTATGTATAGCACCGATCACTGTCAGATGTTGGCTAACCTGCCGGCACAAATGCAAGGATCCAAAGCAGATATGGGGGACACAATTTTCCCTCAGACTTGGTCTCTGGATTGTCTGCGGTCACAGACAGCAGCAATCCCACAGACATGGTGACCTGTAAACACAACACTATACTATTACAGCGTGTTGTGCAAAGTCACTGGCTTCAGCGCTGTAACAGTACATAATGTGTCGTTAAGAGGTTAAATAACAGTAGTGTGAACCTAGGCTAAATTAGATTTATGAAAGTGTCTGATGAGATTTGATAAATATGGTGTATTGTTAGGCCAGGTTCACATCTGCATGTAGGAGACTGCCACAGAAGCTGCCAAAAATCACCAGAGAGAAAATTCCTGCACGGAGGACTTTTCTCTGCGCCAATTTCAGCATAAAAATGGCGGACTCAGTTATAGTCTATGGCAGTGACGGCGAACCTTTTAGAGACTGAGTGCCCAAACTGCAACCCAAAACCCACTAAATTATCGCAAAGTGCCAACACGGCAATTTAACCTTAAATTAACCAGGATCTGTTTTATAGTGACCGTGCAATGTTATTACAGTCTGTAATAATATCACATGTCTGCTATAAAACAGATACTGTGTGATATAAATAGTGAAGGGCCCCAGACAGTACAATGCGCACTGAAGTAGCCTCCAGACAATATTATATGCTCCAGAGTGGCCCGCATACAGTATTATATGCTCCACAGAGGCCCCCGCACAGTATTATATGCTCCACAGAGGCCCCCGCGCATTATTATATGCTGCACTTTGGGCCCCCACCCACATTATATGCTTCACAATAAGCCCCCCCACACAGTAGTAAAAGCTTCACAGTGGGGCCCCACACAGTAGTATATGCTTCACAATGGGTCCCACACCGTATTAGATGCTTCAGTGTCACCCATACAGTATTAAATGCTTCAGTGTCCCCCACGCAGTATTAGATGCTTCACAGTGTCCCCCATACAGTAGTATATGCACCACAGAAGGCCCCCACACAGTAGTTTGTTACTTACCTTGTCCCACGAAGAGCTGCAGTCCCACGAAGAGCGTCCTTCTTCTTCTTCTGATCGCAGGCGCTGATAATTTACGTCATCGTGCCTGCGTCGGGGAAGAGGTCACACTCTGCAGTCAGTGTAGGCCGCGGTTCCGTGGACCGCGGCCTACACTGACAGCTCAGCTGTATGTGCATATGCACATACAGCTCAAAGAAGTGATCGCTCAATAACAGGGAATCCTGTACTGGATTCCCCCGTTAGTGAGCGATCATGGCGACGGCGCGCGTGCCAACTGAGAGGGCTCTGCGTGCCCTCTCTGGCACGCATGCCATAGGTTCGCCATCAAGGGTCTATGGAGTCCGCAGGTAACTCATGTCCAGATGTGAACCTAGTCTAGCATTACACCAGTGATTAGTTAAACTAAAAGTTCTTAGGATTTGGGTGTATTCTTGGAGCACAGTGTGTAGGTCACACCCCTTTTTGTACAAGTCATAAAGGTATTTAAAACACTTGATGAATGTGATGCACGACATGTTAGAGAATTTATTTGGTGAAAATGGTGCCAGAATTGAGGAGCATTTTACTTGATAAATCTCCACAATTGAATGTGCTTACTGGCTTTGTATGTATATGAAAAACTCAGATGATTACTGACTCTCATCTCTGACTGAGTCACAAGTCAGGTATCAGACTCATGTATCAGAGCTCATGGAGCTTCTCAGCCTGCAGCTCTTATACAATGTATCTTCTACTCCTGAGTGTGAGCAGGTCAATCAGAGGTCAGTAATCCTTGCCAGCAGATACAATCACTAGAAGACACACTGTATGTGCTTGATAGCTGACTAAAGTCAGAGATGAGTGTCAGGAGTCAGAGTCAGGTATCAGACAAATCATGTGTCAGAAGTCAGGTATCACAGTTGTAAACTGCCATTAATCTGATGTTTGACTCCATCTGAGGATGTCCTAATATGGACATACAGTGTCCATATTAGGACATCCTCAGATATCAGAGTCAAACATCAGATTAATAGCAGTTTACAACAGTGACACCTGACTTTGATACCTTACTCTGATACCTGACTTTGATTCTGATACCTGACTTTGATTCTGACACCTGACTTTGATACCTGACTTTGATACCTGACTTTGATACCTGACTTTGATACCTGACTTTGATACCTGACTTTGATTCTGACACCTGACATTGATACCTGACTTTGAGTCTGTCACTTGACTTTGATACCGACACCTGACTTTGATACCGACACCTGACTTTGATACCGACAACTGACTTTAATTCTGACACCTGACTTTGATAACTGACTTTGATTCTGACACCTGACTTTGATTCTGACACCTGACTTTGATTCCGACACCTGACTTTGATACCGACACCTGACTTTGATTCTGACACCTGACTTTGATTCTGACACCTGAATCTATGCAGTTTCTGGGCTGGTTGTAAAACTTAGATGACTTCTGACTTTCATATCTGATTGAGTCACAACTCAGCAGTCAGCTATGAAGCACATACAATGTTACACTGTGATTGGCCAGGATGACTGACCTATGAGTGACCTCACTGCTCACACTCAGGAGTAGAAGATACTTGTATAAGGCTGCAGGCTGAGAGCTCCATGAGTCTGATAAAAAGTTGTCTGACACAAAGTTGTCTGATACCTGACTCAGTCAGAGATCAGACTCACACATCATCTGTGTTTTTCACAAGCCAGTAAGCACATACAATGGTGGAGATTTATCAAGTAAAATACTCCATAATTCTGGTATCATTATCACCAAATAACCTCTCTAACAATCCACGCATTGCAGAAAAATACACACAGTGGAAATGCTGCAATTTCCAAAACAGTTGCGGTTTTGGAGATCATAGCATGTCAATTATATTTACGGAAATGTCGGCGGTTTCACTATAGGTATAATGGAAGCAGAAAGTCCGCAGAGGAAACCTCGCCAGACTTTCTGCGAAAATCTCTGAGGGTAAAACTGTGATGCATTTCTGCCAAGGTTTTTCCCACAGCGCTTTTTGCTGCAGCCTGGTACGTGGGGCCTCAGGCTAAAACACTTGATAAATGTTAGGGAGCGTTCACACTACCGTTGGTGTCCGTCAGTAGTGTCCGCTGCTATTGTCCGTTACAAGATTTTAGCAACGGACACTAGTTGAACCGTCAGAAATCCGTTAAAATTTCCATTCATTTCAATGGGTTTTTATATTGTGTCCGTTTACACCAAATCCGTCAGAAGTCCGTTATTTTTTCACGGACAAAAAATCCTACATGCAGGACTTTTTGTCCGTTTGAAAAAAACGGATTCTTGACGGACAGCAAGTGTCCGTTATTTTTTTAACATTGAAGTCTATGGGTAACGGATTTATAACGGACAGTAACTGATAGCCATCAGTTACTGTCCGTTATTTTATGGCCGTTTACTTTCCCTGCGCATGCTCAGAAAGGAGAAACAAACAAAAAAAAAAAAAACTAGCAGTGTTAGAGGACAATTTAGCGCACTGCCGGCTTTCCAGGTATGTGCCCCGGGGCTGGAGATATCGGCGGTGTAATGTTTTACTGTTAGAAGGGCGCTGCGAGGAACAGGGAGTTCCTGACACTTCTCTTTGTTCAGAGACTTGTACTGAGGTGGCGTTCCTCACAGCTTGAGCGTCATCACTGGGCTGTGAGGAACGCCCCCTCTCTCTGTTCTCGTCTATAGCCGGGTACTGTCAGAGGAACTCCCTCCCTGACACTTCTGTTCGTTCATAGCGCTGTATGAGGGGGCGTTCCTCACAGCTGAGCGTCATCACTGGGCTGTAAGGAACGCCCCCTCTCTCTGTACTGGTCTATAGCCCTGTACTGTCAGAGGGGGCGTTCCTTACTGCCCGGCGATGATGCTGTGCTGTGAGGAATGCCCCCTCAGTACAGCGCTATGGACGAACGAGAAGTGTCAGGAGGGAGTTCCTCGCAGCGCCCTTCAAACAGTAAGTAAAGTAAAACATGTAACTTACACCGCCAATATCTCCAGCCCCGGGGCACATATCGGGAAAGCCGGCAGTGCACTGAATTCAGCGCGCTGTCGGCTTTCTAGCGGTATGTGACATTAAAAAACGGACACTACCTGATGCTCATCAGTTAGGGTCCGTTATGATAGGTGTCCGTTTATTTTTTTTTAACGGACACCTTCATAACGGACTCCAACGGTAGTGTGAACCCTGCCTTAGAGAGGTTATTTGGATGTATTTTTGCAGCACAGTGTTGTAGGTCACGCCCCTTTACTATGAGTCCACACCCCTTTTTGTACAAGTAATAATAGTATTTAATACAATTGATGAATGTGGTGCACAACATGTTAGAGAGGTTATTTGGTGAAAATTATATCTGAATTATTGAGCATTTTACTTGATAAATCTCCACCATTGTATGTGCTGACTGGCT
This sequence comes from Leptodactylus fallax, assembly GCA_947044405.1. Taxonomy (NCBI): domain Eukaryota; kingdom Metazoa; phylum Chordata; class Amphibia; order Anura; family Leptodactylidae; genus Leptodactylus; species Leptodactylus fallax. The sequence goes on from CAMRHE010000168.1 coordinate 442,316, forward strand.
TGTATGTATATGAAAAACTCAGATAATGTGTGAGTCTGATCTCTGACTGAGTCAGGTATCAGACAACTTTGTGTCAGACAACTTTTTATCAGAGTTATGGAGCTCTCAGCCTACAGCCTTATACAAGTATCTTCTACTCCTAAGTGTGAGCAGTGAGTTCACTCATAGGTCAGTCATCCTGGCCAATCACAGTGTAACATTGTATGTGCTTCATAGCTGACTGCTGAGTTGTGACTCAATTAGATATGAAAGTCAGAAGTCATCTAAGTTTTACAACCAGCCCAGAAACTGCATAGAGTCAGGTGTCGGTATCAAAGTCAGGTGTCGGAATCAAAGTCAGGTGTCGGAATCAAAGTCAGGTGTCAGAATCAAAGTCAGGTGTCAGAATCAAGGTCAGGTATCAGAATCAAAGTCAGGTGTCAGAATCAAAGTCAGGTATCAAAGTCAGGTGTCAGAATCAAAGTCAGGTATCAGAGTAAGGTATCACTGTTGTAAACTGCTATTAATCTGATGTTTGACTCTGATATCTGAGGATGTCCTAATATGGACACTGTAATACTGGGGTTTATCACCTCACACCACACTGGTGTGACCACATTCACATTAGACAGCACTACTAGTTTAGTATCACCATTGTACATCATACTGTATATGCTGCAGTATTACCACAGGATTTATCCTGTCACAGAGTTCCCTCATGTACTTACCTCACACACTGAAGACATGGCTGATATATCATAGATTACTGCTGTATAATGCAGATTGTTCATGAGTCCTGGGGACTGAGGGGCTCTCTATGGTGGAGCTGGGAGGTCACATGTGATGGAGACACTGTGGTGAGAGAGGGATAGCCTGGTCTGAAAGTCGGGGATCAGATATACAGTGTGATGATGTTACTGGTGATACAGTATGGCGGCTGCATTCATAATCCCTGTATATGTCCTCCATCTCTGGGCTAATACTGATCATGCTGGGGATAGGTTATGGCTAATAATTTCTATTTGACCTCCTTCTCAGGGCTGTATACTGGTCATACTGTGTATACTGGTCATACTTTATACAGGTTACTTACCCCTCCCTGTATATGGAGTCTGGTGATCTGTATACACCCTCCATCTTAATTCCATGTACTGGACATGCTGTTTATATTGACCCTGCTGTATACAGGTCCCTCATTATAGTTTCTCCATCTTAGTGCTGGTGTTATTTCTCCTCCCTATATATGGCATCTAATGATCTATATATGACCTCCATATCAGGGCTGTATACTGGCAATACTGTGTATACTGGCCATTCTATATACAGGCTTTTAATTATCCCTCCCTATATATGGGGTCTATTGATCTGTATACACCTTTCATCGTAGTTCCATGTATTGGACATGCTGTGTATATTGACCCTACTATATACAGGTCCCACACTGTATATGGAGTCCAGTTATCTCTATAGTTTCTCCATCTTAGTGCTGGTGTTATTATTTCCCCTCTTTATATATGGTGTCTAATAATCTATATATGACATCCATGTCAGGGCTGTATACTGAGTCCTGTGTGGATATTTGGCAGCCTTCAGTCACTTTATACATGCTGTCCTGCTGATGCTGCTGCCTATAAAATGTCCACCCTTACCTCATGTAGCTATTTCATCTTCCTTTTGGAATTTTATGTATTACCTAAAATGGTGGATGGTATAAGACTGTGTAGATTACATGGGTCAAATGTTTTTTCACAGTCGTCTAGAAGAATATATTATATCTAGATCATATTCATAGCTCTGAAAGATGTTCATGGAGGGCTCAGCACACGGTGGGGATGTGTGTGGCCCAGGTGCATCTTGCTCTGCAGGTTACACAGATTTGTATAGTTTTATATCCATGTGTATACGGTGATATACTGACCGCCATGTTGTAGGCTGAACTCTGAGTCTCCAACACATGTAGATAATGGATATCAGACAAATACTGCACCAGATTATTGCATTTCTTACTCTTCATGTGTAGCTGGTGATTTAGGAGCATTTACAGTCTGTATCTGGATAAGTATATGGATTACTATTATTATATGTTACTATGATATCATATAATGCAGCAGCTCCCATCCCTGACTATGACATATACTATGTGATGGGTTATTTCTCAGTGGTGTCCTATAATAGTATAATTTTGTACCCACTGACAGCTGCTCAAGTCTGTCCTTATTACCTACATGGCTCTGGATTATTCTGGAGCTAGTAAAACGTAATATTATTGCTTATACAGTATTTAGGGTGAGCCATCTAAATTATTATTTCTTTTAGAGCACCTTTAATTCCATGGTGCTGTGTGTGTGTATATATATATATATATATATATATATATATATAAAAAAAAAAAAATATAGGGGGGAGAGAGAGAGAGAGAGAGAGAGAGAGAGAGAGAGAGAGAGAGAGAGAGAGAGAGAGAGAGAGAGAGAGAGAGAGAGATTGATTTACATACATAGTGCCAACATAAGTACAATACATACATAGCTAACTAGCTGAGTGATCTAGTACACGTGGAAAATAGGACCCTGCCTGCATGGGCCTCGAATCTTTAGGCCAATGTTTTACTCTCTCAGCAACCTTGCCTTAATATGAAACCAGGGCCGGCGTTGGGGGGGGGGGGGGGGGGCAAACTGAGCAATTGCCCAGGGCCCCGTCCCCAAAGGGGCCCCCGGGATCCGGGAACCTGATGACTCCGGATCCCGGAGTCAGGCCCGGACAAATCAATAACAGAAAGGGACTGCAGGGCCCCTTTCCAAGGTGAGTAAAAATAACAAACATTTTTACTCACCTGTCCGCGGCGTCCGACGTCATCTTCTAGCGTTCCGGACATCACCGCTGAGGCCTGGCCTCAGCCGTAGCGATCACGTGGGGCGTGCTGAGAGCCTGCCTCACGTAATCGCTGAGGCCCAATCACAGGCCTCAGCGGTGACGTGCACAACGCGTGACGTCAGCCGCATAGAATAGGAAGCGGTCGCCGGCGGGGATAGCGGAGCAGCGCAAGGAGGCCCAGCAGAGGTAAGACAAGGTGAGTATAACTGTTTGTTATTTTCCCTCACCTCCCCCGGGCCTTCGATTATTATACTCTAGGGTCTGAAGAGACCCCAGAATATAATATAATAATAGCACTGTAGGGCCCCTGTGGAACATTATACTGGGGGGCCCCTCTAGATAGCATATTATACTGTTTGGGGCCACTGTGGAGCATTATACTGGGGGAAGGGGCCCTCTGGATAGAATATTATATTCTGTGGGGCCTCTGTGGAAAATTATAATGTGGGGGGGGGCTCTGGAGATAATGTTATATTATGTGGGGCCACTTTGGAGCATTATGCTCTCCAGAGGGGCTCCCCAGTATAATGCTCCAAAGTGGCCCCACAGAATATAACATGCTCTCCAGAGCCCCCCCCCCACTTTATAATACTCCATAGAGGCCCCACAGAATATAACATGTTCTCCAGAGGGCCCCCTCCCCAGTATAATGCTCCACAGTGGCCCCCCACAGTATAATGCTCCACGGTGGCCCCACACAGTATAATATGCTCTCCAGAGCCACCCCCCAGTATAATGCTCCACAGTTTCCCCACACAGTATAATATGCTCTCCAGAGGGGCCCCCCCTGTCGAGCATTATACTGGGGGGGCTCTGGAGAGCATGTTATACTGTTTTGGGCCACTGTGGAGCATTATACTGGGGGGGGCTCTGGAGAGCATATTATACTGTTTTGGGCCGCTGTGGAGTATTATACTGGAGAAACCTCTCTGGGCAGTATATTATACTGTGTGGAGGCCATTCTGGAGCATGTTATACTGAGTGGGGTCACTGTGGAGCATTATTCTGGGGGGGCCATCAGCAGATCATATTATATTGCGTGGCGCCACTGTGGGGCATTATTCGGGGGGGACTAATGAGCATTATACTAGAGGGCCCACTGGGGAGCATATTATACTGCGTGGGGCCTACTGTGGAACGTTATACTGGGGGGGACGCTCTGGGGAGCATAATATATTGCGAGGGGCCACTGTGGAGCAAAATACTGGAGGGAGCACTGTGGAGCATTATACTAGCGGGGGCCCTCTGGGGAGCATATTATACTATGGGCCACTGTGGAGCTTTATACTGGGGGAAGGGACAGTGTGGGGAGCCTGTTATACTGTGCGGGGCCACTGTGGCGTGTATTATATTGTGTGGGGCTTTTCGAGAGCATATGATACTCTGTGGGGCCATTGTAGAGCATTATACTGGGGGAGACTGTGGGGAACATATTATACTGTGGGGGACCACTGTGGAGCATTATACTGGGGGAACCCCTCTGGGGAGTATATTATACTGTGTGGAGGTCATTATGGAGCATGTTATACTGTGTTAGGCCACTGGAGCATTATACTGGGGGGGCATTGTGGGGTGTATATTATACTGTATGGCGCATATTATATTGTGTGGGGCTGCTGGGGAGCATATTGCTCTGTCTGGGGCCACTAAGGGGTAGTATACTGTGTGGGCCACTGTGGAGTATTATACTGTGTGGAGCCTTACATACCATATGGGGCCACTATGGGGGGCTCAGGAGAGCATTTTATACTGTGTGGGGTCACTGTGGAGCATTATATACCATGTGGGGAAACTGGAGGGCTCAGGAGAGCATTTTATACTGTGGAGCATTATATACCATGTGGAGCATTATACTGTGGGGGGGGGCTCACAATTCCTGCTGGAAGCCCTGTGTGCTATGTCTGCATCACAGCTCCCTCACTATAATCTTGCGCATATGTGTAGTGCCCCATGGCCATGTCATTCCCCATACAGTACTGTGCATGAGCTGGCCATGGAGTTATTGGGGCCTGCACAGTACTATAGGGGCTGACTATACTGTGAACATACTCAGTAACACCAGATAGTTAGCACATATGTAAGACTTCAGTGAAGGAGCCATGGTGTAGGCTATTAGCAGGAAGCTGTTGGGTGGGCCCCAGAACAAGTTCCTCTGGTGGGCCTAAGGCCCTTCAGTCCGACACTGTATAACGGAGAACTATTATATATAAGGGTGGGTTATTATATATAATTGGGAAACTTAAGTATGAGGGGGCTATTATAAGGAGGAACTATTATTTATAAGATGGGCTATTATTTATAAGGGGGAACTATTATATATAAGGCATCCATTATAAGGAGGGAGTTATTTAAAAGAGGGGAACTTTTTATAAGGGAGGTATAATTGTTAAGTGGGCTTATTTATAAAGGGGCTATTAGTGATAATGGGGACTATTATTTATAAGGGTAATTATTATTTATGAGGGGGCTATTATTTATAAGGGAGCAGTATTATTTTTACGGGGTGTCTGTTACTGATAAGGGGGAATATTACTGATATAGGGCACTATTTATCATTCATAAGGGAGCTATTACTGATAAAAGGTGTAATATTTATAAGGAGGCGCGATAATAACTGATGTCTGGGTGCAAAAATCTATTAGGTGGTACAAAGGTGCTCATTTGAATTTTGTGTGGTAAAATGGGGCTTGTTATTACTTTTTTGTTGGCAGAAAGGAGGTGTTATTATAGGGGTTGCCACTGCAAGACGATGGTGTTGTTTGCATATCAGCATTTGGGACCCGCTTTTAATTTTGCCCAGGGCCCCACTTTGTCTAAAACCGGCCCTGTATGTAACCCTATAGGGCATGGTTGCTTATGATTGGGATGTGTACACAATGTCCTCGTGCCTCCAAGCTGGTGTTTAACTGCTGGTGGTTTGGGATACACTAACAATCTATTTTTGACATTTCTTGACTGAACGTGCTTAACAGAATTTAATGTAGTTATTTACTGATGTGTTTTCTTAATACTTTAGCTTAAATATAATCCTACACTATAGCTATTGTTGTGCATTATAATTTGCACTATTTAAAATAAATATATATTTATATTTTGTTATGGGTCCTTGAAGTCGCCGGCCTGGATCATGCTCCATCATTGAAGATGGCCGAAGTAGCATACCAGAGTGCAACGGAGGGGGGAAGATGGTAAGTAGCATTGTTTTTTATGTTTGTATCCTCCCCTGGGTCTTCGATCATTATACTCTGTAATGGCATTTTTTTTAATGATAGACTCCCTTTAAAGTGTACTGGCTCTGCTAGAATTGCAAGCCAGAGCGTGTCGCCCCTTTATTGCTGTCTGGCCAGGTGCTGTATATCAGACAGCTGGGGATCTCACAGTATTCGTGAGTCCCAATAGTCTAGCACTTCACCTGACTCCTTCTGTGATTATTTTAGTTCTGTGATTTAAATAAAGCTGTGGCCATTTTGACACCCAAAATAAAGTGTTTTGTGCATTTATTCCAAAGTCAATGTTTACTGTAGTTTGAGTGGTTTTAGGAAGGAGTGAGGGTCCATCTCATATCCAAAAGTCATGTACTATAATAATGTTTTCAGCAGTGAGGGGAGGCAGAAACTCCTAGCATCATAGCATATGTCCCGTTCATATGAGCTGCAGTCAGGCAGGAAAACGTGTCCTACACAAGGACCACATTTCTCAGCTCGGTCACGACCAGGTGAATCTGTCCAATAGAAAAATCCCATAGCAACCAAACACAGTGCAGTTTTCATTTTGTATTGGGCCAAAAGGTTGTTTGAAAATGGTTGCTGTGATGTGATTGCATACCTCCCAACCGTCCCGGATTCTGTGAGAAAGTCCCGGATTGTGGGTCCTGTCTCGCCGTCCTGGTCGGCGGGAGGCATGTTCCGGATTCAACTCATCTGCGTCCGGAGGGGACGCTGTTAAATATTATTAGATTGCAATATTCATGACCTGTAAGGGTTAATTGTAGTCTGCTGACAACACTCTTGGTACATGGGTGTGGTTAGAGTATACTATTCTAGTATTGTCCAAATACAGTAGTAGAAAGTATAAGGATGCTGGGGAACACCCCCTCTCATGAATATAAATGATTGACAGACACACATGTCTGGATCTTTCGGCCTGTCTTTTCTGTCTGTCCAACTTCCTCTGACACCTTGAAGGATGGCAGAATTGTCCTACAGAGACAACACATGGATGAATAAGCATGACTCAAGATGTCTGCAAGAGAACCAGCTTGAAGAAACCTAACTATGAACTTCTCCCATGATGTAAGCTGATAAAATGATTACTGATATTCTGTTATGCTGGAAGTTTTCCCTGTATCTATTTTTTTCATGAATACTTAAATAAATTTCCATGTTTTTATAAGAAGCTGAATCCTCCAATAATGTTACCTTATGGGTCAACACGTGAGTAAGAATTTGACTTAAGCATAGAGTATTTTACAGACGCAGATGAGTTGAATACTATGGTGAAGCAGGAGCCGTCTGCGGACAGCTCTTGCTTCACCACTGTTCCCCTCCCTATGCTCCGGTCCCAGGAGCTACGTGCGCGGTGTGTGATGATGTCACTCCAGCTCCCTGAACACTCCAGGAGAAGAGACAGCAGGGGAGTGAGGAGAGGTGATTTTATTATGTTAAACTTTGCGGGGGGGGGGGGACATTAGACTGGGGAGAGATAAAGGGGGACATTAAACTGGTGGCAGATGAAGGGGGGACATTAAATTGGTGGCAGATGGAGGGAGACATTAAACTGGGGGGGTAGCTGGAGGGGAACATGTCTGCCTCTAGTTGCCCCCAGTTTTTTAGCGTGCCATACATTTTATCCCTCTTTGTGTCCTTTGAAAGTTGGGAGTTATGTGATTGGTTCCTATAGGTAAGAAATAGTTTTTCCATTGCACAGTCCCATAAACCTGCCCTGGTCTGACTTCAATGGGAGCAGACAGGTGTGTATCTGAAAGGAGGGAAACCTGAGAATGTGGTCCAGTGCCAGTTCTGAGGAGCACCAAAAACCCACTTTTATATATTTAGATACAGAGGAAGGGCAATGAACAGAAGCTTTGCCCCAAATGACACAAAGCAGGGCACTGTAAAGGGCTTGGAGCCAACGGCTTCCGACTCCATGCACTGTCTAATACACAGATTAGACAGACCTCTGAACAGCTAATCCAGCTGGAGGCCAGCTTTCGGTCCCCCACAATCAGATATTTATGGGCTGTCCTAAGGATAGGCCAGAATACAAAAATTCCTGGAAAAGCCATTTAATTCCAGATATCTCAGTGTAACTGAGAGATCGGAGTAAGGTTGGATACACATCTGCATTTGAGTCACTGCAGATTCCACCTAAAATAGAAAGGAGGACTTTTTCAGTATAAAACTGGCGGAAACTGGGCAAAACCCAATGGACCCCATTATAGTTTATGGGATATGCAGATTTCTTCAGGTAACCACTTTTTAAGCGGACAGGATCTCCGTCTTTAGCTCCTTTAACCCTTTAAGGACATAGAATAGTTTGTACGTTAATGCTTGGCTACTTTATTCATATTTTCCTTCCCCACTTTCCAAAATTCATAACTTTGTCATTTTGTTTTCGACATAGCAAAATGAGGGCTTATTCTTTGCGTGTCGAGTTCTACTTTAATTTTGCACCACTTTGGGGTACATATAATGTTATCATTAGCCTTTATTATTTTGGGGGGGTCCATGTGAAAAAATACAATTCTATCATAATTTTTTGTATTTTGTCTTTATGGCATTCACTCTGCATTAAAATGCCATGGCAGCTTTGCCCGGCGGGTCATTACAATTACGGCGATACCATATTTATATTGGTTTTATTATGTTTTACCACTTATACAAATAAACTGACACTTTTTGAAAACAAACGATTTTCCTGGGGTCACCTATAACTTCTATTCTAACACCTATAACTTTTTTACTGTTTTGTTGACCGAGATATATAAGAGCTCTTTATTTGCAGGGCAAGATGTAATTTTTATTGGTACCAATGTTTTGTATGACTTTCTAATCACACTTTATTGCTATTTTTTGGGGAAAGTGAGGTGACCAAAATACGTTATTTTGTGCATTGCATTAAATGTAAAGGTGTTTGTTTTTTTATTAATGTTAAACTTTTAGAAATATTTTTTTTCACTTTTTAGTGTCCCACAAGGAGATTTGAACCTGGGACCTGTGATGCATAGTATTGCAGTATATTGCACATAGGCTCACTATGTGAACTGTGCAATGTCAGGAGGCCGTTGCTCAGCCTCCTGGCTCCTGAGGCAACCCCTCAGACCCCACAATGTTATCATGGGGAATCCGAGGGGTGGCAGGTCGATCTTTCCCCAGGATGTCGCAAAATACTAGATACTAGTCCCGTGTCTCGGCTATATAACAGCTAAGTGCAGGAAGCAATGCCACGGGTACAGTTCCTGTGCCTGCAGCATTAGTGCTGTACAGTGGCGTAACAATCAGGCCCGGCGGGGTTCGGGGCCCGTGGCCAGCTGGAGATAGCTGGGGTCCTGGACCACTATGATAGCGGTCGGGAAAAGCTTGTTCCCCACCCCGCATGTCGCCGGGCTCCTTTCCAATAGATGCCAGCCCAGGGGAGGTGACTTAAAATAATAAATACTTATACTCACCTCTCCTGGGATCAGCATCCTTTCCGTGGTTCTTCCGTCATGTGGCTGAGGCCTGTGATTAGTCCCCAGCGGTCACATGAGGCGCAGTGGCGTAATAACGTCAGTGCATCCCACGTGACCGCTGAGGACCAATCGCAGGCCTCAGCAGTGATGTCTGAAGAAGGCTGAAGATGCTGAAGACAGCCGGAGCGAGGATGCCCAGGAGAGGTGAGTTAAAGTGAGTATGAGTTTTTGTTATTTTTAATCACCTTCCCTGGGCCTCCAATTATTATACTCTGGAGTCTGAGGAGACCCCAGACTATAATAACACCAGAGCAGAGGAGGACTCTTGGGAGCATATAAAACTGTGTGGGGGCCACTGTGGAGCATATAATACTGTGTAGGGGCCACTGTGGAGCATATAATACTGTGCGGGGGCCTCTGTGGAGCATATAATACTGTGTGGGGGCCACTGTGGAGCATATAATACTGTGTGGGGGGCCCCTTCATTATTCACATCACACACCACCTGTTAGCAGCCATGCACTATTATTACAGGCTGTAATAACATTGGTGATTATAAAACTGATGCTGTGCAATGTAAATAGAGAAGGAATCATGGCGCTCACAGAAACACCACAGTAACTTCAAAGAATTTATCAGCAGGAGCCCCAAGTGTTGGAGCCCCACTGATCTCTTATATCTCTTAGACTGTTAGGACCCTGCAGATCAGCTGTTTCCCACAGCACGCAGCTCAGTATTCTTTACATGCCGGGCGCTGTGCCGCTCACTCACCGTATTCTTGATAACTGCAGTTGTGGGTACTACAGCTGTATCCCTTTCAAGTATCTGAGATGCCACTCCAGCATCTGTAACTGTCACTATCAAGTATTTGCTGAAGGGAGGGAGTTGGGGGCCACGGACAAAAGTTTGCTCCGGGGCCCACAAGACTTTAGTTACAGCACTGGTGCCTTTCTATTACAGCATTGAGAGCTAACTATATGCTCAGCGTAATAGTACAGTGTAGAGCGGGATGGGTTAATACAACAATCCACAAGGAATGCTGGCTTTCACCCTTCAGTATCCTAACATCTACTGCTTTACTTAGGCCAGCCAGTAATGAATGTATTAACTAAACCACCATAGGCCACATCAGTGTCAGACTGGGATGTCTAGGGTCCACCAGTTGAATTGTTTCTAGGGTCCCAATGCCAGGACCCTTGCAAATCAGCTGTACCGAGACAGGGCGGCTAAAAGTATTAACATGTTGGAAGCCATGCTACTCACACTCATGTGATGTTCACCATTGCACTACCTAAACCCACTGCTACCCCCTGTATGGCAAGTGAACAGCGTGGCTCCTAGAATTGTTACCATTACCTGTAGCTGCACTGTCCTGGTAAAGCTGATCTGCAGAAGTCCTGGCTGTCAGACCCCTGAAGATATAATATTGATGGCCTATCCCAAGGACAGGCCATCAATATTAGAAAGATGGATAAATCCTTTAAAGAGGTTGTCCAGGAATTGGAGCGACCCATGTGGCGATCAGGAGGTGTAAAATAAAAAAAAATAAAAAATAAAAACACATATTCATCTGTCCTCGGTGCTCCGTTGTCTGCCGCCAGTGTCCATTCAGTCTCATGCCAGCGCCTTCTTGCTAGGAGTCCTGCACCTCATGTGATTGGTGAGACCAATTAGGTACAGGATTTCCAGAAATGAGGCGCCGCCATGAGACCAAACAGACACAGGCAGGGGACAACGGGGTGCTGGTGACAGGTGAGTATGCTTTTTTTTCATTTTTACACCTCCCTGGCTGCCGCCACAATGGTCGCTCCAATTTATGGACAGCCTCTTTAAAGGGGTTGTTTGGGCCAAATTTTTTTTATGGCCACTTCACTGGTCCCCCCATACAGTGGCCTCTTCACTGGTCCCCCATACTGTAAGGGTAACAGTGATGGGGCCATTATATTGTGTGGGGGTAGTGATGGGGGCTAACATCCTGTGAGGGAGACATTAAACTGGGTAGGGTATATTAAAGGGGTTGTCCAAGGCCTAATCAACTCATTTAATGTCCCCCAGGATATTGGCCTCCATCACTACTCCCCCACACACACAGTATAATGGCCCCATCAATGGTCCCCATACAGTATAGGGGACCAGTGAAGGGGGCCACCGTATGGGGGGGGGATAGTGAAGTGGCTAATGTATGGCGGGGGAATAGTTAAAGAGATGCTGTATGAGCCATACAGTAGCCCCTTCACTAGCCCCCCCTATAGCAGCATTAGGTCATAACTTACCTGTCTGCCCCCATCGCCTCCCGCTCCATCTTGCTCCGGGCGCACTGATGTGATGTCATGTGCGTCCGGAGCAGGAAGAAGCAGGAGGCGACAGGAGCAGACTTGTAAGGATTGGTGCTTATCTTGTAGGCCACAGGCTCAATGGGGCCCATGTCCTACAAGTATGTGAGTTGTACAGCAGGAAGCCAGTGGCGGCGTAACTTCTCCCCGGTTTTGCGATTTTTAAAATCAGGGAGAATCTGGCTGCATCACTTACCTCATCCCGCTCCTGCTCGCGGCCTCTCCTCTTTTTGCTTCAGTCTGGGCCCTTCGCACTGCACATTACATTGCGATGACGTAATGCGTGGCGTACGTGGGGGCCCCTTGGCCAGGAGCGGGGAGAGGTAAGTGAATAGGGGCCGTTACCGCACCTCCACTGCCTATTAAAAAAAAGCCCCCCGGTAGTGCTCCCTAAGGGCACGGGGCCAACCAGGGGATTCACCGATCCCCCAGTGGACCAGTCCGACCCTGGGCCACATTAACCTCTGAATAAACCGCTCATCCATCTAATCCATATTTGTGCACTACCAAGGTTAAATGAATATACTCACTACTAAAGTTCTTTTGTTTTTCTTTTTTTCTTTTTATCAGTCCTTTCTTGATATTAGTCTGCATTGTACAAATTTAATGTAATTTAAATTAAAATCACCAAAATTCTAGACTAAATAGTACTTGAATCTTATTCTCTTCTATACACAGAATTTTTCTGTTCCAAGGATACATAATATCCTCATTTCTTTAAACATACAAAACAAAATACCACATTATAGTATTATAGTATAGGAAATATTGCTTACCTTAAGCTTTTGATTTATTCCACTTGCATCAATTCACTTTCTCAACCAGATGGCAGATATATTATTCCTTGTCCTTGACAGAGCTGAGATATGGGACTAGGCTTCTGGTACTGTCCATGTATAGCTCTGCTTGTTAGGGTTGAAATTTATTTTCTGGATGTCATTTATCCAGGGAAAATTAAAATGAAAGTTGTCACAGAACTATCAGTCACAGTGTGGTGAGACTCACAGTGCAGGAAGTTCAGCAGCGGGTAGTTACCAATATAATAATGCAGGGCTTTAATGGCGAGCAAGCTGTCAGGATGATTATGTATGGTCCACGAATTTGGTTTATTCTGCTTTGAAAGTTACACATGTGAATGAAATGGATGAGGTGGCTAGTTGCTATTGCAATATTCCAGGCTGAGGGATCGTTCAGGCTTTATCTCTTATAGTAAGTTCTATTCATTAAGATGAATATTATTATGATGATGATTATCATTAATATATCTTGGTAATATAGGACTACAATATGGTACAGTATGTAATTGCGTGATTCATATATTGGGCATCAGGGGTATAAACTGTCCTATAGCAACTAAAGTTTATATTTCTTTCTAGTGCAGTTTTCAAAGCACAGCAGAAATGAATGCTATCACCCACAAAATATGCTATACCATCCGCTGTATGCTCCCTGTAATAATTTCTTAATCGCATCTAATACATACTGTACCCCTCTTATGATAGCAGCACTTTAAGTTTTGATAGTTTATATTTTAAATCATTTTATGTCATTCACTAATAATATAACAGCACCTTATTTGTAGTCTGTTGCCTAGCTAGGTAGGGTTAAAGGCCTGTTTTTAAACTAGGAAACATATAACCATGTTTATTGTCAAGGATTTGATTTGAAAGGCGTCTGTCACCAGGAAACTTGATATCAAACCAGCCACAGTGCATTGTAGGAACCACCATAGATCCAATTGCATAATGCTGCGTGCAACTAAGATATCTCATAGATGTCCTACTTTAGAAGGAAATCAGAGACAAGAAGCACACTTATGCATTTTTTGTAAATGTAAACCTATGATCCCGGCAACAAATATCATTTTGGATCAACAGATGGCATGCGTGCAACATGACTTTTTTCTGACATACATGATGGAGGACATTCAGAACTCCATTACTTTTGGGTCAATGTTTGGGACCCACTGGTGGGCACTGCGCAGGCCACTCAACCAATCCAGAAGAAGGTGGGAAAGTGAGCCACTCCTGTCAAAGAAAATGTTATTGGATTTAATTGTTTGCTAGACTGTGCCTTGGACTGTGATCTTTGCTGGATACAGGGTTTGTTTGTGGTCTGAGAGGTTGTAATGGCAGACCTGGAGCCATACTGGCCTAACATAGAGATGCTTTTTTTTTATACTGCAGTCATGCAAGTGATCACATGTTCAAGTCCCCTGCATAATGAGGACCCTTTCTCTCACCCCCTAGTCCCCTTTCCTGACAAGGGCAAACTTCATGGCAAACTGCAGCCCAAACAGCCTCCAACCTACTGTGTACACATGTCTATCAAGTTTGGCCAGAGACAGGGATAATACACATCTAGTAAAATGTAATATTTCTGTATTGTAGTACAGGGTGGTCCATAAGTATGGATACACCCAGATAAAATGGAAGTGGTTGCTGATATCACCTTACCGTTTGTGGCATATTAGTACATGGGAGCACGGGCGCACCGCTAATGAGGCGAAGTGAGGCGGCCACCTCAGGTGGCACTGTCCGTCACTGTCTGGGGGGGCGGCATTTTTACTATTCAATGTAAACCAGCCCAGGACAGGCCGCTTTAAAAAAAAAAAAAAACAAAGTTGAGTGGGGCCTGTCCTGGGCTGGTTTACGAGACATTGCATCTCAGCGCAGGCGGCGATACAATGACGTCATCGCGCCGCCTACGCTGAGACACAGACGTCGCGGACATGAAGAGGAGGTGGCTCCATCAAGGCATTGCAGGTAGGTGAAGATAACTTTTTTTTTTTTATATATAAATAGGCCGTAACCTGCTGGAGTATCCCCAGCAGGTAACGGCCTATTTAATTACCTACCCTGCGTCTCCTCGTGGCCACCTTCTCTTCCCCTTCTGCTATGGGACACCGGAGTATAATAATTGGAGACCCAGGGGAGGTGAGGGAACATAACAACCATTGTTACTCACCTCTCCAGCGATCCGATGTTACTCCAAGCAGGCTTGGAGCCTCTAGTGATGCCATCAGGTCACGTCGCCGGCCTGATCACGTGACGTGTGTGCGCAATTAAACAGGGCCGAAAGCTGCAAGGAGTGCACCGGTGTCCAGGATAGGTAAGTAACACTGCTTTTTATGTTTGTCACCTCCCCTGGGTCTCCAATCATTATACTCTGGGGTCTAATAATAGTTCATGGGTGGGCCACTATGGGGCATAATACCGTGTGCAGGGGCCACTGTGGAGCATAATACCCTGTGCAGGGGCCACTGTGGAGCATAATACAAGTGCAGGGGCCCTATGGAGCATAATACCCTGTGCAGGGGCCACTATGGAGCATAATACAAGTGCAGGGGCCACTATGGAGCATACTACCAGTACAGGGGCCACTATGGAGCATAATACCAGTGCAGGGGCCATTATGGAACATAATACCGTGTGCAGTGGCCACTGCGGGGCATAATACCGTGTGCAGGGGCCACTATGGAGCATAATACCATGTGCAGGGGCCGCTGCGAGGCATAATACAGTGTGCAGGGGCTGCTGTGGAACATTATAGTGTGTGTAAATGGGGCGCTATAAACAGAGGCTATGGCTATATTATACGCTGTCTGTTTATAGTGGCCCTGTGATGTAATTCCAGCCTTGTCACATACTGTAGACATGTACAGGAGGAGGCTGTAGTTACATTACATGGCAGCTATGAGATGAATGACACTATGAAAACAGAGAAGAAGTCATGGCGCTTACACAGGTAGCATTCAAACAGCTCATCAGTGGGGGTCCTGAGTTTTTGAGCCCCACCGATTAGTTTATTAATGACCTGGAAAACCTTTTAATTAGTTAACACCTGGGGCATTATTAATAGGGGGCACTATTTATGCAGGGTACACACAGACATTATTAATATAAAGATGCACTTAGAGGTATTATTCATTATGGGGGATTATATCATATATTTTATAATTGGGGTAGCGGCAGGATGGGTGTGTAGGTGAGGACAATGTGGGTTGGATGCCTGGAAAAGTGAGGAGCCAAAGATGTCTGTGCTGCAAACTTTACAGAGACAAGTCACAGCTGGAAGAAGTGGTCATGGTGGTCCAAAGGGAAGAGAAGGGAAATGTGACCGATTAGTCAGAGACGTCACCTGTAAGTCACAAAATGTTACTGCCCTGTATTCATCTAAATGAGGATACCTGAGTGATGGGGGTCTGTCTGCTGAGACCCCCACTGAGCCTGAGAATTGGGTTTTTTCCCCCCCACTGGGTGGGAATTCAGCCTGACCGCAGCCATATATATAGGTGTGTCACTTGGTGGATGGACGAACCTGTGTGGCTCTCATTCACTTCAATGGGAGTGCCAAAGATAGCCAAAGTCCAGTACTCCGCTATCTGCGGCGCTCCTATTATAGAGAATGGGGGCCACGTGGGCTCGTCCATCCACCAAGCAGAAGATGTGTGAAGTTATTGTCATTGTTAATACCGTGTTGTTGATCTGATACTGAAGTAATACAGTAAGAAGAATTCTTAAAAACTGTTTATAACTTTGTGTATTGTGTATATTGTGCGATGATAACAGTGTGTTAAACTAGTAGCACGGAAACTCAAATTTTTTTTTTGGGGGGGGGCGTCTTTCTATAGTCTGTCTCAGGCAGCAAAGAGGCTAGGTTCACCACTGCATGGGAGGGGGGAAAAATGAGCACACCATTGTTTTTCTTGTGCAATTCTCCATGTGTTTGATGTGTCACATGACCCCCTTCCCATTGAAAAAAAGTAAAGTTGAATCCAAAATGGCGGCTTTGCAGATGGCCGCCATTGGCGTCACCCGGCCTCAAATGTTTCCCCCCCTCCCATGTACTAATATGCCACAAACGGTAAGGTGATATCAGCAACCACTTCCATTTTATCTGGTTTTATCCATACTTATGGCCCACCCTGTATATTGTAGAGGAAATCGGTTGATCGCATGTTCTAGTCCTCTTTTGGGAGTAAAGAAGAAAAACTTTTAAAAAACTGTCCAAATATTTTAAAAAATAATTAGGAGCTAAAAGAATATTAAAAACTCAGAAAAACCCTTTAGGGGGCGTTCACACTACCGTTGGTGACCATCAGTAGTGTCCGTTGCTATTGTCCGTTACAAGATTTTAGCATCGGACACTAGCTGAACCGTCAGAAATCAGTTAAAATTTCCATTTATTTCAATGGGTTTTTATATTGTGTCCGTTAGTGTCCGTTTACACCAAATCCGTCAGAAGGCCGTTTTTTTTTCACAGACAAAAAATCCTACATGCAGGACTTTTTGTCCGTTTGAAAAAAACGGATTCTTGACGGACAGCAAGTGTCCGTTATTTTTTTAACATTGAAGTCTATGGGTAACGGATTTATAACGGACAGTAACTGATAGCCATCAGTTACTGTCCGTTATTTTATGTCCGTTTATTTTCCCTGCGCATGCTCAGAAAGAAGAAACAAACCAAAAAAAAAAAAAAACTAACAGTGTTAAAGAGGACCTTTCATGTCCCCACAGTATAATTCTCCACATGGTATATAATGTTCCACGGTATAAAATGTTCCCCTGAGCCCTCCACAGTTTCCCCACATGGTATATAATGCTCCACAGTGGACCCACACAGTATAAAATGCTCCCCTGAGCCCCCCATAGTGGCCCCACATGGTATATAAGGCTCCACACAGTATACTACCTCTTAGTGGCCCCAGACAGTACAATATACTCCCCAGCAGCCCCACACAATATAATATGCTCCATACAGTATAATATGCATCCCACAGTGCCCCCCCAGTATAATGCTCCACAGTGGCCTAACACAGTATAACATGCTCCACAATGGCCTCCACATAGTATAATATACTGCCCAGAGGGGTTTCCCCAGTATAATCTACCTCATAGATTGTAAGCTCTTGCGAGCAGGGCCTTCAGTCCCAGTGTGTGAATTGAATATTTCTTTGTAATGTATCTTTTTTGTCAGTAGAACCCTACAAATTGTACAGTGCTGCGGAATATGTTGGCGCTATATACTGTAAATAAAATTTATTATTATTATTATAATGCTCCACAGTGGTCCCCCACAGTATAATATGCTCCCCACAGTCCCTCCCAGTATAATGCTCTATAATAGCCCAACAGAGTATAATATGCTCCCGAGAAGCTCCACACAATATAACACTGCCCCTTCCCCCCCAGTATAAATCTCCACAGTGGCCCATAGTATAATATGCTCCCCAGAGGCCCTCACTAGTATAATGCTCCACAGTGCCCCCCCAGTATTTTGCTCCACAGTGGCCCCACGCAATATATTATTCTCCCCAGAGTGTCCCCACAGTATAATGCTTCACAGTAGGCCCCACGCAGTATAATATACTCCCCAGAGGGCCCCCTAGTATAATGCTTAGTTCCCCCCCCAAATAATGCCCCACAGTGGCGCCACACAATATAATATGCTCTGCAGATGGCCACCCCCCGGAATAATGCTCCACAGTGACCCCACACAGTATAACATGCTCCAGAATGGCCTCCACACAGTATAATATACTGCCCAGAGAGGTTCCTCCAGTATAATGCTCCACAGTGGCCCAAAACAGTATAATATGCTCTCCAGAGGGCCCCCCCACAGTATAATGCTCCACGGTGGCGCCACACAGTATAATATGCTCTCCAGAGGGCCCCCCCAGTATAATGCTCCAAAGTGTCCCCAGAGAATATAACATGCTCTCCAGAGCCCCACCACATTATAATGCTCCACAGAGGCCCCATATAGTATAATATGCTATCCAGAGGGGCCCCCCAGTTAAATGCTCCACAGTGGCCCCAAACAGTATAATATGCTATCCAGAGGGACCCCCCAGTATAATGCACTGTGGCCCCACACAGTATAATATGCTATCC
The DNA here is from genome assembly GCA_947044405.1 of Leptodactylus fallax. NCBI lineage: Eukaryota > Metazoa > Chordata > Amphibia > Anura > Leptodactylidae > Leptodactylus > Leptodactylus fallax. Next base: position 461,065 of record CAMRHE010000168.1, read on the forward strand.
AGAGGGCCCCCTCCCCAGTATAATGCTCCACAGGGGCCCCATACAGTATAATATGCTAACCAGAGGGGCCCCCGCCAGTATAATGCTCCACAGTGGCCTTACACAGTATAATATGCTATCCAGAGGGACCCCCCCCCCCCCCCAGTATAATGCTCCACAGTGGCCCTACAGACTCCCTTAGTGATAGTATTATATTATACTCTGGGGTCTCTTCAGACCCCAGAGTATAATTATTGAAGGCCCGGGGAGGTAAGGGAAAATAACAAACAGTTATACTTACCTTGCCTTACCTCTCTTGGGCCTTCTCGCGCTGCTCCGCTATCCCTGCTGGTGCCAGCTTCCTCTTCTCTGCGGCTGACGTCACCTTCTCTGCGGCTGACGTCACCTTCTCTGCAGCTGACGTCACCGCTGAAGCCTGTGATTGGGCCTCAACAGGTACTTGAGGCACGCCCCACGTGATCGCTGAGGCTACAGCCTGGCCTAAGCAGTAATATCCGGAACGCCAGAAGATGACGTCGGACGCAAGGACAGGTGAGTAAAAATGTTTGTTATTTTTACTCACCTCCCTTTCTGTTATCGATATGGCTGGTCCTGACTTAGCCTGATGACTCCGGATCCCGGGGGCCCCTTTGGGGTCAGAACCCTGGACAATTGCCCAGTTTGCTCCCCCCTAACGCCGGCCCTGCTAATAATATAATAATATTCTCTCTAAAAGTTGTCTTGTTGAAACTCATTGTGAAACGCCAAGCCTTGGTAGCCTTAAAATGGCCACTAACTAAGGCTCATGTGATGCTTCAGTGCCCACCGCCACATCCTATATAATGCACTTCGCCTGCATTGGACTCCTGGTATTCCAGGACCATTGTCCAGCTAGGAACCCGCAGAGGTGCAGTGTATGTCATTGGGAGGCGCTGGCACTCACGAGTGAGGAGTACATGGCTCCTAGGAACCATCCGCTTACTGCAGCGTACTATTGCAGTGCAGGGCAGGAAGAGGTTAATTGCTGCTGACATCATGAGGGGAGCATCTGCAAATAAAAGGGGGCTAGTTGTGTTCTCCATATGTGGAATGGAGGAAACTCTGATAGTAGTGAAGTGTTTGGTGCTATGAGGGGAACATTAAACAGTAAAAGCAGCTATTTGTGGATTATACTATGAGGTCAGAGGGGAATCTGGCAGTAAGTGGCTGGCATGACAGTATTTAGTCTTGCTATAGCGGTCAGCGGCTGAAGTGACAGTATTTAGTCCTGGTATAGAGGTCAGTGACTGACATGACAGTATTTAGTCCTGCTATAGTGGTCAGCGGGGGACGTGACCGTATTTAGTCTTACTATAGCGGTCAGCGGGTGACGTGACATTATTTAGTCCTGGTATTATTTGATAATTCTATATGTATATAAATATTGTGTGTGTAGGGAAAGACATATGCCTTGTTGCTTGTGCACTTGATTTATAAAGGGTCTCAAACAATTAGTTTAACTATGCAAAAAAATTTAAATACATATATAACAACCCATTTAAGCTAAGACCCCATGCTGTGGAAAAGACTGCAGTGGAAACAGATTGCATTTTATGTTTTTTTTGGTTTTTTTTGCTTGCAGTGTTTTAATTTTCCTCTGCGGACTTTCTGCATCTATTATACAGTACCTATACAGAAAACACCAGCGTTTTTGAAGGTATAATTGACGTGCTATGAAAACGCAGCTTTTCCGCTGTCAGATTTGTCATTTGTCATTACTCAGAATCCCCTCCACTATGTAGGTACTGTAAAACGCTGCGTTTTTTTGCTGCAGCGTTTCTGCTTTGACCAAAACGTTGCGTTTTCGTAACATGGGGCCCCGACTTTAAAGACCTTAGGAACACCCCTGTAAGCACTGCATCACATCAAATTAACAGGATGCGACTATGTATTAGGTACAAGATTTCAACAATTGGGGTCCCACTTTATCTAAAACCCCATTGCACATTTTGCATTGGGGTCCAAGAGCTTCAAGATACATCTGAGTACAATCAATTTATTTCTACTGTTGTCTTTCACAAAGTATATAAAGGAATATGGATATATGATTTTTGTATTCGATAGATCAAATTGCAATTTTACATTTTAGTGGTGTCATGCACCAGAAGGGTACAATATCTAGGTTCATCTGGCAGCACATTTTGTATTATATAATACATATAATTATTATGAAACGGCCATAGTAGACTCCATGGATTAGAAAACTGTGATACCATTGTCATACACCAGATGGTGCATATAGCTAAAACTAAAAGTGAGGAATTCTACTGTGGTGTTTGCCTGGTTTTAGGGTGGAGATATGTAAATACAAGGTATTCATGCCCAACCCAGCAAGTCTAATGACAGGATTCAAGTGGACTTCCTTCAGTACAGACATTGTTGTTTGAGGAAATTCCGCAACTGACAATTCAGAGAAAGGTCTGGTAAGTACTTTACAACACATTCATAGTCTTTATCCTCTCAGTTTACTTAAAAACTTTGACCCACGCAATAAGTTGCACTCTTCTGATGTGACCATTGCTGCACAGGTGAATTAACTACTTATGTTCTATGTATGTCATCCTTCAATGTATGTTTCGAAGTAACAATAGCGTCCAGGCACTATATATCGGTTAATATTGTTTTGCCCTAATATGCTTTTTTGCTTTTATCTGAGCAGTTGGGTTATCTTGTAATTCTGTAAAAAGGCAAATCACCTCACCCACTCCTTTAATACACGTAGTTCTGAAATTTTGCCAATGTAATACTGGAATTTGTTTGTATTAAAGGTTCAGGTTATTGAAGGTCGTAACAAATAGAAAAGTATCTGAATTCAACAAATGATTCAAATTTTTTAAATTCTCTTCTCCGTGCAAGTACTATGAGACATTATGGGTCTCCTTAGAAACTTGAATGCAGATGTTCTGTTCCCTATAGAAGCATTCAAGAGCCACTCAACACTATAGATCCACTGGAAAAATGTACATGCTGGCAGAGGGAAATCGGCACTTAGGGGAAGAACATGTTCGTGCTGTTTTGATCTTGGACCAGAGCTGTAGCTAGGCGGTCCTTCACCTGAGGGAAAAGGTTCAGTTCAGTGTCCTAACTCTGTACCTTAAAAGATAAAAGGGTGTTATTGGCACCCCCTCTGATAATCAGCATCCAGGGTAAATGCTCCTGTTATTCCCTCAGCTACGTTCCTGTCTTGAACAGATGTAAAATCTATGACTCCATTTTTTTTTTTTTTTTTTTTTATAGTAGAGTGTATATCTACAGGTTAAAAGCAGGTGGCTGTGCCTAGAAGTCACGCCACACACTGTATTTACAGAACCTACACATAATTAGTTGTCAAGGTTCTGTGTCTATCGGATAAAGGTCTTTTCAGTTGTAACACTGAATGAACCTCCAACAAATTCTCAATGCAGACTTTCATCTGTAAGTCTAATAGAAGCCTAAGAAGAAACTTGATTGCCATACACTGGTCAAGTGTCTGACTGTAGTGGCTATGGCCTACCATAGGTACCAGAGGGCCCACCAAACAGCTTTCTGGTAATAGCCTAAATCATGGCTCCTTAACTGAACTATTGCATTTATGCTGACTACATACACACATGGACAAAATTGTTGGTACCCCTCGTATAATGAAAAAAAAACCCACAATGGTCACAGAAATAACTTGAATCTGACAAAAGTAATAATATATAAAAATTCTATGAAAATGAAGAAATGAAAGTCAGACATTGCTTTTCAACCATGCTGCAACAGAATTTTTTAAAAAAGAAAACTCATGAAACAGGCCTGGACAGAAATGATGGTACCCTTAACTTAATATTTTGTTGCACAACCTTTTGAGGCAATCACTGCAATCAAACAATTCCTGTAACTGTCAATGAGACTTCTGCAGCTCTCAACAGGTATTTTGGCCACTCCTCATGAGCAAAGTGCTCCAGTTGTCTCGGGTTTGAAGGGTGCCTTTTCCAGACGGCATGTTTCAGCTCCTTCCAAAGATGCTCAATAGGATTTAGGACAGGGCTCATAGAAGGCCACTTCAGAATAGTCAAATGTTTTCCTCTTAGCCATTCTTGGGTGTTTTTAGCTATGTGTTTTGGGTCATTATCCTGTTACAAGACCCATGACCTGCGACTGAGACTAAGCTTTCTGACACTTGGCAGCACATTTCTCTCTAGAATCCCTTGATAGTCTTGAGATTTCATTGTACCCTGCACAGATTCAAGACACCCTGTGCCAGATGCAGCAAAGCATCCCCAGAACATAACAGAGCCTCCTCCATGTTTCACAGTAGGGACAGTGTTCTTTTCAAGATATGCTTCATTTTTCCGTCTGTGAACATAAAGCTGATTTGCCTTGCCAAAAATTTCAATTTTTTTCTCATCTGTCCATAGGAAATTCTCCCAGAAGCTTTGTGGCTTGTCAACATGTAGTTTGGCAAATTCCAGTTTGGCTTTTTAAAGTTATTTCTGTGACCATTGTTTGTTTTTCTTTCATTAAACGAGGGGTACCAACAATTTTGTCCACTTGAGATATTTTCATATCTCGTCATCTCCTATAGAACTGTGCTTGCCCCAATTGCTCCATGGCTGGTTCATGCACAGCACTGTATGTGGAATGACACGGCCATGGAGCACCCCACGCATGTGCAAGATTTTAGTGAGGGAGCTGTAACGCAAGAATATCATTTAGGGCTGCCATCACGAATTTTGGGGTCCCATACTGGCAAAATTTGTGGGTCTTCTCCTCTACAATGTATCTCACAATATATCTTACAGTTTCCTGTCACCCCCACAGTATATATAATTTTCTCCAATGCTCCCCACACAGTATAAAGCTCCCCAGCTCGCCCCCACAGTGTAATTCTCCACAGTGGTCCCACATGGTATAAGAAGCTCCCCTGAGCCCACGCAGACTGTATAATGCTCCACATTCTTCAAAAAGAATGTGATATTTTTTATGGCAAAATTCCTTCCCAGAGGAGACTTACCAATTGCATTATATAAATGTGTCTGAATCTAACTGTATGTATGCCTGAAATATGACTGGTGCATATTGTTACTTTTACTGGTTTTTAGGTGTCAGACTTCTTTAACTAAAAGTCATCAAATTGGGTAGTATATTATTTGTCATACAGGTTTATAGATAGAAACAAGTTTTACAGTTTCCTTAACATGTCCTTAAAATATTATTTCCTAGTAATGCTGGCCTTTCACATAAGATAGCTATTTCACCTGATCCCCCATAAACATTAGATGGTCAGCTTTTCAGATAGTGAAACCAAACCTCCATGTTTGCCTATAGGTAGCCCTGTGACCTGTTAGGGTGACATTTGACAAGTATGGTACTACTCAAGACAGGCATTTTATTTACTCCAGAACACTATTTATGTAGTGGGACTGATGATGTGATGATATGATATGATAACCAGGTATAATATACAGTACAAGGCACAATTTATGTTAAGTTCACATCTGTGCTCGGTGAGCATTCGGGGATTCAGCCCTCCATTCCACTTTAAAAATGCGGAGAGAAAAGTCCTGCAAGCAAGACTTTTCTCTCCCAATTTTTCGGGTAGAAATCGGGCAGAAACCCAGCGGACCCCATTATAGTCTATGGGGTTCGCAGGTTTCCACAGGTAACCGCTTTTAAAGCAGATTGGGTTTCAGTTTTTCAGGTCCCCAAGCAGACCAGAAGAACGGAAACCCAAGCGCAGATGTGAATATATCTTTAGACATACCTTTTCATTAAATGTTTCTTTTTTCTTTTTTTCTTTTCTACGTTGTAGATTCATTTTGAAGACATAAAAATTTTGAAGGGACACATATGGAATGAAGTAGTAAACAATACAATGTTAAACATATCAGAGTGTATTTTATATTTTAGATTCTTCTATCTTTGTGAGATGCAGAAAAGGTGAGTGGATGGTTTCTACATGTGTGGTTCCCACTATGAAGCATGGAGGAGGGTGTGTGATGGTGTAAGGGTGCCTTGCTAATGACAGTGTTGGTGATTTATTGAAAATTCAAGGCACACGTAACCATCATGGCTACCATTATGCAGCAACATGCCACCCCATTTGGTTTACACTTAGTGGAACCATCCCTTGTTACTCAACAGGACAATGTTCTGAAACACACTTTCTAGCTATGCAAGGGCTATTTGACTAAGAAGGAGAGTGATGGAGTGCTACACCACATGACATGGCCTCCATAATCGCCTGACTAAACCCAATTAAAATAGTTTGGGATGAGTTGGACCGCAGAGTGAAAGAAAAGCAGCCAACAAGTACTCGGCACCTCTGGTAACCATTCCAGGTGACTACCACATAGACTGATTGAGAGAATGCCAAGAGTTTGCAAAGCTGTCATCAAAGCAAAATGGGTTTACTTTGAAGAATCTTAAATATTAAACATATTCTAGTTTGTGTAAAACTTTTTTGTTCACTGCTTAATTCCATATGTGTTCTTTCATAATTCATGTGTTCAATATGAATCTAAAATGTAGAAAATAAAAAATCAAAAAAAATATGAAATGAAAAGGTGTGTGAAAATATTTTACTAGTACTGTATATCCACTTAGTATTTGATTTATGATGTGCTGGTCGAATGGTTAAGGGGACTCCATTGTGTATTACCTATGTCCAATTAACCCTGCCATGTCATATTACGTGCTTGTTGCCGCTTTTGTTCTGTAGACTGTTCTGTAACTTTATGATCTCTAGCTGTTGTACCATGGGCAGAGTTCAGCTGAGCTGTGGTGGGGTGCTCTAATGGTAGACGTGCCGTCACACCACTTCAGGAATGTCTGAGTTCAAAAGTGTTATATGAACAACCCTCCATGCCATCCTTGAAGTGCAGACAATGGGGAGAATTCATCACTCCCATTACACATAGTTTTGTTTCTATTATACCTATATAGAAACTGCCAGCGTTTCTGTAGGTATAATTGACATGCTATGACTTACAAAAACGCAAGCATTTTTGCAATTGCAGCGTATTAGCCAGAATCCCATCCACTTTGCGGGTACTGTAAAGCACTGTGATTTTTGCTGCCACGGCCAAATCACGGCGTTTGCGCTACGTGGGGCTCCGGCCTAAAAGCCATTTTCAAAACTGCACCCCTCAGATAATTCAAAACAGCATTTGGGGAGTTTGACCCTTTAAACATTTCACAGGAATTTAAACAAAATGGAGGTGAAATTTAGACATTTGATGTTTTTCAATAATAATGTTCAAATAATTTGCATTTATGCCTAAAATTTACAAATTCACAATGGGTTAAATGAGAAAATGCATTTCACAGTTGAATATTCAATTAGAATGGAAATACCATACATGTACATTTTACTGGAATAGTTTTCTGATGCCCTGTCCCATTTCCAGAGCCCCTAAAGAACCAATACAATGTAAACCCCCCAACAGTGACCCAATGGTCAAGGGGGTATAGTGGGTATTTTACCCACAGGTGTTTCATTGAATATAATTAACATTGGGCTGAAACAATTACAAAATTACATTTTTTTTAATGTCATTTTAGCCCTAAATTTTTCATTTTCATAAGTGGTTATAGGTGAAAATGCACCACACAATTTGTTATTCTCTATGTAAATACCCCATATGTGGATGAAAACTGCTGTCTGGGCACATGACAGGCCAAGGCAAGGAGCACCATTAGGCTTTCAGAGGGAATGACAAGTTTGTAGAAAGAAGTGATCTCCTTTTGGAAACTGCCACTTCAAAAAGTTTATCAAGGGGTATAGTAATAATTTTGATCCCAGAGATGCTGTCCAAAAAGAAATGTGCAGCACATGGTACAAAATGATAACTGAGGTTTTCCTAGATGTATGTTATTTCAGTGTCCTGTATGTCATGCCCAGCTTGTGGCACTGTGAAAAGTCAACCATCCAGTTATGAGGCTATGTTTCCTGAGTTTGGAAACGCCCTACATGCAGCCCTAATCTTTTGTCTGTAAATACAACAGGCCCGAGAAGTGTGAGAGCACAATGCGCCACGGTTTTCTACAATGTATAGGTGGACATTTGCAGAGGCTTTGAGGTAAAATAAAAAATGAACCCGAAAACATGACTCCATTTTAGAAACTACACCCCTTAAAGAGGACCTTTCATGTCCTCATGCATATGTGGTTTTATATACCGCTAGAAAGCCGACAGTGTGCTTAATTCATAAAAAAGCGGTTACTTGAGTAAAGCCATGGACCCCATAGACCATAATGGAATCCTTGTGGTTTCCGCTCGGTTTCTGCCCGAGAAGGGTGGAAAAATGCGGAGAGAAAAGTCCTGCTTGCGGAGAGGGGAACGGAATCCCCAAACGTAGTACATGCGCAGGTGTGAACCCAGCGTCATTCTGTCTTCTGCTTTAAAGCTATTTTGGTACAGCACTATAAAACATATTTGTTTTAAAATCTAAGGAATTTGGGAAAAGTGTGATTGTCTTACTCAAGACTTAGAGATGAGCATTCAGAGACCTATAAAACAAAAACAAAAAAAAACAGACAGTGCTCCCTTGTGTGGAACCTTACAGGTATAATAGGATACTGTTTTTTAACTGCCCCCTCTTGTAGGTGGAACTGTACTTTATGTTGTTGTGTGAGTGACAGCAACTTCTAGCACAGGGGTAGGCAACCTTCGGCACTCCAGCTGTTGTAAAACTACAACTCCCAGCATGCATACTTGCTCTGCTGTTCTTGGAACTCCCATGGAAGTGAATGGAGCATGTTGGGAGTCGTAGTTTCACAGCAGCTGGAGTGCCGAAGGTTGCTGACCCTTGTAAAATCTAGCATATAATATAGGTGCTATCTGGCTGCTGTGATTCTTAGATCTGGCCAGGTGTATCAGGCTGGAATAAAGCCTGAATAAAGCAGAGGTCGTTGGATAGTCGCAGTGAGGTCTAATGAAGGGGTCTTTACTCTGAAACACATTACCTGTTTTCTGACCAATAAAAGCTTTGATAATTTACCCAGTCCAGTCTGTACTTTAAAGCTATCATTGACCGAGCGCACATACTTCTTTTTTTGGAGTTGCATTGCAACTATCCAACAACCACAGCTTTTCATCAATAGAGATGAGGATCTTCTTTACCTTCTTTACCATCCTATGATGCATATTAGTATTTCCAGTGATTATTTATATAATTTATGTGGTAGGTGTAATAAGTATACTGCATTTGTATTTGTATATGTAGTCATGTTGTAAACTTTATTGGCTTTTCAACACTGTATATTTACAATATTCAAAATGCTTTTATAGAATTGTAAATACATCTCAGTAAAACAGAAAATACATCTCAGAAAGGTCACAGAAAATGATGCAATCAATGAGAACAAGCTGCTTTTGTTCATTCGGATCTTGCTGCATTCCATGCATCGTTTTTAGTATTTCTCCAAGAATCTGTCGCCTTTCTGAGTTTTCAGCATATTCTTACATTTCGGTTTCAACCTCTCTGTCTTATGTTGAAGTTATATTTGAGCAAGTTATCTTGTACCTGTCTCAAACTGTCTTGTGTATGCATTTGCATACTTGTATTCTTCTGCTGGTTTTACACAGCAAGGTTGTGATATGTTAGTTTATGATTCTTGAGTTTTTCAGAGACAAAGAAAACAGTGCAGCATATAGTGTGACTTTGATCTAATATGTTAATCCTTCAATGACGCAGACTTTTTTTATTTTTGTGGGTTTTTTTGTTTTTTGCGCCCTGTATTCCAAAAGCCATAATTTTCTAATTTTTTTCGTTTACATAGTCGTAGGAGACTTGATTTTTGCGTGACAAGTTGTATTTCAAAATGGTACCATTTATTATTCTGTATAATGTACTGGTTAGTGGGAAAAAAATTCAGAATGAGGTGAAATTGAGAGAAAAAATGCAGTACCATTTTTCTACAGGTTTTGTTTTGTGGTAAAAATGCTATATAAGCTTTATTTTTTGGGTTGGTACGATCACAGAGATACCAAATTTATATAGTTTTTTTTTCATGTTTTAAAAACTACAAAATTTCTAAATTTAGAAGAAAAATAAATATTTGAATCATATTCTGACACCTGTAACTTTTTATATTTCAGTGTAGGGAGCTATGTAAGGTGCCTTTTTTTTGCGGGACAATGTTATTTTTATTGAGACCATGTTGGGGAATATATAATGTTGTGATCACTTTTTATTCCATTTTTTTAGGGAGGCAATCTATGTATTGCAATCTATGGCAAATTTGCTATGTAACTATTGAAGGTGTTGTGGAAACTGAGTGACAGTAACTTGTACAGTTTCAGTGCTGGATTTAAAGCTAAAACAGCAGCTTGAAAGGTCATGCTGCCTTTTTTTTTTCCTGTGATGCAGGAATTTCCACTTAAAAATCCATGCCATATAAACTACAGTAGGAGGTTGCAGTAAGCAGGATTTTTTTTCACACTGATTCTGCACTCAGCATGAAAAAAATCTGTGTGAAAATGCCAGAAGATATTTTCCGGTAACACGTGTGCGAAATCATCTTTAGGCTAAGGACCCACGTTGCATCCCGCAGCAAAAAAGCACTGCGGGAGAAACTGCGGCGGGATGCATTGCGGTTCTTCCCGCAGTGCTTTTAGACAGAAAGTTTTCAGAGTTTTCCTCTGCAGACTTTCTGTTTCAATTATACCTATGGTGAAACCGCCGGCGTTTCCATAGGTATAATTGACATGATGCGATTTCCAAAACCGTGCCGTTTTTGGAAATCGCCGCGTGTCCGCAGCACGGTTTTTCCCGCAAAGTGGACATGGGATTCATGGCGAATCGCGGCGTTTACGCCACATGGGTCTTTAGCCTTAATCAAAATTTTTTTATATCAGGGGTCAGACACCTTCTGCTCTCTCGCTATTATTAAATGAAAACTCCCAGCACACACAGTTGCTCTGCTGTTTTTGGAACTCCCATAGACGTGCATTGAGCATGCTGGGAGTTGTAATTTTACAGCAGCTAGAGTGCCAAAGGTTGCTGATTCCTGCCCTTTATCATCTAAGATTACCTTGTCAACAAAGATTAGATTAAAGACTGCATGTTTATTTTTTTAGTCACTCTATGCATATAATATGAAAAATAAAATAACTTTGCAATTGAACTGCTCTTAAAAAAAAAAAAATCTTATCATTTTGATTCTAAAATTCTTCTAAAATATTACATTGTGTCTATCCTTAGAATCCCATCCACACATTGCACAAAAATACAGTGGAAATGCTGCGATTTTCAAAATCATTGCATTTTTGAAAATCGCAGCATGTCAATTATAGCTATGGAAAGACTGGCGGTTTCTCTATAGTAGGTATAATTGAAGCAGAAAGTCAGTAGAGGAAAACTCTGCAGACTTTCTGTGAAAAGGCCTTCCTGAAAAAACGCAATGCGTTTCTTACGTGGTTTTTCCCCACAGCTCTTTGGCTCTGCGACGTGGGGCCTTAGTCTTAGGTAGACCTATAGTTTTATTGCTATAAACTTTCTTAACTTTATAGATTGGGATCAAATTGTTCTTGTGCTTTCAAGCCTGGATAGGAAAATATAATAAGAAAGATAACTAAGGCTGGATTCACACCAGTGCTCGCACTCCGTTTGGGGATTCCATTCCTGAATCCACTTGAAAAATGCGGAGATAAGTCCAGCAAGCAGGACTTTTCTCTCCGCATAGTTCGGGCGGAAACCAGGTGGAAATCCGGCGGACCACATTATAGTCTATACAAGGGATAAGCAACCTTTTTTGTTCGGCATGCCAATTTTAATTAAAAAATCAAAGATGAGGTACTCGGAGTGCCGGTCAATAATTGTAAGTCTGATGACCCCTAAACTAAAGTCATATACCACAAACTATAACACAGAAGAGCTGCCACAAGATGCTTTAGGACACATGCGTTTACTGCTATTTCCTGGGATGCTCCTGTACTTTCCGATTAGAAGCAATGAAAGTCCATGTGCAGCCCCCAATTAGTGATAAATGTATGTATCCAGGAGCACCGTATGGCGGCATCCCTATGGTGGAAACACACTATGTATGTGGATGCAGCTATATTCAAGGGCCACTGGAACTTTTACTTCAATGTAAAACTGCATTTTTGCACAAAAATAAAATGCCTGTGTTTTCTGTGCAAAAACACATCCTTAATACAAAAAACACACCGTTATACAGAATAATGTCCCATAGTGGCCCTTGCACACTGTACTATGTCCTATAACGGCCTCTGCACACGGTATCATATCCCATAGCGGCCTCTGCACACGGTATTATAACCCATACCGGCCTCTGCACACTGTATTATGTCCCATAGCGGCCCCTGCACACCGTATTATGTTCCATAGTGGCCCCTGCACACCTTATTATGTCCCATAGCGGCCCCTGCACACCGTATTATGTCCCATAGCGGCCCCTGCACACTGTATTATGTCCCATAGCGGCCCCTGCACACGGTATTATGTCCCATAGTGGCCCCTGCACATGGTATTATGCCCCATAGTGGTCCCTGCACACAGTATAATATTTTAACTTTTAAAATATTCCAATTTTCGCCACTCACTTGCTATTATTATACTGTGGGGTCTCTTCAGACCCCAGAGTATAATAAGTGGAGGGCCAAGAGAGGTGATCAAACATAAAAAAACAATGTTACTCACCTTCCCTGCGCTCCTCAGCAGCTCTGTTCTCCTCGGGTGCTTCTGCCTGTAGTCAGCGACCGCTGATTGGGTCTCAGGGGTCACGTTGCGTCAATATGTGTAATGACGCCGGATGTGACCCCTGAGGCCCTGTCAGTGGTCGCTGACTTCAGCCAGAAGCGCCTGCAGAGCACAGAGCCACTGCGGAGCGCATGGAAGGTGAGTAACATTATTTTTTATGTTTGATCACCTCTCCTGGGACTCCACTTATTATACTTGGGGGTCTGAGGAGACCCCACAGTATAATAATAGCAGTTTCGTTTCGGCCGTGTTTGGTCTTATCGAAACTGCTAGGTGAGGACTTGGGCTGTCCATGCCCAGTAAAGAAGCCTCACAAGCCACTCTTGGCACGCGTGTCGGGGGTTGTCGATCCCTGGTCTATAATCTAGTTTCCGCGGGTATCTACTTTTTAAGCTGACTGGGTTTCCATTTCTCGGGTCCCCAAGCGGACCCGTAGAACGGAAACCCGAATGCTAGTGTGAACCTAGCGTTAAAGATAGGGTTTTATATTATGACTCTCATTCACCAAGAAGTAAATAACTGATCCATATATTCCATTAATAAGATTGTATGAGTATTATAAGTGTAGACTGTCCATAAGTCATATTAACCACACATATTGATGCTTGTATTTTCTAATAACCATTATAGAATGAATCAAGTAAAAATCACAATATAAACTCAGCATGGTAGCATTATATGAAGATAAGAGCTAATGGTATATCCTATTTTCTTTGACCAATAATTAAGGCTATTTTGCTATGGTGGAGCGATGACTAACATAAGCGGGGTTTATTCATGGGTAGAACTATAGTATTTTTGTGTTATGATGTTATGTTGTGATATATTTATCTGTAATGGTCAGCAATTATATATGAACAACCCTTAATCCAGAGTAAATGTGCTTGGAAATAGTAGGTTTAAAGATTACATGTTTAAGAATGTCTTTTTTACAATAGCAATTTTAACCTTTCATTCTCCCTACTGGCAAATACCGTTCACTAAAAAGGAGTGCCTGGGTTGGGCTAGCTTACTAGAAATTGTAACATGATCTAATATTTTGCATGACAGATTTATGCATGATATGCTTATGTATTTTGTGCTATGTGATAAGTTAGTTCACTTATTCTTAAAGAAAGCACAGGGACCTAACTATGATACAGTATATCATAATATAGTATACCATATGTCTTACTGCCTTACATTTTATTTGCATGTAGTGACCATGTTTTGTTTTTGCTCTTCCAGGAATGCGTCTATGATAAACACATGGATTGACATGGATCTTATATTATACATTTATGTTTTGATATTTTGATGTGCAAAGAAATTTCTTCAATTACAATCAAATATACTAGAATATTACAAATATTACTTGGGAGTTAAAATCTAAGGAATTTTCATTTAAGAAGTTTTTATACGCGATTCCAGCCATGCTTAAACAAATATTAGCTGATATGTACATTGATCCGGAACTCCTGGCAGAACTTAGTGAAGAACAAAAACAGATCTTGTTCTTTAAGATGAGAGAGGAACAAGTAAGAAGATGGAAAGAGAGAGAGGCAAAATGTGAACAGAATGAAAAATTACAGAGAAGTCACAAGCCAAAAAAAGGTAAGCATTATAATGGGTACAGTGATGAGAGAAGTTCAAAGCAGCACAGTGTGGGTATAAATAAGTGCAAGCTATGGACCCTGGTTAGAGGTCCACCGTCCATTCACACTGGTACTATCTATCTATCTATCTATCTATCTATCTATCTATCTATCTATCTATCTCTAGTTATCAATATATGACTCACAGTTCTTTTTAATCTAGATGGTTTGTGTATTTCTGATAACAAATAATGTTGCATCTAGTTTCCATATATTTTATTCTACTGAGATTGCCATGATCCATGTCCCCATTGGGGCTCACAAACAAACAACTAACAGTTATTATTTGGTGACATTTCAAGATAACAAACAGGAACATGCAGATTTTTTTTTTTTTTACTTCTTTGCCTGTTTATATTGTCCGAACCTCTGGTCAGGTTATACCAAGGACCTATGGTCAGATTATACAAAGGATTTAGGTGTCCCCACAAAATTAAGTGTTCTTGTATAAGTGCTAGTAGATGCCCTTTATCCGTGATGGCAAACCTGGGGCACGCAGAGCCCTTTCAGTTGGCACGCGCGCCGTCGCCATGATCGCTCACTAATGGGAAATCCGGTACAGGAATCCCGGTTAGTGAGCGATCGCTTCTTTCAGCTGTATACAGATGAAAGCTGTCACTGTAGGCCGTAGTCTGCGGAACCGCAGCTTACACTGACTGCAGAGTGTGACCTCTGCCCCGACGCAGGCGCGATGACGTCATTCATCAACGCCTGCGAACAGAAGAAGGAGGAGGACGCTCTTCCTGGGACTTGGTAAGTAACATAAACTATTGTGTGGGGGCCTACTGTGAAGCATATACTACTGTATGGGGGACACTGAAGAATATACTACTGTGTGGGGGAGACTGAAGCATATACTACTGTGTGGGGGACATTGAAGCATCTAATACTGTGTGGGGAACACTGTGAAGCATCTAATACTGTATGGAGGACACTGACACATATACTACTGTGTGGGGGCCCACTGAAGCATCTAATACTGTGTGGGGGACACTGAAGCATCTAATACTGTGTGGGGAACACTGAAGCATATACTATTGTATGGGGGACACTGTGAAGCATCTAATACTGTGTGGGGGACACTGAAGCATCTAATACTGTGTGGGGGACACTGAAGCATCTAATACTGTGTGGGGGACACTGAAGCATCTGATACTGTGTGGGGGACACTGAAGCATCTAATACTGTATGGGGGACACTGAAGCATTTAATACTGTGTGGGGGACACTGAAGCATATACTATTGTATGGGGGACACTGTGAAGCATCTAATACTGTGTGGGGGACACTGTGAAGCATCTAATACTGTGTGGGGGACACTGAAGCATCTGATACTGTGTGGGGGACACTGAAGCATCTAATACTGTATGGGGGACACTGAAGCATATACTATTGTATGGGGGATACTGTGAAGCATCTAATACTGTGTGGGGGACACTGAAGCATCTTATACTGTGTGGGGGACACTGAAGCATATACTATTGTATGGTGAACACTGTGAAGCATCTAATACTGTGTGGGGGACACTGAAGCATCTGATACTGTGTGGGGGACACTGAAGCATCTAATACTGTATGGGGGACACTGAAGCATCTAATACTGTGTGGGGGACACTGAAGCATCTAATACTGTGTAGGGAACACTGTGAAGCATATACTACTGTGTGGGGGCCCACTGTGAAGCATATAATACTGTGCGGGGGCCACTGTGAAGCATATAATACTGTGCGGGGCCTCTGTGAAGCATATAATACTGTGCGGGGGCCACTGTGAAGAATATAATACTGAGTGGGGGCCACTGTGGAGCATATAGTACTGTGTGGGGGCAATTCTGGAGCATATAATACTGTCTGGGGGCCACTGTGGAGCGCATTGTACTGTCTGGGGGCCACTCTGGAGCGCATTGTACTGTCTGGGGGCCCTTCACTATTTATATCACACAGTATCTGTTTTATAGCAGACATGTGATATTATTACAGGCTGTAATAACATTGTATGGTCAATATAAAACAGATCCTGGTTAATTTTAGGTTAAATTGCCGTGTTGGCACTTTGCGATAATTTAGTGGGTTTTGGGTTGCAGTTTGGGCACTCGGTCTCTAAAAGATTCGCCATCACTGCCCTATATCATTGCAGGCCACAGTACTCAGTACACAGACAGTCTAGTGTCAGCCATAGAGTCTTTGTACACTTTTGGTTTCTACATTTCCACATTACCTGTGTGGACTGTCAGAGTACTACCATTGCCTGTGTCAGCGCCCCCAGCTACTTACCCCTTCAATTAAGCATAACTGTTTTCTTCTGCAGTGGCCGAACACTAGGCCAGTGGTGACTCCGGATCAAAACATTCTTTGTACGATTATAAATTGTACGTGTTTATAAATTATTGTAGCTATTTTTAGGTACCTCAAGTATAACTCTCAATTCTTTGCTTCTACTAATAAATTAATCTCTACAGTATATTATATATTGGTAATCTTAATCAGCTAAATGTAATCCATCAGACGTCTTCTGGAAAACATAGTACGAAAAGCAAAAAAAATCCTGTTTGTATGTGGAAGTGAATCATAAAGGACCTATTATTACTGTCTAAAAACAGGAAGACAGATAAAAGTAAATGGTGTATTTAGAACTGGGTTTTTCAAAGATGTTTCAAGGAATAATTAGCCAAAATGACCTTCAATGGAGAATGTCATTTAATCCGGATATACAGTATATTAAACAATCATTTCAATGAAAACTCCCATTTTAATGTTTAATTATTCAGCAACACAATCCAGTCTCTACCCCTCAACCTCTCTCCCTACCCTCTGGAAATTTGGATTCATCTTTAGTATTTAGTATAAGTGCAGTTAGTAAATGCTGTCAGCACTTAGGCCTCCTGCACACGACTGTAGTATAGATTTATTAATTTCTATGGGCCCATACACGTCCATAATTTTTGTGGCTGTGTGTCCATGTCATATACAAACATCTGCAAATTATGCTGGCATTTGTGGCACAAACAAGTCTAAGGGATCATACAAGTCTTTTTGCTGATCCATTTTTGTTGATGACATACTAACATGTTTTTTTCAGATCAGTATTTTTGGACAGTAAAAACCACTACGGTCGCGTGCAGAAGGGGGTTTAACCACGATAAACATTTATAGCATATCCACAGTATACTGCAGGACCTAAAACTGGGTTAATGATGGCAAGTCCTGAGACCATGATCTGTTCCCTCGCTGCCATGGAAAAAAAAATTGCATCCTTGATCACAACAGCATGGCAGCATGGGGGGGGGGGGGGGTAGATGCAAGGAATCTAAGTGTAAGACACTATTGTGTCTGAAGAGACCCCACAGTATAATAATAGCTAGTGAGTGGCGACAATTGGAATATTATAAAAGTTGGAATATTATACTGTGTGCAGGGGCCACTATGGGGCATAATACCGTGTGCTAGGGCTGCTATGGGACATACCGTGTGCAGGGGCTGCTATGGGACATAATACTGTGTGCAGGGGCCACAATGGGATATACCATGTGCAGGGGCCGCTATGGGACATAATACCGTGTGCAGGGGCCACTATAAGACATAATACCATGTGCAGGGGCCACTATGGGATATAATACCATGTGCAGAGGCCGCTATGGGACATAATACCGTGTGCAGGGGCCGCTATGGGACATAATACCGTGTGCAGGGGCCGCTATAGGACATAGTACCGTGTGCAATGGCCACTATGGGACATTATTCTGTATAACGGTGTGTTTTTTGTATTAAGGATGTGTTTTTGCACAGAAAACACAGGCATTTTTTTTGTGTGCAAAAATGCACCATGTGAACGCAGTTTTACATTGAAGTAAAAGTTCCAGTGGCCTAAGAATATAGCTGCATCCAGATACATAGTGTGTATTCACCATAAGGATGCCGCCATACGGTGCTCCTGGACACTTACATTTACCACTAATTGGGGGCTGCACATGGACTTTCATTGCTTCTAATCAGAAAGTACAGGTGTGTCCCATGAAATAGCAGTAAACACATGCGTCCTGAGGCATCTGGTGGCAGCTCTTCTGTGTTATAGTTTGTGGTATATGACTTTAGTTTAGGGGTCGTCAGACTTACAATTATTGACCGGCACTCCGAGTACCTCATCTTTGATTTTTTAATTAAAATCGGCACGTCCAACAAAAAAGGTTGCCTACCCCTGCCTTATAGTTTAGGAGCGATTCACTGTTGAAAACGCTATTCGGTATTGAGTTCCCATTGCAGATCTCAATTCCCGACAGCGCTTTTAACAGCTATTCGCTCCAAATTTGTAAGAGATATCATGAAGATCTTGGTATCATTTTAAAGATGAGATTCTCATCTTTAAAATGAATCCCAGATCTTCTTAATGCTCATAACGGATCCTGAGATATGGGGCTCTAAATGTCCTCCCCCTCCCCTGTATCAGGAAACATCTTAAGAGCTGCGGTAGCAGGAGGAGGGGTAGGAGTAGTCCTGCAGACTGCACAGAGATGAGAATTCATCATTATCATCTGTGCATAACCTGTATGTGACCCCGGGGGGGGGGGGGGGGAGGTAGCAGGGACTTCTGTCCATGTTATCCTCCCCCTCTCCTATCAATCAGAGGGCATACTATTCTTTTGCTCTCTGATTGTCACATAGAGGGATAATGTAATACTCCTCTGAGCCTTATTAGAGGGGTATCTTATATAATACCCCTCTGAACATAACAAGGAAGTTTATTGGCGCTGAAACCCAGATGTTTACCATTGTCCAGGTCGCAGCGCCAAAAGAGTTGCACCAAACACTTACACAAAACATACATAAGTCATCAATAAGCTTTACATTTCACCCTGTCCATACCTGATCTTTATAGAGTAAAATACACCTCTAGTGATATCTGTTACTAATAGCAATAACGATTTATTACTAGAGATAAATGTATAAATTGCTACAATTTTTATAGGGGGATAGAAAATTATATTTTTATGTAAACTCCTATTTAATTTGCATGCACAAAATTGGTTGACGCATTTCTGTAAATATATATATATATATATATATATATATATATCTATATATATGTGTGGTATGTATGAATTCCTCACATATTGTAGTTTTTTGGAAAGTACATTTTGTTTGCAGAAAGGGATTGCTTGAGCATGCACTTTAGAGGCAAATTTGAATTTTTGTGCAATTTTTGCTTACAATCTCTGCTGTAAAGTTGCATGAAGGTGATTGTATATATGAAATATTAAGTTGTGTTTTTATATATGGTATGCAGTGCAATCTCAAAAAGTTAGATTTTGGTATCACAGTCACAGTTTGCTAGGTGCAGTATAGATTTTTAACATATTAGTGAATAACAGCAAAATCTTGCTTGTCTTCTGTATCAGCGTTTTTGAGAGTACGAGCTCTTGTTGTAGCTGATGTTTGTGGTATGTATAAATTGTGTACACCTTGACCTTTTATTTTAAATGTATTTTGTGGGTGAATGTAAGATTGAAAAGGAGTTTAAAGTGCAAATATATGTTTTAGTGCATTTTTTCAAAAAATTATTTGTGTTTGTCACAAAGTTGCATGAAGGTGGATGTGGCTATTGATAACCAATTGAGACACATATAATCTTCAGGTTGTCTACATTCAAAAAATATATAGAGTTTAGGGGTTCACTTGCTTTCCACGGTGTGTAATCCCTACATTTTATAGGTTGATACTTTTTTAACATTTCCAACTTCAAAGCAGATTTTTGCTCATTCCAGTTCTAGTGATTTTCTGAAGATATGTGCATGCAGGTGTAGGCCTTAGTGATATGAATGGACTCTGCACATGTTGATCTCTTATTTTTAGGAGGTTTGGTGCATATAACTTTTTGTTTGGTTTCCACTTTTAGCAACAAATAGACATTTCATTGCATGAAGGTGCTTGTTTGCATACAGTACCAAGTGGCATTCTGACAATGCTGCAGGTGTCTACTTTAAGAAAATATATAGGTATGGGGGGGTTGGATGATTTTTTAATGTTGCAATTTAGGTTTGATTTGTCCATCTCAAAACTGTGAAAATTGCTCTGGCTTCCGGACGTGCAAAATTTCCAGAGACCCCTGGCAGTGAAAGGGTTAAAGAGGTTGTCCAGGAATTGGACAAACTCCTGAGGGGCCTGGGGCAGATGGTAGCCTGTGGCATGGCACAAGACTCTGGAGTGGCATGGAGTGCTCTGGAGTGGGCCTATGGTTATACCATTTGTAGGCCAGTAAAGAGAACATTATATCTTGTGGGGGCAAATAAAAGGGTGTTATACAATGTAGGGGTCAGTAATTGGGGCCTTATACTATGTAGGTGCCGGTAAAGGGGACTTTATATTGTGCGGGTATCTGAAAAGGTGGCATTATATCGTATGGGGGCCAGGAAAGGAGTGTTTTACCGTGTAAGGGCCAGGAAAGAGGGTGCCATTCCGTGTGGGGGCAAGGGGAGTCCCCAGTTACAAGTTTGCTATGGGGCCCAGTCTTTGCTAGTTACACCCCTGGTATTTACCATACCCACTGAATTTCTTCCACCAGGGTGGGATGGATAGATAGACAGATTAAGAATTTTTCATATAATAATATTACAGAGTACATAAAAGACAGAACCAATTAATCTATTAATTTTCCTCAGTCGATATAGCAAAATTAAAATAATAGAGAATATAGAAAACTTTCTAATATACCATATCATGTTAAAGAAAAATGTTTCCATTTATTAGGCTGCTTTCCTTCCCTTCCCTTAACTAGGACTCATATCTCTCTGTTTCACTTGCTCTCCCAACAGCATCCTACTCCCCCTACCTTCTCCATAGAATTCTGTGTCAAAAGTAATTAATCTCTAGCCACTCTGTTATATAAGTGATAACGCTTTAAGTGTAGGTTGGAGGGAAAAAACAGTCTGATAAATGAAAATATACATTTGAATACCTGGTGTTTGCTATCTCTAATAAAGAACTTCCATCGTTTTTTGTACTCGGAGACAGAGAGCTGCCATGCATTTTAAGGGGAAAGACGTTCCTTTTTTGTTGGTACTGTCACAATTTGCTTTTTTCATCTGATGAATGGAGAGAGATTCCTTTTTATATAAGATTTATTACAAAGTTTCTTATATACACTTTTTTATTTATTTATGAAATGTGTTTTAGAATTGGAGTTATGCTTTAAAGATGCAGACTTTTATTACTTTAAGACAAATTTGGCATCCAAATAAGGAAGGATCATTGTGTGTTGAATTGTTGGTGAAAGTACATTGCTGGAAGGAATGTGTGAAAGTTATTTTGAGAAACAGTAACTGGTTTTACTAGATGTTTAACATGAGGTAGAGAAGACTTTGGTGACTAATGGTGTTTGCAAACAAGATACAGTTGTCTGTGTAAAATTGCTCATACAGTACAGTAATTTACTAACCCTTTACAGAATTTTATGGGTATATCTGGGTATTAGAGTATGTTGTA
The DNA here is from genome assembly GCA_947044405.1 of Leptodactylus fallax. Classification (NCBI taxonomy): domain Eukaryota; kingdom Metazoa; phylum Chordata; class Amphibia; order Anura; family Leptodactylidae; genus Leptodactylus; species Leptodactylus fallax. The sequence goes on from CAMRHE010000168.1 coordinate 482,879, forward strand.
TCTACAACTCAATTAAGCAATACCAGATTATCTAGCTTTTCCATTTTATTCATTCTTGTGATCTAAATTCTACTTTTCATATTACTAGAACAGAATTGGAGAGGCTTATGGAGTTTATAGGGCAGGCCCAGGTAATTGTTTTCATTCAGTATATACAGGATATTACATATCCTTTTTTTAAATCTGTGTTTATGCAGATATCATTTCCTTCCTATAGTTTTCCTTTTTGTCAATTTCAATACATCTTCTGTCCTCTTAATTTCTTTCTTTACTTGCACACTCCATTAAAAGGAATGTGAAATACAAAAACAGCATTGCACCTTTTATATCAGGTTCTTTTTTAATTGCATTTAATACCTGGTTACAAAAATTTCTAACCATTTAGCTCTGCAGCTAGTATTTTTGCATATGGTATGCTACAATATAATATGCAATACATAGCAAGCTTCAGAATGCTGTTCACTAGTGAAGTCATCTGGCGGCTTGGCTCCCACCCATCTCTCTGAATGATCTTTTATGATTTATGACCAAATCAAATTTAAAGACTGTTCAGGAAAGAAGAGAGATGGGTTATAGGCTGAACCGTCAAGCAGCTTTGCTTGGCAAACTAGTAGTATAATGTTGTACCGTGTTAGCCACAGAAAGTAGTGGAAGAGTGAAGAAATCAGGCGATACCTTTTAGAGGCTAACTGAGTATATTTGATGGTAAGCTTTCGAGAGTACTAGCTCCCTTCATCAGACATGGTGTTATACAAGAAACTGAAAATTCACAGACTTTTTATACACAAAAGACTTGGACCTTCAAACGTTCTTAGAGAGTTTAAGAATAACAAAATGTAATATAAGTAGAGAAGTTATTTACAACAGGTCAAGAAATAAACAATATGGAAACTTGTGGGGCGTGACGAAGGGATCAGTAATTCTTGCTGTTATCTGTTTGCTATCAGGTGGTGATTTGTGACCCTCACAGTTCATACATAGTGTGACATGAAACTGGCATGAATATTAAGTCCAAATTGCAGAGTTTGAAATTTTTGCATTAACTTATATTCCCATTCCTTTCTCTCCCTCTGCGCCTTAAAATGTTCCATTAAAACCACAACCCGCAAATCTTCAATAGAGTGGTCTTCTCCGTAGAAATGTGCGGCCATTGGGAGATCTGTTCTGCTGTTATTAATGGTGAATCTGTGTGATTTCATGCGCTGACTGAGTCTCTGCCCTCTTTCCCCCACATAGAGGCCTGTGGTGGGACATTGTACACACATTATGACATACACCACATTGGAAGACCTGCAGGAAAATGTCCCCCTAATTCTGTGCACCTGTTGTGACTGTGGGACAGGTACACTATCGACGGTGTGGATGTGCCTGCAGGTCTTGCGCCAGTTTTGTAGGCAAGGTGAGGTGCCATTTTCAGTTGTTGCCTTCAGGGCACTCCAGACAATAATACGCCGCAGGTTTGGTGGTTGCCGAAAGGAAAGGAGAGGGGGGTTGGGAAATATGTCTTTGAGTCTGTTGTACCTATGTAGCACAGGTTGGAGATCCTTGGCAATCCTTCGTAGGATCTCCAGCTGTGGGTTGTAGGTGACAACTAGGGGCACTCCGGCTTCATTCTGGGTCTACTTATATGTGAGCAGACTGTCTCTGTTAATGGCTGCCGCTTTGTTTAATTGGTTGTCCGTCACTTTTGGTTTGTCCAATCGGAGAAATTTCGTCCTCAGATCCTGGAGGTGCTTGTCTAGGTCTGCTTTGTCGGAGCAAATACGATTGTATCGTATAGCCTGGCTGTAAATAATAGATTGTCTTGTGTACTCTTGAAAGCTTACCATCAAATATACTCAGTTAGCCTCTAAAAGGTATTGCCTGATTTCTTCACTCTTCCACTACTTGGTAAACTAGTGAATTCTGCAACTTACTGTGTATTGTAATAAGTTATTGTAAATTGTGGAAGATGTTCCAAAAGTTTTAATAAAACTTATGAAAATGTTTTTTTAGCTTTTAACTTGTTGATTTTGAGAATAGGAAAATATAGCAATTTATAAAGGCAACATTTCTTTATTTTCCTTTATTGTTAGTAGTTTACCAGAATGTTGACAAGCATTTATCTTACAGTAAAGCTCCACCTTTGGAGACACCTTAAAGATTATATAAGGATATATATAAAAAGCATTCTGAGAATAACTTGCAAATTCCTTACTACTAAATCTGTCTGGGGACTAGTTGACAAATACCAATACTTACTGCTCAGACTAGTGTCATCCACATTGTAAGCATACTTCCATACTATGGTTCCATGTTGCATGGGTGTGTAATATAGTGCCCATACTGTAGCAGCACCTCTCATTCCATACAAAGGCATATGAAGGATTGCTCTCACAGAGGTATGAGAAATCACAAGAAGAAAAAGCATCATAGAGATACCATTCCATAGCACACACAGTGCCTGCAGGTTAAAAATACAGACTTTAAACCTATATGAAATTAACGCAAAAATGGTACAACAGTAATATGACATTGCACAAATATATAAATCACTAGCAGAAGGACCCGGCTTTGCACAGGTATATTTCATTTTTTGTTTGTGTAGTGGCCCCATAAGAATTGGCACTGGTCTATTTTGTATGTCATTTATGTGTAGTTTATATATGTTTCAATTTATAAGAATGCTGACATCCAGTTTGGCAGTCCAGTATAGGTGCAGTCTATTTATGGCTGTGTTGTTATGGAAACCTGCTAAATTAAATATGAAGTTATATTGGCTGATACACGTCATAGGACTGAATATTTAAGGACCTGCAAACTGCTATTACTAATGCAAGTAATAAATAGCTTTGTTGCTATGGAAACCTGGTGTAAAGCTGTGTGTATGTCAAGACTGTAGAACCTGCGAGTTTCCATTGGTCCATAAGCATCATGTGATCATGTGTATCTCAGTTTGGATATCAGTGAAAAACCTGCGATCGGTTGTTATGGAAACCTGGAGTATAATTGTGTGTACATGACCTTGTGTAACAGTGTCATCCACAGCGCCCTGCCCCTTTAAAGGTGACCTACAGCAGTGAAGATGGCTGGGTTGTTATGGAAACTTGGAGTAAAGCTGTGTGCATGTGGAGACTAAGCGCCTGCGAGCTTCTATTGGCTGATAAGGGACATGTGACCCTATGTATGGCAGTTGGAATATGAGTGAAAGACTTGCAGGCTTGTATTGGCTAATGCAGGCCATTTTTTGGGAATACTGTATCTCAGGAATGGTACGTCCTAGAGAGCTGAGACCCGGTCTATAACCTTCCCGGACACCTGATGTACCTGTGTGCCAAATTTGGTGAAGATTGGTCCAGTCGTTTGGTCACGCATAAAGAACAGACATACAGACAGAAACTCATTTTTATATACAGTGGGGAAAAAAAAGTATTTAGTCAGCCACCAAGTATGCACGTTCTCACACTTAAAAACGATGAGAGAGGCCTGTAATTGACATCATAGGTAGACCTCAACTCTCTTTAAATTGTGGCACATTAGGGGGTATATTAAAGGATTTGTACAGGCATTATCCTCAGAATAGGCCATAAATACCTGATTGGTACGGGTCTGACACCCAGCCCCCAGACTGATCAGCGGTACGGAGTCACTTCTGCCGCCCGTCCTGTACACAATACGGGGCTGGAAGCAGAAAGCTCTGTCCACTGTATATTAGCCAGGCACCTTCACTGCATCTGAGCAAATATTGAAGTCAGTGGAAGCTGAGCTGCAGTGGAGGCGCCGGGCTGCTATACAGTGGATGGAGCTTTCTGCTTCACACCCTGTATTGCGTATAGAACGGGCGCCGGAAGTGGCTCCGTACAGATGATGGGGCCGTGTGTGAGTCCCCTAGCAATCAGGCATTTATGGCCTATCTATTTAATGTTTCCCCCACAGTATGTTAGCCCCATCACTGCCCCACACAATATAATGGCCCCATCACTGTTCCCCATACAGTATGGGGGACCAGTGAAGAGGCCACAGTATGGGGGGACCAGTTAAGTGGCCATAAAAAATTTGGCCCAGACAACCCCTTTAAAGAGGTTGTCCATAAATTGGAGCGACCACCAAAAAAAAAAAAAAAAAAAAAAAAAAAAAGCATACTCACCTGTCCCCAGCACCCCGTTCTCCCCCATTTGTGTCTGTTCAGGCTCATGGCGGAGCCTCATTTCTGAAAATTCTGTACCTAATTGGTCTTAGCGGTTACATGAGGTCCAGGTCTCCCAGCAAGAAGGTGTTCCGGCACGAGACTGAATAGACACTGGCGGCGGACAATGGAGTGTCGGGGACAGGTGTGTGTTTTTTTTTTATTTTTTTTATTTTATACCTCCTGCTCGCCACATGGGTTGCTCCAATTTCCGGACAACCTCATTAAAGGATTTATTTATCTTTCCAGGACCTCTGCAGCTCAGCTTTTCCAGTATAGTGTGGCTACAGGTAATGATAACAATTCTAGGAGCCACGCTGTTCACATGCCATACAGGGTGTAGCAGTGGCTTTAGGTAGTACAGTGGTGCCCACTGGTGGGCCCTAGACATCCCAGTCCGACACTGCCTGACAGTCTAGCTGGGCTGTGAGTAACGCCTCTCCTGATTGTACTTGTCCATAGACTTGTACTGGGTGGGCGTTCCTCACAGCTCAGCGTCATTGCTGGGCGGTAAGGAACGCTCCTTCTGACAGTACAGGGCTATGGACGAGTACAGTCAGGGGGGTCGTTCCTCACAGCCCAGCTAGACTGTCAGGAACGCCCTTCTGACGGTGGATGGTGAAACTAAGGCCACCAATATCTCCAGAGCCAGGGCACATAACGGGAAAGCCGACACTGCTCTGAATTCAGCGCACTGTAGGTCTTCTAGCGGTATATAAAACCGCATGTGCCTAAGGACATGAAAGGTCCTCTTTAATACACTGCTGCTTTGAGCTATTACATACTAATTCTAGCAAGCATATACTTACCTAGGCACTTAAATAACCATATACCTTTGAGGTAAACACAAGAAACAAAGTTAACCCCTTAACGACCGGGCCATTTTTTGTTTTTGCATTTTCGTTTTTCCCTTCCCACATTCCAAGAGCCATAACTTTTTCATTTTTCAATTCACAGAGTCACATGATGGCTTATTGTTTGTGAAACAAATTGTACTTTGTAATGTCACTATTCAATATGCTGTGCAATGTACTTGGAAGCTGGAAAAAAAATCAGAATGAGGTGCAATTGGAGAAAAACTGCATTTGCGCCAAATTCATATGGGTTTAATTTTTACAGCATTCACTGTGTGGTAAAAATGACATGTTACCTGTATTCTGCGGGTCAGTACAAACACGGCGATACCAAATTTATATAGTATTTGTAATGTTTGGATACCTTTTAAAAAATTTAAAACTTTGCTAAATAGAAAAAAAAAATTTGCATCGCCATATTGTGTCACCTGTAACTTTTTCATATTTACATGTATGGAGCTGGGTAAGGCGTCTTTTTATGCGGGACAACATGACGTTTTTATTGATACCATTTGGGAAAAGATCTGATGGTTTGATCACTTTTAATTCAATTTTTTATAGGAGGCAAAGTGTTGAAAAAAACGCTATTTGGCCATTTTGATTTTTTCACCGTATGGGATAAATATTTTAATAGTTCAGGCATTTTGGAGCGCGGGGACACCTAATGTGTTTATGTTTACTTTTGTTTATTTACTTTTATATCTGATCTAGGGAAAGGGGGGGTGATTTGAACTTTTGTGTTTTTTTTTATTTTTTCATACTTTTAAAACCTTTTTTTTTTCAACTTGTATGATCAGACTCCCTAGGGACCTTGAAACCTAGGGAGTCTGATCAATCATACTATTCACTGCGATACTACTGTATCGCAGTGAATAGCAAAATGCCTTCACTGCTATTAGACGATGCCTCTGACATCGTTTAATAGCTCTAATGTAATGACAGGCCTGGGAGCCTTCAATAGACTCCCGGCTGTCATGGCAACTAATCGCCGCCCTCCGATGACGTTCTGGAGGGCGGCAATCAGGGAAAAATGGCGGCGCCCGTGGAGGCTGCACAATTTAGACGCCGCGGTCCCGTTTGACCACGGCATCTAAAGGGTTAACAGCCGCTGTTAGCGGCGGGTCCTGGCTGTATTATACAGCCGGCACCCGTGGTGTATGGAGAGCGCTTAGCTCCTGAGTGCTCTCCATACATCATCATGCGACTCAGGACGTACTATTACGCCCTGGGTCGTTAAGGGGTTAAAGTATAAACCAAAGGTATAAAATTGTCCCGATTTTTAAAATCACATATTCAAGAAACCTATAACAAAAAGCCCCAACCTCACATCACACAGCTACTCTTACATGCAGCATCCCAGAGGGTTACTGCTTTTATGTGTTTGTCTTGTGTGCCTCTGGGTTTTATGTTTGTATGTTCTGTTCTGTGTTAAGTGTTAAATGTAACATGTTGTGCAGCTTTCCTCTCGGGCATTTCCCCCCTGCAGTGTTCAAACCCAGACTTGGTTCAGCCCTGGCCTATCACAGGCCACTGGGCGGGGTTGTAGGGAGGTGTCATCTCCCTGGCGACGGTTGCTCTCCTCAGTTCAGTTCAGTTCAGTGCATGCAGCAGACTAGACTTGGTGTGCAGAGCTGACCTGCCACCAGACTGGACTGAAGGCCAACCGCCACTACCACAGCCCCAGGAGGGACATCATCAGCCCCAGGCTCACCTGAAGACAGCCCAAAGCAAGGGAGTAAAGATTTCCAAGTGGCTTGATTCATTTGGTGCCGTGCCAGGAGGAGCAGGAGAGGACCCTGACAGGAGAGTCGTACTTGGGCCTAGCACACAGGTAACCATATCCCTGTCAGGGCTCCCTGTAACTGCATCCCCAGCGTACCTGGCTGGAAGAGGCAGAGAGGAGGAGTAGAGAAAGCCATCCTGTGGAGACTATAACATCACTGGGCGCCCTCCTAGAACCAAGACTGGGGGTTGGACACTGTAGGACTACTACCCCCATCTGGAAGCTGCTGTTGACCTACTGTTCCAGTTGCCTTAATAAATGGCTGTTTGGTTTACCTGCATCGCTGAATCCTGAGTCGTGCCTGCATTACCAACAGGGCGCTTCCAAACAACACCACACCGGATCAGGTAGGAGAGGTCCCCCTCTTCAACTGGAAGTGCCCCAGGGGAAAGAACTACTACCTCAACCATCCGGTAGTGCTGCAGGACCCCCCTCGACTTTGTCCGGCCTAGGAGTGGGACTGGAGCTGTTTGGGAGCGTACTCAGCCTGCTAGGTGGCACAGAATCCGCCACTACTACTCCCATCCTCCGGTCTCATCCGACTGGGTTGCGGCATACACAATAGCAGGAGAAAAGCCACAAAACAACCATTCAATGATACAAAAAATGCTGCCAGGAAACACACCAGACAGCAATACCAATTCTTTATTTATATCAAAAATAGAAATAAACACAACAAACCATACAAAACTGCCTCCATGCAAATAGGAGCCATTAAACAAACTGTATAAAATACAGGAACAATCAGCAAAACAAGGTGGAAGACAACACAAGCGAGAGTTCGTGGAGAAGTATATACATGAACAGTAGGAGGGGATGGACAAGGGGGAAGACCAGAAAAGAGAGAGGGGGAAAAAAAGAGGGGGCTAGGGAATGGAAGGACCAGGAGTTTCAGCAGACCCACCACAGGAAGCGTCTGTCGCTAATTCAATTAACGAGGTCTCTGTAATCTTGAGCAAGCATGTTCTTATGCTTATTATAAAGATCCCAACTTGACCACCAAAAAAAACTTTCCATGGTCTCCAAATTAGGCCAAAAGCTGAAAATAAGGAAACAACATTAGGAACAACAAAGGAAACATACATTATACATATTAAATAGTCGCCCTGAGTGTATATAATGGATAAAAAAATTAGTATAAATAGATTATATCTAAGAATAATATCTACTTGACCAAGCATAGCAAAGCATAATCAATGCAATTTATAATGATACCCAGTTGAAATCCCCCAAAAAAGACAATGAAGTACTCTAGAAAAACTCAATAAAGCATGCCTAATCATATTATATGTTACACCGAGATTCCATTGATGACAACAAACGGAACCTTTGAACCTAAGAGACCTTAAATACATTACTAAACCCAAATCATATGTCTTAATTCCAGAATCAATGTGTTTCATTGTATGAGATTAAATATATATGATGTTGCCACTATATGCAAGTCTATTATACTGACGACAGTATGATCTACCATAGGTCATATCCAAATCCTCAACTATCAAAATTCATTTAGTAAAAATATGTCGTCAGTTTTCAGATTGAGACCTAAAGGATAAGGAGTAGCCAGTTCAAATATCCTAAAGGCTTTTTTCCTGAGAAGCTTTCTTCTCCAATTTCCTCCTTTTATTGGTTTTTACACCTTTTCCAGAGCAATAAATTGAAAACATGTTAAATTGCCCCATGACAGGTGGAAAAATGTTTCGAGGCCCCTGAGGATTGGAGTAGGCTATTACTGTCTTATATATGTTCAGATATACGAGTTTTTAAGGAACATGTAGTGCTGCCTACATAATGTAGACTGTAGATGTTACACTATAATATTATACACCACATATTTAGGCTGTGTTCACACTGAGTTTTTTGGCAGTGGATTTTGACTCGGAATCCGCCTCAAAATCCGTCTGAAAAAACACCTCCCATTCATTTCAATGGGAGTCAGTAGCGTTTTTTTCCTCTAGCGGCTTTTTTCCGCTAGTGGAAAAAAAAAGCGACATAACCTATCTTACTGTGGATTCCGCCCGCGGTGTCCGTGACTCGAGACGCGCTCCTGATTAGGCCCATTCATCTGGGCCTAATCAGGAGCGGGATGCTGTGACGGAATGCTGATGCACTGCATTGGCATCCCGTCGCGGCAGACCGCGGCGAAAATTCCAGCGGCGGAAAATCCGCTGCCAAAAAACTCCGTGTGAACACAGCCTTAGACTGACAGTTTATAAAACTCTTGATTTTATAAGTTTTAGTGCCCTGTTTATTTATAAAACTAGTTGTTTTGGATGCATATTTGCAAACTTGACACCTAGGAACTCCACACTTGTACAGTCCTTTATCCTCTGACCAAATTATGTTGCCTAATGTTTTTCCCTTCTTAGCAACAAATTGGCAGACACCCTGTAGGATGGTTGCTAAACCTTCATCTTGGTATAAAATAGGCAGATTTTGTTGAATTATTTTGACTATATTATTAGAATCTGCACTATAAGGGATTGAAAAATACACCTTGTTGGACTTCTTTTCTACCCAAGACTCATGGAGAAGGTCAGATCTATTTTTTCTGGTTACTAGATTATTGGCCCTTTGTTAAGTCCATGGAAGATAAACTTTGTTGTGTTTTTTTTTTTTTTTTTAATTAAAATATTCAGGTTGTCAGAGTCTGTCTCAGAGAAACATGCTCATTTATAACCGTGTCAGGGCTCCTACAGGAATCGACTTGATGGTATGTCTAGGGTGACAACTGGTGGCATGAAGTATTGTGTTGCCAACCTCCTTTTTTTCTATACAAAGAAGCTTGCACCACTCCCTTGTCCGGGTCCCCCCTGAGTGTAATCTCCAAAAAATTAACTTCACAACCCTCAATATTGAATGTTCATTTCAAATTAGAATCATTAGCATTTATATATTCAATAAACAATGGTATGGTCACCACATCACCAGACTACACCAACAGTAGATCATAGATGTAGCGGCCATACCACTGAATACATTACAAAAATAGGTTACTGTCTGAATAGATAAAATGCTCCTACCACCACAACATGACTAGATTTGTGATGGAGAAAAGCGGACCCACATTGGGGCTATGCATATCTGCAAATAGAATACATCATTGAACATAAAATTATGTTTGAGTAAATAGTTTGTGAAATCTATAATAAATTAGCATAATCCTTTGGAAAATTTGTAATATCTATAAAGATGGTGGGGTGGGGAGATATCGGTGCATAAATTAACGGCACCAATATCTCCTGCACCAGGGCACATACCGAGAAAGCTGTCAGTGTGCTGATTTCAGCACACTGTCGGCTTTCTACCGGTATATACAATGGTTTGCAAAAGTATTCATACCCCTTGAACTTTTTCACTTTTTGTCACCTTACAACCACAAACTTAAATGTATTTTATTGAGATTTTAAATGAAAATGATACATGGTTTTCAAAATTTTAAACAAATAAAAATCTGAAAAGTGTGATGTGTAAAAGTATTCAGCCCCCTGTACTCTGATACCCCTAAATACAATCCAGTTCAATCAATTGCCTTCAGAAGTCACTTAATGAGTTAATAGAGTCCAGCTTTGTGTAATTTAGTCTCAGTATAAATACATCTGTTCTGTCAAGGCCTCAGTGGTTTGTTATAGAACACTAGTGAACAAACAGAATCATGAAGACCAAGGAACTCACCAGACAAGTCAGAGATAAAGTTGTGGATAAGTTTAAAGCAGGGTTAGGTTATAAAAACATATCCCAAGCTTTGAGCATCCCAAGAAGCACTTTTTAATCCATCATCTAAAAATGGAAAAAGTATTCTATAACTGAAAACCTACTAAGACATGGCCGTCCACCTAAACTGACCGAGCAAAGAGAGCACTGGTCAGAGAAGCAGCCAAGAGGTTCATGGTCACTCTGGAGCAGCTCCAGAAATCCACAGCTCAGGTGGGAGAATCTGTCGACAACTGTAAGTCGTGCACACCACAAATCTGGCCTTCATGGAAGAGTGGCAAGAAGAAAACCATTGTTGAAAGAAAGACATAAGAAGTGTTGTTTGCAGTTTGCTGCAAGCCATATAGGGAACACAGCAAACATGTGGAAGAAGGTGTTCTGGTAAGATGAGACTAAAGTTGAACTTTTTGGTCTAAATCCTAAAAGCGCTATGTGTGTGAAAAGTAACACTTCTCATCACCCTGAACACATTATTTCTTCAGCAGGGACAGGGAAGCTGGTCAGAGTTGATGGGGAGATGAATGGAGCTAAATACAGGGCAATCCTGGAAGAAAACCTGTTGGAGGCTGCAAAAGACTTGAGACTGGAAAGGACATTCACCATCCAGCAAGGCAATGACCCTAAACATACAGCCAGAGCTACAGTGGAATGGTTTAGATCAAAGAATATTCATGTGTTAGAATGGCCCAGTCAAAGTCCAGACCATTGAGCATCTGTGGCAAGACATGAAAATTTCTGTTCACAGACGCTCTCCATCCAATCTGGCTGAGCTTGAGCTATATTACAAAGAAGAATAGGCAATCTCAGTCTCTAGATGTGCAAAGCTGGTAGAGATCTATGCCAAAAGACTTGAAGCTGTAATTACAGCAAAAGGCGACTCTACAAAGTATTGATATAGGGGGGCTGAATACTTTTGCATGTCACACTTTTCAGATTTTTATTTGGTTAAAATTTTGAAAACCATGCATCATTTTTAGAGATGAGCGAATCTAAACTGCAGAAGTGGAATTCGATCCGAATTTCAGACCATCTTTGATTTGCATGGAATCCGGATTTCCTGATGCTTCGCGGTAACGAATATTTAGTAAGGACCTTTGTGACATCAGATGGTCACAAGATATTCTCTAGTGATGTGATTGGGTAGGCGTCTCTTTGCTTGTTAGCAGATCCTTCCACATGAGTAAAAGTTGTCCGTGCTGGAGAGAGAGAGAGAGATGACCGCAGCATCCAAGGGCTTCCTCCATTTTGACAAAGACATGAAAGGTCCTCTTTAAGCCATGTGGGATCATTTGTTTCTCCAAATAGGTCTTCAAAGTAGTATAATCCCACCATGTTTTCAATTCTTGTGTCCAGATTTTAGAGAATTTATGCAAACAATCTCTGCATTCTTTGTTATCATCATTGCTTGTGTTATCATTATCAAAAACTTTGGCTAGTCTTTTAAACCTTTCTTCCTCATCAACAATAGAAGATGTATTATTTTCCCTTATTGTTTTGTAAGCCATAATGTAATAGTCATTCGGTAATAATTAACTTGATATTCCAGAATGGAGACTTATTTCCATATATGAATTCAAACAAGTAAAACCCGTATGTACCTCTGTGTATTAAAGTTTATGAGAATATTAACGAGTATACCTCAAAAACATCAAACAATAATCAGTTGACTGAATAAATACTGGTGTACATGAACACGGGCATGGGCACGTAAAAATCTCCACTTGTGTTATCAGCCCACTAATGGAGTCCAGGTTGTAAACTTGCATCAAAGACCGATAGCCCATTGCATGGAGATAGTCCTCTCGGTGAGAGGCAAAACAGTAAGTCCAAATAACTCCAGAGTATTCCAGAAAAATGTATCCAGCAAACAGGAGACCGGAGAAAGTCCAATAAAACTTACCGTTTAACTTATTCTAAAAATATAAATCCATCAGGGAAAAAAATGTAGGAAGGTCAAACACAATGAACTACTTACGCGTTTAAGGGCTCAGGGCTCCTTAATCATAGCACAAAGTCCATTGCAAGTGCATCACTTAAGCTCTCAGGTGGGATACACCCACCGGGGCATTCATTAATACATACACAAAAAACCTCATGTCAAAATAAAAAAAATAAAAAAATGCAACCAGCCAAAAATTACTTCTATAAACACAAAAGCATAAAGATAGAAATGTGAATAAAGATATACACAGAGGTATATATTACAGAGCCATATTATATAATTTCGTAGAAATGCGCATGATAAAAAACAGGGAAAATAAAGAAATAAATCCTAATACATATGATAGCAACATGCATAAATGAATACATATAAATACTAACATGAAAATGCCAAGCAACAAACTTGTACCGTATACAAATTTAATATATAAATATAACTGTAAAGAATTTAATATTTGTAATGCCAAAAGATGATCTTTAGATAACATGAAGAGAAGAAATATGTGCTCGAAATATAAATCTACATTGCATGGGACCAGTACAAGCCTAGAATGGATCATGGTCGTGAAGCAAAAAAGAGCTGGAGAACACGCTGAACCGGAATGACCAAGACCATGTGATTCAAAGTTGCAGGAAAAAAAACTCCATGCGCGGTAAATACAAACAGTCACTAGACTTTGTGCAATGTTTAGAGCGACCACGTAAAAAAATCATGTGACCACTCCAAACCAATAATGTTATGCCACACATTCTGGCTGAAAAAAAACGGTAAATGTGAACTACATAGTCTTTTTTGGGATTTCAGTTGGGTGTCATTATAAATTGCATTGATTTATGTTTTGCTATGCTTGGTTGAGTAGGTAGAATGATTAGTTCTAATCTATTTATACAATTTTTTTTATTTTGGGGTGAGTATCCATTATATACACTCAGGGCGACTATTTACTATGCATAATGTATGTTGCCTTTGTTGTTTATTTACTCCAAATTAGCTTTTGGCCTAATTTGGAGACCATGGAAAGTTTTTTTTTTTTTTTTTTGGATTGGTGGTCATGATGGGAAATGATTTGAAATGGGGTCTCTATGATAAGCATAAGAACATGCTTGCTGCGTTGGTGAAGCTGGCCCTTTTGTTTCCTGGCAGCATTTTTTTTGTTTCTTTGGAGCCGTTGTTGTTTTGTTGCATGGTTGTTTTGCAGCTTTTCTCCTGCTGTTGTGCATTAGAGTAGCTGTGTGATGTGAAGTTGGGGCTTTTTGTAATAGGTTTCTTGAATGTATGATTTTAACATCGGGACAATTTTATACCATTCGTTTATACATTAACTTTGTTTCTTATGTTTAATGATGGTTGTATTTAATCCGATTATTGCATGGTCTCTATTCATTCAGCCCTATCTATTACACTGCAGTTCACGTTTACTGTTTTTTTTCAGCTGGAATGTGTGGAATAACCTTATTGGTTCGGAGCGGAGTTTTATCATGTAGTCGCTCTGAATATTGCGCAAAGTCTAGTGACTGTTTGTATTTACCACGCATGGAGTTCTTTCCTGCGACTTTGAATCACATGGTCTTGGCCCACATTTATATATTCATTTATGCATGTTGCTATCATATGTATTAGGATTTGTTTATTCGCCCTGTTTTTTATCATGTGCATTTCTACGAAATCGTATAATATGGCTCTGTAATATATACCTCTGTGTTCACATTTCTATCTTTATGCTTTTGTGTTTATAGAAGTAATTTTTGGCTGGTGGCTTCTTATTTTGTTGTTTTTATTTTGACATGAGGTTTTTTGTGTATGTATTAATGAATGCCCGGTGGGTGTATCCCACCTGAGAGCTTTGTAAGTTATGCTGTAACGTCTCTGCCGTTTCGGGTCTCGGTGCCGCCCTCCGCTCGCACGCTGTGGCGAAAGAGGCGTCTTCAATTTGGTTCTTTGTGTAAGCTTCTTGATGCTCAGTCTGAACACTGTCCTAGTTCTCTTGCTGTGTAAAGCCACACCCGTGTAATTAGGAACATTTCTCTCTGGCTGCATAGAGTTAATCTCTTCCTGGCCTGAGTGATTGACAGCCTGTGTACCTATCAGCTCTGGGGCTGGTCCCAGACTTTCTATAAACAGGTTGTCAGCCCTCACATGGTTACCGGTTATTGCTCTGTCTTTGCCTGCTCTCCTTGTGATATACCTTTCTACTTTGTTACCTGATTTTCTGACCACTGGCTTTGACTTTGACTATTCTCTTGGATCTCGATTCTGTGCTGCAATTGCTCGATTGTTACTGACCCCTTGGCTAGCTGACCTCCCTTTGTTGTTGTGCGTCTTGTCTGCGTTCTATGTGATCACTTATTATAAGGAGGGACTGTCGACGTGGTTGCTGGCTGTCACCTAGGACAGATCGGGCAAGTTAGCCAGGGACAGTGGGGGGATGCAGCTTAGGGTCCACTGTCTCGTTGTGCCCCTCCCCCCTAGTTCTCCAGCAGCTTCTGGGGAATCGCTCCTCTGGTGATTCCCTTACATATGCACTTGCAATGGACTTTGTGCTATGATTAAGGGGCCTTGAGCCATGAAACGCGTAACTGGATCATTGTGTTTGTCCTTCCTCCATTTTTTCCTTTAATAGATTTATATTTTTATAATAAGTGAATTAAACGTAAAGTTTTATTGGACTTTATCCGGTCTCCTTTTTGCTGGTTACATTTTTCTGGATTACGCTGGAGTTATTTGGACTTATTGTTTCACCTCTGATTGAGAGGACTGTCTCCATGCAATGGGCTATCGGACTTTGCAAGTTTAAAACCTGGATTCCGTGAATGGGCTGATAAAACAAGTGCAGTTTTTGTTTGTCAAAAAATAGAACATATTCTATTTTTAACAGTCTGTGAATAAGGACTTTTAAAAATTGGTCATGTGAATAGCCCCCATTCGCATACAGTGAATTTAATGCGGGCATGTGATGGCCATTAAAAACTAAATAACCATCACATGGCCAATTGTCATGTGAATGTAGGCTTACTCAATCTCTTGGCTGTGAGTAACAATTTGTGTAATGCCAATCCATTAGGGAATTTTTATTGATATAATCATTCAGTCCTATAGGCATTACTAAATCTGCAAGCGTATATCTAATTCCCCTTACTTGAAAATATTTTCCTCCAGTTCTCTGGTCACATACACAGCACTGTTAACTGATGGACTCCAAAGGCCTCTATATATATCAAAGTACTGTAAACTTAATGTGTAGTCAGCCATTATCAGGTCACCTAAGTTACTATAAAAGTACTGCAATTTGCAATGTGCCAAAAATGGGAACTAAATGAAATTGATCTTAAAGCTTATTGCACTGGTGAAATACAGCCAACCTAAGTTTAATAAAGTTTTCTATAAGTTGGCAGATTGTAGATGGAGTGCTTTCCATATCCATAGCCATATCATTGTGCCTTAGTTGTACTAAGAAAATGGTGGTGTCCTTGTCTCAGAAAACAGAAAAGTTAATTGTTAGCCATGAGTCACTAGGTAAAGCTTTGTGACTAATTGTTTGAGAAATCTGATTCCTGTTATGCTTCATTCTTCTGCAGTGGAATGTGGGTCTTGTTAACCGATGAACAGGTGGCACACACATTGCTGTCTTCTGCTACAACCTAATAATTCACATATTCTTAGATAAGATTTAGCAAAAAAACACTAACCCCTGCCCAAGCTGTGTCTAAAGCATCTAGTACCCCTGCCCTTTACTAATGCAGAGCAAGAACCGTGAAACAGCGCTGTCTACAGAAGGGCGCCTCTGGTTTGGGTAGTTTGAGTTATGTTACCATACCATCACATAACCTGAGTGACAGGACTTTATGTATTTTATATAAATGAGTTACATACTGTATATACTGCAATATGGGCGTTATATATATCACTGGAGCAAAGGCCTGTGTAACAAAAATGAAACAAACTACTACTAGGCTATATATCTAAATTGTTTTTGTTTGTGTCAGTTGTCTTGTGTATATTGTATGTTAAAACAGCAGGCACACACACTGAGAACACGCATTCCTTTGTAATGTAAGGAATGAACATAGCATTACAGACACCACATGCGGTACTTTACACCAGCCATTATGTGAAAGCCATAGCTTAGTATACAATCATTTAAAGTGCTACTGTTGTTTCACTTTTTTATTGCTATTGTACAGTGCTGGCCAAAAGTATTGGCACCCCTGCAATTCTGTCAAATACTCAATTTCTTCCAGAAAATGATTGCAATCACAAATGCTTTGGTAATAATATCTTCATTTAATTTGTCTTCAATGGAAAACCACAAAAAGAATTGTCAAAAAGCCAAATTGGATATAATTCCACACCAAACATAAAAAAGGGGGTGGACAAAAGTATTGGCACCCTTTGAAAAATCATGTGATGCTTCTGTAATTTGTGTAATTAACAGCACCTGTTACTTACCTGTGGCACATAACAGGTGGTGGCAATAACTAAATCACACTTGCAGCCAGTTGAAATAGATTAAAGTTGACTCAACCTCTGTCCTGTGTCCTTGTGTGTACCACATTGAGCATGGAGAAAAGAAAGAAGACCAAAGAACTGTCTGAGGACTTGAGAAGCAAAATTGTGAGGAAGCATGAGCAATCTCAAGGCTACAAGTCCATCTCCAAAGACCTGAATGTTCCTGTGTCTACCGTGCGCAGTGTCATCAAGAAGTTTAAAGCCCATGACACTGTGGCTAACCTCCCTAGATGTGGACGGAAAAGAAAAATTGACGAGAGATTTCAACGAAAGATTGTGCGGATTGTGGCTAAAGAACCTCGACTAACATCCAAACAAGTTCTAGCTGCCCTGCAGTCCGAGGGTACAACAGTGTCAACCCGTACTATCCGTCGGCGTCTGAATGAAAAGGGACTCTATGGTAGGATACCCAGGAAGACCCCACTTCTGACCCAGAGACATAAAAAAGCCAGGCTGGAGTTTGCCAAAACTTACCTGAGAAAGCCAAAAACTTTTTGGAAGAATGTTCTCTGGTCAGATGAGACAAAAATAGAGCTTTTTGGGAAAAGGCATCAACATAGAATTTACAGGAAAAAAAAAGAGGCCTTCAAAGAAAAGAACACGGTCCCTACAGTCAAACATGGCGGAGGTTCCCTGATGTTTTGGGGTTGCTTTGCTGCCTCTGGCACTGGACTGCTTGACCGTGTGCATGGCATTATGAAGTCTGAAGACTACCAACAAATTTTGCAGCATAATGTAGGGCCCAGTGTGAGAAAGCTGGGTCTCCCTCAGAGGTCATGGGTCTTCCAGCAGGACAATGACCCAAAACACACTTCAAAAAGCACTTTAGACTTCTAAAGTGGCCAGCAATGAGTCCAGACCTGAATCCTATAGAACACCTGTGGAGAGATCTCAAAATGGCAGTTTGGAGAAGGCACCCTTCAAATCTCAGGGACCTGGATAAATTTGCCAAAGAAGAATGGTCTCAAATTCCAGCAGAGCATTGTAAGAAACTCATTGATGGTTACCGGAAGCGGTTGTTCGCAGTTATTTTGTCTAAAGGTTGTGCTACCAAGTATTAGGCTGAGGGTGCCAATACTTTTGTCCGGCCCATTTTTGGAGTTTTGTGTAAAATGATCAACGATTTGACTTTTTTTTTCATTCTCTTTTGTGTTTTTTCATTGCAAGCAAAATAAATGAAGATATTATTACCAAAGCATTTGTGATTGCAATCATTTTCTGGAAGAAATTGAGTGTTATCTGACAGAATTGCAGGGGTGCCAATACTTATGGCCAACACTGTATAGCGATGGGTTTGCTGAACATTTCTGTAATATACTATATTAACCTATTGTACTTTCTTTTAACAGTAAACAGGTTCTAAAGTTCTCCCTAGCAATGTTCTAAGCATTGCTAGAAAGATTCATCTCATATTCACAGCTTCAGCATACAACAATCACATTCACAACTTGTTTTTAACTACCGATTTCTTCCAGGGGGTTTAACTAGTGGTTTCTGTTATGGCTGTAGCTACAATATTGCTTTCAAATGGCAACAGGAGCACTTTTCTGCATCATACAGGACATACAGCTTTGAAGTAACACCCACCCATTTGCCATTTGCTATATCTGTATATACTAGCAATAGAGGGTGAATTCAGGGCACATCTCTCTAGCAATGCTTAGTTAGAGAACAGTTACAGTGGGGAAAAAAAGTATTTAGTCAGCCACCAATTGTGCAAGTTCTCCCACTTAAAAAGATGAGAGGCCTGTAATTGACATCATAGGTAGACCTCAACTATGAGAGACAAAATGAGAAAACAAATCCAGAAAATCACATTGTCTGATTTTTTAAGAATTTATTTGCAAATTATGGTGGAAAATAAGTATTTGGTCAATAACAAAAGTTAATCTCTATACTTTGTATATATTCTTTGTTGACAATGACAGAGGTCAAATGTTTTCTGTAAGTCTTCACAAGGTTGGCACACACTGTAGCTGGTATGTTGGCCCATTCCTCCATGCAGATCTCCTCTAGAGAAGTGATGTTTTGGGGCTGTCGCTGGGCAACACGGACTTTCAACTCCCTCCAAAGGTTTTCTATGGGGTTGAGATCTGGAGACTGGCTAGGCCACTCCAGGACTTGAAATGCTTCTTAAGAAGCCACTCCTTCGTTGCCCTGGTGGTATGCTTGGGATCATTGTCATGCTGAAAGACCCAGCCACGTTTCATCTTCAATGCCCTTGCTGATGGAAGGAGGTTTGCACGCAAAATCTCATGATACATGGCCCCATTCATTCTTTCATGTACACGGATCAGTCGTCCTGGTCCCTTTGCAGAGAAACAGCCCCAAAGCATGATGTTGCCACCCCCATGCTTCACAGTAGGTATGGTGTTCTTTGGATGCAACTCAGCATTCACTCTCCTCCAAACATGACGAGTTGTGTTTCTACCAAACAGTTCTACTTTGGTTTCATCTGACCATATGACATTCTCCCAATACTCGTCTGGAACATCCAAATGCTCTCTAGCAAACTTCAGACGGGCCCGGATATGTACTGGCTTAAGCAGGGTGACACATCTGGCACTGCAGGATCTGAGTCCCAGGCGGCGTAGTGTGTTACTGACAGTAGCTTTTGTTACGTTAGTCCCAGCTTTCTGCAGGTCATTCACTAGGTCCCCCCGTGTGGTTCTGGGATTTTTGCTCACCGTTCTTGTGATCATATTGACCCCACGGGGTGAGATCTTGTGTGGAGCCCCTGATCAAGGGAGATTATCAGTGGTTTTGTATGTCTTCCATTTTCTAATTATTGCTCCCACAGTTGATTTCTTCACACCAAGCTGCTTGTCTATTGCAGGTTCAGTCTTCCCAGCCTGGTGCAGGTCTACAATTTTGTTTCTGGTGTCCTTCCACAGCTCTTTGGTCTTCACCATAGTGGAGTTTGGAGTGTGACTGTTTGAGGTTGTGGACAGATGTCTTTTATACTGATAACAATGTCAAACAGGTGCCATTACTACAGGTAATGAGTGGAGGACAGAGGAGCCTCTTAAAGAAGAAGTTACAGGTCTGTGAGAGCCAGAAATCTTTGTTTATAACCAAATACTTATTTTCCTCCATAATTTTCAAATAAATTCTTAAAAAATCAGACAATGTGATTTTCTAGATTTGTTTTCTCATTTTGTCTCTCATAGTTGAGGTCTACCTATGATGACAATTACAGGCCTCTCTCATCTTTTTAAGTGGGAGAACTTGCACAATTGGTGGTTGACTAAATACTTTTTTTTCCCCACTGTAAAAACCGCAGAATTTTACAGTACCTGCAAAGTGGTCGGGACTCTGGCTAATCCCATCCACACATTGCAGAAAAATATCCGCAGTGGACACGCTGCAATTTAAAAAACCATTGTGTTTTTGAAAATCACAGCTTGTCTATTATACCTACGGAAATGCTGGCGTTTTCTGTATATGCATAATTGAAGCAGAAATTCCACAGAGGAAAACTCTGTGGACTTGTGAAAAGTGGACTTTTCCCCGCAGTGCTTTTTGGCTGCAACTCACTACGTGGGGCATTAGCCTAAAGATGCTTCATGTTTCTTTGGAATTTTATACTTCTAGTATTTTATCATGAGACGATCTCACTCACAACAGCAGAACATCTCCACTTCTCTATAGTACCACACACTGTATATATGAACAATACAGACATATTCAGCAGGGCATTTCTACATTAGAGTGTATGTTTACCAATGCTCATGTGTTCTAGAACAGAAAATGTCACTCAGCAGGAAAGTTGTTGATCACATGATCACAACCTCTGTGCTAGTCCACATGTATGTTTACGTTTACCAGATTTACCTACTGATAGCTGTGAAGCAAACAGAGGCTAAAAATGTCAATCACAGCAAAATGGGAGACATTAGTCACCAATTCCAGAGGAGAGCCGAGGCATTTGCAATCAGGCAAATCTGGCAAATGAAGCCCATTGTGACCTTGCATATTTGGCTGTTGTTGCCAGTGCCCTGTCGTTGATATTTATATCTAACATTGGGGTATCTACTACAAAATATAAATGATTTTCTTTAAAGTATCCAGCAAAGATTATCTTAAAATGGCAGTTCCCCAGAAAGTTTACCAAAAACCTGAATACTGATGTCATACAATGTACAATGTACTAGGAAAAGCTGACAGGTCCTTTTTAATAATACCACAAACTGTATCATGATGTACAGTTTATACATCTTTAAGAGATTTGCTAATTTAATTGTGGCTAATTAGCTGTGCTTAATTGATGTGACTCCATCATTGGTAGCATTAAAACATTAAAAAGAATGTACAATATCTTTGGGATGCACTTGAGACATTACGTCAGTTACATTTATATCTTGTCACATAAAATGTGACATATTACATAATTCTCCTATTAAACGTTTACTATGTGCGATGACATAATGTCTTCAGGTATTTCATATTTATGAATGCCATTCTATATTGTACCTGTCAACACATCACCACATATCTCAGTTATCATTGGAATATGCTATTGTACTGTACATGCTGAGATTGTGCAGAAGCAGACCATCATGTCTACTGTTGCAACCCACATTTCTTTTTTATTTAGATGAACTGATTTGGTCCCCATTGCAACATTGACCACTGGGTCTTTGAATGTGGGTGGAATCACACCACTTACCATTAAAAAGTAAGTTTACAAGCAGTAGATGGATATTGGTGCTATATAACAGAACTTCAAGGTCATATTTAAAATTGGTTATCTGCGTAAGGTCCGAGAAACAGTCTGTGTTTCCTGGACCGATGGCAGCTCATCTAAACTGAACTCACCAGCACCAGGGGACCAGCGCAGTTGGTAGGACTAACCTATCTGTCTTAGACTGGTATTGCCATGTGATTAATTATATGTTACATCATACATGTTTCTCTGCCCACATCATGGACTGTACTTTCCAGGTGACAATGTGTGCACATTCCCATAGCAGATTATAAGGTACCTTTATATAAATATATAGTGTCAAAGCAGTAGTGAGATATTTTGAGGCATCAACACTAACCTACTGTAGTTTTAAAATCCACTAAAATAAAGGTAATGATACTTGCAACCAAATCAAACCACATAGGTATTGAACATGGCCAACATTTTTTTACATTATTAAAGGGGTTTTACGGGCCCTCTGAGCTATTTTAATACCAATGACGTATCCTCAGAATAGGCCATCAATATCTTGGGGAAGCAAGCATTAGCTGCTGTATAGTGGCAATTCCAAGGTACTGCAACCCTGTTCAGTTCAACAGGAACAGAGCTGCTATACTAAGGCCCTGCCACTCTACAGTGGATGGTGCCTTCTGCTTCTGGAACCATGATGGGCCCACTTATGAAACTTTTGCACTGTGCCCATCAATATGTTAAAACGTTCCAGTTTACAGGGGATGGTGCCTTCTGCTTCTGGAACCATTCCCACATACTATAATACCCCTTAGTGGCCCTCACACAGCATAATTGCTCCCTAGTGATCCTATACAATATAATGCTCCTCAGTGGCCTCGGTCAAATTCCCATGTGAAGAGCAGGAGGTGCAAAATAAAAAAAAAAATAAAATAAAAGAAGCATACTCACTTGTCCCCGGCACTCCTTTATCTGCCGCCAGTGTCCATTCAGGCTTGTGCCAGCACCTTCTTGCTGGGAGTCCTGAACCTCATGTGACCGCTAAGACCAATTAGGTACAGGATTTCCAGAAATTAGGTGCCGCCATGAGACTGAACAGACAGACGAGGTACAATGGGGTGCTGGGGACAGGTGAGTATGCTTTTTTTTTTTTTTTTTTTTTTTTTACACCTCCCTGGCCGCCACAGTGGTCGATCCAATTTATGGACAACCTCTTTAAAGTGGTTGTCTAGGCCAAATTTTGTTATAGCCACTTCACTGGTCCCCCCCATACAGTGGCCTCTTCACTGGTTATACTGTATGGGGAAAAGTGATGGGGCCATTATATTGTGTGGGAGCAGTGATGGGGGCTAACATGCTGTGAGAGGGACATTAAACTGTATAGGGCATATTAAAGGGGTTGTCTAGGGTTAATTTTTTTTATGGCCTATCCTCACGATATGGCCTCCCATCAGCTGTACGGAGCCTCGTTCGGCGCTTGTTCTGTACACAACATAGGGCCAGAAGCAGAAAGCTCCATCTGCTGTATAGTTGCCTGGCATCTTCATTGAAGCTCAGCTCTCACCGACTTCAGTATGTGCTGAGATGCAGTGAAGGTGCCCGGCTAATATACAGTGCACAGAGCTTTCTGCTTCCGGCCCCATGTTGTGTACAGGACAGGCGCGGAAGTGACTCTGTACAGCTGATCGGTCTACCCCCATCATTCAGGTATTTATGGCCTATTCTGAGGATAATGCCTGGACAACCCCTTTAATATAACCACTAATGCGACACACTTTAAAGAGGCTGTCCAGCATAATTTTTTTTTTTTTTTTTTTACAATTTGTCCGGGGGAGGTGGGAAAAAAAAAAACAAAACAAAAAAACCAAAAAAAACGCACACACCTGTCCCCGGTGCTCCAGTGTCCTCCCAGCACGGTCCTTTCCTGCTCCACTGTCTTCTTTTGCTGAAAGTCCTTACTGGCTGTGACGTCCCAGGTCCCTTTCCTTAGGCCGTTGATTGGCCTCAGGGGTCACAAGAGGTGAAAGACCGAACCACCCTGGGAGACAACCTGGCTACATCACTTACCTGTCCTCGCTCCTGCTTGCGGCCTCTCCTCTTCCTGTTTCAGCCTGGGCCCTGTGCGTCGTGATGAGATAATGCGCGGCATACGGGGGGGGGGGCCTTGGCCAGGAGCGGGAAGAGGTTAGTGAATAGGGGCCGTTACCGCACCTCCACTGGCTAGTAAAAAAAAAGTAGTGGGGGTCTGGTAGGGCCCTCTAAAGGCATGGGGCCTACCGCGGGACAGTCCAACCCTGTCTGTAGCTACACAATATGGTTTTTGTCCTCTTTAGATTGATTGCTCTAATACCGTGGTCACTCTCTGTGGACATGTGCACTGTTGCTCCAGTCATGCTCCTGTATCACTTGCTAATGGGGAATCCAGTTCAGCTGTCCCAGATCCCCCGGCGAGCGATCCAGTACTTCTTTCAGTTTTATGTGCAAATGCACATACACCTGAAAAATGTCAGTGTAGGTCGCGGGTCCGCGGGAACGCAGTTTACACTGACAGAGGATTGTACCTCTCCCCCGACGCAGGTGCGATGATGTCATTCATCAGCGCCTGCTCTGCAGTGGAAGGAGGTCGCCTGGCTGCTCTTCGTTGTAGTGCAGGTATATACAGGAGCATGTTATATTGTGTGGGGGCCACTGTAGAGTATATTATGTTCCGCAGTGGCTGTCACACAACATATTATCCTGTGTGGGATCCACTGTGGAGTATATTACACTGTGTGGGGGCCACTGTGGAGCACATTATACTGTGTTTGGGGCCACTGTGAAGGAGATTGTACCGTCTGGGGGCCACTGTGAAGCACATTGTATTGTGTTGGGGGCCACTGTAGAGCACATTGTACCGCGTGGGGGCACTTCATTATTTAGATCTCACAGTATATTAAAACAGATCCTGTGTGATGTAAATAGTGAACATCCTTAACTGTCCGCAATTGTGGATCTGCACAGTATTAAGGTTAAATTGCCGTGTTGGCACTTTGCAATAAATTACTGGGTTTTGGGTTGCAATTTGGGCACTCAGTCTCTCAAAGGTTCACCATCACTGCTCTAATATAATCAAACAAATATGTATGAAAAAAATAAAATGCATCCTTAGCATATTAAAATATAATTCTACTGTATATGTATTATATAACAAATTTCAAAATATTAAAGACCATGTCACATTAAAACTATGACTAAACATATTTTCAAATGGAATAATGAAGAAATATTTAGTGTTACGTAATCTCTGTAGCTGGATTAAATCTTTCCAGATGAGTTTAATAGTACGGAATGTATTTTATACTGTGTATGAATAGTTTCATTTGTTTTGTGTTACTGGTCTCTTTATTTGTATTTCTCTCTTTCTCAGCTTCTCAGAAAACTGTAAATTGGAAATTTGGCACAGACCAGGAAGTTTGGGTCTGGGTAATGGGTGAACATACATTAGACAAACCGTATGATGTCATCTGTGATGAAATTATCGCAGACCGTGCACGCAAGCAAGCAGAGAAAGAAGCTGAGGAAAGAAGGTAAAAGTGTTTGCCTAGGATGTTGAATCAACCTATGATAAAGCACATGCATTTTTCTGCTAATACTTCATGGTCACTTGTTTAAATACACTTGCAAAAGAGACTGATGTAGGATTTCACAATATGCATACCTCCCAACTTTCAAAAGACAGAAAGAGGGACAAAATAGGTTGCGTGCTGCGGCAAATTTAGCTCCACCCACTTCTACGTTGACTCGTTCATTCTCACCCATTTTTCTTTTTGCCCCCACACAGTATAATGCTCCTACAGTCACCCTAACATTATATGCCCCCAAATTATAATGTTCCCTTCCAATTGCCCCACAATATGAAGTCCCTCTCCTCGTGCCTCAGTTTAAACTGGAAGCAACTAGAGGGGGACATTAAACTGGAGCAGATGGAGGGGGACATTAAACTGGGGCAGTCGGAAGGGGACATTAAACCATGGGGGTAACGGGAGGGGACATTAAACTGGGGGCAACTAGAGGCAGACATGTCCCCCTCCACGGTTTAATGTCCTTCCCTCCATCTGTCCCCAGTTAGGGCCGGAGCATGCAGAGGGGAACAGTGGTGAAGCAAGAGCTGTTGGCGGACAGCTTCTGCTTCACCATTGTATTCCAATCATCTGCATCCTCTCTAGATGCAGACGAGTTGAATCCGGAACATACCTCCTGCAGACCGGGAAGGCGGGACAGGACCCACAATCCAGGACTGTCCTGCACAATCCAGGACGGTTAGGAGGTATGAAATTTAATATGTATGAGGTTTAGTTGCCTTTCTCCATGAATGGAACACCCCATCTATAGATGAGGATGGTGATTTAGCTGTTTAGGTTCTACTAGGTAAAGCCCTTATCACACAATTATCAGCAACAAATGTTGGTAGGAACTCATAGACTTTTTACTAATGACTGACATGTCATATGATTGTTTGTCAGATGATTACATCTTTTATTTCACACAAAAAAATCATTCTTTATAGTATATTGTTCCATGTACAGCATATGGCATCAGTCTATGTGAAACACTGATGCCAATTAGTGTCGATTGACATGTTAAATCCTTGACTGGTGCTCTTGCTCTCCTGCATCAAGATGTGAAATTTCAATACAGAAAGTTCTGTTTTTAACCCTGTAAGAATGGGACAATTTTTCCTTTTGCATTTTCCTTTTTCACTACTCACATTCCAAAATCCATAACTTTTATTTTTCTGTTTACAGATTCATTTAAGTGCTAATTTTTTGATAGGGAAATTGTACTTCATAATGGCACAATATAATATTATGTACTATGTCCTCTGCAGACTTTCTGCTTCAGTTATACCTATAGGGAAACCGCCTGCGTTTCCGTAGGTATAATTTACATGCTGCAATTTCCAAAACCGCAATGGTTTTGCACTAGAAGTCCCAGAAATTTCGAGCTCCCCCTTGAAGTCCTGAAAGAGGGTCAAATGACCCTTAGTCCAAACAGACAACTCTGATGGCTCCAATTAGCATCCTTTCATTTGTAAATGTGGCCATTGTCTGAGGAATCTGCAGGGGGCAATTGTGTTGATCCACCTCAGGTCTTGTAAGAGAGTGTAAACAAAAGAATGTAAGCTGCTCCTGAGTGTGTCTGCCCACCCCCCAGCTGCATTGTTGTGCTGGGAATATGCATAAGGTTGCTAACACCTTAGCAAATTTGCATGCAGCCTTTTGTGCTGTGGGGGATAAATAGGTGACTGCTTCACCTATTTTGTTCACAAGAAACAAAATGCAGAGAAGGCACACCATTCAACATGCATTGGAACTGATCCTGAGCAACACCAACCCTTCTGACTCAGATGGAGAAGACATAGTCCTTCAACTGGATTCGGACTCTGAGCTGTCTTCAGGTTAGATTTTTCAAATTACCGATTTTTATTTCCTGACTATCTTTTTTTATTTAGAACCAAAACAAAATGTTAATTTGAAATTATTTATCTTGCAGATGAGGAGACTCCTCCTCTACCAAAAAAGAGAGCTCGGTTGGCGAGTGAGCCGACAGAGACCGCAAAAGATGGCACAGTGTGGCGTGAAGTAGAAGTGGGGAAACGTCTCCATTTCACCCCAGTAGAACCGTACCCTACAGATGGAGAGCCAAGTGCTAAGGCCAGATGAAGTGTCCGGAGTCGCCTTCAGAGCTTCCTCTGTTTTATCACTCTTGACATGCTTCGTAGCATTCAAGAATGGACTACTCAACATGCATGTTACACGGAGCAGGTGGATTGGTTCATGGGTCTCCCGGAACTAATGGCATTTATTTCAGTCATTATCTTGCGGGGGGGTGACCAAGGTTCCATCACTACGTGACAGCTGGTCAGCAAACCTGGCAAACCCAAGGATCATTGCAACTATGACTCGAAACCGCTTACAAGACATCATGCAACACCTACGCTTTGATGACATGTTCACACGCAGTGAGCGAGTGGAGACCGATAAGTTTGCTGCAATCTCCGATGTGTGGAGATCGTTTGTCACCAACTGCATCGCATCCTACAACCCTGGTCGACACATCACTATTGATGAACAGCTTTTCCCGTCAAAGACTCGCTGCTGTTTTCTGCAATACATTGCAACAAAACCAGACAAGTTTGGCATCAAGTTTTGGGTGGCTTGCGACTTGAAATCAAAGTACATCTGTAATGTCCTCCCATATCTTGGCAAGGACCCCAGTCGTCCCAGCGGGGAGAGACTGTCCGAAACTGTAGTGATGAGGCTGATGGAACCATTCATGGACAAGGGCAGAACTGTAACCACGGACAATTTCTTTACATCATTGTCACTTGCACAACGACTGCTTAGCCGGAAAACCACTATCCTCGGCACAGTCAACAAGAGTCGCCGGGAAATTTCCTCAATCCGCTAGACAGATGGACCGCACTGAATTCACCACTCAGGTGTTTTCAACCACTGGTGCCACACTGACAGTGTATGCACCCAAACGAAAGAAGGCCGTCTACATTCTCAGCAGCATGCACAGCGTGGTTGAGACTGAGGATACCAACAAAAGGAAGCCAGACACGGTCACACAATGCAACCACACAAAGTGCGGTGTGGCTGTAATGGACTAAATGGTGCGGGAGTACAGCGTGCGTGCAGGAACACGGAGATGGCCAGTCGCCGTGTTCTACAACATGATTGACATGGCAGCACTGAATGCTCATGTTCTTTATCAGGCATGCACTGGGGTGCAGGAGAGACGGGTGGACTTCCTGGTTGAGCTTGCAAAAGAGTTAGGTGGCTCTCATGTGACTGAAAAGAAGGCACGCAAGGAGAAACTCCTTCGGCAACAACCTTCCACACCCAGCCCTAGCAAAAGGGCGAAGTGTCAGGTCAACCATCGATGCACGAACAATTGTGCAACTGAGAGATGTGTTGACTGCTACAAATACACGTGTACACACAAATGTACCAGGGACATACCCAGGCAGTGCCAGGTATGTTCCGACAGTGCAGACAGACTGCTGAGTGAGTGCTGAAATGCTAGTCACACAAGAAGGACATGCCACTCACACACACACACGCAGCCCCCCACAGCAGCCTATTGTAAATATGTGTGGAATTGTTTTATTCCTGGTATTTTTTTTATTATTTTCATAACAAAAATAAAAAGCATGAAAACAAATAACAGTTGTTCTTTTGTATATTTACATTTTTGTATATTTAGATTCAAGTCAATGGGTGCAGAAAAAAAAAAAAAATCGCAAAAAAATCGCAGCTACTTGCGATATTTTTGCGATCTGTCCCATTGGTCATATAGATCACTCCTCTGGGATTTTTTCACACGAAAAAAATCACACCAAAAAAAAAAAAAAAAAAAAAAAAAAAATCGCTGGAAAATCGCACTTATGAAAAAAATTGCACGAAAAAAAATCGCAGGTGTGCTTGGTGCCATTGAAATACATTGGCAAATCGCAGAAAAAAATCGCATCGCATTGCGATGCGATTTTCGCGCAATTTTTTTTCGCTAGTGTGCTTGAGGCCTTAGACAAATGCTTCTGGTCATTACTCACAGCTGTACCTTGCTCTAAAATTTCTAATTCTATTTAAAATATATACAAAATGATTCATTGTTTCAGTGCTTTTTTGCTCAAATAAAACTAAACTAAATACAATATGTATAGTCTTTATATTATCAAATACAATAAACTGAATAGAACTAACTAGAAACTAAATGGCTAAACTCAATGGAAAACAACAACCTCCTGTGGTGTGACAGTAATGGCCTTAATTACTTAAGAACAAAAGACGGTGATTATAGGTTGTTTGCTTAAATCCTTCAGGTCATTCGACCCGTCTCTGGGTTCCAAAGGTAGAAATGTTAAATGACCCCTCTCTGGGATTTCTAGTGCTAAGAAAAGGGGGGAGATTTGAACTTTTAGATTTTTTTTTTATAATCTTTTTCAAAGAACATTAGTGGATATGATGCAATGAATTAGATATTTTTTTTACAGCTCTATGGCTTTAGTGGGGGTGTAGAACTTTGTGACATACCATCTGCTGTATACTGTATTCCATTACATCAGATCATCTTTCTGAATCATTATTCCTATATGTTCATAAACCCTATTGGCTTCTTACATTGTTAAAGGGTTAGAATTTGTAATTATGCTATACATTTATTTTCTTGTAGTTTTTGTTGAACTATATAATAATTCTAATTTAATTATTTCTTTGAATAATTACCTGAATTTAATTTGCAAAACAAAACTGCTTGTGAGGGGAACCAACTTGGGGAGAAAAGAAACATAGTAATCCCTTCAGTTTTCATAGTATTTTTTCTATAGGGGCACATTCTGGTTATTAAGCCAGTTCAGACCCAGTGGACCTAGTATTCATTGGTGACAGGTATGGTAAGGTAATGCTTATGACTCAGGAGGCGGTAGATTTACAAAGCCTGAAGGTCATCAGAACTTGTCCAGTTCAGCAACCTGATTGAAGTAAGTCTTTGTTTATGTATGGCTTTCTGGAAAACATGAATTCAAATCCCGTAAATTTCATAGTGAGTATGAGTATTAAAGAAAATCAGCTACCTCTGAAATTTTTTCTTCATTTTTCCACCCCAAAAACTACTGTACTATGCGTAGCACTTACTATTACACCTTCCTTAATATGATAAATTCACCTTGGATTAAAATAGAATAATTTAAGGGGGCCAGGACTTGGTTCATTGGTTGATATATTAGTGTGTCATCAAATAGATGCCTAACTGGAAAAACATGTTTACAGTATTTACATATTCGGGGCATTGAACAATAGGTTTAAAAAGATCACGCTGCTTTCTTGTTTCTGTGTTAATGATTACATTGGCCTTAAAAAGGTAAACGTGGGCACCAATTATCTGATCACCATGTACTGGCTCCTGACAACCCATTTTTCCAGGGTAAGCAGATAACCGTTTATTGACAACCTCCACAGTACAGCTTTCAGTTTTCCAGAGCACTGCAAGCTATAAAGTTAATCTTTAAAGGGAATCCGTCAGGGCCATTTGGGACACTAAACCACCCACAGGTCCATATGGACCTGGGGTTTAGTGTCCCAAATCACTCTGTTATAACGCAATCCATGGCCGCATTAAAAATAAAAAAGCTTTATTCTCACCCGGCCGCTGTACTCCCCGCACCTGCGTAGTTCTTCAATGAAGCCAGAGGAGTACACCTCGGCTTCAGTGCGCATGCCCTGCAATTACGTAGTGAAGCCGGGGTGTTCATCTTTGGCTTCACTGAAGAACAGCGCAAGCTCCGGGAGGCGTGCCAACGAAGAATCTCATGAATAAACAGCGTTGATCGGACCCTTCTCTAGGTAAGTATAAAGGTTTTTTATTTTTAATGCACTTGCGGATTGCATTACAACAGGGCGATCTGGGACACTAAACCCCAGGTCTATAAGGACCTGTGGGTGGTTTAGTGTCCCAGATTGACCTGACTGATTCCCTTTAAAGCCAACTTTCCTGTTAGACCAGTGGTTCTCAACCTTTCTAATGTCGTGACCCCGCAATACAGTTCCTCATGTTGCGGTGACCCCAAACCAAAAAATAACTATATACGTCCAGCCATTCCACTCTAATCCCGCAAGGTTGTACCTGTACTTTCTTGCACTGTTACCCTATATTACAGCAATTTTTTTTTTTTTTTAACAGCTGTCACGCAGCCGCATTAATTTCACAGTCTTTGATTGGGGGCAATTCACATGACCGATATTTTGACTGTCCATTGTAACTGATTCCTCCGTACACTGCAATGTATGAGTAATCCTTAAACACTGGAACCAATCAGGTGCCTAAGGCCTTGAAAAATGGTCATCTGAATGTAGGCTTCAGCTGCAGAACTGGGAAGTCAGCTGCAAATATTGCTGCACTCCTCTAGAGAAGGCAGGGATGGTGTAGACCAGCGTTCTCCAACCTGCGACAATTTTCCTGCGGCCCATTGGTAGTGGGTGATAGTGATGATGCGTACTGCACATGTGCACAATTTCAACAAGGTCAGTGAAATCCCGAGCATGTGTAGAATTCTCCTGAAGTCCTACAGGAGAGGCATTCGCAGGATTTTGGCACAGGGCTGTGCAACGTGAAGTTAACGTGCATATCTCTTAAAACAGGTTTTTTACAGGGACCCCGATGGCTCATCAGCATGAGAGCTATGGTTGGATTGTATTCATATTATGTACGTTACCATACCAATGCTGAAAGACTCCCTTTAATAAAGTATAGGTAGGCTAGTTATAGGCCATAACTACACTGCCTATAAGTTATTAAGAGAGCTCTCTTCACATCCAAAATAGAGTTTATGGATATGGAAAGAGCTCCCTTATTGTATATGTATTACATATAGTGCTCCCATGAGTAATAGTCTACCCCCTACACAGGTAATGTTATTAACTATGGGGAAATTGAGAATTATTACAGTAATAGTGCCCCCCATATGAGTAATCTTATTACCTGTGTGGCATCACTATAACTGTAATAGCCCCTCATATACAGACCAAAAACAAAATAGATGCCACACGGCCATTGTTCATATAAATATATCGCTTAACAGTGTTAATAGCCTGACTTCACATAAAGACAGAGAGCAGTAATGGCCAAGCTTCTGGTTAATATGGGCTTGAGTCATATTATAATATTTACCGTATTTTTCAGACTATAAGACGCACCGGACCATAAGACGCACCTAGGTTTTAGAGGAGGAAAATAGGGAAAAATATTTTAAGACAAAAAAATGTGGTAAAATGTCTAATATATGGAAGTTGTAGTTTTGCAACAGCTGCAAGGTCACATTGACAGGTGTCCCTGCAGCTGTACGGGGAGGAATAGGGCGTCTTTTTTTGCAGGGCCAGATGTACTTTTTAGTTATGCCATTTTGGGGAATGTCTATTGCTTTGATCACTTTTTATTAAAATCGGAGGCGGAACAGCAAAAAATATGGCGGTTTGGCACTTTTGATTTTTTTTTCCCGCTCTGATGTTCACCCTACAAGAAAAATATTGTTATAAGGTTGTAGACCGGGCATTTTCAGACACAGGGATAGCTAATGTGTATGTGTTTCACAGTAAATTTGTACTTTTATATGTATTCTAGGGAAAGTGGGTGAGTTAGAACTTTTTTTATTTATTTATTTTTTACTATTTTATTAGCCCCCCTCCCTTCATGGGGCTTGAACCTGCATAGACCAGTCTCAGTAGTAGTATCCCAGTGACAGGCCTGGGAGCCTTCATTAGGCTCCAGGCTGTCACAGGAACAGGTCGACTCCCGCGATCTTGCCGCGCAGGGAGTCGACCTGCAACTTATCAGGTGTGGGGACCGGGGGCAGTTTTTACAGCCTGGGGGGGGGGGCCTGCTCACAGATACAGTAGTAGTAGTAATGCCCGCGGTCAGACTCTGATCGCAGCAGAGCGGCCACCATCATTGTAACAGACCCGGCATCCGCGTAACGGCATGGCGGATGCCGGGAGCTACACAGCGCGGGGCACCCTCTCAGGGTTGGACCCGCAGCATCGCTCCACTGGTCCGAAAAATACGGTAGTACTTTTACACGTAATGCCGACAAGTACAACCTAAAGCAGGAAGCACTTACTTCACTTAGGTCCCGGAAATCACGTCTGCGCATGCGCACAGGCATTCAGTTTGGAATGCACATCCATAACGACGTGCGTTCCAGCTGAATAGCGCGACTTCTCAGCGGCTAAAGCCATCGGAAATATGTATTTTCCAATGGCTTTAGGCGACCCCTGTGTTTTGGTCATTCAACCCACAGGTTGAGAACTGCTGTGTTAGACACTTTCCAAAATTCAAAATAGAGCTGTATTCAGATCCAATCCTTATCTTTCCCTATGGTATTACTATAACAATCTGCAGAGAGTTACAGTAGTATTACAGTATATTGTATGAACGATTAGACCCCCTAGGGTTCAAACCCAGTAAAATGTCAAAAACTAAAAGAAAAAAAAATTATAAAAAAAAATCTAAAATTTAAAATTTCCCCCCTTGTAATAGATCACATAAAAAAAAAAAAAAAAAAACTCCCATAAAGATTTTAGGTATCCCTGCAATCAAAAATGCCTACAACATGAAAATATAACAATATTTACACCATAAGGAGAACATCATAGCTTAAAAAAAATTACACCCCCCCACAACATTTGAATAAAAACTGATCAAAATATCACATTTCCCCAAATTAGTATCAATAAAAATTACTCAGCTGTCCACAGCACAATAGTATCTGCTGCCAAAGCAGTTTAGTCCCTGTGCCAAGGTCATTGGAAGCCCTGTGCCCCATGTGACCACTGAGACCAATCATCTGCCTGAGCAGTCACTGGAGAGGGACCAGTGACGGTCCTTATCCAGCAACAGCTGAGGCTGTTGATTGGCCTTGGCGGTCACATGAGGTGCAGGATTTCTGGGGAATGAGGCAAGGTACATAACCGAATGGCAATGGTGGCAGGCATCAGCGCCAGTGACAGGTGAGTATTTTTTTTGTTACTCCTGCCCCAGCCCCCTCAGAGTTTCTCCAATTCCTAGAAAACCCGTTTAAGAATAATGTCCCATAGAACATACAATATAATTTTCCATAGTGGGCTCCATACAGTATAATGTTCCATAGTGGCCCATCCACACAGTATAATGCTCCACAGTGGCTCCTTTAGTGGTCTGTCAGGCAGAAGAGCCAAAGAGAATAGGGAGCTGCGCTGGAGTCCAGGTGAATATATTTGATCGTGTTCAGTATGACCAAAACCGCTGGGCAAGTTCGCCTAACAAATACTGTCAGAGTTCTGCCCCCTAAGGAACTCTGCAATCTGCTGCCTGAGGCAATATACTCATCTCTCCTCATGGCATATGCAGCCCTGTTCTTAGCGTTGAAGCATCAGATCACCAGATCACAAGAAAAAAAGATACCACCAAACTCTATATAAACTGCTCTACAGTACTATGTGTTTAGTTTATAACTGATGTTCCAGCTGACAGACTTCCTTTAAAGAGGACCTTTTACCACCTCCAAAAAGCCCAGTTGTTTGCATCATTTAATAGATGCTGCTCCACTAATTCTAGAACAGTTGGCATTTTTCCTCTAGAGCCCACTGCTTCTGAGCAATCAATGCTGTTAGTTTTGGTGCCTGATATGCTATTTAGTCTCTGTACTGTGAGGAGGGCGGTGTTAGACAGGAACTGGCAAATGGGTGTGATTCTGAGCTCTGATACTGAATGCCTCTGGTGGGAGCTCTGAATCACGCCCCGCTGCCTGACACTGCCCTTCTGAGATTATAGAGCTGAAATAGCCCATTAGGCACCAAGACTAACTGCGTTTGTTACCTGGGAATAGTGGGGGCTAGAGAAAAAAAAAAACTTTTTTCTCTATGTATGTTGCTTGGTTTTAACTTAGGACTATGTTCACACCTGCAATGATATTGCACCTATAAAAACAATGAAGATAACAGAACCTTGATGAACCTTATTTTTAGTCCATTAGGCATCCTTTTCTTTCACATTATGAAGCTGACACCTCAAGGTTTCCCTTTGTATTGGAAAGCATAATGTAGATGTAATAGAAGTAGTTGTTAGGATGGTATCACACCTGTAGATGGCGATTCCACAATCCTTCCTCCCCATTTAGCTGTGTTGATTATGGCAAAGTCTCCCTTTCATCTTTTATGCTGTATAAAAGGTACAACCAGACAAATCAGCATTTACTTTTTCGTCAGTTGATTGGGAATACAATTAGACGGGGCAAAGCTTATCCTGATTATTGGCCTAATTATTTCTACTTGAATAATAGCCCCTTTACTGATGCAAAATACTGACCAAATCATGCTATTTGAAAGTGACCTTAGTGTTTTCAATAATAACAATATCAGACATTACAGTGTACCAAAATAATTAACATATCAAAAATAGGAGTGAGGGCCTTGCTTGCAAGAGTTTGGTATAATGGTCTAGCCATATTTTAATAAATACAGATTTTAATATATATTTATTGTATTCTTGTTTTATTTCAAATTGTTGAAGATCCATTTTATATATTTTTTTTGTAAATCAATACTTCAGGTGAATATAATACATTTCATAATATATCTCATCAGAAGATAATGCTCCTATCTCCTGTTATCAGCTCTTCTCTTGGAGAGGGGAGGGGGTAGGAGGAGGATGAGGAGCCCAGTGATTGAGAAAGAAGCACAGACATAGCACAGTAAGTGTTAATATTTGCAGCAGTTTTCAGCAGATTCTAGGATAAATGAGCAGTATTCATGTGACTAAAGCTCTGGTGGGAAATCTTAATGTGTTTGCTCCAGATCTCTGTCTGTGTCTCTTTGTTTCTCACTCATTCATGCCTCTTCCTCCTCCCCTTTCCCTCTCCATCCAGCTCTATGAACTGCAGCCTCTCTTCAGTGAATTGAGCAGTTTAGCAGGCACAGAGGAGCTGATAAGATGAGACAGAAGTATTTCCCTTTAATAAGATATAGTATACCCTTTCTTCTATTCACTTGAAGTATTAATTTGCAAACAAATGAAATGTCAGTGAGTCACTGAAATGACTCTTTAACATTCTATCAAGGTAATAAGAAGTTCAGTTAAATTACTATGAGAAAACTGTAGCTAATAATGCATTGAGATAGTGAATGGCTCAGTTTGAGGACAAGCTAATTTTATTCTCTATTTTTAGTGAAGTACTAAATAGCTAGAGTCATTATATATACTGGTGTCTAGGGATACACTTAGTTTCAGGCATATACAGTCCGTGAAATCCGGACTGTGTCAGCTGTTTTACCTGGACTGAAAGCTGTTCAGGTACCCAGCCTCACAGCATCATAGTAATCTTGGACAGTCGGATATCCTAAGCATCGGGGCTCACCATTAGAGCCCCGGAAACTGCAGTTTTTACTGCTTTCTGAACGCTGTGATTATACCTAATTGCCTGAGAATTAGAGGGGAGTTAGGCATAGGGGGATGGACTCTAATGCTAGGATCTAGCTTTAACACTGCCAGGTTCTGGAGGCAGGGGTAGCGTTTGGAGATATTATAGGTCCTGCTATGTGGTATATACAATTACTTCCATTTGCTCCTGATGAACTCATTTCAATAATCTAATGGGGGAAATGCGTTGAGCTTTTAAATCGGCACTGGGATCAATTGTTCTCAGGGCTGTTGTTTGTTTAGCAGTTTAGAGCTTGCAAATTGGTGCTGTGATTAAATACTCTTAACACTTTGTTTGTATAGCAGTTTAGGTGATTTTGGAGCTGCACTACTGCTCTGACACCAGGCATTAGCTTATTAAGTGGTGCTGGGATAAATGATTCTCAGCGCCACTATTTGTATACCAGCCTAGGTGATCTTGGAGTTGCACATACTGCTCTGAAACCAGACATTCAGCTGATGTGTTAATTATAGCTTTGGGTAATCTATATGGAATGCGAGTATTGAGCTGGAATCAGATTTGTTCTGTTTATGAGTTTCCAGTGATAGTCATCACAATACCATATATTTTTTAGACACTCACATAAACAGTGGCTTGTCCACTTTTATTAGAGGTGATTTTGGAGCTGCACTACTGCTCTGACACCAGGCATTAGCTTATTAAGTGGTGCTGGGATAAATGACTCTCAGCGCTGCTGTTTGTATATCAGCCTAGGTGATCTTTTGAGTTGCACATACTGCTCTGACACCAGGGATTCAGCTGATGTGTTAATTATAGCTTTGGGTTATCTGTATGGGATGGGAGTATTGGGCTGGAATCAGATTTGTTCTATTTATGAGTTTCCAGTGATCGTCATCACAATACCATATATATTTTCAGACACTCACATAAATAGTGGCTTGTCCACTTTTATTAGATTATAATAAATGTTAAGTTTTATTATATTATTATTATTATTTTTTTTTAAATTCCACTTCAGTTCTGTGACATATAATCTAGGACAGTGTAGCAACTATCCTGTTCTTTAATCATGTACAGGGCACATGCAGGACAGCGAACACATGAGTTGTATATAATAGACTCAATATGCCCATCTGAAACTGGCCTAAAAGTTACAGTTCTTTTTAAAATCAAGTAGGCTCGTTCCTTGTGTAATCCAAGATGGTTTACTGAGCATGCACAGTATGCTCGGCCGCGACCCGAAGTGGCCGAGTTTACTGCCCATGCGCGAGATTTGGGCAATGGCCGTCAAAGCTGCAAGTGATGCAGCTAGGAAAGAGAGAGGGGGAACATAACTGAAAATAGGATGCCACAAAATAAAAAAAAAAAGGCGATATTCCACGATGACGCAGCTGTGCTCCCTGACAAAAGTTAACGCCCTCTGTGCTCCCTGGACCTCATTTACATAAGGATTAAAAGTTTTATTTATTTTTTTTTTTCCAAAAATATTGGGCTGTTCAGAATAGCTGGAATAGCCTTTATAAAGGTTACACATCACACCAGTCACCAGCTTAAAATGCACTTCTTCAATGATATACTCCCTTTAAACGAGGTGATAAAAGGTGTCTGGCAAAGGCTTATGACTCTCTCCTTGTTAAAACACATTCCTGTTTCGTCCAGCCAAGAGCACACTTATATGTGGAGGTCAGGAGGAATTGCTGTCAATGAAAATAACATAAGGACCATATCCATTGTATGTCACCAGCAGCACCCGAGGAACCCCATTGACTATAATAGGTCCATTGGGTTTTCATTATAGTGTCTATAATTTTACTGGACAAAATAGTGCAGCATTTGCTAAAGCCTGTGAATAAACAGAATTCTGACTGGGTACAAGTCAACCTTTTTTCTGTTTTCCATATCCATCCTATTTTGTATACTTGTAAGCACAGATATTGCAGATTTTGTACAGTTGTAACATGAACAGTTTGTATTCTAAAGCAATGATAACTGACCTTTGAACACATTTTATTTTGCTTACCATTGTAAACTATACAAGCTAATCTTCTGGAAACTTCAGGTATATCTACCCATGTCTGGACAACAGTGTAGTCTAAGGTTATAAAGGGTGAGGCTTTATCATCACTCAATAATTGGTTAGAGTCTGACTAGAAAATTTGTAGTTATGTGACTCAACTGTGATCAATATGCCTTATCATTTCCTGGCTAAAGGTTGACAGGCACCAATAGCCTTCTTAAGTTTGCTAAAGTTATTATATCAAAGTAACACTGTGTTGTTTGCTTTGTAATTATTATACAGTAAGACTAGGTTCACATCTGTGATGGCGTTTCCATAGGAGAGGAGGACTTTTCTCCCCTCTGGTTTCAGTATAGTCTATGGGGTTCGCGGGTAACTGCTTTTTTAGCGGACGGGCTGTCCGTCGTTCGGGTGCCCATGCAGACCAGACCGACGGAGAGACCAATGCTACTGTGAAACTAGCATTACAAGTACCATCTCAATGCTCAAAATACATGAAATAAAAAGATAGTCACTGTTACTATTACAATGCATTTATTTTTATAGGGTATTTTTTTAAGTTTAGATTTTTTTTGTTTTTATACATGAAGGGCCTACATCAATTTTTAAGCAGCATTGATGTCTTCACATGTCTGAACCTATGACTAGTTGGTATCAGTAGATTTGTCTTCATGACTGCACCTCTGACTGGTGTCGTATTCATCTTCATGCCTATATTTTCCAAAAATCAGTATATTTGGGAGGAGTACCACCACTCAAAAATTTCTCATTGATATTTTTATTCTATAGTATTTAGTAAATTGAAGACTATTTAGAACACTTTATTGTTCTTTTTGCATGTTTGTAAAGTGAACATCTGGTCAGTCTAGTATCATATTGAGTTATAGCAAACTCTGTTTAGTCTGGGGAAGAGGCATAATAAGCCTATATAAATGGCTCATACAGGAAATATGGGAAAAAGCTGTTCCATGTAAAAGCCCCTTAAAGGGGTATTCCAACGTACATAAACATTTTTAAATTTGTAGATATTTAAAAGTTAAACATTTTTGTAAATATAAGTAATTAAACATTTTGCAGAATTTAAAAGATTTTTTCCTATATATCTTGTGGTCACAGTCTTGTTGTCTTGATTGGTTGCCAATGGATACGACCATGAACGCAGAAACTTTCTAAGGTCAAAAAATCTGCAATGATATCCTTATTGTGGCCGGGATATCTTCTCATACATGTAGGGTCCCTGCCTGATAACCCGGCTACAATAAGAAAATCATGGCTGGGTTTTTGACAAGTCCCAGACCATAGAAAGTTTCTACATTTGTGGTCATATCCATTGGCAACCGATCAAGGCACTACTAAGATAGTTAGAGAAAATCTTTCAAACGCTACAGAATTTTTAACTACTTATATTATAAAAATGTTTAACATTTAATTACCTACAACTATAGATATGATTATGTTCAAGGGAATACCCCTTTAAGGCTAAGGCCCCATGTAGCGAGCTGCAGCCAAAAAACACTGTGGGAAAAATCGCGGCAGAAACACATTGCGTTTTTTCCCACATTGCTTTTCACACAGTATGCAGAGTTTTCCTCTGTGGACTTTCTGCTTCAATTATACTTATACGGAAAATGCCAACATTTTGGTAGGTATAATTGGCATGCTGCAGTTACAAAAATGCAGTGGGTTTTGAAATCACAGCATGTCCGCTGCAGATATTTTTCTATAATGTGTGGATGGGATTAGCCAGAATCCCATCCACTTTGCAGGTAGTGTAAAATGCATCTTAGGGGACACTCCCTCCGTCTGGAGAAAAAAAAAGGTGACAAGGCTTCTTCACTGTAAGGACTGTGAATCTCTGAATTTGTCATCTGTGACCAACTTCTGGGGTAAGCTTTTCCAAACAAGGCTTAGATGCCTTTTTAGAACAAAATAGCATTGATTCTTATGAAAATGTATAGAATACTTTATTACCTTCAGTCATGCCCTTTCCCATCCCGTGGTTGAACTTGATGGGCACATGATTTTTTTTTCAACCTTACTAACTATGTAACTATGATAAATATATAGCCAGAAGTATAACGATCGTGGTCGCAGGGGTGTGAGGGGGGCCACTGTGAATACTGTCCCAGTATTGTTTACATGCCGGGTGCTGCGCTGCTCACTCACCGTATTCTTGATAACTGCAGTTGTGGGTACTAAAGCTGTATCCCTTTCAAGTATTTGAGATATCGCTGCAGCACCCGTAACTGTCACTATCAAGAATTCACTCTAGGGAGGGAGTAGGGGGCCCCGGACAAAAGTTTGCATTGGGGCCCACAAGACTTTAGTTACGCCACTGTATATAGCAATGTATTAACAAACTTTTAGCAAATTATGTAGAATACTATAAACTGGGCAGATTGCATTGTCACTCAATACTATTAAACTAGGACTATTTGATGGATAGGAAATTAAGGTATGTAACACACCATTAGACAGAACAAAACTTCTAGTACAGCAGATAACTGCTTCTGCCGAAGGCCCCACGTAGCAAGCCGCAGCCAAAATCGCTGCGGAGAAGACCGCAACATCACTTTTTTATTCAACAGCGTTTTTCACAAAGTCCACAGAGTTTACCTCTGCGGATTTTTTTGCCCCTATTATACCTATACGTAAAATGCCAGCGTTTCCATAGGTATAATTGACATGCTGCGACTTTCAAAAACGCAAGTGTTTTCTGCAATGTGTGGATGGGATTAGCCAGAATCCCATCAAGTTTGCAGGTACTGTAAAACACAGCATTTTTTGCTGTGCCGTTTCCGCCGTGGCCAAAACGCTGCATTTTTGCAACTGGGGCCCCAACCCCTATGTCACCAGTCATGTGAAGAGAAGTTCTCTTTTTTTTTTTTTATAAAGGGTGGGGGTAACTTTCTAAATAATATAGCTTCTGGTTTTAACTCTTAATAGTTTTGTAAACTATGTAAATGCACCTGAAGCTTTATGATGAATTGTAGTATGAACAATATTCATAAATAAAACCTGAACAAATATTTGTGTAAACATTGTCATATTTTTGAGCATTTCTCGATAAGTTACCATCTGCTTTGCATTAGTGCTTATATATTACGTTTTGTCCTGCAGGAAAGTACAAAAGGAAGAGTTATCTAAACTGTCAGGGGACTTGACACTACACACACAAAGTGAAAAGGAGACATGGAGACAAAATGTTGAAAACAAACAAACTGCTGAAGAAAAAGCCACAACAATGGAACAAAAGTTAATAAATGAGGAAAACCAGGTAAAGAGCAAACAAACCTGACATGACACACAGTACAATCCTTTGTTGACTGTTTTATTATCATAAAATCCGAAGACTACTCTAATTCTATAGTGTACAGTTTGCCAGTGTTTGCAAAGTATTGAGCATTCAATAAATGGTGTGATAATGCCCTGATGTTATATGCAATAAATGACGGTGGTTGAGGAACTGATCCATTTCTTTGTCTAGCGAAATCAAAATTCCATTGTTGGATGAAGTTTCTTGCATGAAAGACAAAAGTGCAGGAAGGACTGGTGAAGCCATGAAGCCCAGTGAAATGCATTTTTTTTTCCATAATTTCACTGATTTAGGCCAGTTTCAGATGGATTTATTCAGTCTGTGAAATACAGACCATATGCTGGCTGCGTTTCCCAGACTGAACACTGTCCAGGGACCCAGTCTTACAGCACCATAGTTATCTAAGATGCTGTTATCCCCTATTTCACTGCAGGACTAATATCCCATACTGAAAGCTTACATAACAGAGCAGTAGTCCTATGGTGTGGCAGTGACTCAAAGCATCATAGATAAATATGGCACTATGAGTATAGATCTCCAGACAGTAAATAGAGAAAACATACAGGTAGTATTACACAGACTGAATAGTCCTGGATAAAAGTGACTAAGCAGGGAGAATATTGAGACCTTTTCAGAACCAGTAGCATTTAAAGCGATTCTCCAGAGTTTTTTCTTCAAAGTAGATTCAAAATATGCTATTGCTGATGCTGTCACCCGTGTCTAGAGCTTGTACCCATGTCTATAATCTGTTTCTGCAAAACAATGCAGAACTAATACTAAAATGCACCTTTCACGACCTTAAGTTGTGAGGATGATGTCACCACGGGGAATGTAATGGGGGCATGGTGACCTGACTAAGGCTAGGTTCACACCTGTGCCTGGATTCCGTTCAGGGATTCTGTCCATGAATCCGATTGAAAAATGCAGAGAGAAAAGTCCTGCAAACATAGTGAATGAGGTCCATGGGTTTCCGTGTGTAATCGCTTTTTAAATGGATTGGGTTTCCAAAGAACAGAAACCCGAACTCAGGTGTGAACCTAGCGTAAGAGAGGAAGGAACTATAGGCAGTATATGACAAAGGTAACGATAGGAAGCAGATTATGTCAGAGTATGAACGAGTGGCAGTGGCATTTTGATAGAAGACCTAGGGCAGAAGAACAGAAAGCAGGGACTTGATGAATCTGAGGTCACATGGTAGTTTTCAATTGTATCTGCAGGCAACAGAGAGAGACCTCCTGTTGATAAATGGAGAAGGGAGCACATTTATTTAATAAGATATATTACAAAGTTTCTTATTAATCTGTACTATTTATGAAATGTTGTGTTATAACTGGAGGCACGCTTTTCAACAATTGCTGTGCTTGCCAAAAATTCTTATGTTGAAATTTTATCTTTATTGGCTCTTGATGTGAATTTTTGCAAACATCTACAGTTATATTTCACCTGCACATGGATGAAACTGGCCATGTAAAGAAAGGTTTCCAATCCAATAATAATTTTCTGGAAATCACAGAAATGTTTGTACAGCTGTATTAATATCAACTTAATACTTACCGGTCCTTTGTTTTCGAAATATGCTTTACTATTAACACCTTCCCACCACAGGCATTTTTCATTTTTGACTCCCTGCCTCCCCAAACCCCTTTTTTCTGTTCACAGAGCCATATGAGGGCTTAGGGGTTGCAGGACAAATTGTACTTCATGATGGTACCATTTAATATTCCATATGATGTACTGGAAAGCTAGAATGATTTTCAGAATGGTGTGGAGTTAGAGGAAAAACTGCATTTGTGCGACTTTGTTACAGGCTTCATTTTTATGGCATTTAATGTGTACTATACCGGTGATATCAAATATATGTAGCTTTATTTACGATTTAACACCATAAAAAAAAAACTGACATCTGCAAATTTTTCATAATTCCATGTACGTGATACATAGGGCCAAATGTAATGTTTAGTTATACCATTTTGGGGAATGTCTATTGCTTTACCACTTTTTATTCAAATTTTTATGAGAGGCAAGACAGCGAAAAAACTGTGGTTCTGCTCTTATGATTTTTTTTTTTCTGCTACGGCATTCACCATATGGAAAAAATATT
Organism: Leptodactylus fallax; assembly: GCA_947044405.1. Taxonomy (NCBI): domain Eukaryota; kingdom Metazoa; phylum Chordata; class Amphibia; order Anura; family Leptodactylidae; genus Leptodactylus; species Leptodactylus fallax. The sequence continues at coordinate 526,890 of CAMRHE010000168.1, forward strand.
CTTATAAGTTTGTATACCAGGTGTTTTCAGACAGAGGGATACCTAATGTGTATGTGTTTCACACAATTTTTTTTATTTTTTATGTGTGTTCTAGGGAAAGAGGGGTGAATCAGATTTCGATTTTTTTTTTTTTTTTTTTTTTGCTGTACTTATTAACCTTGAACCCAAGGGGGTCTGATCTTTAATGTAATGCACTACAATGCTAATGTATAATGCGTAGGGCAGCCTGTAATAGAAGTATATGCCAGACAAGGCTGGGAGCCCTCAATAGGCTCCCGGCTGTCATGGCAGTGGATCCTACCCATAATGACGGCATGGGGGGAAAATGGCTTTGACTGAGGCACTGGGGGCATTAATGCGGACGCTAATTGCGGGCATTAGCGCCGGGTCTCTGCTCTATGATACAGCAGAGACACGGCAGCCGCTCGGATCCTAAATTTAAATGTCCGACATCCACCGTAATTGTACAACGAATGTTGGGAAAGGTTAAAGATTTAGTTGGGCTGGGCTCTGAAACTGCCCATATGTATGAGATGAAAGATGGCAGATTACAATGGTAATGATATATATAATATATTGGAGCAGCCCAACAGTCCTTGATGACTGACAGTGAAGCAAGCAAGGATCAGATATGTTGGATTTACTGTTTGCAAGTGTGATCCCCTTTTGCTGTGGGAGATAAGGAGACTAGACATGCTTCTCCTTAGGAGATTAGACATGCTTGCTTGCTAATTCTCCTGCCCTACAGCTTTCTTACTTGTATGGCCAACATTAGGCCTCAAACAGATCTTTAATAGATATGAATGTTTTTTGTTTATTTTGTAACAATCAACATGGATTTTGCTAAAGTCATGTCAAGTTTGACTACTTGTGGGAAATTCTTGGTAAAGTGATTTTCTCCTAAAACATACATGGCGATACTGTATATGTCTCTGTATTGTGTTCTTATGTGATTTTTAACACAGGTAACAGATGTTGGGTGTTAACCACTTAAATTATCTACAGTATACATCTACAGTATATTATACAATATATAGGGCATATAAACCTGCATTGTGGTGAGATATAAATATATAAACCAAATACCGATTATATTGAGGGGTCTGCTTAGAACTGGCTATCATCTGCTATACAGATAGAAATGGGTGCGGGTAGCGACTGTCAATCATCATCTGTTACCTAAGCAGAAGACCAAAAAAACTAAGAAGCAGCTGAAAGTAACTTAAGAAAAGTTTGCACAAGAATACAATTCAGGGATGTGTATGCTCTTTTCCTTTATTTATTTAACTTTGGTTTTATGATGAAAGGAACTAATTGGTTATCTAATGTTTGCTAACTCAAAATGGTTTTGTTGACTTCACACTGCAAAAGTGTTACTTCATATATGATCTGTACTATAATGTATACAATATGTGTATACAAATAAACTAAAGTGCAATACTTTAAACATATGGAAATTATATTTATAGCATAGATGCTATGTTGTCTCTTTAAAAAAAAAAAAAAGCTGCGAATGAAATGGACTTATTGATCATTAAATTTAATTGTGTGATATATAAATGAGTGCATACACTCTTCTGCTGCAATAGGACTCCAAAGTGACACAGGGATGCCTGCAAATTGCTCCATGATCATTGCATTAATGTGGCTCACAAACAACATTTTCAACTGCAAGTTTTACCAGTTATAGAGCGATTCATGTTGCCACAGAGCACTAGTTTTGTGCACAACACCAATAGTGGTATTGTTAGACTAAGCAGAGTAGAGCTACGAGGACACAACTATACTATATTTATATTATCATTAGAGATGAGCTAATCAAAGCTGACGAAGTGGAATTCCATCCGAATTTCAGGAAATCTTCGATTCGCATCGAATCCGGATTTCCTCACACTTCGTGGTATCGAATCACATTTTAAACTAAGGACACATTGGAATAGCCTTTAGAAAGGCTATTCTACTTCTGCCTTTGCCGTTGCATCATGCCCCCTGTGATGTCCTGGTCCTCCTAGCTCGTGTAGTAAAAGAATCAAAATGGCCGGCGGGCATGCACAGAGCCGCTTGTGGCGATCATCTTTATCCTATTCCTACACGAGCGGCTCTGCGCATGTCTGGCGGCCATCTTGATTCTATTCCGAGCGGCTCTGCACATGCCCGGCAGACCAGGACATCGCAAGGGGCGTGATGCAACGGCAAAGGTAGGAGTAGAATAGCCTTTCTAAAGGCTATTCCGATGTATCCTTAGTTTAAAATGCATATCCCCATATCCCCAGGCTCTCTGCAGCCAGGAAAATAGCTGTTTTTAACATGATTCGCCACAAAGTAATTCAGCGAGTTGTTTTGGGAAATTCGGCGAACTATTATGAGGGGGGAAGTTATTTTTAAGGAGGGCTTTTTTAAGGGGGAAGTAATGTATATAAGGGGCAAACTTTTATTTTTAAGGGGGCTAATATTTATAGCATACCTCCCAACTTTCAAAAGATAGAAAGAGGGACACAGAATGTACAAATTTAGATCCACCCATTTCTACATTGACTCCACCCATTCTCATCAATTTTTCTATGCGCCCCCATACATTATAATCCTCCTACAGTCACCCTAACATTACATGCCCCCACATTATATAATGTTATCCTCCAATTGCCCCACAGTATGAAGAAACTAGAGGGGGACATTAAACTGGGGCAGCTGGAGGATGACATAGCATGCCGATTCAGTTGTGAGTGGAGCCCGGATCCAGTGCCCCTGCAACCATAGGTCCTGGTGCAAGTGCACCACTTGCCCTATGGTTAAAGCGGCCCTGGCAGCAACACATCTCCAAAATAATAAAAAACAGCTAGAGGGTCAATATTCAACTAAGTCACATGACTGACTAAGAGCATATTATATAGGCAGAGTCTCTCAGTACCAAAGATGGTCAGAGGTTTACCAATCTGAAAAACTTTGTCTAAGGCCGGTTGCAGACGACCGTGCTTCAACCGGCCTGCCGTGATTTTAAAGCATGGGCTGCACACGGGGACATGGGGATTCAGCTAGAATCCTAAATCAGATAAGAACGGGATAATATTTATCTCCCAAAACTCCAGCAATTGGTCTCCTCACTTCCCAGATGTTTATAGACTATTATGAAGATGAGGGGATGCTACACAATGGTAGACATGGCCTTGTCCAAACTTTTTGGAAATGTGTTACGGCCATCAATTTCTAAATTAGTTATTTTTTTTTTAAATAAAATGGAAAAATGGCTAACTTACAGTTTCTGATATATGCTCTACTCTGAATAAAATATGGTTATATGGAATTTGCATTCTTGTTTGATGTATACAGCATCCCAAATCTCGTGGAATTGGGGTTCTAATTTGAAATTAAAACCTAAAAAAGACCCAATACTGCAAGAATTCAAAAACTGTTTTGGAATAAGGGTTGTATAATCTATATCCAGGCTACCCAAACTGTGGGTCAGTGCTCCCTTGGGGTGTTCTGTAAAGACTTCCAGGTGGAAGGGAGACTGGACTCATCATTGATATTTGTCTGTTCAGCTCTGCGGTCCCAATGAGCTGCTGATAGATGGGTTGGTCACATGACCCTCCATCAGTGGCCATATCTAGAGCACACTGCACATCTTTGCATCAGTTGGAAGAGTGGGAGGATGGGCACATACTTGGAGCAGTGTGTCAGACAAGTGTGCAGGCAGATGGATTGGTGGGCAGCAGCAGAATGTCAGAATGATGTGCAGATAGAACGACAGATAGGTGTATGGATGGGGAGACACTAGGGTCATGCAGTGGGTGGATGAAGAGTCCCCAAAAAGATTTGGCAGGCAGCTGGGCAGTGTCCACCAAATCCAACTTTTTGTATTCTTTAATATGCACCGCTCCAGTGATTCTGGAAAAGTTACCAGGAATCAGTACTGTTAATTTCAGCACTAAATATACTACTTAGGCTATCTACTGTAAATTGGGCAGTCCTGGGTTGGAACAGACAGACAGGGACCACCCTCCTGGCAGTAGAGAGCTTAAAGGGGCTTTCCGGGCAAAAAAAAATATTTTAAAAAAAGGTCTGTTAGTGCTATTAATGGGCTAAGTGCACCCAAATACCTTTAGCAGTGTTTAGAGTGATTCCTGGGTTTCCCTGGGAGCTCCTGGCATCCTCTGCATTTGTTTACATGGGTAACTTCCTGCTGTCTTAGCTTACAACTACAATGATGCATTGCTGTTCGCTTAGATCCCCCTTCTCACTCCCTCCCCCTCCCTCCCTCACAACACCCCCCCCTTTCCCTAGCTAGCCCGCAGACTACTAGCCCTACCTAACTAACTCAGTCCCCCAACCCCCTCCCCACTCCATCATACTTACCTGTCTTCTTGTCCTGGAGATCACTTTCTTTCCTGAGGCGGTCATATGTTTTTTATAGGGAGTAAATTAGAAGTTAGGCAGGGGAGGGGATTTAGTTCAGTGTTAAATTGTTAATTTATCCCAGTCAACCCCTTTAATTATCATATTGAGTGCTGAAATTCCAAGTGTGCCACACAGTGACACAGGATTAAAGCCCTGGACCAAGCATTGTGGGCTTCAATTCTCTTGGTTATTGTTGGGTTAGAAACATAGGGAAGATTGTGCAGCATAACATTCAACCACAAGAAGAATTGACCTGAACTGCATTTTCAGTGCCTTTTCATTCTCCACCTCCTCTTATGTGCAGCTTTGTGAGAACTAGTGAGTAAGCTATGTAAACAATAATGAAGTTCATATACAAACTGTGTAAACTGTAAAATGCCATCACATCACTGGAAATCCCCAGTTGTTAGTTTCATGAGGAAATGCTTACAGGTCTGCCAGGTAAACTGGAACTTCAGTGATTCATATGCTGTAACATTGATTTTAGGTTTCTCTCTGTAGAGCCAAGGTCAGCAGGGCACCAGGAATTGTGACGTCTATAATTTACAGAAAGTAATATGAACATGTTTACATTCTGCAGAAAAAAAAATAGCTTGCTATCGCAGTGACTTAAAAAAATGACTACCCTTTATCAGGGCAGATGGTAGCCTTTTGTTGGAACGAATCTTATTCAAACCCTTCACATAGTTAAAAATGTTTAAATTCAAGACTCTCCATTTTAACTTCCTGACCTAACCTGCCGATTCACACAACAGCCAGAAATTACTTTTTCTATAAGAGCCTGGATCTTACGCTCTCTTACACTTAGATAAAAATCAGGGACTGCTGATCACATGACCAGCAGAGGGGACCGTTCAAAAGCTGAATGAAGTGAACAACGCACCTTGTGCACCAGTTTGTGTCTTTTCTACCACTACTTTATTTGCTATCGCATCCTAACAAAATTATTTCTGCACAAAGAAGATTATATTCTTTCATTGTATAAAAAAAGGGAGAAATATTCAATAATGATGTGTTGGTGCTAGTGATGTCATAAGTTACACAAAACCTTTATCTGGAAAAAAAAAGAAAAAGCACTTCCCAGTGCTTAGTATTTCTAAGCAAAATAGTATTTCTAAACAAAAGGGGAACTCCCGTAGTTGTTCCACTGTAAGATGATGCTCATCTTATTCTTTCTTATATGTTTATATGAATGTACAATAAAATACACCTTGGAGTGCTATCTTCCTGGCATTTTACCTTACTGGAACGCCAAGAAAAGGGATAGCATTTTCCTATTTTACTTGCAGATAAAAAAAAGTTTAAACTGTGACTCTAAAGTTGTCTGTACACATTAGCTTGTTTATCAGCTGAACCCCTTGTTTTCCCCCTCTCCCAGTTTAGGACATATGCACCACTCAGCTAGCTTGTGTTTAGCTGAAGTGTATAGACAGTGTAATCCAGACTCTGCTGGGTGCTAATGAGGCCCAAGGGATCATAACTGGCTTTGTTTTAGTCTCAGTAGTGTATATATTACTGTCTTAATTCTTGAGCTCTTTTCTGGTGTCACAGTTGTGTTTCTGTAATCCTAGGCTGTATTGTAGTGTCATGGTGTCACAATATGTTTTCTCTGGAATTTAGAAACTGTGCTATATTGTAATGTATACGATGTTCAATAGTGATGTTGTCACAGTAGCCCAAGTGTTCTTTTAGAAATTGTGTTCTATTATGATGTTACACATGCCAGAGTCATTTATACTCTGTGATTGAATGATAGTCTTAATATAATATACTGTATATTGATGACTTCACTAAATTCTTTATAAGTTATTTTGATGATGTCACATCCGGGAGACATTCAAGGCTGGCGTTATGTACGCCAGTTTTGATAATTCCTTCACTGACAGAGGATTTGTCTGATTTATGAGCAATCGCATGCCAGGTTATAGCAGGCATAGATTTCAAGCATCATTTATGTCAGAAAGCTTGCAAGGGCGGGATAAAAATGCCACTTATGACAAAGCCAAGGTTTGTGAGTTTTTTTTACACCACAAGACTGGCATAGGGGAATGATATGTCTTCCCCTATTTGTTTTTTGCATGCCATGTTCTAATAATAATAATAATAATAATAATAATAATAATAATAATAATAATAATACATTTTATTTATATAGCGCCAACATATTCCTCAGCACTGTACAATTTGTAGGGTTCAAGTACTGACAAAAAAGATACATTACAAAGAAATAGTCAATTCACACACAGGGACTGAGGGCCCTGCTCACAAGAGCTTACAATTTATGAGGTAGAGGGGGTGACACAAGAGGTAGCAGGGGTGGCATCAGAGGTAGCATTGCTTATACAATGGTCAGACAATTTTGTAATAGAGGTTACTGTCATTACACATATATAAAGCTGTATGAGCCGTATTCAGTCGTGTTCTTTAATGTGCAGATGGTGCTTGGACATATAAAGTTAGTCTGATACAGCATCATATCCTGTGAGGTAATGTTGGAGCATAAACAGAGGAGGGTATGTTTTAGGGATTCTAACTACGGAAGGGTTTACATTAGGAGTTGTGATAGGCCTGTCTGAAAAGATATGTCTTTAGTTTATGCTTGAAGCTGTGGAAATTGGGGGTTAATCTAATAGTCTGGGATAGAGCATTCCAGAGAAGTGGTGCAACTCGGGAGAAGTCTTGTATACGAGCGTGGGAGGTTCTGATAATAGAGGATGTTAGTCTTAGGTCATTGAGTGAACGGAGAGTACGGGTTGGTCGATAGACAGAGATGAGGGAGGAAATGTAGGGAGGTGCAGCATTATGGAGAGCCTTGTGAATGAGGGTGATAAGTTTACATTGTATTCTGTATTGAATAGGCAGCCAATGTAGTGACCGGCACAGACCGGAGGCATCGCTGTAGCATCTAGACTGATAGATGAGCCTGGCCGCCACATTCAGAATAGATTGTAGAGGGGAGAGTTTAGTAAGGGGAAGACCGATTAGTAAGGAGTTACAGTAGTCAAGGCGAGAGTGAATCAGGGCAACAATAAGTGTCTTTAGTGTATTTGTGGTAAGGAAAGGGCGGATTCTGAAGATGTTTTTGAGGTGGAGATGACATGAGCGTGCAAGTGATTGGATATGGGGGGTGAAGGAAAGGTCTGAGTCAATCAAAACCCCGAGGCAGCGGACATACTGCCTAGGAGTTATGGTAAGGCCAGAGACTGCAATGGAGATATCAGGGACAGATCTATTAGATGGTGGAAACAGCAGTAGCTCAGTCTTTGAGAGATTCAGTTTCAGATAGAGCGAAGACATGATATTTGAGACAGCAGAGAGACAGTCACTGGTGTTCTGTATTAGTGCAGGGGTGATGTCACGGGATGACGTATATAATTATATAATTGGGTGTCATCAGCATAAAGATGGTACTGGAAGCCAAATCTAGTGGTTTTGTCCAATGGGGGCTTTGTAGAGGGAGAAGAGCAGGGGACCTAGGACCGAGCCCTGAGGAACCCCAACGGCAAGGGGAAGAGGGGAAGAAACAGTGCCCGCAAATGATACACAAAAAGTGCGGTCTGAGAGATAGGAGAAGAACCAGGAGAGAGCGGTGTCCGTGAGGCCGACAGAACGGAGCATAGTGAGGAGGAGTTGATGGTCTATTGTAAATATGCCTACATTTTCATTCAGTATTACCTGTAATCTATTCTGATGCTGTCATGATGTGCTGTCTTTACTTACAGCCTGTATTTTATTATGATAATGTCATAAAGATCCATATCTCTTTTTATAAGCTGTGTTGTATTACAAAGGCCTGTGTCCACATTTAATCTTTATCCTATTCAGATGGTGTGTGATATAATAGACTGTCAATCTAGTAGAAACAAGGAAGAATTCTTATGGTACATTTGTAGCTGTGTCCCTGTATCTACAAACCCTGGCAAGAAAACATGACTTCCTTACTGCCCAATATAGCACCCAGGGCTTGTGCCCCCCCCCCCCCCCTTCTAGCCAGAGGCTCCAGGACCCAAGCAAAATCAATGACTGACCCCATGTACTGTTTAGATTGGGATGTTGGCAGCGGCAAATTGGCCATATATATCACAGGGGAAAATTCCCAGTTGGCCGACTGATGGAATATGGAATACGGCCTCTGGGACAGCAAGTTACCTGCCCCGAGGCCCCTTGACCTGACTAAGCCAGCATCAAAGACCACTAAGGCTTGTGTTTGAAGAGCATACTGTGACCAGAAGAGCATGGCAGAGTGGCACCAGAGCCCAGGAGAGGCGAGTAACTATGTTTCTTACGTTTCCTCGCCTCCGCTCATTATACACTTGCGTCTGCAGCGTCTGCAGAGTATAATAATAATGGTTCTAAACCTAAAAGTTTTGGAAAGTTCATAAAGAAAACCTTATGGGCCACTATGGGACATTATACTCTGTGGAGGGGCCACTAAAGGGCAGTATAGTGTGTGTAAGGGGCACTGTTGGATACTATACTGTGTGAAGGGGTTACTGTAAGTCATTATACCATATGGAGGCCACTATGGGACATTATAGTGTGTGGAGGGTCCTAGATTGTGAGTTTGGTGGCTGCTGCTGCACCTACTGTTTAATTGCCACCCTGACCCCACTGCCTTTAACTTTACATAGGACTACTGCCTTTACATATAAAGCAGGCAGGCCTATGTAACAAAAATGTGTGCTTTAGATGGAGTGAGAGGCAGCAGTCCTGTGTAAGTTGCAATTTCAATCTGACATGGTAACTTACATAGGACTGCTGCCTCTCCCACATGCAAAGCAGTCCTGTGCAAAATTACTTTACACAGGACTGTTTTACTTGGAGGAGCAACTTGTGCTGGCCCTGCTTACTAGTACTGACTCCCCCTACTTTCACTGAGCGTGCCTATAAAATGGGTCCACTTTTTTTACATTTTTTTCCAGGACCACTTTCAGTTTCCAATCTGCCCCTGGCTGTTGGACCCCATCAGACATCACATTCTGGTTGTTACTGCCCTGTGGTTATGCCCATGTTTTAAGAAAGGTTGTACCCACACAAAAATATCAAATACTTTAATAAATAGCAATTATAAAGTATGTACTGTATTTGTATATCAATACAATCATTTTCATTATAAGTCTTTTAAAAGTGAAACTATCAGGTACAGTGGGGAAAAAAAGTATTTAGTCAGCCACCAATTGTGCAAGTTCTCCCACTTAAAAAGATGAGAGAGGCCTGTAATTGTCATCATAGGTAGACCTCAACTATGAGAGACAAAATGATAAAACATATCTAGAAAATCACATTGTCTGATTTTTAAATAATTTATTTGCAAATTATGGTGGAAAATAAGTATTTGGTTATAAACAAGATTTCTAGCTCTCACAGACCTGTAACTTCTTCTTTAAGAGTCTCCTCTGTCCTCCACTCATTACCTGTAGTAATGGCACCTGTTTGAAATTGTTATCAATATAAAAGTAATGGCACCTGTTTGACATTGTTATCAGTATAAAAGACACCAGTCCACAATCTCAAACAGTCACACTACAAACTCCACTACGGTGAAGACCAAAGAGCTGTGGAAGGACACCAGAAACAAAATTGTAGACCTGCACCAGGCTGGGAAGACTGAATCTGCAATAGACAAGCAGCTTGGTGTGAAGAAATCAACTGTGGGAGCAATAATTAGAAAATGGAAGACATACAAAACCACTGATAATCTCCCTTGATCAGGGGCTCCACACAAGATCTCACCCCGTGGGGTCAATATGATCACAAGAACGGTGAGCAAAAATCCCAGAACCACACGGGGGGGACCAAGTGAATGACCTGCAGAAAGCTGGGACTAACGTAACAAAGGTTACCGTCAGTAAAACACTACGCTGCCAGGGACTCAGATCGTGAAGTGTCAGACGTGTTCCCCTGCTTAAGCCAGTACATATCCAGGCCCGTCTGAAGTTTGCTAGAGAGCATTTGGATGTTCCAGAAGAGTATTGGGAGAATGTCATATGGTCAGATGAAACCAAAGTAGAAATGTTTGGTAGAAACACAACTCGTCGTGTTTGGAGGAGAGTGAATGCTGAGCTGCATCCAAAGAACACCATACCTACTGTGAAGCATGGGGGTGGCAACGTCATGCTTTGGGGCTGTTTCTCTGCAAAGGGACCAGGACGACTGATCCGTGTACAGGAAAGAATGAATGGGGCCATGTATCGTGAGATTTTGAGTACAAACCTCCTTCCATCAGCAAGGGCATTGAAGACGAAACGTGGCTGGGTCTTTTAGCATGACAATGATCCCAAGAACACCGCCAGGGCAACGAAGGAGTGGCTTCGTAATAGCATTTCAAGGTCCTGGAGTGGCCTAGCCAGTCTCCAGATCTCAATCCCATAGAAAACCTTTGGAGGGAGTTGAAAGTCCGTGTTGCCTAGCGACAGCCCCAAAACATCACTGCTCTAAAGGAGATCTGCATGGAGGAATGGGCCAACATACCAGCAACAGTGTGTGCCAACCTTGTGAAGACTTAGAGAAAACGTTTGACCTGTGTCATTGCCAACAAAGGATATATAACAAAGTATAACTTTTGTTATTGACCAAAGACTTATTTTCCACCATAATTTGCAAATAACTTCTTTTAAAAATGGATTGAAACAAAGCACTGGAGAGTTCTGAATTGGCCAGCAATTAGACTGGATCTAAATCCCATTGAACACCTGTGGAGACATCTTAAAATTGCGTTGGGAGAAGGCACCCTTCAAATATGAGAGACTTGGAGCAGTTTGCAAAATTTTGAGTGGTCCAAAATTCCAGTTGAGAGGTGTAAGTAGCTTGTTGATGGTGTAGGCAGGCAGAGGGCAAGGTTGTAGATGGCAAGTACCTACCACTGAGGTGGCTGGTATCTACAGGGTGACTGGCTGGAGTATGGGTCCGGGATTTGGGAGTTATTGCAGACCCGAGCCTATACTCCAGTCCTGGTCTTGTCGGGTGACCCAGGTGCAACTATAAGAGCTGAGGTTGCCCAAGGGAGGTGCGGCGGTTTCTTGCATAAGAAGCTGTTGAGTTGACAACACACACTGCCCTCTGTGAGGAAACTCTTGCGAGTTATTGTATCCTGAATTAAGGACGACTTATGTTATTTGGGGTTTTTTTTTGTACCTTTATGCTGAAGCAAGCTGTTTGATTTGGACTGTATGAACTTCTACCAATAAAAAAACTGCAAGTGTAAACTGGTACCTACGACTCCATGTGCCTGACTTAGCTGGTAACCAGCCTATCCTGAAGGTCCCATGTTTACAATGGTTATAGGAAGCGATTGATTTCAGTTAGTTTTTCCAAAGGGTGTGCAACAAAATTTTAATTTGAAGGTGCCAGTAATTTTGTCCAGCCCATTTTTGGAGTTTTGCTTGAAATTGTATCATTTTTGGCTTTTTTTTTCCCTCTGTTTTTTTGTGTTGTTCCAATACACACAAAGGAAATAAACATATGTATAACAACATATGTAATTGTAATAGTTTTCTTGCAATTGCAATTGAAATCATATTATGAAGGCATGCAATGGTGTTCTATAGCCCTGCTGGCTTGTTATGGCATGCTTAGCTGTCTATAAATGTATAAAACATATAAGTATGCCTTATAATTATTTTGATGAACTATTCTTAGGATAAGTTATTAGTATCAGATTGGTGAGATCTAGCACCCAGCACCCCTACCAATTAGCTGATATAAGTGCCTCCAGTACTCTTAAAATACACAGTGAACAGTCCTAGTGAACAGTGCTAGAAGGAGACAGCTGGATCCACTGTGTAGTGGTAGGCAGTGGCGTAACGATCGTGGTCGTAGGGGATGCGACTGCAACCGGGCCCGGAGGGTACGGGGTCCGCGGCCAGCTTGAAATGGCCGGAGCCCGAGACTACCATTATAGTGGTCGGGGAAAGCCTGGTTCCCCGACCACTATACCTATTGTTAACTGGGCTCCTTTCCAGTAGATGCCAGCCCAGGGGAGGTGACAAAAAAAAAAAAAAAAATACTTATACTCACCAGTCCTGGGTTCAGCATCCTCTCCGGCGGTCTTCCAGCCACTGACTGAGGTCAGGTCTCACTGCTGGGGTCTGTGATTGGGCCCCAGCAGTCACATGGGGCGCGCCGACGTAATGACATCATCACGCCCCACATGACCGCTGAGGTCCAATCACAGGCCCCAGCGGTGACGTCTGGGGCACGGGACCTGGGGACCAAGGAAGATGGCAAAGACAGCAGGACGGAGCGAGGATGCCCCGGAGAGGTAAGACAAGGTGAGTATAAGTGTTTGTTATTTTTAATCACTTCTCCTGGGCCTCTACTTATTATATTCTGGGGTCTGAGGAGACCCCAAAGTATAATAATAGCACCGGCTCTAGGAAGGGGGGCCACTGTGGGCATATAATACTGTGTGGGGGCCACTGTGAGCGTATAATACTGTGTGGGGGCCACTGTGGGCGTATAATACTGTGTGGGGGCCACTGTGAGCGTATAATACTGTGTGGGGGCCACTGTGGGCATATAATACTGTGTGGGGGCCACTGCGGAGCATATAATGCTGTGTGGGGGCCACTATGGCGCATATTATACTGTGTAGGGGCCACTGTGGAGCATATTATACTGTCCTGGTATTGTTTACATGCCTGGCGCTGTGCTGCTCACTCACCGTATTCTTGATAACTGCAGTTGTGGGTACTAAAGCTGTATCTCTTTCAAGTATGAGATGTATGTCTTCAAACCCCTCCATTTCAGGACATGGAGAAACAATGGTTGCCATTCCCTATACCTCCCTGTATATATAAGATACAGGTGTAGCATTGCCCACTGGCTACCTGGTTTTTCCTGATGATGAGTGTAATGGCTCAAAGTTAACGTAACCAAACTGACATGATTTTGGTGCTTTACTACTTTTAGATTTCATTTTTTTAAATTTTATATAGAGGTATGCATTTATTAGATAATTTGTATATCATATAATACATTCATTTAAAGGGGTTATCAGGTTTCTTCAATTGAAGGTCTATCCTTAAGATAGGCCAGCAATATTTAAATCTACGGTGATCCTGAGTGTCGGATCAGTTTGAACTGAGACAGCGTGGCCAGTATTGTTTACATTGCCCTGTTGAACTCTAATGGACAGTATTGCCTACACCCGCCGCTACAGTTTGTATGGCGAGTGAGCAGTGTGGCTTTCAGAATGTAAACAATACCAGGAGCCGTGCTGTCCCAGTACTGGTGATCTGTGTGGGTCCTGGATTGTCAACCCCCTAAGGATAGGCCATCAATTGTATAAAGTGGCTAACCCCTTTAAATCTATGTAGCAGAGGAATTGATGAGAGAGCTCCTTTGTCTATACAACAATCAGTATTGACCACTGTGTTATTTGATTCAGCTTTGGGCATGGAATAACAACAAAATCTGTTAAGTCCCACATTTAAACTGCCCTTTATGCTTCCTTCACATATATTTAGGTCAATATTTTGCATATTTTGTACACCAAAGCCAGGAGGGGGTCCAAAACATGGAAGAGGTGCAAATCTTTCCATAATACTTTTTCTCTGTTTATTCTTCACTCCTGATTTTGGCTTAAAAGTATCAATGCTACATAATTACCAAAATTCTATGCAAACTGTATAGTTTCATCGGTGTCTGATTCTTACATTACTACTGGCATTTAATGTTTTGCCTACTCTTAGATTAGACACACATGTATGTCACATTGCAGTAGCAGTGGCAGATCCACCAGAAAGAAATAGTGATATCAAAATGTTTACCCTGTGATTGAAAACAATAAAAACATACTGATTATATGCATCCTGACCATCATGCAACTGCTCTGTTCACATCTGAGTGTGAATGAAGAGATACACAGCTATGGCTCACCATAATGACTGTAGTGATACTGTACAGTGTTACATTAAAGCCCACTACAGTCCAGCTTTTTGAACCTTCAGCCCTTTAGTATCAGGGTGTAATCAGTATAATGAAGGATCACTCACCCAATGTGTCCTTTACTGTATTTAACTTCAAAACCGTTCCCCTGGCTTAAATGTTATTTGGGCAGGTTTTCCATGTGCGGTTGTCTGTTTTCATTCACATTATTCTTTTTCGTACATTTTATTTTTCATTTTTACTCTAAACTTCTGAACCATAATACATAATGTCACCCAGGTTAAATCAAAGGTCCAGAATCTTCCCTATACGACACTGTCTAATATTTCCCCCTAATCATTCCTTATTTCAGAAAAGATCTGCTGTATCAAAGACTCAAGAAAAAGAAATTCAGAATTTAGAAGAAAGGACTCAGGAAATTTACATGAACTGGAAAGAAGCTCAAGAGGTCAAGCAAAAACTGGAAAAGGAAGACTCTGAATGGCAAGAAACCTGTACGATTTCATATTATTTTAAATATGATTTAATTTAATTGTTTGATTGTAGGTATGTAAAATAGATGGTTATGGTATATTTACATACCCATTAATATATAGAAAATAAATACAGATAAAACTAAAATGTAAGGATTAAATATAGGGTATGCAGGGTAATGTGGGTAACAATGGATAAAGTTTTTCTTTTGGCTTTGATAAGTACAGGTAATGATTTTAACCTCTAAGCGATCAGCCTTAACCCTTTCCCACTGGTGGCATTTTTTTATTTTCGTTTTTGACTCCCCACCTTCCAAACCCCTTTTTTTTTTTTTTCTTATTTTTCCATTCACAAAGTCATTTCATGGCGTAATATTTGCGGGACAAATTGTTATTCATAATGGTATCATTTATTATTCTGTATAATGTACTGGGCAGCTAGATGAAAATTCAGAATGGGGTTGAATTGGAGAAAAAGTGCAACTTTCTTACAGGCAGAGCTGGTTTTAGACAAAGTGGGGCCCTGGGCAAAAATAAAAGTGGGGCCCCAAATGCTGATATGCAAACACCACCATCGTCTTGCAGTGGCTACATATAGTAACCCACCCTTGTATATAATAGTTCCTCCCTTTTAAATAAGAGCCCCCTTTTATATAATAGTTCTCCGTTATACAGTGTCGGACTGAAGGGCCTTTGACCCCCCAGAGGAACTTGTTCTGGATCCCCACCCACCAGCTTCCTGCTAATAGCCTACACCACGGCTCCTTGACTGAAGTCTTACATATGTGCTGAATATCCGGTGTTACTGAGTATGTTCCCAGTATAGTCAGCCCCTATAGTACTGTGCAGGCCCCAATAACTCCATATCCAGTTCATGCACAGTACTGTATGGGGAATGACATGGCCATGGAGCACTACACGTATGTGCAAGATTATAGTGAGGGAGCTGTGATGCAGACATAGCACACAGGGCTGACAGCAGGAATTTTGAGCCCACCCCCCACAGTATAATGCTCCACATGGTATATAATGCTCCACAGTATAAAATGCTCCCCTGAGCCCCCCCATAGAGGCACCACACAGTATACTATCTCTTAATGGCCCCAATCTATACAATATGCTCCCCAGCAGCCCCACACAATATAATATGCTTCATACAGTATAATATGCATCCCACAGTGCCCCCCCCAGTATAATGCTCCACAGTGGCCTAACACAGCATAACAGCTCCACAATGGCCTCCACATAGTATATACTTCCCAGAAGGGTTCCCCCAGTATAATGCTCCACAGTGGCCCCAGAGTATAATATGCTCCCAAGAAGCCCCACACAATATAATAAACGCCACAGTGGCCCCACACAGTATAACAGGCTCCCCACACTGCCCCTTCCCCCCAATATAAAGCTCCATAGTGGCCCATAATATAATATGCTCCCCAGAGGGCCCCTGCTAGTATAATGCTCCACAGTGCCCCCCAGTATTTTGCTCCACAGTGGCCCCACGCAATATATTATGCTCCCCAGAGTGTCCCCTAGTATAATGCTCCACAGTAGTCCCCACGCAGTATAATATACTCTCCAGAGGGCCCCCTAGTATAATGCTCCTTAGTTCCCCCCGAATAACGCCCCACAGTGGCGCCACGCAATATAATATGCTCTGCAGATGGCCCCCCCAGAATAATGCTCCACAATGACCTCACACAGTATAGCATGCTCCAGAATGGCCTCCACACAGTATAATATACTGCCCAGAGAGGTTCCCCCAGTATAATGCTCCACAGTGGCCCCACATAGTATAGTATGCTATCCAGAGGGCCCCCTTCCCAGTATAATATACTATCCAGAGGGCCCCCTCCCCAGTATAATGCTCCACAGGGGCCCCACACAGTATAATATGCTATCCAGAGGGCCCCCCCCCCCAGTATAATGTTCCACAGTGGACCTACAGACTCCCTTAGTGCTAGCATTATATTATACGCTGGGGTCTCTTCAGACCCCAGAGTATAATCGAAGGCCCGGGGGAGGTAAGGGAAAATAACAAACAGTTATACTTACCTTGCCTTACCTCTGCTGGGCCTCCTTGCGCTGCTCTGCTATCCCCGCCGATGCCGTCTTCTCTGCGGCTGATGTCACACGTTGTGGACGCCACCGCTGAGGCCTGTGATTGGGCCTCAGCAGTTATGTGAGCACGCCCCACGTCAGCCGCAGAGCAGACGGCGTCGGCGGGGATAGCGGAGCAGCGCGAGGAGGCCCAGCAGGCCAAGCCTCAGCGGTGATGTCTGGAACGCCAGAAGATGACGCCGGACGCAAGGACAGGTGAGTAAAAATGTTTGTTATTTTTACTCACCTCGGAAAGGGGCCCTGCAGAACATGACACTGGGTCCCTTTCTGTTATCGATATGGCTGGTCCTGACTCCGGGGCTAACTTTGTGAAGACTTAGAGAAAACCTTTGACCTCTGTCATTGCCAACGAAGGATATATAACAAAGTATTGAGATGAACTTTTGTTATTGACCAAATACTTATTTTCCACCATAATTCGCAAATAAATTCTTTAAAAATCAGACAATGTGATTTTCTGGATTTGTTTTCTCATTTTGTCTCTCATAGTTGAGGTCTACCTATGATGTCAATTACAGGCCTCTCTCATCTTTTTAAGTGGGAGAACTTGCACAATTGATGGCTGACTAAATACTTTTTTTCCCCACTGTACTGTAGTATGTAATGACCCCATTGGATCTACTTTGATCTAAATATCCAGAAAGTCGAGATCCTGTTGGGTCACCTTGTGTGTCAACCAAATATTCATACTGTTGTTGTCTAGTCTGTCCAGAAATGAGTCAAGTTGAGTTGGTCTCATGTGCCCTGCCAAATAAAAAGGACATCATCAAATCGCATTCAAGATTCATATAGGCCCTTTCGCTGTTTCAGATTGCTAAACCGCCTCTCTCCCCCAGAACCCAAGAAATAGGTTGGCATATGGGTTTGGATAAAATGATCTTTCTACACTAAACTAAACACCCGCCCAACCTCTAACTTACTTTACAAAAAAATGTATATTTACACAGCTCGCTGGGGCAGTCATGTGACCGCCTTAGGCACATTTTCTGATTTTCCAGTGGACTTCCATTTCCCCATAGTAACCCACCCACACCCCATCATACTTACCTGTCTTTCTGTCCGGATCTTCTGGGCACGGGAGATCACTTCCATCTGTGGGGACGGCTCCTCTTCTTCTTGATGTCTGCCTGCGCAACAGAGTCAGAGTGACGGCATTGCGCGGTAGCCAGCTCAGGCATGGGAGGCTGGCAGATGTCAAGAACCACATCTGCGCAATAGCACTAACAGACCTTTTTTTTAAAAAAAAAAGGTTTTTTTACCCGGAAAACCCCTTTAAAGTGAAAAAAAAAATATGAGTCAATACATACTCTAGAAGGGTTAGGATCACTTCTGTCATGTCTCTGTCCATGTCGCTATTTATCAAAAAGAAGCGAATGGCAGTTAGTCCATGTTTATGCTCAATTGGAGTGTAGAGTGATTCTACATCTGCACTGACTAAAAACATGTTGTTCTCCAAAATCACACCATCAATGCATTATAATGCCTTTGCTGTATTTCCTATATAAAGGATTCAAGTGGTTTCAGATAAAAGTCAAGAAACTTGGCAACAGATTCACAAAGTCCACCCCTCCTAGACACAATCGGTCATCCTGGGGGATTTTGTTTGTTTTGTGGACTTTGGGTAAAAAGTATATTGTGGGAATTATAGGATGTTCAGTTACTAGGCCCGCAAATGTTTGTTATGAAATGAGAACTCTCCAAAGCTCGTTTTAAAATATCCAAAAGTTCCCTTGTAAACTCTTAGGTTGGGTTCGATGTTAATCTCCTATGTAATCTCTCACGCTTTTTTTTAATGTGTTTTTAAATGTATGTCCATTGGCTGTTTATTATAATAAAATTATTTTTTGATATAGCTTTGTGATGACTGAATAATGACTAGGTGCCTGCCACATGCATGACTGCTGCCAATGCTACAGTATGTCAAGAATTTTATCACAAATTTCATGTGGAAGAGCAATTTTCTTGTATGTTCTAATATTGTGTACCAGAAAAAGCTTGAAACATGAAAGGATGTCTGTAGTCATAACTGTTATAGTAATGAGAATATGATGTATGAAATGAGGAAGTAAGTGTACTTAGTGGCCAAATCACATTATCCTCTTAGTGAACAATGGAATCTTATGCAACAGTAATTGATTACATTGGTAGCTTATGTGATCCAACATGCACTAAAAATAATGTACATTATTGCTTAGATTTCATTTTTGCAACACAAGAAAATATACATACAATTGTGTCTACTCATTATTCTTCACATATAATATATTGGTAGTGGCAATGTAACAATATAGTAAATGCTAATACTTTTTTGTGTCTTTTAGTGAGAAAGTCAAAGGCAGCTGATGAGAGGCGGCGATCTATGGCTAAGCAGGCTCGAGATGACTACAAGAGATTGTCAATGCAGGCTATTGAAAGAGGTTCTGTTGCAGAAAAAGCCAAAAATTTTGGAGGAGAAGTCAAACGACCACCCCTACCACCAAAGCCAAAACCAGTTTCTACAGTAAATAACAACTCAGGAATAAATAGGTAGAAATGTTGACATATATGTCACTGTATTGTAATGTTCATTTCTTATATACAGTACAGAGGTATTCCTCAGTCTTAGAGCTTATTCACATGACAGGGCTGCTTACATTTTTCACAGCCGATTTTCATGGATCCCTCATAGACTTGATTGTACTGAAAGATAAGTGAAAACAGCCCAATATATCACAAGTTATATTATTTAATGGACTGTTAGAAGAACAGTCATGTGAAATAGATCCATTATATTCTATGGGGTTGTGTGCTGACTTTAAAAAAAAAACTAAAGCACAGAGCTGTGAAACCCTGTCATCTCAATAAGGACTTACTGTCTTAAGCATCTGCAGTAATACATTATACCTGTCACTTAGTAAATGATTGTATTTCCCATGAAAGAACAATTCTGGATCAACTATTCTTATAACTCTATATTTACCTCCTGCAAATTTATAAATAAATTGACAACTAGGTGTGGTGAATGCAAGTTGTCCACAGTGGGGAGTGAGTTACCAGCACAGAGGCATGTGTATTCCAACAGGGACAGACATTCCCATGCAGAGTGCCAAAATTTACTAAGTCATTACCGGAAATATGCCATAAAAACAGTGAGAAAGGCTGCCAAATGCCAATCACAGATGAAATGCAGTTTCATTTACTTTTTAGGCACACTTCCATACACAAATATTATATTGCTATTTAGTGATCATATCTAAATTCATTTTTCAGTTCAATAAATTGCATTAAATATTTAAAATGTACTTATCCTGAGTCTGTATTATAATCCAAAGATACATTGAAAACTCAGAGCTGAAATCTTAATTCCTTAATAACTCAGTTTCTGCACAGAGCTTACACTGGTGATTTACATTGTGGTACTAAATTGTAGTGTGACATACTGTACTGTGTCTATCCCAATGACAACCAGCAGAATTATGAATGCAGCTCCAAGTAATAAAACTTGTAACTCAATTTTAACGTTTACTGTATCTATAAAAAACTGTATGTCTATAAAGACTGAATTCAGTATATATAGTATTATGCAATGTGTAGTCATTCCATTGTATGATAATCTGAGTTAACACTCAAAACAAAGAGAATGAAAAGCCTTTCATAGGGTAAATAAATTACATAAACTGTATTAAAATAAAGAATGAGAATCTGCTGCAGATACTTTAGAAAGTTGCCAACCATACCAGTAGCATTAAAAGAAAACAAATGTCAATATATTGGTCATGTGAATAGCCCCCATTCACATACAGTGAAATTAATGTGGCTGTGTCATGGATGTTTTAAAAAAAAAAAAAAAAATCATACAGTTGATTTTCACTATTGTGTGAATATAGGATAAGGGCGCATTCTCACAACAGAGTTTCAACTCGGTCCATGTGTTGGCCAGATTTACTGGTCTGCACCTTACACCAGAAGAGAGACTCCTGGCAGTATAGTTATCTATGCTACTAGGCCTCCCACCAACATACTGTCCTGTACTGCAATCGCTGGGAGGCAGGGACTCCTAGCAGCCACAGTTTCACGGCTGTGTTTTTTCATGTGAATGCTCTCTAAGGCTATATGCACACAACCAGGGCTGGCGTTAGGGGGGGCAAACTGGGCAATTGCCCAGGGCCCCCTGCTAGTGTGATATTACCCCAGTGAAGGCAGTCTGCTATGGATCCCTTAGATCGGGAGAAGTGGGCAACAGCAGCAGCCTGTATATCAACTAATAGCTGTTTGAAAAGTTCCCTGCATTTAGCTAATGCAGCTGCTGGTGCCACCTTAATAAAACTGCTTGTGCTGTCTTAAATTCCTCCTCATCATCATCCTCCTCCTCATCCTCCTCATCATCCTTGAGAGAAAGTGTCTGCAGTGCAGTAAGGATGTGGGTCCTCCTGCCAGACTCCCAGCTAATTAATTCTCACAAATGGCTTCCGCTGCAACTAGCAAACCTGCAAAAAAAATGTGTATGTGTACGTGTGTAAATATGCATATGTAATGTGTAAATTTGTGTATTGTGTGTGTGTGTGATGTATACAGTATACAGTGCATATTTACACACAGGTATAATATATATACGATGGAGATAAACTTGCACTGTATACAGTATATCAGACACACAGTACACAACTTTATACATTATACACACTAAATATTACTCTATTAATAGCATAACTATTCTATGTTTTATACTATAAAATATAATTTTATAGTATATATTCTGGTTTATATACTGTATCAATATGTTCTTATGTATGCATAATGTATAAGAATGTATACATGTATTATACATTTTTTTTTATAGTATATTGATTACTGCTTATATACTACATAGTATTTTGACACATTGCTTATATACTGTTCCATGTGGACATACTCTTTTGTACAGACTATAGAGCCGTGTTGGCGAACCTATGGCACGCGTGCTAGAGGGGGCACTCAGAGCCCTCTCTATTGGCACGCACCATCGCCCCATCCAGACTCTCTGATCACTCAGTAACAGGGAATCTGGTACAGGATTCCCTGTTAGTGAGCGAGCGCTTACACTGACTTCCGAGTGTGTCCTCTGCCCCGAAGCAGGTGTGATAATGTAACTTGCCTGCTCTTTGTGGGAGTGCTGGTAAGTATCATATAATACTGTGTGGGGGCCCACTTTGGAGCATATAATACTGTGTGAGGGCCACTGTGTAGCATATAATACTGTGTGGGGGGTCACTGTGAATCATATAATACTGTGTGGGGGCCCAATGTGCAGCATATAATACTGTGGGGGGGCCCACTGAGAAGCTTATTATAATGCGTGATGCCCACACATTGTACCGCGTGGGGGCCCCTCACTATTTATGTCACATGGTATCTGTTTTATAGCAGACTTGTGATATTACTACAGGACGTAATAACATTGCATGGTCACTATAAAACAGATCCTGAGCGATGTAAATAATGAACATTAATTGTTCAAAAATACCAAATGCAGTACAAAGTTGTTTTGTATCATTGAAAGCTCTGTAAAACGCCATTCACACGACCGTATTTTGCGGTTCCACAATTGTGAATCCACACAGTATTAAGGTTAAATTGCCGTGTTGGCACTTTGTGATTAAGTTAGTAGGTTTTGGGTTGTGGTTTGGGAACACAGTCTCTAAAAGGTTCGCCATCACTGCTATAGAATAAGTAAGGAAATGCAGGCAATCTCTAAAAATTATTCTTTATTCACATTGTGAAGCATGCAAGCTAGCTCTTGTGGTCTTGCCATCTCTGGACTGTAATAATGCCATGGTTTGTGAGAACAGTTTGCTTACTGCACCGTACTCTTATGGAATAGGTTAACTATATCTGTGTCCAGTGATCAGTCGTTAAACACAGAGACATAAACACAGCTAGGCATCATGGTCGTCACTGCTGTGACTAGTGGTGTCATGACTCAGCTAGCCAACAAGAGGGAGCTTTGTAATCTTTTTGATCCACCCAGCTGGAGCCAGAGCACCATCTGTTTCTCTCGGCTCTAATCTCCAGGATTGACTCCTAGGCAATCCAGAGCAGTCCAGGTAAGCACAATAGAGGCACTTTCTGGATACAGCATTTGGAGCCCCATTTTTAATTTTGCCCAGGGCCACACTTTATCTAAAACTGGCCCTGCACATTGCCGTTAAAAATGGATGTCCATTTTTAATGGCTGTTTTGCATCCATTCCATTTCTGTTTTTTGATGGCCAAGTGTCATCTGTTTTGCTTCAGTTTTTTAACTAAAAAAGAAAGACCAATGAAATGTATCCATTTTTTTCACTGATAGAGCAACAATTCACTGAAACACAAAGACTAGACCTGTATCTAGAGAGTTCACTGAAAATTTTCACTGGTCAAAAACCGATAAAATAAAAACCTAACTTTTAATAGAACAAGCCGATAAAATGTAACTGAATAAACTGAAAATATGTGAAAAGTGCTCAAAAGAGAGTTTCAGAAAAGGCACCACAACAGGTTTGGTTAAAAAATGGCATGAAAAAAAGAACCAAGCCTGTATGTGATATATCAGGGCAAATAAATGTATGTCAGCCCATGATATAAAGAATTGATAGCAGTGTCCAAGCTAGTTCCCCAGCCTTTACATGTCAAGCCAAAGGGAGAGCCTTCTAGGACTACTAATAGTTAGCAATGGGACGGACTAACCGCCCTAGTAAAAATATCCTACGCGTTTCTTTTGATCATAAGGGGTCTAATCAAGTATAAATAGAGAAATTGATGGCAGCAGCGCCGTTCTCCCGAGCCAGGGAGGCTAAAAAGGAAGATGCTCCACCCACATCCCTGCCCAAAAGAGAGGGCTGACCAATCAGCGAGAGCCGTGTCATCGGACCTCCCCGATGACACACACACATTGTGTCACCGCCCACAGCCCCGGTGTAGGGCCAATCAGGGAGTGTGTTTATGGAGGCTCGCCTGTTACCAAGGTGATAGGACGCTACAACCACAGCCCAGCCGCTTTGCGTATGTTAACAGTATAACGAACAATGATCATGATCAGAGTGACAGTTCTAAGCTAGAGGACAAAGGAGGCATGCAGTAAAGTAAATATAGATCAGAGCAAGTGTAGCGGGGCATGGATAAAAAGCATATATGGAAACTATGTCAGGAGGCTTACATTGTAACAACACATGATCGCTTCTCCGCATCCAGAAAAGCTGGGTGCGGAGTAGACACAATACAATGTAGTGAACTTGGGAAAACTGAATAGAATTATATAGTAAATTTGGTAAGTATGTCATGCCTAAATAAAAACCTCATGTGTGAATGATATATATAGGAGTTGGTGGCCTATAATATGCATGTGTTGACACATGGGGAAGCAAATTAAGAGGACTTGTCTATTATTTCCCTAATAGACCTTCTGGCTAGAGATAAGCGAATCAAAGCTGATGAAGTGGAATTCGATCCACTGCTACATAAAACTTCAAAAGAAGGGGAATATTCCCTTGCAACCCGCTATATAGCGTTAACAATGAATGGGTAGAGACTAAGCCGATGGAGACCAGTCAAAAATATATGTAGGCCACCATGAAAACAGTGGAGCCACAAGAATACGGAGGAACCAAGAGAACTGTATGTCAATAAGGCTATATTACAGATGGAACCAACCTAACCTAATTATTAAATGAAACATGTATAATTTAGGCTATCATTAAGGCCTTCTGGAGAGCTATATCTCATCTTAAAAATCCAGCGGGCCTCTTTCCCATGAATTAGGTTATCCGAGTCCTAGGTTTGGGTATGAGCAGTTGATTCCTATCCGTTCTTCTTGCTAGGTTCTGGGCTTGTCTTATAACCCTATTTGGGAAACCACATGATCTAAATCTGTTCGCTAGCTCAAGTGACTGATGTTCAAAGTCACATACAGATGAGCAGTTGCGGCGAATTCGAAGAAATTGACCCACGTTTAAGGAGGTATGAATGACAACTCCCCCATTCCAGGAAACTATTAGTCGCTGTTTCCTGGCAATGAACCTTAGTTTGTATCATGCCACTATTACCGATCTCCAGATGTAATTCCAAGAATGTGAGGCCCTTGACTTTTGGATATGGGATGGACACTCACTCCTTCCTAAAACCACCCAAACTACAGTAAACATTGACTTTGGAATAAATGCACAAAACACTTTATTTTGGGTGTCAAAATGGCCACAGCTTTATTTAAAGCACTGAAAATAATCACAGAAGGAGTCAGGTGAAGTGCTAGACTATTGGGATTCACGAATACTGTGAGATCCCCAGCTGTCTGACATACAGCACCCGGCCAGACAGCAATAAAGGGGCGGCACGCTGCGGCTTGCAATTCTAGCAGAGCCAGTACACTTTAAGGGCACCAACGATCCTGTGCTTAACCACTGTGCCCACCCCTGAATGACGTTACTATTATGACATCCTTCAGGCTGGCCATTTCCAAAGTTCAGCCTGTTCGCCACCATGAGGTTTAACCTCCTCTATTAATTAAAATAAGTCCACAATAACTTGCCTGCAACTTCCACTTGACTCCTTAACCGCCACAGAAGAGGCCATTTGACACCTTAAATGGACTCGACCGCCACCAAACTAATTAGGAATGCAATAGCCCTCTAGAAATGTTATATGCTACAAGTCCCATACCATCTACTATATAACTTAGCCAGTGATGGAGAAAGAAAATTGTTAAGCCAGTTCATCTAAGCCATGAATGTTGCTGAAAATGCAACTAAAGTGATATGGCTGTAGTTAGAAACTAGTAAAGAGAAATAGACTATAATACTGAAATTACCATAAACCCGTATACAAGGGGAATTCTGCCATACCACAAACATGTAATTGGCAACCATTTTTGCATATAAGTATATATTTCCCACTTATGTGATGTGAGGTCCCACTTAGACTGAAATTTGAAGCTGAAAATTCTCTCTTTTGCTGGACATGGGCCAGCACCATCCTGATGCTGTCCGTTCCGCTAGGGAGCTACAGGACTATATAGCTCGTGCATGCAGAGCATGGGGTTGTCATGATAAGTAGTGCTGGGCTCCATTCGCTAGCTGGCTTCGATAGACACTCTACTGCAGCTATGGCTGTATCACACTGTCGGCATCCTTAAGAGAAATATGAGTTGGTCAATATAAATGGTCATATATCTTCATTAAGAAAAATTACAAGTCAACAGAAATGGTCCTTGAAGCTATATATTTTTATCAAAAACATGCCCGCTTTTTAAAAAAAAATATTTTTCTGATATCCATTATCTACATGCATTGGAGACTCAGAGGTCAACCTACAACATGGCGGTCAGTATATGTATACATGGCTATAAAACTATACAAATCTGTTCATCCTACAGAGCAAGGTGCACCTGGGCCACCCACATCCCCACCATGTGCTGAGCCCTCCATGAACACCTTTCAGAGCTATAAATATGATCTAGATATAATATAGTCTGCTAGAAGACTGTGATAGGCCCAACGTAATCTACATAGTCTTATACCATCCACCATTTTAGGTAATAGATGAATGTCCAAATGGAAGATGAAATAGTTACATGAGGTACACTACCGTTCAAAAGTTTTCCATGAAAACTCACACTTTTATTTATCAAATGAGTTGCAAAATTAATAGAAAATATAGTCAAGACATTGACAAGGTTAGACATAATGATTTTTATTTGAAATAATAATTTTCTCCTTCAAACTTTGCTTTCATCAAAAAATGCTCCATTTGCAGCAATTACAGCATTGCAGACCTTTGGCATTCTAGCTGTTGATTTGCTGAGGTAATCTGGAGAAATTTCACCCCATGCTTCCAGAAGCCCCTCCCACAAGTTGGATTGGCTTGATGGGCACTTTTTGCGTAATCAAAAAAGCACTGATGCAAACAATAATAAAACTTAACATTTAATTGCTAAACATTAAAACAATATCAAAAATGTAGAACAAACATCAAAATCAACATAGCCACTCAATGGAGTCACTTTTTGCGTACCACACGGTCAAGCTGCTCCCACAACAGCTCAATGGGGTTGAGATCTGGTGACTGCGCTGGCCACTCTCTTATAGATAGAATACCAGCTGCCTGCTTCTTCCCTAAATAGTTCTTGCATAATTTGGAGGTGTGCTTTGGGTCATTGTCCTATTGTAGGATGAAATTGGCTCCAATCAAGCGCTGTCCACAGGGTATGGCATGGCGTTGCAAAATGGAGTGATAGCCTTCCTTATTCAAAATCCCTTTTACCTTGTACAAATCTCCCACTTTACCAGCACCAAAGCAACCCCAGACCATCACATTACCTCCACCATGCTTGACAGATGGCGTCAGGCACTCTTCCAGCATCTTTTCAGTTGTTCTGCGTCTCACAAATGTTCTTCTGTGTGATCCAAACACCTCAAACTTTGATTCGTCTGTCCATAACACTTTTTTTCCAATCTTCCTCTGTCCAATGTCTGTGTTCTTTTGCCCATATTAATCTTTTCCTTTTATTAGCCAGTCTCAGATATGGCTTTTTCTTGGCCACTCTGCCTTGAAGACCAGCATCCCTGAGTCGCCTCTTCACTGTAGACGTTGACACTGGCGTTTTGCGGGTACTGTTTAATGAAGCTGGTAGTTGAGGACCTGTGAGGCGTCGATTTCTCAAAGTAGAGACTCTAATGTACTTGTCTTGTTGCTCAGTTGTGCAGCGGGGCCTCCCACTTCTCTTTCTACTCTGGTTAGAGCCTGTTTGTGCTGTCCTCTGAAGGGAGTAGTACACACCATTGTAGGAAATCTTCAGTTTCTTGGCAATTTCTCGCATGGAATAGCTTTCATTTCTAAGAACATGAATAGACTGTCGAGTTTCACATGAAAGTTCTCTTTTTCTGGCCATTTTGAGAGTTTAACTGAACCAACAAATGTAATGCTCCAGATTCTCAACTAGCTCAAAGGAAGGTCAGTTTTATAGCTTCTCTAACCAGCAAAACTGTTTTCAGCTGTGCTAACATACTTGCACAAGGATTTTCAAGGGTTTTTTTTAAACATCCATTAGCCTTCTTACACAGATAGCAAAGACAATGTACCATTAGAACACTGGAGTGATGGTTGCTGGAAATGGGCCTCTATACACCTATGTAGATATTGCATTAAAAACCAGACGTTTGCAGCTAGAATAGTCATTTACCACATTAACAATGTATAGAGTGTATTTCTGATTCATTTAATGTTATCTTGATTGAAAAAAAACTGTGCTTTTCTTTCAAAAATAAGGAAATTTCTAAGTGACCCTAAACTTTTGAACGGTAGTTTAAGGGCGGACATTTTATAAGCAGCTGCATCAGCAGGACAGCATCTATAAAGGGACAGAAGGCTGCCATATATCCACACAGGATTCAGTATACAGCCCTGATGTGGAGGTCACATATAGATCATTAGATGCCATATATTTTAAAGGGAAAATAATAACACCAGCATGTAACTTTTCCACATACAAACACCTTCTTCTTGAGGGGGAGGTCCTTGGAGCTACAAAAGTATGGCCGCCAATTTGTTCCACCACACCAAAGTACCCCCAGCCGCAACCATAGGCTCAGGGGCACCATAACAAACAGAATGGCAGTTTACCACATATAATAAACCACTCCCCGGGACACCACCCAGCAGGAGCCCAAAGGCCAGCCAGACCAAAACAGTAGTTAATCCTAGGGGAAACTAACCACCATGTTTACCCCACCTCAAAAAATTTCAACCAACTCCAAGGAGCCCCCACCCCGCCAATTAAAAATAACCTGTATAAAGTATGACCTGTTTAGAGCCCTGAGAAGGAGGTCACATAGAAATTATTAGCTTTAACCTATCCCCAGCATGATCAGTATTAGCACAGAGATGGAGGACATATACAGGGATTATATCAGTGCAGTCATCATTAACATCACCACACTGTGTATCTGATCCCAGGCTTTCAGACCAGGCTGTCCCTATCTCACCACAGTGTCTCCATCACATGTGACCTCCCAGCTCCACCATAGAGAGCCCCTCAGTCCCCAGGACTCATGAACAATCTGCATTATACAGCAGTAATCTATGATATATCAGCCATGTCTGCAGTGTGTGAGGTAAATACAAGAGGGGACTCTGTGACAGGATAAATCCTGTGGTTATACTGCAGCATATACAGTATGATGTAGAATGGTGATACTAAACTAGTAGTGCTGTATAATGTGAATGAGGTCACACCAGTGTGGTGTGAGGTGAAAAACCCCAATATTATAATCCCTGATTTAGCAGACATGTTTCTTCCAGTCCTTGTGGTGAGAGAAAGAGGAGAAGATGAATAAGACAGGAAATTACATCTATTCCTAAACTCCTCCCTCCCTACAGTAACACACTAGGCACCATGTACTCCCAAAGCTGAATATACACACATATACTCTTAAAGCTGAACCAGCCTGTATAAATCTACATAACTACTGCACAAAGATGAAAATGCAGGAGTTATTGGTTCCCCATCCCAAAGTCATGTCCCCCTTTCTAATGGCTCCGGGGCTGTCTTGCTCTAGATTTGACTTGTAAATTTCAGACCAAGGGAATTGATGTTTAAAGATGCAACAAAGGCCTCAAAGTTCTGTATAGACAATATCCAAAATATCAGGATATCGTCTATATATCTAAGCCACATGGATATAGATGATGCCCATTCAGCCATGGCTTCTCCAAAAACTACCTGGGTCTCCCACCATCCGAGGTACAGATTCGTGAATCTCGAGGCTGCTGGACTTCCCATGGCTGTACCTTGCTGCTGGTGGAAGACCCTGTTCTCGAACACAAAGATGTTCCGTTGTAATATGAATGGCATTAGTTGCAAAACAAAGGCATTGTGTGCCTGAAATTGTGTAACTCTGGATTTAAAGGGGTTTTCCGGGCAAATTTATTTTTTTTTTTTTTATTAAAAAGGTCTGTTAGTGCTATTAATGGGTTAATAAGTACACCGATCACTCAAAGCACTGTTAAAGATATATGGGTTAATAAGTACACCCATATATCTTTAGCAGTGCTTTGAGTGATTTCTGGGTTTCTCTGGGAGCTCCTGGCATCTTCTGCATTTGTTTACATGGTGTATCTTCCTGCTGTGTAACTTCCACACTACCTCCCTCTCACTCTGTTTCACCCCCTCCCTGTCTCCCAAGCTATCCCGCCTACTACTAGCCCTTCCCAACTAACTAACTTAGCCCACCCCCCTCCGCATCATACTTACCTGTCTTCCTCTCTGGGAACGGCTCCTCCTTTTCTTTCCCTGTGTGCAGGCTGGAGACGCCTCTTTTCCTCTCTGCTAGCACGTGCACAGATCGGAAGTGCCTCTGACGCCTGTGCAGTAGAGATGGAGTGCCATTTATACTGCACATGTGTAGCAGGCACCTCCAGACTGCGCAAGCGCTAGCAGAGAGGAAGAGGGGAGGAGCCATTCCTGGAGAGGAAGACATGTAAGTATGATGGGGTTGGGGGGAGGGGGGAGTAATGGTGACGTTCCATTTCAGAAACGGGGAAACGGAATGTCGCCAGATTATCAGAAAGTGTGCCTGGGGCGGTCACATGACCTACCCAGGAATATGGGTAATTATAGATTTTTTTTAATATAAGCAAATTAGAAGTTCATTCCGGGCAACCCCTTTAAGGAAAGAATCAACTGCCTCAAGGCCCTGCGCCGCTGCCATCAATGCGGACATGCTGTCCGAGTGCTCTGCACTATGCACTTGATTTATCTATTTATACTTGATCAGACCCCTGATGATCAAAAGAAACGTGTAGGGTCTTTTTTACTAGGGCTGTTAGTCAGTCCCATTGTTAGCTATTAGTAGTCCTAGAAGGCTCTCCCTTTGGCTTGACATGTAAAGCCTGGGGAACTAGCTTGGTCACTGCTAGCAGTTCTTTATATCATGGGCTGACATACATTTATTTGCCCTGATATACAGTATCACATACAAGCTTTGTTCTTTTTTCATTCCATTTTTGAACCAAACCTGCTGTAGTGCCTTTTATGACACTCTCTTTTGAGCACTTATATTTTCAATTTATTTAGTTACATTTTATTGGCTTGTTCTATTAAAAGGTAGGTTTTATTTTATCGTTTTTTGAACAGTGAAAATTTTCAGTGAAGTCTTTCTTTTTTGACCTAACCCACTGATCCGTTTTTAATGAATGCAACACCAACATAATTTTGTTTTACATCAGTTGAATATGGATCCATGGATTTCTATTGGGTCCATGTGTCCGTGTGTCCGTGAAAACAGACTAAGATAAAGCTTGTCATGTTTTTTTGACAGCCATTAAATCATTGTGTTCTCAAAACAGCTGTGTGTCAGAAGTTGCAAAAACGGCCATCAGACAGCCGTTTTTCACTATTGTATGAATAAGGCCTAAGATGAATCTGTCCTTTAAAAATAAAAAAAACTCTTCAAGGGTAAGGCCCCACATAGCTGTGGAAAAGACCGAGGTGGAAACACATCATGTTTTTTTCTGCATCTATTATACCTATACGAGAAACGCCAGCGGTTCAGTAGGTTTCTGCAATGTGTGACGGCATACTATATAAAATGTGGACATGTGAATAAAGCCTTAGGCTGGGGCTTTATTTCATCAACTTTGCAGATAATGTAAAATGCAGCATTTTTTGCAGCAGCCAAAACGCTGTGTTTTCACAACATGGGGCCCCCTGGCCTATGCCTTATTCACATGTCCACACTTCATATACTGTGCCGTCCACATTTTTGTTGGATAGCATAAATATACAGTACATACTTACTCAGATATTTGCTTTTATTCTGTGAAAAAAGCTGCAGCATGTTTTCTTTTCACTAATGCATCACATCAATGCAAGTGGGTCCACGTAACATCTGTTTTTCACAGACCCAGAGATATGGGCAGTTTAGGAAATGAAAAAAAAGGTGAGATCTGCTTTATGCAGATGTGAAAAACGGATCAACCAGACAGGACACCACCCGCAACTTAGCAGGGGGGAATTCTGTCCGCAAATATCAGGGAGATCACACATCCACAAAATGTTGAAGTATGAATAAGGCCAAATGCACTGTATAAAGGTAGAAAGAGACTGTAAATTACAAGTCTTAGTGATGTTTAATTTCATATCATTTATGTAGATTGGAAAGGAGACAGGGCATAAGAAGAGTAAACTCCAGCTGTACTCGTGAGAATATAATTAAATGGTTTAAAGAAGAACAACTTCATCTACAGGCAGGATGGGACAGATCTGGAACCTACATGGCACCTTGGTTTCATGGTAAGGTACTGGTACTACAAAACCAACCTTAGGACTGTTTGGCACTATATAAAAGCTGCCATTAATTTGTGTTATACTGCCATTAATTTGCTTATACATATATAGACTCACTTCTAATTGCAGAATATAAAAAATAGTAAAGGGGTTTTACCCACTAAAGATGCCAAAGAATAGGAAACTGGGGGTCTCATAGTGTTCCAAAAATTCCCCATGTGAATGGAGTGGTGGTGAGCATGCTCAGGCACTGCTTCATTCACCCCTATGGAACTTCCAGGATGGCAGTCTTCATCAGCCCTAGAGAACTAAATGGAGCAGTGGCTAAGGCCTTCAAGGACAAAACTAAATCAAAATTATAAGTAATCAGGATATATTTTAGGTTGTTTTTGAAGTATTGGAGAGAAATAGAGAAAAGGGAGACACAAGTTATACAATGCGATATTGAATTACACTAGTATATCTCACTAGTTCATGCGTATAAATGTGCTTAGGTTTTGCATATTGCTTTTATTGTTCTCAAGCATACCGTAGAGACACATCAACTCTTTATGTCCATTGATGAAAATGCCATATGGCTTATGAGAAAATTACCTCATTAGCTCAAAGTGTTTCTAGAGCTTTATATCCTCCAATGGAGTTTATTGCCATAATAGGTCTTTAGTGTTGACCTTGCCAGAAAACAAAGATGTTAGCCAAGTCTACTGTATTGTCTACCAATGTACTGTATTTGCACTTTTTTGTGTGTCACATATGAGACACTTTTATTAATTTAGAGCCATTTTGTGCCATGCATGGCAGTTTGTAAAACGTGGACGTGGGTTACTGGTTGACAACAAGTTAGACACATTTATAAAATGTGACTAAGAGTCACAACAATTGCTCAAATGAGAAAAAAAAAGTTGTGTGATGTATAGTGTATGTTAGGACTAAAGGAAAACAGATTAACATTATAATCAATGATTTCCTTACATCCTACAGCAGCACAATATGGGGATGTAGCACTAAATCCCCTAGGGAGGGTTCCCTCGCTCTACAACGCTTAGGACTGATGTCCAAAGGCGGCAGCCTCTGAACTCCGGACATCTAGCTGGTAGTGTTTGACAAGTGTCAGCTGGGAGGACCAAACAGCAGCTGCACAAATCTGATCCAGAGGCAATGAATGACTCTCGGCCCAGGAGGTCAATACAGCTCTAGTTGAAAGAGCTGTGATGAATTCGGGGGGTATTAACCCCTGAGAGCAAAAAGCAGTTTTAATTGCTTCCCTGATCCACCTTGATAAGGAAGGTTTGGAAGCTTTGAGACCTTTGTCTTTACCATATACATTAACCAGAAGGTTCTGGGATCTTCTGAAGGGCCGTGTGTGCAGAAGATAGATCTGGAGATATCTTGCTACATCCAGAGTATGAAGCCTTTCCTCCTCAGATGATGATGGAGTTGGAAAAAAAACTGGTAATGAACTCACCTGGTTTGTATTGGCCCGGGAGGGCACCTTAGGGTTGAACCCAGTAAGGAATCTGAGTTGAACCTTATCTGAACAGAATTAAAGGGGTATTCGCATGACTATGACCATTTTTAAATTTGTAGATAATTAAAAGTTAAACATTTTTGCAAATCTAAGTAATTAAACTGTTTGCAGAGTTTTAAAGATTTTCTCTAAATATCTTGTGGTCACAAGTTGTTGTCTCGGTCAGTTTCCAGTGGATACGACCATGAATGCAGGACCTTTCTAAGGTCAGAAAGTCATCCATGATTTCCTTACTGTGGCTGTGATATCTTCTGATACATGTAGTGCCCCTGCCTGATAAATTAGCTACAATAAGAAAATCATGGCTGGGTTCCTGACAAGTTCCAGACCATAGAAAGTTTCTGCATACGTGGTCGTATCCATTGGCAACCAATCAAGACAACAGACTGTCACCACTAACATAGTTAGAGAAAATCTTTAAAACTCTGCAGAATTTTTAGCTACTTATATTTGCAAAAATCTTTAACGTTGTATTATCTACAAATATAAATATGATTATGTTCATGAGAACACCCCTTTAAATATATGGCTCTTCGGAGGAAAGGGCCTGCAACTCACCAACTCTCTTTGCTGAGGTGACGGTTAGAAAAAAAATGTTTTTATAGGCCAGGACTTAAGATCCACGTCCTCCAATGGCTCAAAAGGCAGACCACAGAGACCTGAGAGAACTGTGGCTAGATCCCACTGTGGAACAGGGGGTGACACCACTGGCCTAAGTCTCATAGCACCCTTAAGAAATCTAGAAATTAAGGGATTCTGAGACAGTCATTTGCCTATACAGGCGGATAGGGCTGAGACCTGTACCTTAAGTGTGGTGGGGAAAGGCCCTTATCCAAGCCATCCTGAAGAAAGTTTAGAATCACTCCAGTAGAAGGATTTGAACTATCAGCTTCCTGACTGGAGCACCAGTCAGGAAGCTGATAGTAATGAAGACATTACCTATTCTTAGGTAGTTTTTATTGGTGGATTCTGCTCTGGCGCAGGAGAGGGTCTTCAGGATGGCTTCTGACAGCCCTCTAGATTCCATAGGGACTGGCCAACCTCCAGGCTGTCAGGTTGAATATCCTCAGATCCTGGCATTTCTGAGATCCCTGAGAAACCAGGTTTGGGAGTAGGGGAAGCCTCCAATAGATCCCTCAACTTATGAGCATGAGTTGGGAAAACCAAGCTCTTTTTGGCCAGAATAGTAGAATGGCTATCACAGAGGTTTGGTCCTGTCAGACTTTCATCAATACCCTGGGTATCATGGAGAGTGGAGGGAAGATGTACGCCAGCCTGAACCTCCAAGGGATGGACAGGGCATCCACTGCCAAGGGATAGTCCTCCTGATACAATGAGCAAAACCTTGGCATTGAGTCTGGTCGCCATCAGGTCTACTTCTGGAAGACCCCACATCAGGGTGATCTGGTGGAAGATCTCTTGATTGAGAGACCATTCTCCTGATACGGTAAGACCCTGACTCAACTGATTCGCTACTATGTTCAGGGAGCCCTTGATGTGAACGCCGGATAAATGGGTCAGATTTTTCTATGCCCAGGTGAAAGTCAGATCTGCCTCTCTGAGGAGGGGTAACGATCTGGTGCGTCCCTGTTTAGGTACATTATGGTCGTCATATTGTCGGACCAAACTTTGACCACTCTTCATCTGAGAAAAGGAGAGAAATGGAGAAGTGCCAGGTAAACTGCTCTGAGTTTCCTCCAGTTGGATGATGCCATCCTTTCTAGCCTGCTCCAGACTCCTTGTACGGTTTATTCGTACAGATGGGCTCCCCATCCTGAAAGGGATGGATCGGTGGTCAACAGGGTCCAATGAGGTTGTAACATGGACATCCCGACTCTCAGGTGTGTCCACCACTTGAGGGAAAGACGGGTACTGGGAGGAAGTCTGATCCTCTTGTCGAGACCTCGAGGGCCACGATTCCAGAGATTTAGGACCTCCATCTGGAGAGGACGCATATGCCATAAAGCCCAAGAGACTTCATTGGCTGAGGCTGACATGAGGCCCAGGACTCTCATAGCTGTCCTTATGGACACCAGACGTGTTCTGAGAAGATACTGGACCACTCTGATTATCTTTTCTTTCCTTGCTGGTGGTAAGGAAATTTCCATGCAGTCTGTGTCCAGGTCAAATCCCAAGAACTTCTTTCGAGTTGAGAGAATCACCTCTGACTTCTCCCAATTTATTAACCAGCCTAGGTGCTGGAGAAAGGACACAACTATGTGCGGATGCTGGAGCAGGCTGGTTTCTGACTGGGCCTTTATTAGCCAGTCGTCAAGATATGGCACTATGAACAGACCTTGAAGTCTGAGTGCGGCTGCTACTGGAGCCACCACCTTAGTGAAGGTGTGGGGAGCTGAGGAGATGCCTACTGGCAGAGCTGCAAACTGGAAATGCCTCCTGTGGCCGGCAATTGAAACAGCGATTCTCAGATGCCTTCTGTGAGGAGGCATCTTTAGGTCTAGGGTCACAAGGACATCGCTTGCTGAAGGAAGGATGTAACCGACTTCACAGTCTCCAATCGGAAATGCTTCTTCTTTATGAAGCGATTCAGGTATCTCAGATCTATAATTATCCTCCAGTCGCTGGATGGTTTTGGTACCAAGAAGACTGGGGAGTAGACACCGCAGCCTTCTTCTGAGGTAGGAACCTTCTCCAAGGCTCCCTTGTCCAGATAATCCTGAATGGACTTTCCCAGTATAACCTGCCTAGATGCAGGAAGAAGACGGGTTGAGATGAACCAGTCTTGAAGCGGAAATAGTAAATCGACCGCATAACCTCGCTGTATTATGTGTAAGACCCAAGGGTCTGGGATCCTCTCCTGCCAAATGGTGAAAAAATGGGAGAGCCATCCCCCAACAGGAATGTTTGCTGCGACAGGAAGAGAGAAGCTGGCGTCAAAAAACGGGCTTCTTTTTCCCCTCTTCGGGGTACTTATGACCAGACCCCAGGACTGGTATCTAGCATGCCTCTGGTCTTGAAGTCTAGACGGACGGAGGCGGCAGCTGATAACTCCTGCCCCGACCGGCAGGGAGCACAGATTGTATTTGGAGGCGTTATCAGCTCTCCAGGGCTTATACCATAAAGGCCTTCTAGCTGCTGTGGAGAGGGCCAAAGATTTTGCGCCTAGCCTAACCTGATGTAAAGAGGCTTCTGTTAAATCTGCTGCCAGGGAGACCAACCCCATAAAAGATAATAAGTCATCTCTGGAGACTCCGGAGTCGATATCTCTCTCTAGTTGGGCCAAATCAGCGCGTAACTTGTTTGCAACCTCATTAGAGGAGATGGTTTGAGCAGAAGCCGAAGAATAGGCCCCTCTGAGCATGCACTCCATACACCTATACATAGGGTCTTGGAGATTTGAGCCATCCTCTGCTGGAACAACCGTACAGTAGGATAATTTAGCAACCCCAATATTTACCTTAGGGGGGAGACCCCAACGGTTCTTCTGGTATTCCACTATGGGGAATAAGGTTTTAAATCTTCTGGATAATATAGGAGCTTCTCAGGATGCTTCCATTCCAACACCATCGCCTTATCCATAGGCTCATCCACATGGAAGGCCCTAGGCCCCCTATTGGTGGAACTAGGGGATTCCCCAATTCAACATCTCGGTCCCTTGACTGGATGGACTTCAGCAGCCTATTCATCTTCTCCAAAGTAATGAATGGTCTGCTGGGAATGTCCGATGCCTCTTCCTCGGATGAATGCGTCTCATCAAGTACCTGGAAATCCTCCTCTGATGGTACTGAGAGCGTATTCTTCTCAGTACCGAGAAGATTTGGGAGATGGAGTCCTGGATTTCTATCAAGGAATCCTCCATGTATTCTTTGACCCAACCATAACGTCACGTATGGACGGTTCTTCAACTGGGGGTTCGCAGCAGTGGCGACAACGAGTGAAGTCATGCCCATCGGGCAGAGGGATGTTACACTCAATGCAAGCTAGGTGTTTTTGTTTGGACGTTCCCTTTCTCATAGAGTCGCCGCTGCCAGAGGCAGAGGAGGACATCTGAACAAAGAAAAAAGTCAAAACAGACTTTTTGACGTAATCACAGAAAATAAATGTAGAGGTACCTTTGGAGACACTAAATAGCTAAGACTCGGGGGCA
This sequence comes from Leptodactylus fallax, assembly GCA_947044405.1. NCBI lineage: Eukaryota > Metazoa > Chordata > Amphibia > Anura > Leptodactylidae > Leptodactylus > Leptodactylus fallax. The sequence continues at coordinate 564,676 of CAMRHE010000168.1, forward strand.
GAGCCTGACCGCTATACAAGACAGCCGCTTAATTCAGAGCTCCTGTCTTACCGCTCGGAGTACCTGTCTATTTTGCGTCTTCCATCCTCTAAAATGGTTAAAACCCTGAAGGTCGGGGGACAGACCGGAGACCCCCAAGACTAGGAAAAATGCCGGGGAAATGGAGAGCTTCCTCCGCAAAAAACAGGCCTTGTCTCCTACGCGCCTTCACAACATGGCGACGCCGCCTCCAGCCCCCGCAAACTTTGAGGAGCCAGACGACTCTGACCAGAACAGCGTGACTGGCGGCACGGACGCATCTGTAACTTTTGACTCCATTCCTATTTCTCGCTCCTTCCTGAAGAGAGCCCTTTCTCAAGCTATTGCTCCGGTGATGCGGGAATTGGGGGACATTAAGGCCGAGGTGAGCCACATGGGACAGCGCCTAGACATGGTGGAAACCGCTCAAACCGCATTATTACTTTCTGCAAGGCGACAGATACTTGCTGCAAACAACAACTGAACGCGCTAAACATGACGCTGGAGAAGATAGAGGATCAGGAGAACCGCAGGAGGCGAAGAATATCCGCTTTAAGGGTATCCCTGAAATGGTGTCCCATCAGGAGCTACCGGAGGCCGCGAAGAAACTTTTTGGCCAATTACCTGGGGAAGAACAAGCGGCAAATATTTCCATAGAGCACATCCTTAGGGCCCTGCGCCCTGTCTCGCAGGCGGGCGAGCCTCCTCGAGATGTTGTATGTGCCCTTCTGTGCTATACCAATACTGCCGCGGTCTTTCGAGCTGCGAGAGCCTGCAAAGACCTGTACTTTGATGGGGACCCTGTCTCACTGTACCAGGACTTGGCTCCTTCCACATTGTACAAGCGGCGCCTCCTTAGACCCTTGATCTCCTACCTACGTGACAAGAAGGTGCTTTTCCACTGGCTTTTTCCCTTTGGCCTCTCGTTCCTATATGATGGAAAGCGGTGTACCATTAAAGTCCCAGATGACTTACCCACGGTGTGGGAGCTATTAGGTATTGCCCCTATACCCATCCCGTCCTGGTTGGCGGTTACAGAGCAGCACCTACATTTCCCGAAACTGCCGGCTACAGACCAGTGGATGCAGGTGTGGAAGGGGAAGCCGACGAGGCCAAGAAGATGCCTACTCACCGACCCTTAACCCCAAATTCACTGTGATTATCTATAGTCTGAGGCTGTGAGTATGTTTTTGCAGTCCCAGTCCCTGCCTCACTGGGTTCCCTGGACTAGCAGGACACTCGGTTAACTACCCGACGCTCACAATGCTGGGCGGCTGATTGACACACGTTCAGTTATATGCTTACCCTATTTTATATGCGGTACTCCCCACGGTTCTGACGATCAGGTGGATCATGTACAGGTTATGGTCCAGTGTACCCTCCGACTCCCTCACGTACCCCCCTCAGCTCAACCTTCCTTGCGCTGATCTGCTCCCAGTCCTCAGAATGTTGCTCCCCGTTTATAAGCAAATAGTTACCACATTTGTTCCTTTGTCATTCCCTGTCTTGTGTTTTACATCTAGTCCACGGGTGCTGTGCTGCCCCCTCTGGCATCAGCGGGTCCCCTTCATAATTGCTGTGCTCCCTCTCTTGTCTCATATGGATGGCGATACTTAATATTACCTCCTGGAATGTGCGTGGTTTGAACACCCCCCAAAAGAGATCTCAACTGCTGACACTCCTTAAGAGGTTCGGTTCAGAAATTTGCTTTTTGCAGGAGACGCACTTTAAATCAATGTCAGTCCCTAAGCTCTTTACCAAATATTTTAAGCACTGGTTCCACAGTTGTAATGCCAAAGCCTCTAGGGGCGTGTCTATTGCGATTGCTAAATCTGTCCCTTTTGAACCACTGGTGGTTTGTGCTGACCCTGAGGGCTGGTTCATCTTTGTGAAGGATAAAGTAGGGAACCTGCTAATGTCACTGGGAAACTTTTATGCCCCTAATGTGAAGCAAACGTACTGGTTATCTCGTACACTGTCTAGGTTTAGAGACTTTGCTGAGGGGATCAGGGTGGTTGGGGGGGACTTCAATGTCGTTCTTAACCTGCCTTGGATTCCTCTACCGCCACCTCTGCCCACTCTGAGGGCACTCGCTGGCTTGCAGAAAGCCTTCCATGAAGTGGATATCTTAGATTCTTGGAGGATATTCAACCCGTCCTCGAAGGACTACACATATGTATCCACTGTTCACCGCTCCTGACATAGATTGGACTGCTTGTTTTTGTCATGATCGCTTGTGAGTGCTTTGACGGCTGTCAACATTGGATCTTTCACTATTTCGGACCATACACCGGTGTCCATGTTGCTGACCCTCCACGCCTTGCCGGAGAGGACTTGGTCATGGAGACTAAACGAGACCCTCCTAGATAGCCCATGCCGTGTAGCTACTTTGACCACCAAACTCCGTTTCTTTGCAGAAAACCCTGCTTCAGATACCTCACAGGCTATAACATGGGAAGCACATAAAGCTTTCATTCGAGGTGAGTTGATATCCCTGGGGTCGAGGGTCAAGAAAGAACGCATAGCACGCCTTAACGACCTGTTGTCTAAAATCTATGTGCTAGAGTGCATTCAGAAGCGTTCTAGGGCCTTTGCAGCCCAATCAGATCTCCCTGACCTTCGTACACAGTTACTTGACCACCTAAATGTTCGGTATGCCAAAAACTACCAGTATGCTAAATTCGAATTTTATGCCCATGGGAATACGGGGAACAGGATGATGACCCATTTAATTAAAAAGAGGAAAGACTCCACCTTCATTAAAAAGATTGTGTCTGATCAGGGTACCGCAGTCACTAGTACAGAGGTCATAGCAGCTCAGTTTCAGGAATATTTTCAGAATTTATATAATCTGAAGCCGGCCCTAGACCCCCTTGACCCGACCACCGCACAATATATGGATAATTTCCGTCAACATCTTCGCCTGCCCACACTAACTGAGGAGAACAAAATCTCCCTCCTTCAGCCAGTTTCCGAACGGGAGGTACAGTCCACCCTCGCCTCCATGCCGTTGGGAAAATGCCCAGGTCCAGATGGGCTCCCAGTAGGGTATTACAAAGTGTTTGGTGCCACCCTTCTCCCACATTTAACTGCCTGGTGCGAGGCTACCCGATTGGGAGGTACGCTCCCCCCCCCCTAGGCTTCGGAAGCGACCATTACGGTACTACCAAAGGAAGGCAAAGATTTAACTAAATGTGGCAGTTATAGACCTATATCATTGCTGAATGTTGATGTGAAGCTGTGGGCGAAGGTGCTGGCATCGCGTCTTCAGCTCCTTCTCCCTTCCCTGATGCACCCGGAACAGTGTGGCTGTGTCCCTGGAAGGGAGGGCAACCATAACTCCTGCAGGGTCATTCAACTGGTGCAATATGCCCTTAACACCCATCTGCCGTTGGTCCTTCTCGGCACTGATGCCGAGAAGGCCTTCGACAGAATCAATTGGCTGTTTATGGAGCACACTCTAACTAGATTTGGCATTCCGCCTCCCTTTATACAATCTATTCTTTCTCTGTACTCAGGACCCCAAGCTAGAATTAGGGTTAACGGGACTCTGTTGGAGTTTTTTTCCATACGGAATGGCACGAGAGAGGGTTGCCCCCTCTCGCCCACATTGTTTATTTTAGTGATGGAGACTCTTTTGCAGGCCATTAGAGATCACCCCGACATCAAAGGTATTACAGTAGGAGACACCACCCATTATAGAGCAGCTTTTGCTGATGACTTGCTCCTCTTAGTATCAGACCCTATCTGCACATTTCCCCAGGTACTACAGCTACTAGACCGGTTTGGCCAACTGTCTAATTTTAAAATCAACTATACTAAGTCGGAATCAATGAATATTTCCCCCCCTGACTGAACATTCCATTCTACAAGCGCAATCCCCGTTTAATTGTCAACCCTGTAGCATACAGTACTTAGGGTTCGGATAACCAAGGACCCCAACTCCCTTTTCAGTTCCAACTACCCCCCTCTTCTATGGGAGGTGAGGAGCCATTTATCCTCTCTGTCCATCCCTTATGTTTCTTGGATGGGGAGGAAGAATTTGCTCCGAACCTATGTTATGCCTAAATTTCTATATGTAATGCAGATGGTTCCTATATTTATCTCTCAATCCTATTTTAAAAGCGTAAAATCTTTATTCATTTCATTTCTTTGGCGTGGTAGAAGAGCAAGACTATCCTATGACAGGCTTATTCGACCCAGGCGGTTTGGAGGATTTGGCATGCTGGACATAGCTGCATACTATAGAGCAGTCTTACTCAAGAGCTGGCTACGTTTACATAAACTAGGTCAGCAGGCCTTGGATGTTTCGGCAGAGTTGTCTTCCATTGGCTCTCGACCCAGGGCTGGTCTTTGAGGTCTAGTTCTGCACACTGAGATTCTTTACAAAATTTCTGCTGCATTGGCGAGGGCTTTCAGGGACATGGACCGTTTGAAGCCATTAGTGAGCTCACCACCAACATTATTGCCGGGTGACTTGGCCCCCTTTGTCTTGCGCCCAGGGACGGTGGAGGTGTCTGCGGCATGGGCACCACTGAGTGGTCATCGACTACTGGATCTTTTGCAATCAGATGTTATTATGGAGCAGGCTGGCAGTGGTCTTCTGAACTTCATCCAAGTAGCTGACCTCACGAGGTCACATGCCCAGCTTGCTCTCCCTCAGCTCCCTGCCCCTGCCTGGTTTGAGTCTCTTTTGTTGCACTCTAGACCCCCAAAGGGCCTTATTTCCCTACTCTACCAATACATCCTGTCCTTGACTCCCAATGTTAAACCTTCATACATAGGTAGGTGAGAGAGAGATTTGAACTGCTCCTTCACGGTACCAGAGATAGCGCGTATGCACAATAGATCTCATGGGTTTTCACGTTGTGTAAGAATTCAGGAGAATTCATTTAAAATTCTCACTAGATGGTACAAGACCCAGGCAGATTTGGCCGTTATGGGACTGCGATCCGATGACCGCTGTTGGAGATGTGGGGAGTCTAGTGGATCTAATAATAATAATAATAATAATAATAATAGTCCTTTAATAGTCCCACAGTGGGGAAATTCAGTATGGGGCATATCTTCTGGTCCTGTAGGGTCATTTCCCCCTTTTGGTCACAGGTGGAGAAATTTATCCGTGAAGTGGGCGTGCCGGACATTACCCTCACCCCTACCTCCGTGTTGTTGTGGTTGCCCTCGGGGAAGTGGTCCCCAACAAAAGGTGACCTTGCCACTTTATTGGTTCAAGCCGCTAAATTATTAATACCTCTTAATTGGCTTAAGAAGGAGCCCCCCTCTGTGACCGACTGGGTGAATAGGGTGGATAAGATAGCCCGACTTGAGGAATTGCATAGCTGGGATCTACGTAAACATCAGTCTTTTGAGGCCTTGTGGCGCCCATGGCAGGACTATAGGAGGAAATTCAAGCTGGTATGATCCGCCTCACTCCCAACATGGTTGACCACTTTCACATCCGCTTGGGGGAACTCACACCCACGCACTATTCCTCTCCACTTGGTTTAGTTTGAAGGTTGCATGGCACCATTTTGCACACTACTCTTTGTAAGCAGGGACCTGATGCCCACTACTGGTATCACTGTTTAATACGCTTGTCGCAGCGCTCGTGGCCCCCTCCGTCCCCCCCTCTTTTTTCGCCTACCCTCATCTGGATGTGGCGGACCTTGATAAGATTCTCCCACGAAATGTCATTACGTGCTACACAGTTCTGCTACATCTGGACATACTGTTCTGTGCTGTACTGTATTACGCTGTACTATATATTATTGTATCTTATTGAAGTGTACCCCCATTTCTTGATTTCCAGATGTGTCGCTAAACAGCACTGTATTGCCTATACTCTTCTCAATACTATTTTATGGTATTTTGTACTACTATTCTTTCTCAATAAAAAGAAATTTGGCAGAAACAGCTAAGACTCAAATAGCAATAAACAATGCTAGAGTAAACACAAGGATAACATACAAACTTCTTGATGTTGTCCTTGGAATTGAACCCAGCACTCCAGTGCTGGAAGGCTGTAGTGCTAACCATTGAACCACCAAATAGTAACAGATCCTAGAGGAAAAGTACTGAGGCCTTGGAAGGCTTATACAGGAGAAAGGAGGAAGTAATCAGAGTGCACCTGCAAAATCCTTCAGAAAAACACACAGGGCATGGAGGTCTGTCTCGCCCTCTTATAGGGCAGTATAGTCATGCATTAATTATGCTAATTAAAAACTTCTGCCTGTCCTGCCAGCACACAGGGGCAGAAATACCCCATATTGTGCTGCTGTAGGACGTAAGGGAATAAAGTTTTCTGACATTAGCCAATTTATATATAAGGGGTGTTCACACTGCTGTTATGACAAGAATTCTGGAAGCTTTCTTCCATCATATTTCTTTACTTTTGTAACAAAAGAAAAAGCCCGGCATACTCGACCTTTTCTTCTGTCAGAAAAGTAAAAAACATGAGGAGGTTACATCTGCATCAATCAATTAATGTCCATTGTTCTTATCCTATGATGGAGGAGAGCAACGGATATTAATAACCGTAGTTTGAATCTGCCATTAAAGTGATGTCGCTTGTGATAAATGTGGTCCTACTATCCAGTCAATCTTTTACCATTTTGTCATTTGTGCCATTTTGGTTACTAGGAGTACAGACCTGTAGCTATATTATCCTGTCCTTACATAAGGCAGCATAATAAACTGACAGATACTCTTTAATGTTCTGAGCATAACCTACTGTCCAGTATTATTTTCTGTATATATTTGTTCAGGGTCGGACTGAACCACCGGGGAACCGGTGAATTCACCGGTGGGCCCCGAGCCCCGACTATTAGTCCTCATGATGCCAATGCAGATGCATTGATCAGGGGCCCGATCGGGATCCTGACCATCGCGATCGGGCCCCTGACCAGTGGCGTAACGATCGGACCCAGCGGGGTACGGGGCCCGTGGCCAGCTGGAGATGGCCGGGGCCCCGGACCACTATGATAGCGGTCGGGGAAAGCCTGGTTCCCCGACCGCTATACATACTATTATTGGAAAGGGGCCCTGGCATATTGCAGGCCCCTTTCCAATAGATGGCAGGGCAGGGGAGGTGACAGAAAACAATAAACACATATTCTCACCTCTCCTGGGCATAGCGTTCTCTCCGACGCTCTTCCGTCATGTGACTGAGGCCTGTGATTAGGCCCCAGCGGTCACATGGGGCGCGGCCGCGTAATGACATCAGTGCGCCCCCATGTGACCGCTGAGGCCCAATCATAGGCCTCAGCAGCGACGTCTGAAGACGGCAAGATGGAGCGAGGATTCCAAGGAAAGGTAAGGCAAGGTGAATATGAATGTTTGTTATTTTTAATCACCTTCCCTGGGCCTCCGATTATTATACTCTGGGGTCTGAGGAGACCCCAAAGTATAATAGCACCGAAGCGGAGGGGAATTGTTGGGAGATATAATACTGTGTGTGGGCCACTGTAGAGCATATAATACTGGGTGGGGGCCACTGTGGAGCATATACTACTGGATGGGGGCCACTGTGGAGCATATACTACTGGGTGGGGGCCACTGAAGAGCATATAATACTGGGTCGGGCCCACTGTGGGGAGCATATAATACTGACCCCCAAGTCTTTCAGTTTCACTGACCACTCTGATAACTACAACCCCCAGCAGCTCCAGATTCTCTGGATCTGTTGAGAGTTGTAATCCCCCCCCTGTATGGGCATACTGTATGGGGACCATTGATGGGATCATTATATTGTGGGGGGTTGGGGCAGTGATGCAGGCCAATAGTCTGGGGTACATTAAAGGGGTTGTGCAGGATAACATTTTTTAATTTTTTTAAATTATGCTGGGGCAGGCGAAAAAAAACAAAACAAAAAAAACCCCAAAACTTTCTCTCCTGTCCCCAGTGTCTCCCAGCATGTGACCCCTGAGGCCAATCAGCAGCCTAAGGGAAGGGACCTGGGACGTCACAGCCAGTGAGGACTTCCAGCAAAAAGAAGACAGCGGAGCTGCAGGACCGGACCGTGCTGGGAGGACACCGGAGCATCGGAGACAGGTGAGTATGTTTAGTATGTTTTGTTTTTGTTTTTTTTCTTGGGGGGGGGATTCACCTCCCCCAGACTAATTATAAAAAAGAAAAAATTATACTGAACAACCTCTTTAAAGTGTGGCGCATTAGGGGAGCCCTGGGAGTATATAAAAGGGGTTGTCCAGGCATAATCTGTTATGGTTTATCCTCAGGATAGGCTATAAATACCTGATCTGTAGGGGGCTGACCCGATCAGCTGTATGGAGCCACTTCTGATGCTCGTCCTGAACACAATACTGGGCCAGAAGCAGAAAGCTCTGTCCACTGTGTATTAGCCGGGCACCTTCACTGCATCTCAGCACTTATTGAAGTCAGTGGATGCTGAGCTGCAGTGAAGGCGCCGGGCTGCTATACAGCGGATGGAGCTTTCTGCTTCCGGCCCTGTGTTGTGTACAGAATGGGCGCCAGAAGTGACTCCGTACAGCTGATGGGGCCGTGTGTCAGCCCCCTACTGATCAGGTATTTATGGCCTATCCTGAGCATAGGCCATAAAAAAGATTTACCCTGGACAACCCCTTTAATATGCATCACACAGTTTAATGTCCCTCCCCCCACAGGATGTTAGCCCCCCATTACTGCTCCCACACAATATAATGACCCCATCACTGTTCCCCATACAGTATGGGGGACCAGTGAAGAGGCCACTGTATGGGGGGACCAGTGAAGTGACCATAGAAAAATTTTGCCCAGACAACCCCTTAAAAGAGGTTGTCCATAAATTGGAGCGACCGCTGTGGCGGCTGCCAGGGAGGTGTAAAAATAAGAAAATTTTAAAAAAAAGCATACTCACCTATCCCCGTTGTCCCCTGCCTGTGTCTGTTCGGTCTCATGGCGGCGCCTCATTTCTGGAAATCCTGTACCTAATTGGTGTTAGCGGTCACATGAGGTGCAGGACTCCCAGCAAGGAGTCGCCGGCATGAGACTGAATGGACACTGGCAGCGGACAACGGAGCATTGGGGACAGGTGAGTATGCTTTTTAATTTACTTATTTTTTACTCTACACCTCCCGCCAGCCACATGGGTTGCTCCAATTCCTGGACAACCTCTTTAAAGGATTTATCCATCTTTCTAATATTGATGGCCTGTACTTAGGATAGGCCATCAATATTACATCTGCGATGATATAACATATAACAGCCAGGACCTCTGCAGATCAGCTTTTCCAGGACAGTGCGGCTACAGGTAAAGGTAACAATTTTAGGAGCCACGCTGTTCACTTGCCATACAGGGTGTAGCAGTAGGTTTAGGTAGTGTAGTGGTGCACATCGTATGGCAGGTGAGTAGCATGGCTCCTGACATGTTATAACCTTTAGCTACCCTGTCTCGGTACCGCTGATCTGCAGGGGTCCTGATGGTGGGCCCCTAGAAACAATTCCACTGGTGGGCCCTAGACGTCCCAGTCCGACACTGTATTTGTTAATGTGCAACATGTTATCAGCACATGTGCTCAAGAGTGATGTCTGGAGAAAAACCTCTTTAGTAAGCAGTTTTAGTTGTCCATACTGTCTTACAATATGGTGACACCTAGTGGATTTACATGGAATCTACTATACTGAAATCTGTATGTCATTAAAAATGATCTACCAACTACTGGCATTTCCTCCATGTGTATATGCTCTCATTATTATTGTAAAAACAATATAACATAATGATAATGTAGAGCAGCCTACAGATGACTGCTCTTATGTGTAAATCATGGCTTGTGTATTGTCATGTCCCAGGACTTGGTTTAATTCACTGACATGTATCTGTGATGCTGTGTTTGTCTTTGTAGTTTGTCCCCTCTCTCTCTCTCTGTATCCTTAGCTGTGATGCTGTAGCTCCTCCTCTCTCCCCCTCAGTTTAGTTTCACTTCTTTGTAAGCAACATGTCTGCTCAGCTCCTGGTGATTCATCATCATTTTTCACCTACTGCTGTATGAGGTTTTACAAGATTTACCTGGATTAAAGCATCTGGAATCTTATCTACGCCTCCTCAGTTGAGTTGAACACTATCTGATAAATATCTTGGTGTAAATTGCTGGTTAGCATAGAGACTACAGGACACTCTCACAACCTCACATTTGCAGCCAAGCTATTGAGTCAAAACAGTGAAAAATGATGCATAAAGACTGCCAGATACGGCTGTAAGACAGTTCACCAACTTCTGACATACAGTCAGTCACAGCAAGTTACCTGAAGCCAGAAGGAATCAGCATTGTGTAAGTTGCATCTGCAGCTCAGACCCCTCAGCATAGAAGATTCTATCAAGCAGCCATCTTACTCCAGCAAAGTTATATTTATCCTGTTTGTGTTGCATCATGGCTGAAGGGCACCCTGAAGCACAAGGAAGCATGGACCTCAGTCTGCAGCCCAGTGAGAAGGCTAGACGCTTGATTAAACCTACGTGGAAGGTTAGAGACAATCTAGAAGGTTTAAAGCATGAACTTTCCTGTGAACTCTCAAAATGGTGGCAGAAAATACAGACTAAGATATCTGCCATGTGCTTGCCTGCATACCATGTATCACCACTAGAGGGAGCTCTGCGACAGCTTTGTGCTATGCATGGACATTATAAAAGGAAAGCTGAGGACTATGAAAGCATATTGAGAAAACTACATACAGACGATTCCTTAGTTGAATTGCAAAGCTTCCAGAATCTCAATTCAGAACGAGACAGCTTAGTACATGAAACTAAGTTAAGGACAGAGGCAAGAATTGCGCAACTGCAGGAAATGGCATCCCATGTTTCTGAGTCTACCAAGCGTTCAAAGCGTACATCTAAGTCACGTTCCTCAAAATCTTCCACACTCAGTGAGCAACTTATAAAAGCACGTGCAGAGGCGGAAGCTACTAAGATACAGGCAGCCTTTGCACAACAGAAAGCAGAGATGGAAGCTAATGCAGCAGCGATGGAAGCTAAGGCAGCTCAACAGAAAGCAGAAATGGAAGCTAATGCAGCAGCAATGGAAGCTAATGCAGCTCAAAAAAGGGCAGAACTAGAAGCTCTAGAGAAACAGTATGAGCACGCTGCAGCCATGGCAAGGTTAAGCATTTTAGAACAGGCCATCAGTGAAAGTGACAGCACCAGTTTGTGTGATGTGGAAGCAGAGGATCCCCTCAAGCGCACAAGAGACTATGTACTAAGCCAAAGCAGTGAATCCCTATTTGCCACAAATGTTCCTGTCAGGGACGACATTTCTCCAGAGCAACAGGGCACAGTATCTTCTGCAGCACACCGCACTCAAGGTCAGTACAATGCCCTGCCTGTCCAGAATCTAGTTTCTTCTTCCTTCATGGATTCCCAAAGCCTTGCACCTCAGCAAATGCAATATACTGATACTCAGGTAAACACCAATTTGACACCATACCACAAGACTGCAAGCAACGGTCCAGTTTCAAATCCATATGTGGCTAAACCTATGGACTTTAAGCTAGCTCCTAGGCTGAATGCCTACGCAGCCCCATTTCTACCTACCTCTGTTAACCAGAACCCCACTAACAACGTAATCACCGCTACTCATCCAGCAACTCAATATTTAAAGTCAGAGAGAACAGACATGTCAGAGTTTGCAAGGTACATGGTTCGCCGTGAGCTTACTAAGACTGGACTCACAAGGTTCGATGACCAACCTGAGAACTACAGAGGCTGGAAATGTGCCTTCAAAACTGCAATCAGTGACCTTGGCATTACTGCAGCTGAAGAACTAGATTTGCTTATCCGGTGGCTTGGCCCACAGTCCACAGAACGTGCTAAAAGACTCAGATCCGTCCACATTTACAACCCCACAGCAGGCCTTACCGCTGCTTGGGAAAGAATGGAGAAAACCTATGGCAGTCCTGAAGCAATAGAGAATGCTCTGTTCAAACGATTGCAAGGGTTTCCAAAGATATCTGGTAAGGATCATCAGAAATTTCAAGAACTTAGTGACCTACTCTTGGAGCTCCTACTAGCTAAGGCGGACACTCTCCTACCGGGCCTCAGTTACCTGGACACTGCTCGTGGGGTAAACCCCATAGTCTCCAAGTTGCCATATAATATTCAAGAAAGGTGGACCACAGTTGGGTCAAGATACAAAAATGAGAATCAAGTCTCCTTTCCTCCATTTTCCTACTTCTGTGAGTTTATTAAGAACATTGCAGAATCCAAGAATGACCCAAGCTTTTCCTATGGGGATCCCAGTGTTCCTGGTTCACCTCCTATTAAGTATGACAGCTCACATTCTAACTACAGAAACTGCAAAGGCCCAGTTTCAGTGAAAAAGACTGATATTCTTCCTACACCTACATCAGCACCAGAAGAAAGCAGTTGCAACAACCAAGATGAAAAGGTAGAAAATCCTAACCGTCTGTGTCCTATTCACAAGAAGCCTCATCCCCTGAAGAAGTGTATTGGCTTCAGGAGGAAACCAATCCAGGAACGTAGAGAGATTCTAAAGAAACTAGGGATATGTTTCAAATGTTGTTCCTCTACAGAACATGTTGCTAGAGACTGTAAAATCGCTATTAAGTGTATAGAGTGTGGCAGTGAGGACCATGTACAAGCTCTTCATCCATCCCAGCCTAGTGCCACACCACCTAGAGGTTCCCCTTCCCCAACTAAGCATGGCGGGGAGAACACAGATCAAGCAGCAAATACTACCACAGTATCTTCCTCATGTACAGAAGTCTGCGGAGAAGACCTTTGTGACAAGTCCTGTGCAAGGATATGCCTAGTCAATATATACCCCAAGGGCCAACCAGAAAGGGCTCTGAGGGTGTACGCCATCTTGGACGACCAGAGCAACCACTCACTTGCAAGGTCAGAACTCTTTGATCTGTTTAACTTAAAGGGTGATACTTATCGTATACCTTGGGTACTTGTAGTGGCATATCAGAGGTTTCTGGAAGAAGGGCCTGTGGTCTTGTAATAGCTTCTCTCAAGGGCAATCTGGAGATGCCTTTGCCCACACTTGTTGAGTGCAACCAGATACCATCAAACAGAGAAGAGATACCCACACCAGAGGCGGCTTTCCAGCACCCTCATCTAAGGGCTATAGCCAGTGAAATACCATCCCTTGACAAAAATGCAGACATTCTAGTTCTGCTAGGTAGAGACATTCTCAGACTGCACAAAATACGCCAGCAAATTAATGGACCACATGATACACCATTTGCCCAACGCCTCGATCTAGGATGGGTTATTATTGGCAACGTCTGCATAGGTAGGATGAAAAGGCCCACCAATATTTCTTCATTTAAGACGCATATGTTACCAAATGGTCGCAGCACTTGTTTTCAGCCATGTCCACATCACTACCAAGTGAAAGAGAAGATAAGCAACAGTAAGTGGCTGCATAATCACCGAGACAACGTGAATACTTTCCTGCCTGGGGACGACACCCTTGGATTAACAGTGTTCAATACAACAAGTGATGACAACAAGCTGGCACCGGCTATAGCTGATAAAGAATTTCTCAAACTTATGGACAAGGAATTCATTCAAGATGATTCCAACAGCTGGGTAGCACCCTTACCTTTCCGCTCCCCGAGATCAAAACTACCAAACAATCTGAAGCAAGCAGTTTCTAGATTTTCCTCTTTAAAACGTACCCTCAAGAGGAAACCAGAGATGGAGAAACACTTTGTAGGTTTCATGCAGAAGGTATTTGAGAAAGATCATGCAGAACCTGCACCTCCACTAAAGGAAGGAGAAGAATGCTGGTACCTTCCATCATTTGGCGTGTATCACCCTCGCAAACCTGACCAAATCAGGGTCGTGTTCGATTCTAGTGCTCAGTATGAAGGCGTCTCTCTCTCAACAACCTGCTCCTCACTGGTCCTAACCTAAACAACAGCCTCATAGGAGTCTTAATCCGTTTCAGACAGGAACCAGTTGCAGTGATGGCCGACATCCAACAGATGTTTCATTGCTTCATTGTTAAGGATGATGACAGAAACTATCTCAGGTTCCTATGGCATAAGGACAATGATGTCAACAATGAAGTAATAGATTACCGGATGAAGGTACATGTCTTTGGCAATAGCCCATCTCCTGCAGTAGCGATCTATGGACTGAGAAGGACCGCCCATGAAGGTGAGAAAGAGTATGGCTCTGATGCTCGTCAGTTTGTTGAGAGAAACTTCTATGTTGATGATGGTCTTAAATCCTTACCTGCAAGTGAAGAAGTGATCGATCTCCTCTCTAGAACACAGGAAATGCTGTCTGTAGCTAACCTCAGACTTCACAAGATCATCTCCAACAATATGGAGGTAATGAAGGCATTTCCCTCTGATGATCATGCAATCAACTTGAAGGATCTTGATCTCAGTTCTGATACTCCTCCTATGCAACGTAGCCTAGGATTGCTATGGAACACTGAACAAGACACATTCACATTCCAAGTGTCTTCTTGTGACAAACCTTTCACCAAACGAGGAGTTTTATCTGTTGTGAACAGCATTTATGATCCTCTTGGTTTCATTGCTCCCATCACCATTCAAGGCAAGCTACTACTAAGACAGCTTACCACTGAGAACATGGACTGGGACACTCCACTGCCTGCTGAGAAACAACAAAGGTGGGAAAAATGGAAAACCTCTTTGCAAGTATTGGAACAATTCCAGGTTCCACGTTGTTATGTACCCAGCTCCCTTTCAGCGGCAGTAAGGAAGGAAATCCACATCTTCTCTGATGCGTCAGTGGAAGCTATAGCTGCAGTGGCCTATCTGAGGATATTAAGAGCCAATCATGAGCTACACTGTGGATTTGTTCTTGGTAAGGCCAAACTGACCCCAAAACCTGCACACTCCATTCCGCGACTCGAACTTTGTGCAGCTGTGCTTGCAGTAGAAATTGCTGAAGCAATAAGAGATGAAATGGACATTGCCATTGATTCATTTACATTCTACACTGATAGCAGAGTTGTCCTTGGCTATATACACAATCAAACAAGACAATTTTATGTGTATGTTGGAAACAGAGTGGAACGTATCCGAAGTTTCTCTGCCCCTGATCAGTGGCATTACGTATCCACACAACTTAACCCAGCTGACCGTGGTACAAGGCCTGCACCGACAGCGTACCTTTTAGACCATATGTGGCTGTCGCCTCCAAGTTTCCTGTATGAAGATCCTTGCTTGACTCCTAACAATGCTGTCTACGATTTAGTGGATCTCGAGTCTGACAAGGAAATCAGGCCTATGACCTCCACACTCTACACTTCTGTGATTCCAAAGGCGAAGCTGAAGCCACATCGCTTTGAACGTTTCTCAACCTGGTCATCCATTGTGAGAGCTATAGCCCGACTGTTTCACATCGCTCAGTGCTTTGCGAAGGACAGATCAACGGAGTGTCATGGTTGGCATATGTGTACGAAACAGCCTACCACAGCGGACATTGAACATGCTGAGCAAGTTATCATCTGGAGTGTTCAACAAGAGGTATATCATCGAGAGATTGATAGTATCTCACTGAGCATCGATCTGTCCAGGAACAGTGCACTTTACAAACTAAACCCCGTAATCGACCACCACGAATCATTGAGAGTGGGCGGCCGGATTGGAAAGTCTGACTTGTGTAGCAAGGAACAGAACCCAGTGATCATTCCAGGTGGACATTACATTTCTGCTCTGCTGATCCGACATTACCAAAAGAAGGTCAAGGTAACCAAGGAAGGCTCAGTGCGAGTTTTCTTCCGCCCAATTAATGAACTGGTGCTTCTTCTTCCAAGAGGAGATGTCACATAAAAGAAGATAAGGACACCATTCACAGCTCATGGCGGGGAGCTTCCTTCCATGAACTAAAACCGTGTACTTGTGGATTACAGTGTGGGTCGGTGGAGGTGTTGGCAAATTGCGGCCTCCCGATCTGAAGATTGGTTTATTTGGACTAACTGTTGATTATTGTTTGTTGTGCATGTTTCCTTTTTGTTTTTCAGGTTTGAAGAGGACTTTATGGACATCTCAGGACATTAATGTTTGTTTTCATTGAAATCTAAAGATTTCAGGCGGGGAGTGTCATGTCCCAGGACTTGGTTTAATTCACTGACATGTATCTGTGATGCTGTGTTTGTCTTTGTAGTTTGTCCCCTCTCTCTCTCTGTATCCTTAGCTGTGATGCTGTAGCTCCTCCTCTCTCCCCCTCAGTTTAGTTTCACTTCTTTGTAAGCAACATGTCTGCTCAGCTCCTGATGATTCATCATCATTTTTCACCTACTGCTGTATGAGGTTTTACAAGATTTACCTGGATTAAAGCATCTGGAATCTTATCTACGCCTCCTCAGTTGAGTTGAACACTATCTGATAAATATCTTGGTGTAAATTGCTGGTTAGCATAGAGACTACAGGACACTCTCACAACCTCACATTTGCAGCCAAGCTATTGAGTCAAAACATGTATTGTAGGCTGTAGTCTGCTGATATTTTTTTTAGCAAATGATTATGTAATATGTAACTTTCCAAATTCTCCATATACAGTATGTTCTTATGTAGCACAGGATGAGCGAATGACATAGTGTCTCTGTGGTGACCTACTTTTCCTTTCCAGCTTCTCTTGGGAAATGCATAGACACCAACGTTTCCTCACTGGTACAGCAGTGGAGAGGTTCAGTATAAAGCAATTAGTGGTGAACATGGTGCAATAAATCTGCCCCAAAAGGTTCTGCAAATGGTGCCAATAAAAAAGTGTACTCCCCTCTGCCTAGTCCATTGTTTCCAGCACTACTGCTATGTGCTGGTTCCCTGGCTGAAGTTGTCCCATATATGAGGTGAACACTTCAGCTAGTCACAGGCCTCAGCGGTGAACTTTTCACAAATGGAATGTCACTGCTGTCACATGTCTGACTAGTACTTTTTTGAGTTTTGCATAGACTTGTGACAATCCCTCTGCCTCATGACTACCCGGTAGATTGACTCCTCCTTATACATTGCCCTATCGGAATCTGTATTGTATAAATACTGAAAAGCGTAACTGCTTGGCAAACAAGCCGTTTTTTTCTAGCACTATTAGTTGAGATGATATGGGCATTTCTGCTAGTAGTTGCTAAGGAAGGCCGAATCTGCCATGAGGCGATAGCCTCGGGTGGTGCCTCCTGGTATAAACTGAGGGATGGCTTTTTTTTTTTAATTTGCTGCTACCTACTTGATTATTCCAAAAGTTAGCGCTTGATAATTTGCTCACTTTCCCCACTCCTGTCTAGTCTGGCACTGCAGCATTCTTTAGCGTCACCACCCAGAAAGGGAGACTAGAAGCAACAGGAGTGAGTAAAACATTGGACGCTACCTGTTGGAATAATCTAATAGTTAGAG
This sequence comes from Leptodactylus fallax, assembly GCA_947044405.1. NCBI lineage: Eukaryota > Metazoa > Chordata > Amphibia > Anura > Leptodactylidae > Leptodactylus > Leptodactylus fallax. The sequence goes on from CAMRHE010000168.1 coordinate 582,043, forward strand.
GCTGACCTTGTGTGGCATCAGGGGAGGTAAATTAAAGCAGTTATACTCACTTCTCATGGACATCCGGCAGTCTCCAGCATCCTCTTCAAGCGCCAGTGGTGACCCTGAGATGTGTGCCATCAGATGGAGTCCAGAAGAGCCCTGAATAGGATGCCAGGGATCACAAACATAGTCATGCCCAGGAAAGGTGAAGGCATGATAAGTGTTTATTTTTGCTCACCTTCCCCGGACCTCCCCTTATTATTATATAATGGTGCCTTATGGCTGACAAACCGTAAAAGTTTCGGGTTCGAGACAAGCCTGAAACTTTTAGAAAATTCATGTCAAATCTAAGGCTAACATATCACTCTGGGGACAGTATACTGCGTGGGAACCAGTAAAGGGGGCAATATACTGTGTAGGGGCCAGTAAAGGGGGAAGTATTCTGTGGAGGTCAGTAAAGGGGTTGTTTTACTATGAGGGGGGTCAGTAACGGGGATTGTATACTGTGGACGCCAGTTAAGGGTGTGTTATAATTTGTGTGCGCCAAATAAGGGGATTTTTTGTTTTGCAAATTGGGGTCGTGGCCTACAATTCTAAATAGGGATACCCATGATAGAAACAATAGAACCAAAGATTGCTTGCTCAGGTATTTGGGGGGGGGGGTGCCTTTCTATTAGTTGCCTGAGGAATGATGAAAATTTTGCTAAATGAAATACATTAGAAAGAAAACTCTCTTTACATTTTTGCCCCATGTGCCTAGGGCAATCTGTAACTACCACTACTCTGAATGCATTTATAATAGTAAAACAAAACACAAACCTTCTGTTATGTTATTGTGTATTCCAACAGGTATCATAGCTAGACTGGAGTCAGAGGACTTATTAAAGGACCAAGTACCGGGAAGTTTTCTGCTTCGTGTGAGTGAAAAGATCCAAGGGTATGTCCTCACCTACCGTTCTGAAGATGGGTATATGCACTTTCTCATAGACGCTTCTGGCACATCATATAGCTTCTTGGGAGTAGATCAGCTTCAGCATTCAACTTTGGCCGACCTTGTTGAGTATCACAAGGTAAGATAATTGTAATAGTGACTTAGTGTTTACACATTTCCTTGTACTACTGTTAGGCCACCAAGTAAAATTTTAGCAGATAAAGTTTACTAATTCAGTTGCAAATATTGTGGCTCACAAGCATTTTAGTTTCTACCTCTTTAAAGTACAACGTACAACGATTAGTCCAATAAGTGAGAATAAGCACAGATAAAGGCTAGGTTCACACTACCATTATTTAATGTCCATTGCTCTCATCCGTCACAGGATCAGAGTAACAACATTAAAGACAGAAACAGATTCACATTGGCATTCTACATTCACCCTAATGTAAAAAAATATGACAAAAACTTTCTTCAGTATTGTTTTTTTATTTTTCTGACGCAGGAAAAAGTTGTGCATGCAGGACTTTCTTCCATTACTACAACTTCAAGAAGAAACATTTGTAATATGCTTTTCTCACTATCGACTCAAAACGCAGTCCTGTGATTAACTAAACAGTGAGGGTGTTGTTTGCCCTCAGATGCCAGACTGAAAAGATGTGTTTTGAGTCTTGATTTAAAATTGTCCAGGGATGACATCTCTCTGATCGGTCCGGGTAATGCGTTCCAGAGAGTGGGGGCTGCATGGCAGAAGGCTCTGGCTCCAAATCGTTTAAGGTGGATCTTGGGGATAGACAATTTATTTGTGCCTGCTGATCTGAGAGGTCTCCAAGGATTATGTGGCTGCAGAACTTCTTTTAAGTATTTAGGGCCTTGTTTATGGTTTTGAAGGTCATCAAGTGAACTTTAACCCTTAGCAACATGTGACGTACTATTACTTGGCGCAAATGGACGTAATAGTATGTCACCGTCTGATGCCGCCCGTACTATCTGAGCGGGCAGCATCGGGAGCGGGTGTTTGCTGTAACTGACAGCTAACACCCACTCAATTAGCCCTGGTCGGAGCTGTGCTCCGATCTGGGCTTTAACCCCTGGATGCTACGGTCAAACATGACCGTGGCATCCAAGGGGTTCCGCCATGTTACCGCCCACCCCCCCCCATGGCACCCCCTGCAGCGAGATTGGGGGTGCTGATAGGCTGACTTCCTGTATAGAGTATAATACACCTGTGGCTTGTGTATTGCAATCTATAGTACTGACCCAGCGATCACTGCATCACTGGTTCAGATGTCCTAAAAGGGACATATGGAAAAGTAAAAAAAAAAGTGCAAAAAAAAAATTCAAGTATGTGAAAAAAAATTAATAAAGCCCCAAGAATTCACTTTTCCTATATAAAATGAATTATATATATATAAAAAAAAACTAAAAATTAATAAAAATAATACATATTTGGTATCGCCACGTCCATAACAACCTGTACAATAAAACTGAAACAATATTTAACCTGCACGGTGAACGTCGGAAAAAAAAAAACGTACCTTTCACCATCCGCTGTGCATTCACATCTGGGATACTAATGCTCACTACACCCCTTGATACATTCTTTGCAGGGTGCAGTTTTCAAAATGGGGTCACTCCTTTGGGGAATCCACTTTACTGGTACCTTAGAGGCTCTGCAAACATGACATAGCGTCCAGATACCAAACATCTAAATCTGCGCTCAAAAAGTTACATAGCGCTCCTTCACATCTACTCCCTGCTGTGTGCCCAAACTGTAGTTTATGCCAACATGTATGATACTGTTGTACCCAGGATAACGTACTTAATGCCATATGTGGGTATAAACTGCTGTTTGGGCACAGCCGAGCACAGAAGGGAAGTAGCGCTATTTGGTTTTTGGAGCACAGATTTAGATGGTTTGGTTTTTGGACGTCATGACACTTTTGCAGAACTCTGAAATGCCAGTAAAGTGGAATCGCCTGACATGTGACCCCATTTTGGAAACTACACCCCTGAAGGTATTAATCCGGGGTACAGTGATCATTTTTAACCCCCAAGTGTTGCATTAATTTACTTTCCAGAAATGAATACGCAGATGATGATGATAGGAGAAAATAACTATTTTCATATGTTGTGCCCGGCTTGTATCAGAGAGGATCGCTCCAAATGCTGTTTTGCCCGTGATACCTGCTTAACAGTTTGTGGAGTGTGTGTGTCTCTGCTGATACATGCTGGGTACAACATATCGGGCACTGAAATGGCGTATCTATGGAAAAATTGCACTTTTCATTATCAGCTGCGCATTCATTTCTGGAAATTAAATTAATGCAAAGCTCAAGGGTTAAAAATACTCACTACACCACTTGATGAATCCCTTGAGGGGTGTACTTTGCAAAATGGGGTCACATGTCTGCGGATTTCACTTTACTGGCAATTCAAGAGCTCTGCAAAAGTGGCATGGTGTCCAAAAACCAAACTGTGCTCCAAAAACCAAAATAGCGCTCCTTCCCCTCTGTGCTGGGCTGTGCCCAAACAGCAGTTTATACCCAAATATACAACTTTTTTGAACCCAGGGTAGCCCACTTAATAGTTTTAGGAGTTCATGTCTCTGATGACACAAAGTGGGTACAACATATTGGGCACTGAAATGGCATATTTCTTTAAAAAAAAGTAAATTTTCATTTTGTATATTAATTTTTGGGAAACACTCTTAGGCTCAAAATGATAATACTCCTTGAGAAATTTCTTGAGGGGTGTAGTTTCTAAAATGGGGTCACGTCTGGGGGGTTTCCATTGTATTGGTACTTTGGGGGCTCTGCAAATGCGACATGGCACCTGAAAACTATTCCAGCAAAATTTCCAGCTTTTTCCATTCTGAGCCACGCCATGTACCCATACAGCTGTTTACAACCACATTTGGGGCATTTCTGTGTTCAGAAGAAATTGTGTAAAAAACTGTGGTGTGTTTTTTATTCTTTAACCCTTTGTAAAAATTAAAAATTTGGGGCTAAACTGACGGTTTATTGGATAAAAAGTAATTTTTCATTTTCATGTCCCAATGTTAATAAAATCTGTGAAACAGCTGTAGGGTCAATATGTTTACTATACCCCTTGATCTGTTCTATGAGGGGTGTAGTTTCCATAACGGGTCACTTTTGGGGGTTTCCACTGTACTGGTACTTTAGGGGCTCTGCAAATGCTTCATGGCACCTGAAAACTATTCCAGCAAAATCTGTCCTCCAAAAGCTAAATAGCGCTCTTTCCATTCCAAGACACCCTATGTACCCATACAGCAGTTTACAACCACATATGGGGTATTGCCGCGTTCATGAGCAATTGTTTAACAAACTGTGGGGTGCTTTTTCTCCTTTAACCCCTTGTGAAAATGAAAACTTTGAGAATAAAGTGACATTTTAGTAATTTTTAAGTTCCCAATATTAGTAAAATCTGTGAAATAGATATGGGGTCAAAATGCTCACTATACCCTTTGATAAATTCTGTCAGGGGTGTAATTTCCAAAATGGGGTTGCTTTTGGGGCGTTTCCATTGTTTTGGTACTCTAGGGTCTCTGCAAATGAGACACAGCACCTGAAAACTATTCCAGCAAAATCTGCTTTTCAGACACCCAGTGTTGCTCCTTCCCTTCTGTGCGCTGCCGTGTGCCCAAACATCAGTTTACACCCACATGTGGGGTATTTCTGTGCTCTGGAGAAATTACACAACAAACTGTGAGATGCATTTTCTCCTTTAACCCTTTGTGAAGGTGTTAATTTTAGGGCTAAATTAAGGGATTAGTGATAAAAAAATGAAATGTCTAAATCAAATGTCCATATTGTTTTAATTCCCGTGAAATGCATAATGGGTTAACAAACTTCCCAAATGCCATTTTGAATTATTTGAGGGGTGCAGTTTTGAAAATGGGGTGATTTATGTTGGGTTTCTAATATATAGGCCTTTATAATCCCCTTCAGAACTGAAGTGGTCCTTAAAAAATTAGTTTGAGAAATTTTCTTGTAAATCTGGAAAATCGCTGTTACATTTGTAAGCCTTCTAACGTCCAAAATAAATTAAAGGATGATTAAAAGATGATGCCAATATAAAGCAGAGATATGGTAGATAATATTCATTAATGTATTTGGGTGGTATGACTATCTGAAAAGCAAAGCATTTCACATTTTGAAAATTGTGATTTTTTTCCAAGCTTCCATCAAATTTCCTATTTTTTTATAAATAAATACAAAAATATTGATTAGTGTTTCCCACTAACATGAAGTACAATGTGTCAGGAAAAAACTGTCGAAAAAAATCACTTGTGTAAGTTAAAGCGTCTAAAAGTTCTTGCCATATAAAGTGACATATGTCAGTTTTGAAAAATGAGGTCTGGTCCTTAACTCACTTTTGGGCTGTATCCTTAAGGGGTTAAAAGTTGTTCTCCATTTTATAGACAGCCAGTGCAGTGCACAGAGGATGGGGGTTATGGGAGCATGTTGGGGTTGTTTGGCTATTAACCTCACTGCAGCATTTTGGACTAGCTGAAGGTGATGTATTTCTTTATCTGGAAGACCTACATATAAGGCATTACAGTAGTCCAGACGTAACATTATAAAGGCATGGACCAAGGTGGAGAGGTCTTCTGTTGGAATAAGGTGTTTGATTTTTTTGTTCCTCATGTGGAAGTATGAAAATTTGATAATGGAGGATACCTGGATCCTGAGAGACAGTTTCCCATCAATAACTACGCCCAAGTTTCGCACATAGTCTGAGCTTTAAAGGGTTGTGTTTCCTAGAGATAGAGGTGGTTGATGTATAAGTTGTCATTTTGCCACTAACAAATGCTGTTGAGAGGTCTAAGAGAATTAGGATAGTACATTAGCTACGTTTAGTACTACATTTTATGATGGATGACAGCAAGGGGCATTAATTACTGTAGTTTGAATTAACCATAGACAGTCAGGCAACTGTCACACAAGATCCTCAACGAAACTTAATTATGAAGCTCTCATGGTCCAAATAGCTTCAAGTGAGATCTAGTGAGGCAGCCTTGAACCAATCTCATTGCTCCACTAACAGAGAGCTTCTGTATTCCCACACAAAGCTTGACTGTAGTCTCTCTTGGATTTGAGAATAGCACCATTGGCTCCCATTCCAGGTTGACTATTCCCTCTGCCCCTGTGAATTTTCCAGAGCTACCCACATGATTTCACAATACACTTCAGCCATCTCCAACAAGAAAACAGACTACAAACAACATTTGCAGACCTACTTCCCACTTAACATCTCACTATCAGTTCCCAGACCAATCATGGTCATCATCAGATCACTGTCTGCTCTGTGAAACTTGCTCCAAGGCCTTGCTTAGTTAAGCAGCCATACTGCTGATTTACTCTCAGTCCCTCACATCACAATCTTCCTGACATTTGTTATCCACCACTCTCAGGTAAATCTGGTCACATGCCAAGGCCACAAGATTCCATTTCAGCACCTTATGCAGATTCCTTGGCACTCCTCAAATGGCACCAGGCCCCATATATACATATATATAATATATATATATATATATATATATATATGTGGGGAAAAAAAGTATTTAGTCAGCCACCAATTGTGCAAGTTCTCCCACTTAAAAAGATGAGAGAGGCCTGTAATTGACATCATAGATAGACCTCAACTATGAGAGACAAAATGAGAAAACAAATCCAGAAAATCACATTGTCTGATTATTTTAAGAATTTATTTTCAAATTATGGTGGAAAATAAGTATTTGGTCAATAACAAAAGTTCATCTCAATACTTTGTTATATATCCTTTGTTGGCAATGACAGAAGTCAAACGTTTTCTGTAAGCCTTCACAAGGTTGGCACACACTGTTGCTGGTATGTTGGTCCATTCCTCCATGCAGATCTCCTCTAGAGTAGTGATGTTTTGGGGCTGTCGCTGGGCAACACAGATTTTCAACTTCCTCCAAAGGTTTTCTATGGGGTTGAGATCTGGAGACTGGCTAGGCCACTCTAGGACCTTGAAATGCTTTTTACGAAGCTACTCCTTCGTTGCCCTGGCGGTGTGCTTGGGATCATTGTCATGCTGAAAGACCCAGCCACGTTTCATCTTCAATGCCCTTGCTGATGGAAGTAGGTTTGCACTCAAAATCTCACGATACATGGCCCCATTCATTCTTTCATGTACACGGATCAGTCGTCCTGGTCCCTTTGGAGAGAAACAGCTCCAAAGCTTGATGTTGCTACCCCCATGCTTCACAGTAGGTATGGTGTTCTTTGGATGCAACTCAGCATTCACTTTCCTCCAAACACGCCGAGTTATGTTTCTACCAAACAGTTCTACTTTGGTTTCATCTGACCATATGACATTCTCCCAATACTCTTCTGGAACATCCAAATGCTCTCTAGCAAACTTCAGATGGGCCTGGATATGTACTGGCTTAAGCAGGGGGACACGTCTGACACTTCACGGTCTGAGTCCCTGGCGGCATAGTGTGTTACTGACGGTAACCTTTGTTACGTTAGTCCCAGCTTTCTGCAGGTCATTCACTAGGTCCGCCCGTGTGGTTCTGGGATTTTTGCTCATCGTTCTTGTGATAATTTTGACCCCACGGGGTGAGATCTTGCGTGGAGCCCCTGATCGAGGGAGATTATCAGTGGTCTTGTATGTCTTCCATTTTCTAATTATTGCTCCCACAGTTGATTTCTTCACACCAAGCTGTGAAGAATATCGCCTCGCCCAGCCGCCTGGCACGCCTGCGATCAAACTTCTTTCTTAACCTCCCACTCACACACCGTGAGTAGACCGGGTCATAGGATAAAACGAAATGAGCGATATAAATTTTATATGTTTAATAACCCAAGTGGGTCGGTATGAATTAATAGCATATACAGAAATATACAATATTAATATGATCAAGCATAAACATACAAGCAAAGGAGCGATGATACAATACACAAAAATAAACAGGGGAATTAAAAGATAGAGAAAATACCGGCATAGGCTCGTAGTCCGTTTCTCTAGGCCACAGCAGAGTTTTGGGCCTAGGGCGCAAGCTTAAGCAAGTTGCATAAAACAATCCTTCTACATGCTGTCCAGAACTAGTGAAAGGCTTCAGGCCTCACTGCTAGGCCCTCAAAGCATTCCTCAGTAGGGCAGGCCCTCTCATCTTCTCCCAGATCAGAGCTCCTTACTGCCTCTTTGCTGAATGACCCCAAAATCCAGGTCTGCCCACAGCATATGGCTAGTGCTCCACCCACCCCTTGCTCCCAGGCAGCCCCCCTTCTCCCACCTTTGCAGAACCCTCGGAGAGAAGGATGAAGTTAAGGCTTTCTATCCCCCATCCCATCTGGCCAGGGATAATAAAAGTGCCTGGCTATAGCAAGCCATCTCCAATGAACACACATAAAACCAGTGAAGCGTATCGTCCAGCAATGTGGACTCAACTAAAGCACCGCATTCCAAGTGGGGGAAGGACTGACCTAAGCAAGTAAAACACACTTCCAAGAAAGATATAAAACTGAGGGTCGGTTCATCACACCTCCCCCTTTTAGAGCGTGTCGGGAGGAAGGACGATCCTAAGATCGCCTTCCGCGGACACCTTGGCGGCCTCACCCCGCCGGGACCTGCGCTGGTCCCTGACCATATTCCTGGCGTACTGATACCCTCTTCCTCTCCTGTCTGAATGGAGACTCTTCTAAGGTTCAGGCTCGGAATTAAGTAGACCTGGCTACCTCCTGCTTGCTCTGGGTCCCTCCCCCGAGTGCTGGCGTCCCGCAGATCCACACTCGAAACCCCAGGCCCTTGTGGTACTGGTGCTGAGACCCCATCCCGGCAGTCTCCGCCCACCTGGCTACCCCCGGCCTGCACTGGGACCTAGTTGTGAGTTCTGGCATCCCGCAGATCCATACTCGCAACCACAGGCCCTTGTGATACCAGTTTAGAGACCCCTTTCCGGCAGTCTCTCAGGGTCTCTCCCACACTAGCCGCTAGTTGGGAGAGTTCTAGGGGATTCTGCACCTCCCCCTTTGCTTCCAAACCTAGGGGCACCTCTGGTTCTGGCACAGGTATGTTTGGACCCTGTCCTCCCTCCCAGACGCCTTGCCCCTCTGGGCCTACACCCTGTTCCTCCTGTACTTGGGTGGGTGATGGTGATACCTTGGGCAAATGACTGAGATTATGCTTCCCCAAACCATCCCTCCACAATACATTGACAGGTAATACATTTGACACACCCCCTTCTTGGGTCCCACCTCCAGCACCCCATGCCGTCTGCACTTGGGCCATGGGCATGACTGGCACACCTTGGATGGCTGTTTCTCCTTCCCAGGACTCTTTCACAAGAGTTAGGGGCCCACGTACACGTCTCCCGTACAAGAGCTCAAAGGGGGAGAACCACGTTGAGGCTTGCGGCACCTCCCGGTAAGCGAACAGCAGGTGCGGGAGATAAGGCTCCCAGTCGCGCCCGTGGGACTCGACTAACATCCTGAGCATCTGCTTCAGGGTGCCATTGAACCGTTCACACAGGCCATTGGTCTGTGGGTGATACGGGCTGGACACCAGATGTTGCACCTCTGTTACCTTACACAGGCCTTGCATCAAGGCAGACGTGAACTGGGTACCTTGGTCTGTGAGCATCTCTCTGGGAAATCCAACACGGGAGAAGATGCCTACCAGAGCCTTGGCCACTACATCAGCCCGGGTGGAAGACAGAGCGACAGCTTCCGGGTACCTAGTAGCGTAGTCTACTACCGTTAATATGAAACGTTTCCCGGTGCGACTGGGAATGGACAGGGGTCCAATGAGATCCACAGCCACCCGCTGGAAAGGTTCGGTTATGATGGGCATAGGTATCATTGGTGCTTTGGAGCCTTGCCCCGCCTTGCCCATCCTCTGACAAGTGTCACATGAACGGCAGTATTTAGCTACATCTGTCCCCATCTTAGGCCAGTAGAATAAGTGGCTGAGGCGAGCCTTGGTCTTAGCGATCCCCAGGTGGCCTGCCAGTGGAATATCATGAGCAATCCGCAACAACTCCACCCGGTAGGGTTGGGGTACCACTAAATGTTTCTCCCTGAGCCGACTTTCTTTTCCCTTTGTGGGGATCGTTTCCCGGTACAACCTCCCTTGCTCCCAGTACACGCGGTCCTTGTCCGACTCCAAGGGAGGTTGATCAGCACGCTCCTTCAATGCATCCGGACTGCGGTCAGCTTGGACAGCGTCCCTGAACTCCCTGACTGGAACCAGACAGAAGAGATGTGCATGTCATATACCCGCCGGGCTCCTCCGGCTCCAGTGTGGGGAGGTTAGTCATGGCGGTCTCAGTGCCATCTCCGGGTGACAGAGGGAACGGCTCAGGGGTCGGAGCGCCTTCCACCCCTCTAGCACTCTGGCTGCGGGTCACCACCGCAACTCCAGCAGTCCGTTCCTCATCCGGATCGGCCCTGAGATCCCCATGACCCACCTGACCACCTGGCACATTGTCCTCAGTTGGGGTTGCCCCCAGCATCTCAGAAGAGCTACCTTGTAAACCTGCAAGGCAAGAATTAGCAATTACATTGACATTGCATTCATTCATTGATTCACAGTGAACTGCATGGGGGAATGGCTGAGCCAGGGTCACACTGAGGGGGCTCTCATCACCCACAGATGTGGGCGGGGCTACAGCCAGGTCAGCATTCCACAATGTCTCATTCACATGCTCACTGATTACTTTAGCTGGACACACAGCAGGGGGAAACAGGCAGCTGACCCCTCCCTCTGCCTGTGTGACAGGCTTCATCACCTCATTAAAATCATCCTTCAGTACAGACATTTTGTCACAGCGAGGTGGGGTTTCTCCCACCCCATATTGGGACACCAAGGGCCCCAAATCTCTTCCCAATAGTACATTGGCAGGCAGATCAGACACTAGCCCCACATCACGCATCCCTTTTCCCGCACCCCAGTCCAAATGGACGCAAGCCATGGGCACAGTTATGCGTTCTTGTCCAATACCCTTCAGGGTCAGAGTTTTTCCAGGGATAATACTGTCCGCAGGGACCAAGTCAGGTTGCACCAGAGTAATCTGCGCCCCAGTGTCCCGAAATCCCATGACCATTTTACCCCCCACAATGACCTGTTGACTGTTGGCATCGGATTGCAACCCCTCCCTCCCCACCAAGTATACAGATGAGCCAGCTGCCGTGGCTGGGGAAACAGGGGGGTTCTTAGAGCGGTTGGGGCACTCCGCCTTGAAATGTCCTGGCTGGTTACAAGCATGACACCGCCAGGCCTCTCCTTGGGATTTGGAGGGGATACCCGGGGCGCCCAGAGTTCTTGGGACAGGGGAAGTAGAGGGGGCACCTGGGACAGAGTTTGTCTTACCCCACTTGGAGACCGCAGGCTGTGGTGAACTCCAACTTTGCCCCTCCTTCCCGCTTGGGGGTCTCTGCAGTGTGGCTCCTCTCTTGATCCCTTGCTCCCTGGTGGACACATAGTCGTCAGAAATCTCTGCAGCATTGTCTGCTGTTGTGGGTTTCCGATCACACACGAACTGGCGGACCTCCAGAGGGCACACCTGTAGAAATTGTTCCTTTATCATAAGATCCCCAATTCCCTCAAACGTGGTGACAGTAAGTCCTTTGATCCACTGCCAGAATGTAACCTGTAAGTGGTGCAGAACATCCGCATAGCTCTCTGTGGGACCCCGCTGGATATTCCGGAACTTTTTGCGGTACACCTCCGGCGTGAGCCGGTATCTCCGGATCAGCGCCGCTTTGATGGTCTCATAGTCTGCGTCCACTGGTAAGCTCGTGGAAACATCCAGGCCTTTTCCCTTCAGTCGGGGAGACAGGTAACGGGCCCATTCTGCCTGGGGAATATGATGCTGCTTACACACCCTCTCAAATCCCCGCAAGAACGAGTCCAAGTCCCCGTTATCTTCCAAGATTGGAAAGTCCTCGGATCGGATCTTTAGTGCTCGGGCTCCTGGAGTTGGTGCAGGGGAAGGTTGCGCCTGCTGGCAAAGTTCCAGCTTTTTTAGCTCAAGCTGATGCTCCAACTCCGCCCGACGCTCTGCAGCTTCTCTCTCCGCCCGACGCTCTGCAGCAGCGGCCTCTCTCTCCGCCCGGCGCTCTGCAGCTTCTCTCTCCGCCCGGCGCTCTGCAGCTTCTTGGTACTGGTGAATCACCTGCAGACGGGCGCTATAGTCACTGGCGTCTATGTGCTGTAAGGCCATTTGCAAGTATAAGTCCGTTACCCCCACAGAACTGGGGTTACTGGTCCCTCCAGGCACAGTTACCTCTGGGGTCCGGGCACCTGCGGAACCATCTGGCATGGTGATGTTTTCTGGTGCCAGCCTCTCAGGACTTTGCTCCGCCTCCTGCATGGCTATGGTAGCTTCCATATCCGCCATCTCCTGGAGTTCAGCAGCAACCAAGTCCTGCAGATGTTTGGTTATGCTTCTGGTCCCACCAGCCATCCACTGGAATCTGTTGCCAAATAAAAGATAGGACAGAAAAAAGAAGACGGGAGGGAACAGTACTGTACCAAACTTTCACCGTATTTTAAGCTTGATCTCATACCGCGCTCGTTCCATAGGATTGCCGCAATCCCCAGTGTCTGCGTGATACCACACCCACACACTGTTATCCTAAGATCCCACAACGCTGCCACCACTGTGAATATCGCCTCGCCCAGCCGCCTGGCACGCCTGCGATCAAACTTCTTTCTTAACCTCCCACTCACACACCGTGAGTAGACCGGGTCATAGGATAAAACGAAATGAGCGATATAAATTTTATATGTTTAATAACCCAAGTGGGTCGGTATGAATTAACAGCATTTACAGAAATATACAATATTAATATGATCAAGCATAAACATACAAGCAAAGGAGCGATGATACAATACACAAAAATAAACAGGGGGGATTAAAAGATAGAGAAAATACCGGCATAGGCTCGTAGTCCGTTTCTCTAGGCCACAGCAGAGTTTTGGGCCTAGGGCGCAAGCTTAAGCAAGTTGCATAAAACAATCCTTCTACATGCTGTCCAGAACTAGTGAAAGGCTTCAGGCCTCACTGCTAGGCCCTCAAAGCATTCCTCAGTAGGGCAGGCCCTCTCATCTTCTCCCAGATCAGAGCTCCTTACTGCCTCTTTGCTGAATGACCCCAGAATCCAGGTCTGCCCACAGCATATGGCTAGTGCTCCACCCACCCCTTGCTCCCAGGCAGCCCCCCTTCTCCCACCTTTTCAGAACCCTCGGAGAGAAGGATGAAGTTAAGGCTTTCTATCCCCCATCCCATCTGGCCAGGGATAATAAAAGTGCCTGGCTATAGCAAGCCATCTCCAATGAACACACATAAAACCAGTGAAGCGTATCGTCCAGCAATGTGGACTCAACTAAAGCACCGCATTCCAAGTGGGGGAAGGACTGACCTAAGCAAGTAAAACACACTTCCAAGAAAGATATAAAACTGAGGGTCGGTTTATCACACAAGCTGCTTGCCTATTGCAGATTCAGTCTTCCCAGCCTGGCGCAGATCTACAATTTTGTTTCTTGTGTCCTTCCACAGCTCTTTGGTCTTCACCATAGTGGAGTTTGGAGTGTGACTGTTTGAGGTTGTGGACAGGTGTCTTTTATACTGATAACAATGTCAAACAGGTGCCATTACTACAGGTAATGAGTGGAGGACAGAGGAGCCTCTTAAAGAAGAAGTTACAGGTCTGTAAGAGCCAGAAATCTTGCTTGTTTGTAGATGACCAAATACTTATTTTCCACCATAATTTGCAAATAAATTCTTAAAAAATCAGACAATGTGATTTTCTAGATTTGTTTTCTCATTTTGTCTCTCATAGTTGAGGTCTACCTATGATGTCAATTACAGGACTCTCTCATCTTTTTAAGTGGGAGAACTTGCACAATTGGTGGCTGACTAAATACTTTTTTTTTCCCCACTGTAAATTTGGTATCACAGTGATTGTACTGACCTGCAGAATAAAGCTAACATAGCATTTTTACTGCAGAGTGGAAGCCGTAAAAGAAAAAGACATAAGAAAACGGCAGTACTGCGTTTTTTTCTCAATTCCACCTCATTATGAATTTTTTTCCCGCTTCCCGGTACATTGTACAAAATGATAAATGATACCACTTTGAAGAATGACTTGTCACACAAAAATCAAGCCCTCATATGACTACGTAAACAGAAAAATGAGAAAGTTATGGCTTTTGGAATGTAAGGAGTAAAGAATGAAAACACACACATGAAAAATGTCTGCGTCTCCTAAGGGTTAAGGGCAATGGTACCAAATACTAAAGAAATGTATGTAAACTTTTGACTTTGCAGAAAGTAATAAAAATGCCTTAAAAATTCTCTCTCTCTCATTATTCTGGCATTTGGCAAATATAAATAATTTTGGTAATCCTAATTGACCTAAAACAAGAAAGGTTTATTCTGATTTCATGTCAGTGCGAAAAACATGCATATGTGTCTTTTTATATAGTGTATGTCAACTTCTGGTTTCAACTGTGTGTGTGTGTGTGTGTGTATATATATATATATATATATATATATATATATATATATAATATATTGACTCTCCCCTACCACTTGCACCTGGAGCTTGATAAGGCCAACTTGCCTTCTACTGTAGCTGCCCCCAAAAGATTGCTAAATAAATATGTCTGAGTGGTGTCTCTGTAAAATATACAGGAAGGAATCTGTTCAACTGTTTACAGAAGTTTTTTGGAGTAAAACATTGCAAAGGACAGCCTTTTGAAGTTTGGCACATCTCACTCCAGAGCTCCTATTAAAAGCACTCTTACAGTTATACACAATTTTGCATACATAGTACAGGTGGATATAAGAAACTTTGTAATATACCGTTTAAAGAAATATATTTTATTCCTCACTTTACAGGGTGAGTTACTTTCGTCATATTAGTGAAAAAAGAAGGAGGAAGGGAGGAAGAGGCTGCTAGAAAAGACATTCAAATAATTGCTGCTGCTTCTGCTAGACTCTGCTACTCTGTGCTCTTTTAACAGTGCTAGACTTGAAAGATAAGAGGCTACTGCTGCATAGAATGAGGCAATAAATCAGTTAACTAGCCAGCAGCCTCTTACCATCTCAACACCAGCCTACATAAATTATCACCATAATCCATATACAAGAACAAATTTCTAAAAAGAATATAGAACAGCCCTTTATATGTAGTGTCTGTTTCAACCTTTTGCATGTTTGAAGACAATCTGGGTATTGTCAACATCTTTATCTTTATTTGCTTTTGTTCACAGACAGAACCTATTACATCACTGGGAAAGGAACTTCTTCTCTACCCTTGTGGCCAGCGCAGGGACAGTTGTGATTACAGTGACCTCATTGAGTGAACAGCTGGACATTTACTCCAAAGATTCACTGCCTAGGAGAACAAATTAATTTTTATGCACCTTGTTTTCTTTGTATAAAGAAGGTTCATATATATAATATGGCTAGCTATGGAAATATGTGAAAAATCTATTTGTAGGTCTGTTGAAAAATATGTACATAAAATTTTAAGTTTTGATGGGTTTTGGACTCTTATTTAAAATAATTGCAAAAATTACATGTTTTATGTATGTTAAGTGTAAAGCAGCAGGTGTGGATCCACTGTGCCACTAAACTGATTTGACTTGGGACAACTTCTGAGGATTTTGTCTAAGCAGTCCCTTGGTCTCCACCCTTTTATCCCTATAAATGTATCTTGTCTTTGCTGCAGGAAACCACCAGGTCCCTACCTCTAAGATGAGTGTCAGTTCAGTGGATGCTCACCTAAACAGGTAAGGAGAGACGCTGGTGGGTAGCACCAAAAGCAGAGATGAATCAATGAGCAAGCAGAGATCAGGGTAGGCGGAGTTTGTGCATAAACGGTATTCAGACTTGGGTCTAGGTAGGTGGCACACAGTCACTACAGTAATTAAGAAGAGGTCAGGGCAGGCAGAATAAGTGCAGCTTTGGGTAAACAGGCAGAGGTCAGAATGTGAGTTGTCAGAATACACAGTAGAAACACCTTCACAAGAGACTAGCAAACCAGAAACCTTTTGCTTAGACATCCCTCATGGGAGGAAGGATCCTTAAATGCCAAGCATACTGTGGGACGGATTAGGACATGTTTCTTGGCTCTATACAGTCATGGCCATAGGTCTTGGCACCCCTGAAATTTTTCCAGAAAATGAAGTATTTCTCTGACGAAATTATTGCAATTACACATGTTTATTTCCTTTGTGTGTATTGGAACAACACAAAAAACAGAGGGAAAAAAAAAAAAGATATAATTTCAAGCAAAACTCAAAAATGGGCCGGAAAAAAATTACTGCAACCCTCAACTTAATATTTGGTTGCACACTCTTTGGAAAAAATAACTGAAATGAATCGCTTCCTATAACCATCAACAAGCGTCTTACACCTCTCACAAACCCAGTTTTCTGACACTGGGCCCTACATTGAGTCCCAAAATCCTTTGCTAATCTTCAGATTTCATGATGCATTCCACACAGTCAAGGCATCCATTGCCAGATGCAGCAAAACAAGGTTCAAATCATCTTTGAACCTCCACCATATTTGACTGTTAGCACTGTGTTCTTTTCTTTGTAGGACTCATTCCGTTTTTGGTATACAGTAGAATGATGTGATTTGCCAGAAAACTCTATCTTGGTCTCATATGTCCACAATATGTTTTTCCAGGATTTTGGCTTACTCATGTACATTTTGGCAAACTGCAGTCTAGCTTTTTTATGTATGTGTCAGCAGTGGGGTCCTCCTGGGTCTCCTTCCATAGCATTTCATTTCATTCAAATGTCAACGGATAGTTGGCGCTGACACTGATGAACCCTGAGCCTGCAGAACAACTTGAATTGATTGGGGCTGCTTATCCACCATCTGGACAATTTTGGTTCTCAAGCCCTCAGACAGTTCTCTTCTCCTCTTTCTGTTCTCCATGCTTAGTGTGGTACACACATACCCAATTCAAATATTGAGTCAACTTCTCTCCTTTTTATCTGGTTTTAGGTGATATTTATATAGCCCACACCTGTTACTTGCCACAGGTGAGTTTGAGCAAGCATCACATGCTTGAAACAAAGCTATTTACCCACAAGGGAAAAGAACATGTGTATAACAAAACATGTGTAAGGCAAAACAGCAAAAAAAAAGCAGTTTGGCACTTTAGATTTTTTTTTCCTGCTAGAGCGTTAACTGTATTAACTGTATTCTAGGGAAAGGGGTGTGATTTGAATTTTTATTTTTTTTATTTCACTTATTAGACCTTTTTGAACCCCAGGGGGGTCTGATCATTAATGCAATGCATTACAATGCAAAAGAAAGCAGCCTGCAATAGAAAGTAATGACAGACAGGCCTGGGAGCCTTCAAAAGGCTCCCTGCTGTCATGCTAATGGTACGCTGGCCCCAGATCTTGCTCTGGTTGCCGGCAATCCTCAGAAAAATGGCAGTGTCTGTGAGCCACCAACAAAATGGCTCTTCAGTCAGCTTTAACCGAGGCACAGTGAGGGTTAATGCCCGCGATCAGTGCGGGCACTGATCGTGGGCATTAGCGCTGAGTCTCTGCTGTAGAATACAGAAGAGACCTGGCAGCTATGATGACCGCTCAGCTCCTGTGCAGTCACCATATTTAAATACTCGACATCCGCCGTACTATTATGGTGGATGTCGGGAAAGGGTTGAAGAAAAAATACTTCTATTTTTCCTTATAACGCTGCTTCCACCTTCACTCACTAATAGTCACATTAAAATTGCAAAAAGCCTCACAAAAAAAAGTTGTTTTGTTTTTTTTGCAGATTTAGAATTTGTGACTCAAATAAATATTACTGGCTCATAACTCCGGTGCTTTGTGCATTTTAACCCTTTAACGATCTAATTCATTTTATCCTTAAACATGTTATTCATCTCTGCAGTCCAACTCTCATAACTTTTTACATCTTATTTCAATGTAGCTTTATGAGACCTTGTATTTTGTGGGTACATATGAATTTTTGATCACTTATTACATTTTTGTTTTTGAGAGGTTAGAGATGATCATAAAACATGAATTCTAACATCTGAATTTAAAGGTTTATGACATTTATCATGTAGAATAAATAACATACTAATTTTATTTTAGGGAATGTTGTGGATGTGGTGATACCAATTTTGTTTGGGGGGGGGTGTTTCATTTTTACTTTTTTTTTCTGTAAAATGACTTAGGTGCTGTGGTCAGCATTGACCGCAGCATATAAGGGATTAAATGGCAAGTATGCTTTCTGATTGATAATATGGAGTTGATATCATGAACAAAATGGTACCCGCTACCCTGGGGTCATCTGAAGCGACAGGGACAGGAGAATGTGTTGCATACTGGTTAAAATGAGAGTGCAAGTATATGCAGCCCTGCTTTAACCAAAATTTAGGTCAGTAGCTCTGGAGGTAGAGCCGTTTAAAGTGACTGGTAAATTGTAATGCAATTAGCTCAAACCTCAAGAAGGATTTGTCCAGAAATGTGGGGGGTTAAAGAGGGCTTTTCACCAACTCCACCAGAGCAGAGTCTACCAAGAAAAGCTACCATAGGATAGGTAACATCTTCAAGCAGTGGTGTGAACCGAGAGCAAGGCAGGTGGTTTGGTCTCCGCAACCAGAAATGAACGCACACGCGGTAGTTCAAGAAAAGAATATATATTTACTATAAGTTAATAAAGGCTATTTGAAGGTAAAATGACAGGGATAAAGACAAGCAAAATATACAATATAGCATGAACAATTTCAAGGCAAATTCTGCAATGGTTTCTACTTTTACTCTGTCCAATTCTGCAGTATGGACACTGAATGAACAATATACTCAAAACTATCCCTAACTGACCCTGACATCACATTTGGGTGCACCCCCTTTTCCCCAGTGGTCCAGGTGGACCGCTTACAGTCTGTAGAAGCGCGCGGTGGGGCCCAAAGTCGTTCCTTTCTTTTATAGTGAAACGTCCTCTCCTCACTGTTATCAGGATCTTGGGAGAAATGAAGTCCTCTTTAACAGGGAAACCCAATGAATGCAATGTAATCCAACAGCAGATTCCACTCAGCACACTGACAGTCCTGCCGAATCCATACACTGAGCTGGGATGTAAGCCGGGGTTTAGCAGGTGCTGTCCAGTACATCAACAGCACTGCGAGTCTCTATCTGTGGTATCCATATACACAGTCACAATGTCAGCCTCACTGATCAGCCACTGAGTACAGTTCCTTTCACGTGGACTCACTAGTCCTGTTGTCTCTTTACACTCTGTTTGTCTCTGGACAAAGATACAGCTTAGCTGTACAGAAAAATCTCCACACCAGTTCAATACAACACTTGCTAAGATGGCTGCTGCTCTCTGTCTCGTCACTTCCTGCTTCTCTGCTCACATTCTGTCTGCAGAACAGGCAAGCTGACATAAAAGGGGGGTGAGTCACTCCAGCATCATGTCACAATTACAATGGCTGCTGTCTTAAAGGAACAGAATCACAGAAATACATTCAACATTAACAGTTTATACAGACAAATAAAGCTTAGGACAACATTGGCTGTCTCTTACATATTCCCCCCCACTTTAAGATTGGCAGTCCCTGCCTATGACTGTATATCCAGAGGGTTGTACTTTTATGCACAGGGTGGTAGTATACCGATGTATGGCAGGCCAAACAAACTCATCCTGCGCATACCGAACAGGGGGAATACCAGCATTTGGCCTAGTGGTCCGTCTGAGGACCGGTGGTATATTATGGGGTGCTGCAGCTATGGGCTGAGAAGGACCAGCGGATTCCGCACCAGAGGGGGCACAGGCCGGAGATACAGTAGTCACAGGTGGAACATCCCCAGGAGCAGGGATCGGCCAACAATCATCCTCCTCGTCTGAGGCCCATTCCGCACCTCCATTCTCTGACTGTGGGAGCTCATTCACATTGGCAAGCCCATCATGATTTGTCCCTTCAGAATGACACAGGCGCAACATATTTCGGTGAAGTACTCGAACACAATCAGTTCCTTCTTTCTGGACCTGGTACACTGGCCCATTCGCATACTTGCGGCCAACAACACGATACGGCAAAGCCTCCCATCGGCTTTCCAATTTCCCTTGGGGTTTCTTGACACGAACTAGCACCAGGTCGCCTGGTTGCAATGGTGCTTCTTGCACTGGGGTCTTATCAGGATGGGGATGTTCTTGCAGGCGCTGCCGCACCAATCGATGGATCGTCTCAAGTCTCTGCCGGTGCGCCCGCACCCAAGAGGTTGGATCCCTCGGAGGGAACCCATCCACATCATCCAACTGTAATTCTCCTACACTTCGCCCAGACCGCCCAAAGAGAAGTGTATAAGGAGAGTACCCCGTTGTAGAATGGACCTGATTGTTATAGGCCCACACCATTTCAGACAAGAACTGAGGCCACTGTAACTTCTTGTCTTCCTCCAGAGTCCGCAGCATCTGTAGCAGAGTTCTGTTGAATCTTTCACAGGCCCCATTTCCCTGAGGGTGGTATGGAGTCGTGTGCGACTTCTTTATCCCGTAGATACGTTGAACTTCTTTCATTACGTGTCCCTCAAAGCAGGCACCCTGGTCGGAGTGGATGCGTTTAGGGCACCCATATACTCGAATGAAATCTTGGCACAGAGCACGAGCTGCTGACTCAGCTGTCTGGTCCTTGGTGGCGGTTACCACCGCAAATTTGGTGAAGTGATCCACCATTACGAGGCAATACTGGTGTCCGCTATTGGATGGGCCCACCATTAGATAGTCTATCATGACGATTTCTAAAGGTTCCTGGGTCACGATGGTTTGCAGGGGAGCTCTCTGTTCTATTGCCTTATGGATCTCACAAGTTCGACAGCTGCGGCATACTTCTTCGACCATTTGACGAAGACCAGGGCAGTAAATCAGTCGCTGTAACCAACGAAAGGTCTTCTCATGACCAAAATGTCCATTCTTATTATGAGCCTCAACTGCCAACGAGCGAGCCAGTTCACTAGGCACCACAATTTGGTATCGAATGTCGATCTCAGAAGGTAAATAGACCTTTCGGCATAGCACTCCATTTTTCATCTCCAACTTTTCCCACTGACTCAGAACAGATAATATCTCACGTGTCAGTCGTTCTCTTTCCTCTCTACAGGGCTTCTGGCCTTTTTCAACACACTTGATCATCTGTGCCAGCCCCTCATGGGTCTGTTGTATCTGTGCCCATTCCTGTCGTGAGGGACCAAAGAAAGGAGCCGTTTCAGTCCCCTCCAACTCAAACTGATTAGCGGCGGCCAAGGCCTGTGAAAATCTGCTGAAGTCGGGCACCTCCACATGCTCCAACTCATGATCCACGTCTACTGTGGGGGTCTGGGCGGTTACCCTAGAAAGCCCGTCAGCATTCTGGTTCTCTGTCTTGGACCGATACTTAATGCGGTAATTGAACTTAGTCATTCGGGCTATCCACCTCTGCTCTAACGCCCCGAGCTTGGCATTTTCCAGGTGAGCTAGTGGGTTGTTGTCAGTCAGTACTAAAACTTCAGCACCGGTCAAATATTCAGAGAATTTCTCGGTCATGGCCCATACCAGTGCCAACAGCTCCAACTTAAATGAACTATAATTCTCGGGGTTTCTTTCAGAATCTCTCAAAGACCGGCTGCCGTACGCTATGACCCTCTCCTGGCCATCCTGAAGCTGGGAAAGCACTGCTCCAAGACCTTACAGGCTTGCATCCGTATACAGCTGGAACGGCAAGTGGTAATCAGCATATGCCAAGATTGGGGCTGTTGTCAGTGCATCCTTTAATGCCTGGAAGGCTTGTTCCTGTTCAGGTCCCCACTTCACGGACCGGTTCTTTGGACCACCGGATGTGCCTCGTAGGAGAGCATTAAGTGGTGCTGCTACCTTGGCGAAATCCTTAATAAACCGTCGATAGTAACCGGCTACTCCAAGGAACGCCCTCACTTCTCGCAGGGTAGTCGGTATTGGCCAATCTTGAACAGCCGCTATCTTGTCTCTTGATGGTCTCACCCCTTCTCCTGATACGCGGTGACCCAAGTAATCAATTTCAGATTGGAACAACCGACATTTACTGGGTTTCAATTTGAGCCCATGTTCCCGCAATCTTCGAAATACTTGCCCCAACTGGTGGAGATGGTCTTCAAAGGTCGCAGAATACACTATAATGTCATCCAAGTAGATGAGAGTGAACTCAAAGTTGAAGTCACCGAGACATTTCTCCATCAACCGCTGAAACGTTCCGGGTGCATTTGTCAACCCGAAGGGCATCCGGTTAAATTCGTATAGTCCCATGGGCAAGATGAATGCCGTCTTCTCCTTGTCTTTTGTGGCCATCGGCACCTGCCAATACCCACTAGCCAGATCTAGTGAGGAGAAGTACCGGGCTCTCCCCAGCGCTGAGAGGGACTCCTCAATCCGTGGCAAGGGGTAGGAATCTCGTACGGTGCAAGCGTTTAACTTCCGATAGTCTACGCAAAATCGGATGGACCCATCTTTTTTTCTTACTAACACCACAGGAGCTGCCCAGGGACTCTGGCTTTCTTGGATGATCCCACCCTGTAGCATCTTAGCTAACAGTTCTTTTACTTCCTGATACAACTGTGGAGGAATTTGTCGGTAGCGCTCTCTAATTGGAGGGGTGTCTCCTGTGGGAATCTCATGGTAGATCCCTGTGGTACATCCAAAATCTTCAGCATACCGTGAAAAGGCGGCTCGGTTCTCCCACAACAGTTCATCTACCTTCTGCACACATTCCAGAGAACATGAACTTGCATCCATCTTCATCTGTTCTCGAATTGCACGGCCATTCCATTCAGAGGTGGGTTCCTCATCTTCTCCCATGGACACAGTTACGGTCCACTCATCCCTTTCAGTCGGCTTCAGCTGCATTGGAGTTACTTTCCTTACTTCCTCCGGAGTCACATAGATGTTAGCCAGCTGCCTCCCTGGGGTCAGGTCCACACTCTGGTCCTGAGTGTTTACACATCGAAGTGGTACTCTTCCATTGCGAACTATTGCCAAGGAACGGGCCACTAGCGGATCAACACCTCCTTCGGCTGCCTGCAGTGGTTCTACCAACACAGCTATGCCCTCTAGTTTCCGACAGGTGCCTACGGGCATAGACACTATTGTCTCCCGACTGGGTGGCAGTGTAACTTTTGTATGCAAAGGAACTGAAATTCGAGCCAGAGGACGCTGCGCATCCGAACTTTTCTGTAAGCCACATGTCCGGATCAGCCGCTGGAAAGCTGTTTGAGTAGGCCGATGGGTGGTGGTTTCTTTCCAATAACCGTGACCTTTCTTTTCAAAGAGGATCTGATCTAATTCTTTTAACACATTCATCCCCAAAATGACAGGGACCTTTACTTCATGTGACTCCTGTACCACCACAATGCCTTTCCTACCCAGATCTTGGCCACATACCCGGACATTCATCCAGGCCACTCCCACGACTGGAACTGGTAACTGGTTAGCTGCGACCACTCGTACGAATGTATGGGGATCATATTTCACATGTTGCTGGAAGTACCGTTCATAACAGTCTCTACTCAAGGTCGTTACTTGGGAACCCGTGTCAATCATCCCGGTAACCGGAATACCCTCCATTTCCACCTGTATAACAGGACTTGCAGCGATCAGGTCATCATTAGGGCATTCTCCCCACATAGTCTCCTTGTCAGTCTCCCCTACTACACGCCCTACAGCAGCAGGGGACTTCAGTTTAACGGCGGTCTCTCATAAGTTTGTCGCTGCTCTGGACATCTAGCAGCAACGTGGCCCATCCGTCCACACTCCCAGCAGCGTATCTCCCGTCGTTCTGGCCATCTGTTTGGGCCCCTTCGGTAAGCCCCTTCGATTTCTCCTGAGCACTGCATTAACTGATTTGGACCCCTTCGGTAGGTCCTATCCTCATCCCTCCAGCGGGGTGGTGGGTGATTCTGATTTTCTGGGTATGGACGGCTCACCCTTTCACCTCCAGTTTTCTGGAAGTCTGCAATTTTCATAGAATGTTCATCACAACGGGTGTGCAAGTGTTCCATTTGCTCTTGCAGTTTCTGCATTACTGTGAGAATTTCTTTAACCGTCCCCTTTTCTACTGTCTCTGAGCCAGAACTAGCCCCCTGTGACAAAGTAACTCCAACTGCGGTCTGGGGCTTCGGGAACATACTATTGGCACGGGAGATGGCCTCTACCTGTACATCATGGAATTTAGCATCAGTCTCTCGTCGTATAAAATCCTGCATAGTCACAGTTAAACTGCCGTCACGTATCCCCAGGACAAACTGGTCACGGAGAGTCCGATCAGGGTTACAGAAGGCTGGCGAGCCCCCTCTTTCCTTCACTTGAATATCTCGGAGCAGTTCTTGTAGGGCATTTGCATATTGGGGAAGGCTTTCATTCTCCTGTTGTACCCTCTGGAAGAACCGAGCCTGCAGAGACCCCAGCAATGCAGTTTCTCCATAGATGGTTTCTAGAATCTGGACTACTTGCTCAAATGTCTGCCTTTGTTCAAATGGCCTCAATATCACCGTGGTCTTAGCATCCCCTTGTAATGTCAATATTGCTAGCTCTACTAGTACTTCTGGTGCGGTCTGGTACATTCGCTGTATCATTCGTATCTGTTCCACCCACATACTCACTGACATATTATTGCCATCAAATTTAGCTAACTGACTCATTATAGCCCCTGCTGGCATTCTTCCTCCAGCACCATTCTCCCGAACGGGTGCGTCACCGTCCATTCTGGTAAGCGGATCCTGCTGACTACGCCAATTTGTGAACCGAGAGCAAGGCAGGTGGTTTGGTCTCCGCAACCAGAAATGAACGCACACGCGGTAGTTCAAGAAAAGAATATATATTTACTATAAGTTAATAAAGGCTATTTGAAGGTAAAATGACAGGGATAAAGACAAGCAAAATATACAATATAGCATGAACAATTTCAAGGCAAATTCTGCAATGGTTTCTACTTTTACTCTGTCCAATTCTGCAGTATGGACACTGAATGAACAATATACTCAAAACTATCCCTAACTGACCCTGACATCACATTTGGGTGCACCCCCTTTTCCCCAGTGGTCCAGGTGGACCGCTTACAGTCTGTAGAAGCGCGCGGTGGGGCCCAAAGTCGTTCCTTTCTTTTATAGTGAAACGTCCTCTCCTCACTGTTATCAGGATCTTGGGAGAAATGAAGTCCTCTTTAACAGGGAAACCCAATGAATGCAATGTAATCCAACAGCAGATTCCACTCAGCACACTGACAGTCCTGCCGAATCCATACACTGAGCTGGGATGTAAGCCGGGGTTTAGCAGGTGCTGTCCAGTACATCAACAGCACTGCGAGTCTCTATCTGTGGTATCCATATACACAGTCACAATGTCAGCCTCACTGATCAGCCACTGAGTACAGTTCCTTTCACGTGGACTCACTAGTCCTGTTGTCTCTTTACATTCTGTTTGTCTCTGGACAAAGATACAGCTTAGCTGTACAGAAAAAATCTCCACACCAGTTCAATACAACACTTGCTAAGATGGCTGCTGCTCTCTGTCTCGTCACTTCCTGCTTCTCTGCTCACATTCTGTCTGCAGAACAGGCAAGCTGACATAAAAGGGGGGTGAGTCACTCCAGCATCATGTCACAATTACAATGGCTGCTGTCTTAAAGGAACAGAATCACAGAAATACATTCAACATTAACAGTTTATACAGACAAATAAAGCTTAGGACAACATTGGCTGTCTCTTACAGTGGTGCTCCAGAAGAGGAGCTGAGAGTTCAAACCCTACTACGGCAGAAATTGGGATTTTCTTCAAGGCGGGTAGGATTCAGGCCTTTCTCCTGCTGCACTGAGGGTACAGGTTTCAGTCTTATCTGCCTGTTTAGGCAGACGATTGTCCCAGGATTCCCTTATTGCTGGGTTCCTTAAGGGCATGCATAATTTATGTTAATTAAAAGTTCCGCCTGTCCTACCAACACACAGGGGCAAGAATACCCTATATTGTGCTGCTGTTAGGACTAAGGGAAAACAAATTAACATCATAATCAACAATTCCCCCTATAAAGGGTAATTTTTTTTGAGCGTTTTAAAGGAGTTGTACACTCTCAGACCAATATTGAGTGACAAATGTTGTTTGTATAATAAAAAGGTTCTATAATTTTCTAATATACTTTCTGTATCAGTTCCTCATGGTTTTCTAGATCTCTTATTGCTGTCATTCTTTCTGCTTACTCCCAGTGGATAAAAATCAGTCCATGGTCATGTGATGTACACAGGTGCACAGCTCGTTACCAGGCAGATGTCTGATTACTGTGCTGAGACTATAACGAGCTGTACACCTGTGTATATATCACATGACCATGGTCTCTATATCACATGACCATGGACTGATTTTTATCCACTGGGAGTAAGCAGAATGAATGACAGCAAGCAGAGATCTAGAAAACCATGAGGAACTGATACAGAAAGTATATTAGAAAATTATAGAACCTTTTTATTATACAAACAATAAGATTTGCCTCTCAATATTTGTCTAAAAGTGGTCAACCCTTTTAAATATTAAAATGCGTAAAAGTGAGTGTCAGCGCAGTGTATGGTTAAACTCAGAGTTTGTATTCACTGCTTACAATCCATTTTCATAGACATAAATGTCACTTTCACTTTGACATAACGTCAGCTGTGTTTGCCTTAGAGAGCTAGAAATAGATGGATGGAAATGGATAGGTTCCTTGGAGCCCTGGCAGTGTTATACACTATGTTTTAAGCCAATTTAAGTTGTGGTTCATACTGAACTTATTTGACCCAAAATCTGAGACCCGAGCCAACAGAACTCGAAACAAAACAAATCTTGAGAGGTTTGCATATCTCTAATCAGGGTATTTGGCAGTCATTATCTCTATATACAAGAATACATAGAATTTTTGAAAGAAAATTTTGATGAAATAATTTTTCAGGATGATAAAGTATCTTGTCATGGAGCATTGCTAAAGCTTTTCTTCAGCAGTGGGGGAATAGGATACATAGGGTCCACCCAAAGGCATAGCTAGGGCTTCGGCACAGGGGGGGAAACATATCCAAGTGGGCCCCCAGCGCAGTTATACCGATGTTATCACCATACAGTGACCATATTGTAGTAGATATCGGTTCTACACAGGGCTCTACAGACCATTTAGGTGTATACAGTGCAGTTACATTTAGTGACTTACAGGTGACGTCTCTGAACACCATGACCACTTCTTCCAGCTGTGACTTGGCTTTGTAAAGTTTGGCTCCTCACTTTTCCAGGCACCCGACCCACATTGTGCTCACCTACACAAAGCCCCCATCCTGCTGCTACCCCCAATTATAAAATATATAGTACAAAAATCCACTGTAAATGAATAATGCCTCTGTATACCCTCTTTGATCCTGGACAACCTCTGACATTTTAATGCATGCAGCAGGGGAGGCTTATACAGTGCTGGCCAAAAGTATTGGCACCCCTGCAATTCTGTCAGATAATACTAAATTTCTTCCAGAAAATGATTGCAATCACAAATGCTTTGGTAATAATATCTTCATTTATTTTGCTTGCAATGAAAAAACACAAAAAGAGAATGAAAAAAAAGTCAAATCATTGATCATTTTACACAAAACTCCAAAAATGGGCCGGACAAAAGTATTGGCACCCTCAGCCTAATACTTGGTAGCACAACCTTTAGACAAAATAACTGCGAACAACCGCTTCCGGTAACCATCAATGAGTTTCTTACAATGCTCTGCTGGAATTTTAGACCATTCTTCTTTGGCAAATTTCTCCAGGTCCCTGAGCTTTGAAGGGTGCCTTCTCCAAACTGCCATTTTAAGATCTCTCCACAGGTGTTCTATGGGATTCAGGTCTGGACTCATTGCTGGCCACTTTAGAAGTCTCCAATGCTTTCTCTCAAACCATTTTCTAGTGCTTTTTGAAGTGTGTTTTGGGTCATTGTCCTGCTGGAAGACCCATGACCTCTGAGGGAGACCCAGCTTTCTCACACTGGGCCCTACATTATGCTGCAAAATTTGTTGGTAGTCTTCAGACTTCATAATGCCATGCACACGGTCAAGCAGTCCAGTGCCAGAGGCAGCAAAGCAACCCCAAAACATCAGGGAACCTCCGCCATGTTTGACTGTAGGGACCGTGTTCTTTTCTTTGAAGGCCTCTTTTTTTTTCCTGTAAACTCTATGTTGATGCCTTTTCCCAAAAAGCTCTACTTTTGTCTCATCTGACCAGAGAACATTCTTCCAAAAAGTTTTTGGCTTTCTCAGGTAAGTTTTGAAAAACTCCAGCCTGGCTTTTTTATGTCTCTGGGTCAGAAGTGGGGTCTTCCTGGGTATCCTACCATAGAGTCCCTTTTCATTCAGACGCCGACGGATAGTACGGGTTGACACTGTTGTACCCTCGGACTGCAGGGCAGATAGAACTTGTTTGGATGTTAGTCGAGATTCTTTAGCCACCATCCGCACAATCTTTCGTTGAAATCTCTCGTCAATTTTTCTTTCCCGTCCACATCTAGGGAGGTTAGCCACAGTGCCATGGGCTTTAAATTTCTTGATGACACAGTGCACGGTAGACACAGGAACATTCAGGTCTTTGGAGATGGACTTGTAGCCTTGAGATTGCTCATGCTTCCTCACAATTTTGCTTGTCAAGTCCTCAGACAGTTCTTTGGTCTTCTTTCTTTTCTCCATGCTCAATGTGGTACACACAAGGACACAGGACAGAGGTTGAGTCAACTTTAATCCATTTCAACTGGCTGCAAGTGTGATTTAGTTATTGCCACCACCTGTTATGTGCCACAGGTAAGTAACAGGTACTGTTAATTACACAAATTAGAGAAGCATGACCTGATTTTTCAAAGGGTGCCAATACTTTTGTCCACCCCCTTTTTTATGTTTGGTGTGGAATTATATCTAATTTGGCTTTTTGACAATTCTTTTTGTGGTTTTCCATTGATGACAAATTAAATGAAGATATTATTACCAAAGCATTTGTGATTGCAATCATTTTCTGGAAGAAATTGAGTATTATCTGACAGAATTGCAGGGGTGCCAATACTTTTGGCCAGCACTGTAAAATAAAAATGCACTGACACTTACCTGCATCCTCCGCTCTGTTTCTGTTCTGGGCCGCTTGTCACCTTCACTCAGTGGTGAACCTAGCCTCTTTGCTGCCTGAGGCAGACTATAAAAAGGCGCCACCCCCAAAAAAAAAAAAAAAAAAAATTGAGTTTCCATGCTACTAGCTTCACATGCTGCTATTGTCACACAATAAACATACAAAATACATAAAGTGATAAAACAGTTTTAAAGAAATCTTCTTACTGTATTACTTCAGTATCAGAGACCAACAACACGGTATTAACAATGAAAATAACTTAACACATCTTCTTGCCAGGTGAAACGTCAAGGTCTTTGACCAAACTCTAACTACAAAAGAGACAACAGAATACACAAATAAAAACTATTGCAATGCTTATTACAAAGAGTCCCGCGACATGCTCCCCAATGATTAGCTGTATTCTATGGGGAAACCTGACGTCAATGAGTTGTTTGTATAATTCTGAAAAGGACAGGTCCTCCAGAGCAAAAGACCCTCCCTCATGGCAAAAGATGAGGATCCTGTAAAAGGACCACTTCTTTTTACTTACGATTCCCTATTATGGGCCGTTTGCACAGCAGTAAATGAAGAAGAATAACTGCTGATAAGACCAAGATGAATAGGCCTAATAAAAATGAGTTTTCTGAATTGCACTTTTTCACTGCCCCAGCTTATTTAAACTTTAAAAGGGTTGTCCATTTTTGCCTGGACAACCCCTTTAATGTTTGTGGGACAAATTGTTCTTCATAATGGTACCATTTATTATTCTGTACAATGTGTTGGGAAGCTGCGAAAAAATTCAGAATTGGGAGGAAATGAATAAAAAGTGCATTTCTGCGACTTTCTAATGGGCTTTGTTTTTACGGTGTTCACTCTGCAGCCAAAATGACATGTCACCTGTATACTGTGTTTCTGTACAATTTCGAGGATACCAAACTTATATAGTTTTATTTACATTTTAATCCTATAACAAAGATCTAAAACATTTTTTTTTAAAGTTGCCATATTCTGACACCCGTAACTGTTTTTTTATATTTCAATGTACGGGGATGCATAGGGCCCCTTGTTTTGCAGGACCAGGTGTACTTTTTAGTTATATCATTTTGGGGAATGTCTATTGCTTTGACCACCTTTTATTCAAATTTTTATCAGAGGCAAAACAGCGAAAAAACAGCGGTTCGGCACTTTTGATTTATTTTTCCCCGCTATGGCATTCACCGTATGGGAAAAATATTTTTATAAGTTTTGGGCATCTGCTGAGAATCCCACTGAGCCTGAGAATTGGGTCTTTTTTTCAACCACTGGGAGTTCAGCCTGACCGCAGCCGCTTGGTGGATATACAAACCCACGCTCCTATTCTCTTTAATAGGAGCGCTGCAGATAGCCTATATTCAGCCTGGCTGTGGTCAGGCTGAATTTCAAGTGGAGGGGAAAAAAACTAATTCTCAAGCAAAAGGGGGGGTCTCAGCAGACAGACACCCAAAACGCCCCCTCCCCAACCACTCCCCCCCGCGGCACCCAACATCCATGGCACCCCAAACCTCGCAGGAACCATACAGCATGATCTGATATTGACAATCTATCCTTAGGCTAAGTCTCCATGTAGCGGGCCGCAGCAAAAAAGCGCAGCAGGAAAAAACATGGAGGCAACGCATCGCAGCTCTTTTCACAGACTGAACCTCTGTGGACTTTCTCTTTCTATTTATACCTATATGGAAACCACCGGTGTTTCCATAGGTATAATTGACATGGTGCGATTTCCAAAACCGCAATGGTTAGGCTAGGGCTACATGACAATTTTGGGTGTTTCCTGTCACGTGATCAATGATTACTGGGTTGCCCTGTGACTCCTTCACTAATATTAGTGAATGGAGTCACATTGCAACCTCTAGTGCTTTTGCGACTGACTTCAAGTCACAAAAGGGTTGAGCAATGTTTGGCTTTAAGTTGCGGTTGTGGCACCCTCAGGATCTTAATGTGACTTCATTCACTAACATTAGTGAAGGAGTCGCAGGGAGACCCAGCGATCTTTGGTCATGCAATAGGCAGCCAAGATTGCAATGCAGTGCTAGCCTTATTAAAGAGAACCTTTCATATCCTCATGAATATGAGGTTTTATATACCGCTAGAAAGCCGAAATAGGTTTTTTTTTTTATTTTGTAACATATTTGTAATGGGTCTGTCAGGTGCATTTTACTGGGTAGGGAAAAACAGCAGAATACATTCAGGATTATCACAATGACAAACCATGACATGACAAACCATGACATGACCTGAGACATGAATGGAGCCTAAGCTTTATTTACATAAAAATACTTTGCATATGTTTTTGTGATTTTTCAAACAATGTCTCAACATATAGCCTTTTAACCCTTCATGCTACAGAGATTAGCTGATAAAACTATAACTATAATGTGATGGTTTGAGCAGCAGTGTACTAAGGTTATATGGGCCTGGCATGAGCTACCCTTACAGTGCTGGTGTAATCCCTGCTCCTTATCACAGAGGATACTCTTTGCTTGAAGGCTTTTTATGCCAACGCCCCTCCCCTCCCCCAGCGACATCCAACATCCACTGCAACCCAAACCTTGTCTCACCTGTCCCCCCCGCGACACCCAACATCCACTGTTCCCCAAACCTTGCCTCACCCGCCCCCCCGCGACACCCAACATCCACCGCTCCCCAAACCTTGCCTTACCCGCCCCCCCCCTGCGACACCCAACATCCACCGCACCCCAAACCTTGCCTCACCCGCCCCCCTGCGACACCCAACATCCACCGCACCCCAAAACTTGCCTCACCTGCCCCCCACTGCGACACCCAACATCCACCGCACCCCAAACCTTGCCTCACCTGCCACCCCCTGCGACACCCAACATCCACCGCACCCCAAACCTTGCCTCACCCCCCCCCCTGCGACACCCAACATCCACTGTTCCCCAAACCTTGCCTCACCCGCCCCCCCCCCCCTGCGACACCCAACATCCACCGCACCCCAAACCTTGCCTCACCCGCCCACCCTGCGACACCCAACATCCACCGCACCCCAAACCCTATGGATACGGGATAAATACTTAGAAAAGCAATATTTATCTAATATGAAACACTTACCTCAGTAGCGCTTTTGAGAGCAGGGACACCTTAGGAGACCGCGCAGGAGCCACTGTGTGTCCTATCACGTCAGGTCAGGTCACGTCACGTGATGCACACAGCCAAGCGAGGGTGCAGGCGGTGGCGGAGAGCAAGGAGCAGGCTAAGTGAACGGGGGCAGAGGCGGAGGGCAAGGAGCAGGCTAAGTGAACGGAGGCGGAGAGCTAGGATCAGGCTAAGTGAACGGGGGCGGAGGTGGAGAGCTAGGAGCAGGCTAAGTGAACGGGGGCGGAGGTGGAGAGCAAGGAGCAGGCTAAGTGAACGGGGGCTGAGCCAGAAAGCTAGGAGCAGGCTAAGTGAATGCTTGAGGGTGGACCGCTGTCTCTGCAAGGCCGCCCCGAGCTACCTCTCTCCTCCCCTGCCTAAAATGCTAAACCAGCCCAGGACAGGTCCCGCTCAGCATGTTTTTTAAAGTGGCCTGTCTTGGGCTGATTTAGGTCAATCAAAATGCCGCCCCCCCGAAACTGACAAGATAGCGCCGCCTCACTTCGCCTCATTAGCGGTGCGCCCCTGCCTTCACTGTTCTGTATACGGAGCAGCTGCAGCAGTGACGTCAAGCTAATGGAACCTCTATAGCCAATCTCTGCGCTCAGAAGTTCAGCAGTATACAGTGTTTGGCTGCCCACGGTCTTGTCGACATCACCACTGCAGCTGTTCTGTATACATACAAGGTGACAGCTGAACCAACGCAGGTTAAAACTCTCCCCTGCTGTCTGCATTAAAAGTTATAATCTGGGAAGATACCTTTAAATTAAGAGTGCCCATCAATTAATGTGCCCTGTGTTCCCCCTAATTAATAATACTCCTGCATATCCCCTTAAAGAGGTTCACCAGGATAAACTGTTTTTGGCAAGGAGGCCAGGGAAGGTCAAAAAAAAAAAACAAAAAAACACAAACAGGCCATTTAGCGACCTAAGGAAAGAACACTGGACGTTACAAGTGACGTATGCAAGTGGCATTCCATTTTCTTTCTTTAGGCTGCTGATCGACCTCAGTGGTCACGTGCGGAGAGGACTTCCACTAGAAGAAGCATTGCGGCGCTGCAGGACTGGACTGAGTGTGTTTTGGGTTTTTTTTTTTCACCTTGCCAAAAACGGATTAGCCTGTCCAGGAATTTCAGGAGTCAGTGGTCACGTGCGGATAGGACTTCCACTAGAAGAAGCATTGCGGCGCTGCAGGACTGGACTGAGTGTGTTTTGTTTTGTTTTTTCACCTTGCCAAAAACGTTTTATCCTGTCCAGGAATTTCAGGAGTCAGGGAAGAGGTCGGGTGAGGTGAAACATTTAAAAAAAAAAAAAAAAAAAAAAAAATCATACTCACCTGTCTCCATGGTGCAGCACGCGCCATGCCTTTGCCGGCAGTCTATTGCTCTGTCCGTGACTGCTGAGGCCAATCAGCGGGCACAGGAAAGGAACTGGTGAAGTAAGTGAGTGACCTTTCCTGTGACTGATTGGTCTCAGCAGTCATGTACAGTGTAAGACTTCCACCTGGCAAAGGCAAAATGCTGGACTGGACAATGGCGGCGAGCACCAGAGAGAGGTATCCTCCTTCACGACATCTGAAATTCCTGGACATCCCCTTTAAATCAATAATGTTCACCTTTAATAATATTGCCCAATACCCCATAGGTTAATACTACCTTACATAAATACTGCTTCCCAATGCCCCCCTTATATTAATAATACCCCTAATTACCTATTTCTATTACTACTGTTTGCCCCAATGACCCCTTATATTAATAATACCCCCTTATATCGTTATTGCCATCTAATATTAAGCTACTTCCCTGCCCCCCCAACCAAAAAATAAATAAATAGAAAAATACTTACCTGCCATCAATCCCCTGATACACGGACTTGCCACCATCACTTCTTCGCTACCCTCTCCAGTTACAGTCAGCGTCCAGGCTCAGTGTAGTGACGTCATTGTGCCCTGGGTCTGGACGCTGACGTCTTTAGCGGTTACAAGGATACCTGTGCCGCAATCCAGATGGATGAGACTGGAGGATGGGAGTTGTAGTGGCGGATGATGTGCCACCTGCTAGGCCGAGCACACTCTACCAAGCACTACAGCCCCGCTCCTGGGCCGTACACTATCGAGGGGGGTCCTGCAGCACTACCTGATGGTGATGGTAGTAGTTTTCCCCGGGGTGCTTCCAGTTGGAGAGGGGACCTCTCCACTCTGAGCCGATGTGATGGTGGACAGAAGGGCCCAGATGGTAATGCAGGCACAACTCAGGAAACCAGCAGTGCAGTTGAACAGGAACAGTTTATTCAGCAACTGGGACAGAAGTAAACGGCAACTTCCAAATGGGGTTAGTAGTAGCACAGTGTCCAATCCCCCAGCCTTGGTTATAGGAGGGTGCCCAGGGATGTTGCAGGCTCTATGGCAGACTTCTCCAACTACTTCTCCTCTCGTGCCTCTCCCAGCTAAGGATACTGGGGATGGTGATACAGGGAGTCCTGACAGGTATCTGGTTACCTGTAGACTAGGCCCGAACACGTTCCTCCTGTCAGGGTCCTCTCCTGCTCCTCCTCACACGGCACAGAAAATGTCCAATAAGACACAATAGACAAACACTTAAAGCAGTAGCACTCTGGGATGCTGCAAGCTCCAGCAGGCCTGCGGCCTCCAGGTTTACAGAATAGTAGAGCAGGAAGCTGTTTTTCCTGCTCTACTACACATTTCAACTGTATCAGTGTCCTGGAGACTCCGATACAGATGAAATATCTGTGTGTTTGCGGCGGCTCTAGCGTGGGCCCCACGTTTAGTGGGCCCCTCTGCCCCCCCCGCTAGCTACACCTCTGGGTCCACCAGACAAAATCCTTCTTGAGGCCAGCTATACAAAAAACATTATTTATGTACAGTTTTAATGTAAATAATGTTAAAATACACTATACACATACTGTACACCAGGGGTAGGCAACCTTTTTTGTACGGCATGCCGATTTAAATTAAAAAATCAAAGATGAGGTACTCAGAGTGCCGAGCAATAATTGTAAGGCTGACGACCCCTATACTGAAGTCATATAGCACAAACCATAACATAGGGGTGCTGTCATACTATGCTCCCAGCCACATGCATTTACCTGGACACACCTGTGCTTTTACATTAGAAGCAATGTAAGTACATGTGTAACCCACAATTAGTGGTAAATGTATATGACTGGGAGCAGTGAGGTAACACCTGTAGGATGGTGACACACTATGTACCTGGATGCTGCATCCTAGCAGCCAGTACCTTCACTTTTCTGTAAGTGAAATGCTGATTAATTTAACCACTGTTAACTCCTGGAGGTTAGTCTAAAACTGAAGCCCCACGTTGCGGAAATGCAGCTTTTTTGTTGCATATTTTGCAGCGTTTTTCTGAGCCTAAGCCAGGAGTGGACTGAGCAGAAGGTAGAAGTATAAGAAGCTTCCTATATATTTCCCATTCCTTTTGTAGCTATTCTTGGCTGTGGTTCAAAAAAAACACAGCCAAATCTACAAAAAAAATGCTGCGTTTCTGCAATGTGGGACCTCAGCCTTAGGACTCTTGCACACAAATGGCACGGATGTGGTTTTCACTGACCTATACATTAAAATGAATTGAGAGGGCCACAATTGCAGACAGATATAGGGCCACTATTGCAGACAGATATAGGACCTGCTCCATAATTTGCAGCTCTTCAATTTGGCCCGAACACACAGCCGCGAAAAGAATGGCTGTGTGTATGGGCCCATTGAAATGTATAGGTCCGTACTTTTATCCACAACTGTATAGTCTTGTGCATTACAGTTTAGCAACTCCATGTGCCTCATATTAATAGCAGTTAACCCTGCCAGCAATTTGACTTTTTTTTTTTTTTAAATCCATCAACCTATAGATATGTCCCTCAGTTATATGTAAATTGAGATATTATTCTCTGGGTGGACAGTATCCTTTCATTTTCTCAGAACAAGAGCTAATTTATATATAACCTTACATATGACCTCATTGGGTGGCCACCTAGGGCCTGAGACTCTTGGAAGGCCGATAGCCACCCAAGTCTCTTACCAACTTTAACAAGGAAGTAAAGGAGCACCATCATAGTGTACTATGCCTACTCCTGATATAGCGAGGGAGCCTGCTGCTCTTTCACAGTAAAGTCCCTGCTCCAATAACAAGTAGCCATTAAAAATAAAATTGCCTTGAGGCTAAGGCCTCAGGAAGCAAGCCGCAGCCAAAAAGCACTGCCAGTAAAACCGCGGTGGAAACGCATCGCGGTTTTACCTGCAGTGCTTTCACAGAAAGTCCGCAGAGGTTTCCTCTGCGGACTTTCTGTTTCCATTATACCTATACTACCAGTGTTTCCCTAGGTATAATTGACATGCTGCGATTTCCAAAAATCACAACAGTTTAGGAAATTGCAGCATTTCCATGTATTTTTCTGCAATGTGTGGAAGGTATTCGCTAGAAGAGACCGTAAAACACTGCGGTTTTTGCAGTGGTGTTTCTGTTGCGGCTAGAACGTGGCATTTACACCATGTGGGATCCTCTGCCTTAGTTACACTCATCTGATCCCTGGATTTGGCAGCATGCTGTGGATGCCTGCTGTACACATTACATGATCAAAGTATAAACCTTAACACTAAGAATTGATTGAGAATGAGCATTGCTTTGTATGTTCATTCAGCTAATCGTTGATTGTAATGTCAATCTGTATTCCCTTAGTCCTGACAGCAGCACAATATGGGGGGGTATCTCTGCCCCTGTGTGTTGTTTAGGACGGTGGAACCTTTAATTAGCACCAAAAATAAGAAGGTGCCTCCTACTGGCCCTAAAAGAGGGCACCAGAGACCTCCCTCCCCTGTGTAAATTATAAAGTAAAAGGAAACAAGCTTCTATGGAGGGAAGCCTTGTGCTGCTGTCAGGACTAAGGGAATACAGATTGACATTACAATCAACGATTCCCCTTACGTCCGACAGCAGCACAATATGGGGGCAAGTAATTCCCCTAGGGAGGGTTTCCTCGCCTTACAACGTCAAGGACTGTCTGACCAAAGGCAGTTGTCTGGGAACTGGGGACGTCTAAACGATAATGTTTAACAAAGGTCAACTAAGATGACCATGATGCAACCGCACAAATCTGGTCCAAAGGTAAGGACCGATACTCAGCCCAAGAAGTCGACACAGCCCTGGTTGAGTGGGCCGTAGAAAAGACTGTAGGGAGTAACTCCTGAATAAGAAAGGAAGACTTAATTGTCTCCTTGATCCATGTGGATAGAGTAGGCTTGGAAGCCTTGAGACCTTTGTTTTTACCCTGCATGTTGATTAGTAGGTTTTCGGCCTTTCTAAACGGTTGAGTACGAGATAGGTAAATCTGCAGACACCTTACCACATCTAAGGTGTGGAGTTTTTCTTCCTCTTCAGAGGATGGAGTGGGGAAAAACACAGGTAACGAAATTAGCTGATTGCTATTATAGCATGAGGGGACCTTAGGGTTAAACCCAGGCAAAAACCTAACGTGCACCCTATCTGCAAAAAAAAAAATGTACGTTTCTCTAGAAGAGAGAGCCTGGAGTTCTCCTACTCTTTTGGCAGATGTAATAGCCAGCAAAAAAGTGGTTTTGTAGGCTAAATATTTTAGCTCTGTAGTCTCCAAGGGTTCAAATGGAGGACCGCACAGGCCTGCAAGGACTACCGCAAGGTCCCACTGGGGAACTGGAGATGATACCGAGGGCTTTAGACTGATAGCCTCTTTAAGGAACCTTGCAACCAGAGGATCCTGAGACAGACGTCTGTTCAAATGAGCGGAGAGGGCCGCAATCTGCACTTTCAAAGTGGCAGGGGCAAGGCCCTTATCCAAATCGTCCTGAAGAAAATTTAAAATATCAGCCATTGAAGGTTCTAGATTATTATTACCCTTCTTGGAGCACCACTCCATGAAAATCTTGGCTGTCCTCTGGTAGTTCTTATTGGTAGAGTCTGCTCTTGCAGAAGAAAGAGTCTTCAGGACGGCCTCTGACAGTCCTCTATCCTGCTGTAAGGACTGCTCAACCTCCAGGCTGTCAGGTTGAATCTCCAGAGATCCTGGCACTTCAGAGATCCTTGGGAAACCAGGTTCTGGATGGGGGGAAGCCTCCAATATATCCCTAGACTCATCTCCATGAGTTGGGAAAACCAAGCTCTTTTTGGCCAGAATGGAATGATGGCTATCACAGAGACTTGGTCCTGTCTGATTTTCATCAATACCTTCGGTATCATTGGAATTGGAGGGAAGATGTATGCCAGCCTGGACCTCCAAGGGATGAACAGGGCATCCACTGCTAATGGATTGTCCTCCTGGTAAAGGGAACAGAACGTCTCCACCTCGGCGTTGAGTTGGGTTGCCATGAGGTCTATTTCTGGAAGACCCCACTTCAGGGTAATCTGATGAAAGACTTCTGGATTGAGTGACCATTCTCCTGATACGGCATGACCCCGACTCAACCGATCCGCTACTATGTTCAGGGAGCCCTTGATGTGAACTGCGGATAAATGGGTTAGATTTTTCTCTGCCCATGTAAATATCAGATCTGCCTCCCTGAGGAGGGTTGGTGATCTGGTGCCTCCCTGTCTGTTCACGTACAGCACTGTGGTCATGTTGTCTGACCGGATTTTGACTGCTCTTCCCTTGAGAAGAGGCGAGAAATGGAGGCACGATATACAGCTCTGAGCTCCTTCCAGTTGGACGAGGTCCTTCTTTCTGGAGCGCTCCAGACTCCCTTTATGGAGTTTTCGTCCAAATGGGCTCCCCATCCCGAGAGGGATGCATCTGTAGTCAACAGGGTCCAAGGAGGTTGGACCGTGGTCCTTCCGTCTTTCAGGTGGAACCACCACTTGAGGGAAAGACGGGTCCAGGTGGACAGTCGAATCTTCTTGCTGAGTGTAAGAAGGGTTCGATCCCAAGCCTCCAAGAGGAACTGGAGGTGGATGAAGACCTGGGTCATCATGGTGGAGGACCTGGGACTTCTAGGCCAGAAGAGGAGAAGGAGGACTTTTGTTTGGACCAGGTCCAGTGGGGGACCTTGGTATTTCACAGTCAGGGGAAGAGGCTGCCCCTTATTTGTTTCAAGATGATGATGATGACAATGATCACCACGCTGGCCAAGAAGACCAACCATGGCAGGACCCTGGTTCCATGCACAGGGTTGCAAGCATGGCCAGCTGCATGCTTTTTTGCTTACATTGACAAGAGTATTATTAGTATGAAGTAATAATTCTCCCAGTTGATGGTTATGGTATCAGGAGATGGAATAAAATACTAGAGGTAAACAAGTGGCTTCGGCAGTGGTGTAGAGAGCAAGGATTTGGATTTCTGGACCATGGAGTGAATTACCTCTATGATGGACTCCTTGCTAGAGATGGGATACATCTCACAAAGCCTGGGAAACACATATTTGCCAGAAGACTTGCCACACTTATCAGGAGGGCTTTAAACTAGAAGAGGAGGGGATGGGAAGTAAAAAGGAAGACAAGAACATGCAGCTAAAGAATATACTAAACAAGGTTACTAGATGTGGTAATGAGGACCCAAGACAGGATACTCAGAATGAAATTAAGAAAAAGGAAGTACCAGAGCGCAATCTGAAATGTTTTTACACAAACGCTCAAAGCTTGGGAAATAAACAGGGAGAATTAGAGCTGATAATACAGAAGGAAAAATATGATGTCATTGGTATTACAGAAACTTGGTGGAACGATAAGCATGATTGGAATATACAGATGGAAGGATACAACTTATTCAAAAAAAATAGAACTAATAAAAGAGGGGGAGGAGTTGCATTGTATGTTAAAAAAGACCACATTTCCACGGAAATCACAGTTTTACAAAATGATAACTTATTGGAAAATATTTGGGTAACAATTCAGGGGAAAAACAATGATAAGGACATCATAATAGGTGTTTATTATAGACCACCAGGACAGACAGAAGACATGGATGAGATTTTTTCACAGCAAATGACCACGCTTTCGAAGAAATTTGAAATTGTTATCATGGGAGACTTTAATTACCCAGATATTCATTGGGAAACTCACACAGCTACGAGTAAAAGCTCTATCAAATTTTTATCCTCTCTAGCAGACAACTTCATTGCCCAGTTAGTAGAAAAAAACACGAGAGGAACATCCATTCTGGACCTAGTTTTAACTAACAAGGAGGACATGGTTAAGGAATTAAGGATAGCAGGGACATTGGGATTCAGCGACCATGCTATACTCGAGTTTGGGGTTGTAAGAAGAAGACCTGAGAAGACAAAGACTAGAAGGCTCAATTTTAGTAGGGCAGATTTTAGGGGCCTAAAGGTAAGGGTTAGTAGAATTCCATGGCGAAAAATACTTAAGCACAAAAATGCACATGAGGGGTGGGAAATTTTCCGTAGGGAAATCATTAATGCACAGGAACTAACAATACCTAGAAGCAAGAAAAATGGGAATCACCTAAAAACTCCAGGATGGATGACCAAAAAATTACATAACCTACTAAAAAAAGAAAAAGGAAACATACAACAAGTGGAAGATGGGAGCTATATCTAAGGGAGAGTATACAGCAGTTTGCAGACTCTGCAAGATAAGCATTAAAAAAGCTAAGGCTGAATACGAATTGAAGCTTGCAAAAGAAGTTAAGAGTAAGGTAAAAGGTTTTTGGGGATATGTTAAGAGCAAAAGAAAAGTGAAGGAAACCATTGGAGTCCTGAAGAACGAAAAGGGTGAAAAAGTTAACATGGTGGATCAGCAGGTGGAATTACTAAATTCATATTTTGTATCCGTCTTCTCCCAAGAAATGGATGGAAATATCAACATTAATGGTGATAGTGATGAGGGGAATGAGGACTCCAAGCTGATTATAAGTGAATGTTTGGTAAGAGAACATTTAGCTAAGATTAAGGAAACCAAGTCCCCAGGACCGGATGATTTACACCCTAGAGTTTTAAAAGAATTAGCAGAGGAAATAACAGAACCCCTTGCAATAATCTTTAATAAGTCATGGGAAACAGGAGTGGTCCCTCTAGATTGGAAAAGGGCAAATGTGGTCCCCATCTACAAAAAGGGGACTAGGGACGACCCAGGAAATTATAGGCCGGTAAGTCTGACCTCGATAGTAGGAAAAATCTTTGAACAAATCTTTAAAGAACATTTAATTAGGTACCTGGATGGGAAGGCTTTAATTAATCAGAGCCAGCACGGCTTTATGCCTAATAAATCTTGTCAGACTAATCTTATTTCCTTCTATAATAAAGTCACTGAATGGTTGGACCAGGGGAATGCAGTGGACATAGTATATCTTGACTTTAGTAAGGCCTTTGATAAAGTATCACATAACATTCTTATTGAAAAAATGATCAAGTATGGCTTTGATAAAATATCAGTAAGGTGGGTTCACAATTGGCTAAATGATCGGGCACAACGAGTAATTCTAAATGGCTATACATCAAACTGGAAGAAAGTAAAAAGCGGGGTGCCGCAGGGCTCTGTCCTGGGCCCAGTACTTTTTAATATTTTTATAAATGATCTGGATGATGGGATTAATGGGGAACTAATAAAATTTGCAGATGATACAAAGATAGGAGGAATGGCCAACACTAGAGAGGAGAGAGAGTGCATCCAAAAGGACTTGGACACACTGGAACAATGGGCTGAGGTGAACAAAATGGTATTCAACAGGGACAAATGCAAAGTTCTACATCTGGGTAACAGAAATGCAAGAAGCATATATAGTATGGGAGGAATAGTACTAAGTGAGAGCACAGGGGAAAAGGATCTGGGCATAATAATAGATCACAAATTCAACATGAGTCAACAGTGCGGTGCGGTGGCTAAAAAGGCTAACCAAATTCTAGGATGTATCAAGACGAGAATTGAAGCTAGATCAAGAGAGGTAATTATTCCGCTGTACTCTGCCCTGGTCAGACCCCACCTGGAATACTGTGTACAGTTCTGGGCTCCCCATTTTAAGAAAGACATCGATTTATTGGAGCAGGTCCAGAGAAGAGCAACCAAAATGGTGGAAGGTCTACAAACCATGTCCTACGAAGAAAGGCTAAAAGAATTGGGACTGCTTAGTTTGCAGAAGAGAAGGCTAAGGGGAGACTTAATAGCGGTATTTAAATATCTGAAAGGTTGTCACAGTGCAGAGGGATCTACCCTATTCTCATTAGCAGAAGGAAGCACGAGAAGTAATGGGATGAAACTAAGGAGAAGGAGATTCAGATTAGACATTAGGAAAAACTTTCTAACAGTAAGGGTAGTGAGGGAGTGGAATAGGCTGCCACGGGAGGTGGTGAGTTCTTCATCAATTGAAATCTTCAAGCGGAATCTGGATAGGTATATAGCTGGGATGATCTAGGAATTCCTGCTTTTGCAGGGGGTTGGACTCGATGGCCCTTGAGGTCCCTTCCAACTCAAACAAACAAAACAAACAAAACAAAACATAAAGGGATGAGTACTGGAACATGCTGCTTTTAGACCCTTGCTATAAAGCCAAAATGAAGCAATTATTCCCTGCCTCACAAAGTGGGGCAAATTTGACAAATTATCAGTATAGGCCATATACACAGCTTGACACAGCTTTTAGGGAGACCACTGCCAGTGCCAGTCACATGTCTACTCAGAAGGCCTCTGTCCACTCCCAGTCCACCTCACTTAGTAAGCGCTCCTCTGTCCCTGCAAGTGCCACAGATACAAGTAGCAGAAAAAAAAAAGCACCATCCAGTACAGTATCCGGAACATAATGAACCAGACATTTTCCAACACAGTCCACGCACCCCAAATAAATACTGCCACCACCACTGATTTGGCTCAATGGAAGCTTCACTCACATACACAGGTGTCTCTCCAACAGTCAGACACAAACACACCTCTAAAAGGGAATGGGTTCATAGAGCAACACAAAGTAACCTTAAATTTAACAATTTAATACCCAACTAGTGTTGAGAGAACCCGTCAAAGTTCGGATTCGACAAGATCGGCCGAACTTTGCCCAAAAGTTTGGTTCGGGTACCCAAACTTGACCCGAATCCGAACTTGAACCCGAATCCCATTGAAATCAATGGGGACCCGAACTTGGTGACCCAAAAATGGCTGTAAAATGGGGATAGTAAGGGGTAGAGGGCTGCAAAAAGGGCGGTAATAACAGGGCAAGTGCCCTGCAAAAAATGGGGTAGAGAAAGAACTTAAAATAATAACATTAAATAAAAAAATAAATAAATGGTGGATGTGGCGTTGTGTAAGTGGATGAGGCAGAGGAGGAGGTAGCCAACACTTTAACCACTCACACAGGCACTGGCACAACCTGTGGGATCCATGCCTAATTCCTCTTAATGAACGTAAGTATGTACACGTTGGCTGTGGATAGGCGGAGCCTCTTGTTGGTGATGACACACCCTGCAGTGAACACATGTTCTGATAGGACACTTGCCACAGGGCAGGCCAGCACCTCCAAGGCATAGAGGGCAAGCTCTGGCCACGTGTCCAATTTACCAACCCAGAAATTGAATGGGGAGGACCCATCGCTCAGTACCAGGAGACGTGTCCACAGATACTCATCCACCATGTGAGTCAAAGTCTGCGCAGTTATTGATACTGCGCTACGAGACAGTATGGGTACACACGCAGTTATTGTTACTGCATTAGGAGACGGTATTGGTACACACGCAGTTATTGTTACTGCACTAGGAGACGGTATGGGTACACAAAGTTATCATAGCTCCCAACCGTTCCGCATCTGGCGGGACAGTCCCGATTTTACACTGCTGTCCCGTGGTCCCGCAATGGCTTACAATTTGTCCCGCTATTCCCCTGAAGTGTTTTGCTGTTAACAAACTTTATTAGGGTAGGGTAAAGGCTAAATGGTAGATGCTAAATCGTAATGGCTAAAGGACCTTTGATGACGTCATGAACATGTGATCAGACTCTTGTGTGGGCGGAGCTATTCTGGATACTTCGGGACACACTGTGATGTTACGCAGAAAGCTGGGAACAGCGTGATCGAAGATAAGTAGGAGAGAAGAGAGCATGTGTGAGCAAGAGGGGGGAACTGGGGGCAGTTAAACTGAAGGCAGGTGAAGGGGGCAATTAAACTGGGAGCAGATGAATGGGCAATTAAACTGAGGGCAGATTAAGGGGGCAATTAAACTGGTGGTGAATAAAGGGAACATTAAGCTGGTGGCAGATAAAGGGGGACATTAAATTGGTGGTAGATGGAGGGGGCAATTAAACTGGGGCAGATGAAGGGGGACATTAAGCTGGTGACATGAAGGGGGAACATTAAATTGGT
The DNA here is from genome assembly GCA_947044405.1 of Leptodactylus fallax. NCBI lineage: Eukaryota > Metazoa > Chordata > Amphibia > Anura > Leptodactylidae > Leptodactylus > Leptodactylus fallax. The sequence continues at coordinate 626,506 of CAMRHE010000168.1, forward strand.
GGCAGATAAAGGGGGACATTAAAATGGTGGCAAATAAAGAGGGACATTAAACTGAGGGCAGATTAAGGGGGCATTAAGCTGGTGGCAGATGAAGGGGGGCATTAAATTGGTGGCAGATGAAGGGGGACATTAAGATGATGGCAGATGAAGGGGGACATTAAGATGGTGGCAGATGAAGGGGGACATTAAATTGGTGGCAGATGAAGAGGGACATTAAATTGGTGGCAGATGAAGGGGGACATTAAATTGGTGGCAGATGAAGGGGGACATTAAATTGGTGGCAGATGAAGGGGGACATTAAATTGGTGGCAGATGAAGGGGGACATTAAGATGGTGGCAGATGAAGGGGGACGTGAAGGTGGTGGAAGATGAAGGGGGACATTAAACTGGGGGCAGATGAAGGGGGGCATTAAGCTGGTGGCAGATGGAGGGGGACATTAAACTGAGGGGGCAGATGGAGGGTGACATTAAACTGGGGGCAACTGGAGGATGACATTAAACCATGGGGGGTAGCTGGAGGGGGACATGTCTGTCTCTAGTTGCCCCATAGTTTAATGTCCCCCTCTAGTTTCCACCAGTTTAAACTGGGGCACGAGGAGAGGGACTTAGTACTGTGGGGAAATTGGAGGGGACCATTATAATGTGGGGGCATATAATGTTAGGGTGACTGTAGGAGCATTATACTGTGTGGGGGCACATGGAAAAATAGATGAGAATGGGAGGAGTCAACATAGAAGTGGGTGGAGCTAAAATTGACACGGTGCGCATAGCGTGCTGCATTTTTTGTCCCTCTTTCTGTCCTTTGAAAGTTGGGAGGTATGAAGTTATTGTTACTGCGCTAGGAGACAGTATGGGTACACACGCAGTTATTGTTACTGCGCTAGGAGATGGTATACAGTAGGTACACACACAGTTATTTTTATTGTGCTAAGAGACGGTATGGGTATACACAGTTATTGTTACTGTGCTTGGAGACGGTATGGGTACACACCCAGTTATTGTTACTGTGCTAGGAGACGGTATGGGTACACACACAGTTATTATTACTGCGCTAGGAGACGGTATGGGTACACACGCAGTTATTATTACTGCACTAGGAGACGGTATGGATACACACGCAGTTATTGTTACTGTGCTTGGAGACGATATGAGTATACACAGTTATTGTTACTGTGCTTGGAGATGGTATGGGTACACACGCAGTTATTGTTACTGTGCTAGAAGACAGTATGGGTACATGCGCAGTTATTGTTACTGCGCTCGGAGACGGTATGGGTACACGCGCAGTTATTGTTACTGCGCTAGGAGACGGTATGGGCAAACACACAGTTTACTGTCACTGCCCTTATTATTTATAGGCTAACTGTCCCTCACAGTATCAGGATCCTCTCCTTACCTAGCTGCACTGCCCTGAAAAGGACAATCATGAAATTTAGCTAAGGCCCTGACTGTCCCTATCTCCAAGCTGCAGCCTCTCCCTACCTAACTAGCTGGAATTGCGACGGGACCTGTGACCCTGCCTCTTATACAGAGGGGTCACATGTCCCGCCTGGCCCATCACAGCCATGCCTATACTGGGCATGTTTGTGATGTCTGTGGGCTTAAAGCTGGTTGATTGGCTGCTCAGCTGTTAATCAACCAGCTTTTGGGATGAAACGAACCCGAATTTTAGAGCTGAAGTTCAGGTTTGGGTACCCATACCTATGAAGTTCGGCATGGACCCGAACTTTGCAGTTTGGGTTCGCTCAACACTATACCCAACGGATTTAGTGCTATATATACACAAGAAAAGATAAAATAACACAACACTGCAAACGGCTTTAAAATAAATTGGATAAAAACAGAATAATACTTAAAAGACTTTGGTTCCAGGCTTGGAAGATCTTCTGTAGTGAAGTGGACACAACCATGTGCCACTTCGGGTCCCAGCCATGCGTACTGTGCATGCTCGGTTCCTAAAGCGTACTGCTACTACTTCATTTGGAAAATCCAAGATGGCGCACAAGCATGCACATAACGCATTGCTGGGACCCGAAGTGGCCGTGCGTACTGCACATGTGCGGGATTTGGAGCAAGGAGGCGGTCAGAGTGGGTCTGGAATGCTAGTGACGACACTATCATGAAGATTGGGGGAAGGTTTAGAAAAAAGAAGAGGACGTCGCATAACGGTACATAGGTGGGACCAGAAGGATGACGCGGCTGTGCTCTGTGGTGAAAGTATACGCCCCTGTGCTCCCTGAGGAGGCTGAAGATAAAGAAGAAAAGTGAGTTTATTTAAAATCTACAGGATGCATCTGAAAAACAAAGGTACTGCTGGAAAAACCTTTATAAAGGCTACAATACATGGTGTTTAGTTAAAAAAAACGTTTTTGCCAATGATAAAATGCCTCTAAGGCTGGTGCCCAGCCACACCTCCCTACCAGGGTGCCCCCCTCCTCTCATACCCCATTATGGTTGATGAAAAACTCATGTCTGTGAAAGCTGTGTCTCTCTGCTGGCTCCGGGGATCAGCCCAGGGGCACCCCCTTCCTCTCTCCACAAGCAGCGCTTTTCTCTCCGCATTTTTCGCCCTTTTTGGACGTAAACCGGGCGGAAACCTGGCGGACCCCATTATAGTCTATGGGAGCCTCGAGTTTCCGCAAGTAACCGCTTTTTTTAAGTGGATTAGGTTTCCGCTTAAAAAACCCGAACGCAGGTGTGCACCTAGCGTAAGACACATTTATGTCTAAGACTATGAATGGGAATTGTAGTTTTAGAAAGTGCAAAATTCGACATTATTGATAAAAATGCCCAATTATTTTTATACTTAAATTATACATATGTAAAACAGGTGCAAAATTATGAGGGGCTGTGAATATAGAAGAGGACAGTAGAGGGCAGCAACAAACCACATTAGACATGTTCTTTACTGTGCAGATAGACTATACAGTTGTCAAAATTCTATTTTATTACAGAAAAAAATTATAATACTACTTTCCTGGGACTGGAGTGTCTTTTACTAGAAAATGTGTTTTCATTTTTAGAATTAGGGAAAATAAGACCTTCCAGATAGAAATCTTCTCTCATGGTTCCATAGTTCCAAATATTGAAGGAAAATATACTGATTAAAGAGGATGTTCACCTACAATGACCAGCACAGAACATTTTACATGATTTTATAATTACAAAAAAGTTTAGCACGTACGTAACTGCATTACATTTTTTTTGGTCTAATCCATTTTATTATTATTTATTATTTTTAAAGAATAAACAATGAACAACATGGACCCCTAGAGATGCAATCCATATAAAATAATCAATGTGGTTAAAAGTGACCAATCAGAAAAATGGTGGTGTACATCTGTGGGGCAGTAATACCATCTTAATCGATTTTGTAGTTTCTCTTTCTCGCTTACATGGCCTTAGATATTACATGTGTGAAAGTACGTATTTTTATATTCTCTGTAGCGCAGTTGGATGGAAAAACATTGTGTCAAACTCTGAGTGTGTTCAAGAACATGTCACAAAGGAAGAGCACAATTGATCATATTCTAGGCCAGCACAATGGTCTATGTGGTTGGTTTCTTGTGCTGAGAGAAGGCATAACCATTATAATTTTCATGCGAGAACTGGAGGTGTTATTCCCTAAAAGGTCATAAATGAGTATACGGTTTGGCCTGGTGGAAACATGGGGTTCTGAAACAGTGGTGTCCATTATGGCCATGCAGTGTGGCACCAGGAGAGGCCACTAAAGATCCCCAGTCTGTCCCTAGGTTCGACCCATGATGCTGTCAGCAGACATAATAGGGAAAGCCTGGTCCACTCCCTGGCCAGATGGAGTGGCAAGTGATCATACAGCTGAACAATAAATGCTGTTGGTTGTTGCAGTGTATTGTGAGATGTAGAAAATCTTAAGACGTCTGCAAATCTTAAATGCGGGGTAAGTAATAGTAATCTCTGTCTATAAGGTAAAGTACCCTCCATACGTTCACCAGCTGACCAAGGGATGTACAGGGCATCAATGAGCCACTGTTGGGAGGGTCCAGGGAGTGATAGACAACCAGGTTAAAGTCACCCCCAATAGAAGTATTACTTCATCGTAACTAGCCCATCTAATATCCTCAACACCTTACCCTGATGTCAGTTTGGCAGATAGATATTTCCAATACATTACAGCCTGTATCTGTACCTAAAGAAAACATATCTGCCTTCTTTGTCTTTAAAGTTGTCAATTATGATATATGGTAAAGCCCTATGCAAGGCAATTGAGATACCTCTGTATCGAGTTAGGGTTTGACCTATTAAGTTAATAATTATAACATAACAGGAGCACCTTCTGCGTACATGTCCTGTCTTAAAATGGGTCCACTGAAGTACCAAAAACCTGGCATGACCCTTGTGCATCAAATATGCGATCTGCAATTGTTTTTCGGGAACACTGAAGTTCCTCATATTTACTAAAGCCAGACATACCAAGGTCACGACCTTTTTGTGATATCACAGAGAGGGTGCTAGGGATGGGGGAGTCAGAGAGGAGAAACTAGCTGTATAAAATAGGAAAGGCAAAAGAAAAATGATTTTTTTTAATATTTTTAAAGTTACTTCACATCATAAAAATTCTTAGCCTATAACGATGAAATGCATTTATAATATACAGGTGCATCTCAATAAATTAGAATATCTTTGAAACGTTTCTTTCTTTCAGTAATTAAATTACTAAAGTGACCTCCTATATTTTCTAGATTCTTTACACACAGAGTTTTCTATTTCAAGTGTTTTATTTCTGTAAATGTTGATTATGGATTACAGGTAATGAAAACCCAAATCTAAGAAAATTAGAATATTGTGAAAAAGTTCAGTATTGTAAATTGAGTGTCGCCTGCTAAGGTTTCCTAAGCCTTTAAATGGTCCCTCAGTCTGGTTCAGTAGGACACACAAACATGGAAGACGCTGATTATGGATTGTATTACTGAATCACTGAAATGAATGAACATTTCAAAGATATTCTAATTTATTGAGATGCACCTGTAATTTGGATCTTTACCTTTATGCACAGGACATTGTTGTAAGTTTTTATTGTTCATCCCCAGAACTCAAATGCTACATGGTCTAACTACAAATATATTGTGGTTACTGTGATGAAATATGTATATATCATGTATGAGAATTAGTTTACAGTGAGTGGATATATCAGTGTGCGAGACCCTAATCAGTGACAGTGACATTTTCTGTCTGTACTTATAAAGTTGATTGAACCCATATTTACATTTGTATACCAATACATAAACTGAAAATAGTGTTCACAGGTGAGGAAAAGGAAGCTTTTACAAAAATGTTTTTTTTTCCCCACAATATTAGCATGCATGCTTAATATTATATGTTACATCTTTATGTCAAGGATATGTAAATATTCCAAGGTACCAGGTGTGCAAAAAAAAATATTTTGATTTACTTAAATGTCAATGTAGCCTTCTTAAATGAAGACATAAAACACACAAAATCAAATTAACTGAATTTATTGCATTAAATGGACACTTTCAGTCATGTATAAGTTACTTATGGTCATATTTAACTTTAAATACAAACATCCGCACTGAGTGACCGCCCAGCCACAAGACATACAAACTCATTAAACTAAACCATCATTTAACACACACAGATGGGAGGAATTTTTACTAGAAAATAAATTAATCATACATCATTAAAGCAAAAATGTCAATATCAATAGAGTATGTAAAGCTTTTTATTGTGTTTTCTTTTGCATTTATTTACTTATATTTTAATTTAAAAGAATACATGGCAACCTGAATGATACCACCAATGATTTAATTCCGGTAGTATAAACAGAGTTGATCGTATTGAATCATTGATAAAAAATATAAATTTTCTTCTATATTTATTTTACAATTCTGTACATTTATACAAAGAAAAAAAAAAGTGAAAACCAACTAGAAGTCCTTAATTCTGGTAACCATTAGCAGTAATCTACTTCTCTATACAGCTACTAGAAATTGCCACCCATGTGTATCCTTGGCCATTTTTACAAAGTGAAAAATATGCATTTGCCACAGCCTCACTAAGGTTACTTTTAGTCAATATGACTCTTGACAACCATGAGATGAAGTCATGAGAATTCTTGATAAGGTTCCTATACTGGACTTCTGATATCTTAGGAAGACATAAAACCCTTTATTTCAAAGAATTCTTTCTTTTTTTTTAATATACTTCATCAAGTTGATCCTGAGATTAAGTTTTTTTAAGTAAAACATAAATAGATAATATGACAATTTCACATTGCTAACACTTTGTAAGGATTATGGTAGAAAATTGAATTTACAAATACGGAAATATGGAAGTTGATGTGAAAGTAAAATTTTGGGTTCTAAATATTTAAATGACCCATATGCTCAACTGCCTTTAAAGGTCTTTGTGGGAAAATAATTATATATTCCCCCAACTGTTCATGGAAAAGCGCAATAATAACGGTGATATTGAGATGTACAATACTGAAATCTTAGTTTTATAAGTCATCTACTATGCCTTCAATGATTTAATAATCCCAAAGGATAATAAAAGTTGAACGCTAGAATAGAAGGCTCGGACTGCTTCACCCACAATGGAGGGAATTTATAAAGTGAACAGCATGACCATCACTGAAGCAATAAACATTGTCAGTTACATTACAATGTATCCACAGCAGGTATTTGGGCTTTGTAAAGGTTTTTGATTCTAGAAACTAAAGTATTTAGTGCATTACAAATTTTAGAATTAAATACATAAGTGCAAACTAGTGCAACCACTGTCCCAATTACATTACAATATACTGTATATGGTGATGTACTTTACCTATGAATAATTCCAAACTATCTATTTATTATAGGAAGCAGAAACAATCCAAAAATACAGCAGTGGATTTAAATGGGTTTTCCAGAGCTAAAAATATTGATGATCTATCCTAAAGCTAAACCATACATCTTTGATGGGTGGAGGTCCAACGCTCAGTGCTCCCACAGATCAGAACTGATAGATAATGCAGCAGGAAGCAGACAGCTCTGTTCTTTGAGTAGTGGCCAGACTAGGTATTGTAAATAATTTCCTATTCACTTAAATGCAGTTATCTGCTCTAGCCATTACACAGAGAACAGAGCTGTCTGCTTCCTGCTTCCTTTTCAGTGTATCAGTTGCTGAGAACAGCTAATCGGTAGGGGTGCTGGGTGTTGGACCTCCACCAATCAAATATTGATGACCTAGATTTAGGATGAGTTATCAATACTCTTAACCAGGAAACCCCCTTTAAAGGGCTTTTCCAAGAAATATAAAAATACACTTGTTAGCATACATGCACTTATATATTACTAGAAGTTTGTTTTGTCTAGGGGGTAACACTGTAGTAAACTAAAATGGTCACTGCCCTGTGTCAGAAACCCATCCTGGAATGTAAGTAGAATGGGTTGCATACTGTTCAAGGCCTGTGTGTGGGCAGAGTTTGGGTTTAACCCCCTATCAATCGCATTATAAGTTCAAAAACCCTCCCAAAAATATCACTTTTTTTTATTGCAGACTCTGAAGTTATGGCTTAAATAAATATTGCTGGTGCCTTATTTTAACCCCTTAGCAATCCAACACATTTTAGCCTTAAACCAGTAACATTTTATCCCTCTCTGTATTTCCAGCTTTCATAACCTTTTATACTTTATTTCAATGTAGGTTTACAAATCTTTGCATTTTGTGGGTACATATGACTTTTTGATCAGTTTTTAAAACTTTTTGTTTTTCAAAGGTGTAATGATCAGAAAACGAATTCTGTAATCTGAATTTTAAGGCTTATGGCATCATGTAGAATAAATAAGATACTAATTTTATTTTAGGGGTTCTTATCAAATTGTGCATTTCTTTATTTTTATTCTTCATTAACAAGGGAAAAACTTTATTTTTTTTACTTTTTAAAAAATTAAAATGACTTAGGTGCTGCAGTCAGCATTGACCACAGCATATAAAGGATTAAATGGCAAATATGCTTTTTGATTGATAATTGGGAAGGGGGGGGGTTAATATCATGAACAAAAGTCTATGGTACACCCTCCCCTGGGGCCATCTGAAGTGATCTCTCCCTGCACACTGTCAGCTGCAAACTGGCTCAAGTGAAAGCTGCATGTACTTGTAGTTATATCTCAAAATCTAGGTGGGCTACAGCCATGGTTATTTTAAAGCCAAGATTTGTGGCCCACGGCTCTCGAGATAGCGCTGTTTAAAGTGATGGTTCCCTCAGCATATTATTTTTGGTGTAAACTGTAAAAATTATAATGCACTTTGCTCAAACTTCCAGCAGGGTTTGTTCAGAACTGTGTGGGGAGTTAATTCTGTTTTCTTTGTTTCAGCGGACTATCTGATACTGAAGCTACAGTCAAGTCAGGGTGCTAGTCATTCTGAACAGAAAAACACAGTGTTACACACAACCCAACGCAAAACACAACCAATGGCTAGTCGAACGCAGACCTACACAGAATAGACAATTTCTAACAGTACTGAAAATGTTTGTCAAAAAGTTGGTAATCTTATACCATAAGCCTCAGGATATGTTGAGGAAAGTTAAGGAAGGCCACATCTGTAGTTTGTAAAGGAGAGATGGCTTATAAACTTACGATATAACAGTAAATAGCCTGCTAGGAGGCAGAGAAAAACTCCTGCTGAAATATGTATACATCTAGAAGCAAGAGCCATTACACTAATTACAATATAATAGGGAATTGCTGTTAGTTCGCCTTCATAGTGTACCAATTTATTTTTATGGAGCAGAAGAGGAATCTTGAGACGCATATATTTATCCTATGTGCTTCTACATTATTCAGTAATTGGTCTGTCACTGAGAACCTGACACATGAAGTCTTAGTAAGAAGTGCTTTCTTCCTCCTCCAGCTAGACTACTCAGCCAAATCTGAAGTATGTGGACAACCATTTTGATTGGTAGGCTCAGAAACACCTAGTGCTGGTCGGTAAACAATACAGCAGTGCAATCTCCACTTGGGAGGTGGTGGTTCCCATTGGCTAAATAACGCATAAGGTATCACCTTCTTGCAACTTTTTCCTAGAAGTGTTAATATTGTGATATCAAAACATCTATGAGCAAACATCAGTCTAGTAGTGAACGTGAGCGAATGGAGCCGAGAGCTGAAGAGTGTCAGGCCCCTTGCACATGTTATTTTTTTCTAACCTTTTGGAACATATCTATAAGATATCCTATAACTTCTGCTTATGCAAAAGTGCATCATTTTAGCCTACTGTTGATACTGAAATGCAATGTATATTTTTATATAATAACAAATGCCAAAACACACCCTATGAGCCTCAGATATAAAAATCCTCTCTTTTGCATTATCATACCATTCTTTTAATTAACAGATTTTAGAACATGTTAATATGGATCTAATATTGATTGCCTAATACTCAGGATAGATCATCAGCATATTTTCAGTGTGGAAAAACCCTTTAATCTTCCTTCTACAACAGTACTAATCTAGTACCAATCTAGCACATGCTGTTACTGGAAATAAGTCCTAAAAAGGACCTGTCGGTTCTCTGGTCTGTTTTAGTAAATTTAGATTTTTTTTTTTAACAATGTAACAATTATTTTCTTCTAACTCCACTTTGTGCTGTTCCTCTGTTACTCCTCTTAGAAATCTATGAATAAATGTTATCATTTGGGGAGATGTCCCTACACAATGTAACATTGTCCAATCAGTGTCAGACTGTGCAGGGACACACCCCTTTGACAAGGTGAATGGTAACATCCTGTTGTCAATTTATTCATAAATTCATACATTTATGTCTTATAAGAGAGTATCCATGATTGTTATGTCATGAATAAGACACGTATTTACTAAAAGAGAGAGCTCAGGAGACACGGTCTCACACAGTTATCAAATTCAGTAAAGTCGTCAAACATTTCATGAGAAAATGGTTTGTTTGTAAATGTAAATGAAGTAATATTTGTACTATTTGGAGTCTGTGTTTGACTGAAGCAACTCAAGCTCTTTGATAGACAGTAAGCATTTTTTACCCACTAGATGTTCCAGAAATATGTTATTACAGCCAAAAGCAGAGCAGACGTCCCTGGCTACAATAATCTATCAAGCTGGAATTTCCAAATATTTGCATAATTAAAGTATTTGCTACAAGAATTTTATGATCTATGATGGGCTTGTATTTCTGGTTTTAGATTTTATAATACTACTTTACAGGCTTCATCATGTGGTTCTAAATGTCCATGAAAAAAATAAATGAAAATTCGGATGGACACTGTGGGTGGATAATGCATTGCTCCACCAGGGTGAAATCTAGATTGTAGATCAGAATGTATAATCTGCATTTCTTAAGTAGCAATGACTACCTTAAGAATTCCTGTGCAACTTCTTAACCCTATTAGTTGGGAACATACATTGTATACATTTCCCATAGTACTAGGCTTTGACCTTCAGCATCAGTCATGAATTGTCAGCACTACACACAAGAACCCTTTGAGAAATCTCGCAAGTGGGATAGATAAGTAATAACAACCTCATAATTATAGGCTTCACTTCTCCCTGGAGTTTTCGTATTGTCAGAACAAAGGATATATTCTGTGCCAGTATAATGTTTGTCTTTTTTTCTCTGTTAACAAAACTGCTTTCATAGGTACGAACTGGTCTAACCACTCTCTCAGAATATCGCACATCATAAACACTATCTGCTTTTTATAGAATAGGTTATGCACTCCACATGTGCAAAAAATATAACTTAGGGACCACATGACTTACAGCATTCCGTAATTTGTGCTTTGGTCACATAATTATTCATCACTCATATTTCAATACAAATCAATACACTGCAAAAAATCTAGCATTTGTGGACTTATAGCACAACAGGATTCCTCCATGTTGTATGAAAGCATATTCAGGCATACTTTTGTATTCAGCCTTTTGAGACGCTCCAGAAGCACTCAATTCATATGGCTTCTAATATTTGGCTTCAGATGTTCCAGCAATAAGGTAATGTTTAAAAAAAAAAAAAAATCTTAGAAATCTAAGTCTCAGAAATACTTTACATTCAAATACATTGTGAAACAAAAAGCTTCCTTCTTTTTCCATAATAGTTGTCAGTTTACTAACTGGAATTTTATTTCGCAGTCCACGGGTAAGTTAATATTTTACTATTACTCCTTGTGTAGAACATGGCTCCATGTTCCAGTACACAATGGTCAAATGATTTCTCGATTTGTATATTGCAACCTGTAATTCAGAAATAATCTCAAATTTATTGATGCAAACTCCAGGGTCAACCCTGTCCCATCTGGTTTCTCTTGTCAACCATCCACTTAAAAGCTTGCTGCATCCTTGAGGGCAACAGAATGCACATCTTCTGCCCTGATTCTGTGTTCATTGGCTCATTGACCTTTTGCATGTTCATCTTCAGCAACGGAGGCTTAAGAGGATCTGAGTAATAAACACACAGCCAGTGTCCTCTCAAGATTTCTTGACATTGGACTTTTGCTTTTGTTTACGAAGATGTGCCTCAATTTCATGTCTGAAGACCAGCATACCAAGCTGTCCATGTGAAGCCTCATTCATAGCCTTTGACTGCATGCACATCTTGTATTGCTCTGGTGTCAGCTCATCCACACAGCGCTTTTCATGCCACAGATGGAAGAGTCCCTTAACAGGCGTTCTGATCACAATAAGGTTGCTGTGAAGGTATTTACGATACAGATGAACATCTTCTCCACCCCAACCCTTGATATCCAGATCAAAACCACCTGAAACAAAAATGAGATGCATTATATCATGAGACTTTTCTTAGTCTAAATATATTATAATGAATGCAAATTAATTCCATTCCATTTCCTATTCATTACTAAGTAACAAAGCATATAGCTCACTACAATAACTTTCCAGTAAATGCTAAACAGTCTGCACTTTAATATTTTAGTTGCATGCAGAAGACTTCTTGCACTAGACCAGTCATCTATGGCCAGAGCTGTGGAGTCAGAGTCAGGGACATTTTTGAGAGGAGCCAGAAAAAATTTACCAACTCCAAGACCAGGAAGTAGAGGGGAGAGGAGCGATGAGGCAGCATGTGAAACCTTTAGACGAGAAAACCCCTTTAACCCCTCAGGGATGCAGCCTATTTTTTTTGTTTTTTCCACTGCAGCACGGTGGCTCAGTGGTTAGCACTGCAGCCTTGCAGCGCTGGAGTCCTGGGTTCGAATCCTGCCATGGACAACATCTGCAAGGAGTTTGGATGTTCTCCCCGTGTTTGCGTGGGTTTCCTCCAGGTACTCCGGTTTCCTCCCACACTCCAAATACATACTGATATGGGACAGTGACTGTCAATGTCTGTAAAGTGCTGCGGAATATGATGGCGCTATATAAGCATAATAAATAAATAAATAAAATAAACATTGTCACATTTTAAAAGCCATAACTTTTTTTTTGTCAACAGTGATAACATATTTATACAGTGGGGAAAAAAGTATTTGCTTGTTTGTAGGTGACCAAATACTTATTTTCCACCATAATTTGCAAATAAATTCTTAAAAAATCAGACAATGTGATTTTCTAGATATGTTTTCTCATTTTGTCTCTCATAGTTGATGTCTACCTATGATGTCAGTTACAGGCCTCTCTCATCAAGTGGGAGAACTTGCACAATTGGTGGCTGACTAAATACTTTTTTCCCCACTGTATCTGTTTTAACATACTACTTTTGAAGAATTAAATCAATAATTAAAAAAAATTTAAATTAAATAAATTAAAAGCCGCAGAGCAGCCGCCGTCATCTTTACAGATCCGAAATCCGCCAGGATGGGTTCACTGACACCCGCTTCTCCGATCCCAGGGCCCGCACATCGCCCCTCTCCTGCCGCTGGAGGAAGCTCCACTGCAGGAAGCAGGCGGCGGCAGGAGTGGGGCGATGCTGCGACCCCGATCCTCTGACCCCTCTTCCCCCAACATAAGACGCACCCCCCATTTTCCTCCCAAATTTTGGGGAAAAAAAAGTGCGTCTTATAGTCCGAAAAATACAGTAGTTCCCCTTATTAATAATGCCCCAGGTGTTTCCTAATTAAAAAGAAGAAAAAAAAAACAAGGGAAAGCTGTTTGAATGTACCGTGGTACCTGTGTAAGCGCCGTGACCACTTCTCTGTTTACATAGTGTCATTCATCTCATAGCGGCCATGTAATGTAACTACAGCCTTGTACTATACACGTCTATGTGACAAGGCTGGAATGACATCACACGGTCACTATAAACAGACAGCGTATGATATAAATAGGCGCCATAGCCCCTTCTTACAGCTGATCAGTGGGGAATCACTTATCTCTTATTGATGATTTATTCTGAGGATAGACCATCAATAAAAATGAGCTGGAAAACGCCTTAAGGCTAAGGCCCCACGTGGCGTTCCACAGCTGTGGGAAAAACCGTGGCGGTGACGCATCGCTGGTTCTTCCTGCAGCACTTTGCACAGAATGTTTGCAGAGGTTTCCTCTGTGGCTTCAATTATATCTATATGGGGAAACCGCCAGCGTTTCCATAGGTATAATTGACATGCTGCGATTTCCAAAAACTGTTTTGGAAATCGAAGCGTATCCGCTGCGTGTATTTTACTGCAAAGCGGGGATGGGATGGGACCCATGTGGAGAAAACCCACAGAAAAAAACTGTGGCATTCTAGCAAATCCCATCCACACATTGCAGAAAAATACGTGCAGCAGACGCACTGCGATTTCCAAAACCGTTGCGGTTTTGGAAATCGCAGCATGTCAATTATACCTATGGAAACACTTTCGGTTTCCATATAGGTGTATTGAAAACAGAAAGTCCACAGAGGAAACCTCTGCAGACCTTCTGTGAAAAGCGCTGCAGGAAAAACCACAATGTTACCGCCATGGTTTTTCCCTGAAGCCCGCTACACAGGGCCTTAGTCTTTATAAAGCCCAAGTGCCACTTTCATTAAATTAATTGATCCTCATATTATGCCCCTGATTCCCCCTGACATAAATACTGCACCTCTAATGACCCCTTATATCAATGACCACCCCCTTATGTTCATAATGCCTCCTAATATAAATGATGCCCCCTAGTGGCTCCTTATATAAATAACCTCCCCCCTTGTATTTACAATACCCCGTAATAACCCTTATATAAATGACCCCCCCATCGTCATAATACCCCCTAATGAATCCTCCCTTTATAGTTATAATTCCCCCTCCTAACCACCCCTTATACTATTAATAATACCCACCCGCTAAAAAAAAAAAAAAAAAAAGTCATACTCACCTGCGATGCTGATGAATGGAGCCACCGCTTCCTCCCTGTCCACGCATAGGACGTCTGTGTCTGAGCACAGGTGGCGCGATGTTGTGACGTCATCGCGCCGCCTGTGTGAGAAGCAGACGTCTTCTGTCTGCGGTCTCGGGGACTTGTAAACCGCAAGCCTCATGTAGCTTGCAGTTTACAATACTGTGAAGTTGCAGGATATATTTTAACAGTTAGAAATAAAGGATGTATTAATGGCGGCCCCGAGGTGGGCCCCAAAAAGTCAGTGGGCCCGGGGCAGCCGCCCCCTCTGCCCCCCCGCTAGATACGCCTCTGATATGCTACCAGACCAACATGGGACCACCGCTCCATTCAGAACGGGGAGCACATATTCCTCCTTCTCCTGATTTGTTGGGGCCTAAATGGTCAGACCCTGACTAATCTGCAAGTTGATCCTTGTGGAACAGGATAACTTGTCAGATAGGAAAACCCCTTCAATGATGTTATATAAATTAGAGTTGATTAATAATACTACAATAAAAATACTGAGGATATTCCAAGTTATTATACATCCAGTCCCAGATGACAGCAGTTGGCTTTAAATGGTCAGTGTGGTTAGCTTCTTATTCTTGTAAAGGGAATGCAGCATACACGCACTATAGACAGGTACTAACTTGACATGCATTGTGAACAGATGTTGCAAGAATAATAGCAATTACTACTATTGGAAGCAAAGAAATAAGTTGCTATGCACATAGCATTAGTCAACACTTAGCAAGATTTATAATATACATTTTATTAATAGCTACTAACATATTTCTCAGCTTCATTAGGCCATAATTATAAGCGTACGTTAAACTACCCAGTAGATGGCAGTAATGAGTAGCACAAAAACTTACCTATGTTAATAAAGTCTGAACGATACTGACAAGTCATTCCAAATCCAAAGTCTCTCCAAAATCCAGTATCTTTCTTAATAACCTAAAAATAAAATATGGATTTACTTTAATTCTCTAATACCTTTCCTCCTAAAATGCATGTATGTACATAGATATATATTGATAGACAGTTATTACTAAGATAGTAGCAAGCAATGCTTGCTTAAGTCTGTGTTTACACAGTAAAGGTATTCTAGGGTGCTCTTGGCACATAAATGGTTAAACAATAAGGACAGCAGGTTTATCAGTGCTGGAACAAAGCCTGCCAGTACACGCCTGGGAATTGCTGGCAATGTCAACCGGGTGGTATTGGCTGCTAATCCAATTACATCAGAGTCGCCTGGAGAACGAAAGCAACATTCTCATGCAAGAAAAATAATCTAATAATTTTGAAATCATCAGTCAGGTCACAAAATGTAATTAAAAGAGAAGACATAATATGCATCAGACTCCCCATAACTGCTATGATGAAGTGTTGCTAAATTTAACTGGAAACTGCACCAACATTTATTCTGTGTTCTGCAACTAAGATGCTTGTATTACAATTTGGCTTCATGCAGCTATTATAAGAAGGTGGGTGCTGTGACACTGAACATGTTTCACTTTGTGGTATGGATGATCTCTCTGTTAAGCAATATGAATGATATTTATTACATTACAGTGCCATCAAACCATAAAACGTCACTCCGTGTACAATATAACTAGAATTCATAGGGCTTGCATTAAAGTTAGAAGCGCCAAACATGTTGACATAATCTGAACTGTTTAATACAAATGTCAGCAAAACTACTTTTTATTTTATTTTTAGAGGTAATCAAAAATTGGATAGTAATATATACAGTGGGAAAAAAAGTATTTAGTCAGCCACCAATTGTGCAAGTTCTCCCATGTAAAAAGATGAAAGGTCTATAATTGACATCATAGGTAGACCTCAACTATTAGAGACAAAATGAGAAAACAAATCCAGAAAATCACATTGTCTGATTTTTTAAGAATTTATTTGCAAATTATGGTGGAAAATAAGTATTTGGTCAATAACAAAAGTTCATCTCAATACTTTGTTATATATCCTTTGTTGGCAAGGACAGAGGTCAAACGTTTTCTGTAAGTCTTCACAAGGTTGGCACACACTGTTGCTGGTATGTTGGCCCATTCCTCCATGCAGATCTCCTCTAGAGCAGTGATGTTTTGGGGCTGTCGCTGGGCAACACGGACTTTCAACTCCCTCCAAAGGTTTTCTATGGGGTTGAGATCTGGAGATTGGCTAGGCCACTCCAGGACCTTGAAATGCTTCTTACTAAGCCACTCCTTCGTTGCCCTGGCGGTGTGCTTGGGATCATTGTCATGCTGAAAGACCCAGCCATGTTTCACCTTCAATGCCCTTGCTGATGGAAGGAGGTTTGCACTCTAAATCTCACGATACATGGCCCCATTCATTCTTTCATGTACATGGATCTGTCGTCCTGGTCTCTTTGCAGAGAAACAGCCCCAAAGCATGATGTTGCCACCCCCATGCTTCACAGTAGGTATGGTGTTCTTTGGATGCAACTCAGCATTCACTCTTCTCCAAACACGATGAGTTGTGTTTCTACCAAACAGTTCTACTTTGGTTTCATCTGACCATGTGACATTCTCCCAATACTCTTCTGGAACATCCAAATGCTCTCTAGCAAACTTCAGACATGCCCGGATATGTACTGGCTTAAGCAGGGGGACACGTCTGGAACTGCAGGATCTGAGTCCCTGGCGGCGTAGTGTGTTACTGACGGTAGCCTTTGTTACGTTAGTCCCAGATTCCTGCAGGTCATTCACTATGTCCCCCCTGTGGTTCTGGGATTTTTGCTCACCGTTCTTGTGATCATTTTGACCCCACAGGGTGAGATCTTGCGTGGAGCCCCTGATCGAGGGAGATTATCAGTGGTCTTGTATGTCTTCCATTTTCTAATTATTGCTCCCACAGTTGATTTCTTCACACCAAGCTGCTTGTCTATTGCAGATTCAGTCTTCCCAGCCTGGTGCAGGTCTACAATTTTGTTTCTGGTGTCCTTCCACAGCTCTTTGGTCTTCACCATAGTGGAGTTTGGAGTGTGACTGTTTGAGGTTGTGGACAGGTGTCTTTTATACTGATAACAATGTCAAACAGGTGCCATTACTACAGGTAATGAGTGGAGGACAGAGGAGCCTCTTAAAGAAGAAGTTACAGGTCTGTGAGAGCCAGAAATCTTGCTTGTTTGAAGGTGACCAAATACTTATTTTCCACCATAATTTGCAAATAAATTCTTAAAAAAAAAAATCAGACAATGTGATTTTCTAGATATGTTTTCTCATTTTGTGTCTCATAGTTGAGGTCTACCTATGATGTCAATTACAGGCCTCTCTCATCTTTTTAAGTGGGAGGACTTGCAAAATCGGTGGCTGACTAAATACTTTTTTTCCCCACTGTATATAGCAGTTCCTCTTCCAAAAGGAGAAATAAAAAAGAAAACACCCACAACGATTTTCCTAACAAATCAGAACAATTTTACACCTGCTTGGGTCCTCTGAGCCTCTGGATGATATAGCTGCTAAGGTTTCACCTGCTCCCTTGGTCTCAAGCAAGTTACTTCATAGGCATACATATTTTATGTTAAAGAGACAGACAGAGGGGACATTATCAAAACAAACAAAATACAGAAATAAGACTATTGGGTATGTGGTTCTAAGAAGGGCTTCTTTTGCACTTTATTTTTGCTTTCCGTGGTAGTTATACATTGGGTGTTTTCTTGTAACAGAATGCTTCAGTGTAAGGATTTATGGCATATATCACTCACAGGATGACAATAAAAAACAACAAACATAAAAAGTCATATACAAATTATCCTAAAGTAGCCACAGTGGGGAGGAAAAGCTTCAGCCTACTCTTGCTGTACCCCTTGTTAATAACACCTCCATGCTTGACATCATCATCTTGATGTCAGGGAGTGATGAGACAGAAAGTTGTCCATCATGCCCAGTAGGTGTTATTAGCGAGGGGTACAGTGTGACTAGGCTGAAGCTGCTCCCCACCCACCCTGATTACTTAGGATAATTTGCATATGACAGGGACAGTTTTGGGCAGAAGAAAACACCCGACAAGTAAGAAATTTCATGTGATATCAGAGTCAAAGAAGATCACCAATGAGTTATTTCGTTAACTGAACTATAGCAGATACCCTCATAAAAAAAGCTATTAGCTCTTTCTGTTCCTTCTCTATTTGGAATGGAAACAGGCAGCTATGGATGTCATTATTTTTACAGATAATCAAACTTCTGGTTAACCTTTTCCCAACATAATATTACAGTGGATGTCAAGTCATTAAACATGGCAGCCGCTTAGAATCCCCAGTGGCAATGCCCATGATCAGAGAATTAACCCTGTAGATGCTTCATCAACGATGACCCAGGCATCTATTTAGCAGTGGTGTGCTGTCCACTGAAACTAGTTTAAAAAATGAAAATAAAATTGTAAATGTTCAAATCACCCCCTTTCCTTAGATCAGATATAAAAATAAACAAACTAAAACACACGCACATTAGGTATCCCCGCGTCTGAAAATATCCAAATTACAAACTTATAAAAATATTTTTCCCACAGAGTTAATATCGTAGCGGGAACAAAAAATTAATCAAAATGTAGAGCTGAACCGCATTTTTTGGCAGTTTCACCTCCCAAAACATCAGACATTCCTCAAAATGCTTAAAATCAAAAGTACATATGGCCATGCAAAAAAAAAAAAAAAAAAAAAATAGGACGCCTCATGTAGACTCATATACAGAAATATAAAAAAGCTGCAGTTGTCAAAATATGACAGCTACAAGAAATTTATTTTTTTCAAAGTTTTGGATATTTTTTACAACATAAACACTATATAAATTTGGTATTGCTATAATTGTAACAACCCACAGAATACAAGAAATATGTCATTTTGACTGTAAAGTGAACGCCATAAAAACAAAACCCTTAAAGTGGCACAGATGCAGTTTCTGTCTAATTCCACCTCATTCAGAACTTTTTTCCAGCTTCCAAGTACATTATATGGAACTGGTACCATTACGAAGTACAATTTGAGTCCTCGTAGCTATGAGAATGAAAAAAAAAAAGTTATAACTTCTGAAAGGTGGGGAGTAAAAAAAAAAAAATGGCTGCAGCAGGAAAGGGTTAATTTAAGCAACTTACTGTTATGCAGGAGTCTTTAGACTTTTCTGGTTCAATACTGCAGGGTCCAAAGTGAACTAGATGGCGTAATCATTATGGCCATTTTTAAGATTATTATTTCTGCCTGCTTTTTAATATATACAAGTAACTATGATTTAGCATACATAAAACGTGCTTGCTTCCATTTATAACTGGCTTTATTGCTCATTTTAATTGATCATACTTACCTTGATCTATATTTTAAATGTACTGTAGATGTTTTCTTTATATGGCAGTTACAAAAGTCTTCTTGTTTTAGATAAATACACAGTGGAGGATTGAACTAAGGTTAATGCCTTCAGAATTACAAAGCCCAACTATTACTGTTGTAATTACTTCATTGCTTCCCAAGAAATACATTTGTCACATATAAATGGCTTTGAAGGTAAACTGATCTGAAATTAGCTGACCCAGAGTGCACTGGTGGTCAAACATCATGCAGGGCTGTGCCTTGGATTGACAAATTGTCTAAGTTACAAATACTAACAATATTCTGTCTGTCTTAAAGGCTATGCACACGTTTGCATTGATGTTTTTAACATTCCTAAATTTGCATCCTAAATGCAAAATTAAGAAACTTTTTAAACAGTCTTTATTGAAGTTTTCCGATTGCCTTGCTTCTGCAAAATCTGTGTACCTCCTATACATAGATCCAACAGTACATTACTCCTGGCTATGTTTTCTTTCTGCTCTCCTCCTACCTTCTCTCAGTACTAGATTTACCATTAGGAAAAGCAGGAGGTTGTACAAGGCATATCAGAGTATAGAGCAGCAAAAAAAGCATCCAAGTCTTCAAGGAGGGCAGATCACAAAGGCTGTACTGTATCAAAATATAGAAATGAAGAAAACCACACAAAAGGCAAGTAACCACAATTCTGAGACTAGGAAAAGGTTGCAAACTGTGCGACTGAGGGTTTCAACTACCTATAACCCCTTTTTTTAAAATCAAACACAACAGTAAATTATTGCTGTAGCTAAAATTAAAAGGGGTTGTCCAGAATGGGAAAATCAGTTCTGCTTAGATTGATATTTACTTAATCGTAGAAGTCTATTGAAAGGGGTGGGAGGAGGAGTTGCTACTGGACTGAGTGAGTGGAAAAGCAATATCAGATAACATAAAATGGGTTGTTTTCAGCAAATTACAGTTATGCAGGAGTCTTTAGCCATTTCTGGTTCAATACTGCAGGGTCCAAAGTGAACTAGATGGCGTAATCATTATGGCCATCTTTAAGATTTTATTTCTGTCTGCCTTTTAATATATACAAGTAACTATGATTTAGCCAACAAGGTTTTTTTCCTTGGATAAATCACTTGGTAAATTGATGAAGGATTTCCCTGCATAAGAAGTCTCTATACTACAGTCCACAGTGATCAATACTAGGGGATCAGCAAATCATAAATGTCTGTACAAAATTGCATTAGTGACATGTGCTATTATTACAATGCTAAAATGGCCCGACCCAACTGCACAAACTATACAGTACTGGATAAAGGTGTATTATCATATCAGCACTAAATGTGGCTTATATAAAAAAACATAAATAAAGCACTGAACGGAACTTACGTGAACTTATGTTAATGTTGTGGACCCTCCAGCCTACAAGTATTGTTTATTACTGAAAGTACTGCCACAGTTGCATATGTAACCCCATTCACCTGAATGTTGGGGTGCAGTTTAATGTAAATGATCAGCCCTTTTACATTAACAACGTGACAGTATCTACAAATTACCCACACTATATCTCAGTAAATTCATATACTATTTTAGGATGCTGTAGTAACTATAGTCTACAGCACACATGCACTAAAAGTGAAAAAAGAACCCTTCTTGTTCTTTCATTCTGAGCTACAAGCAGGCACTGTGGACATGATCATAATATGATTTAATCTGTATTTTTAAAGCCAAGGACTAAATCACAGTTTGTCCTCTGAGAAGAAGAAAGTATTTCCCTTTGTTCTGTAGCAATAACTACAGATTTTATTTAAACAAACCACAACCCCAGGAATACTGTACAAGTACTGGAAAATATCACATATTTTCCTACTCATCATAATCCCCATTGAAATTTAGGCTTTACTGATATAGGATATAGTAAGTATTTAGAACTGGGAAAACATATTTCCTTGGAGAAGACTTAAAAATGTCAATTCATGTAAATGAATG
This sequence comes from Leptodactylus fallax, assembly GCA_947044405.1. Lineage (NCBI taxonomy): Eukaryota > Metazoa > Chordata > Amphibia > Anura > Leptodactylidae > Leptodactylus > Leptodactylus fallax. The sequence continues at coordinate 648,091 of CAMRHE010000168.1, forward strand.
TACTGTTCGCATGGTCTACATCAGGGGTGCACAAACTTTTCTACTCCAAGACTCACATTGTGAGATTGTTTCATGTCCAAGGGCCACAGTTAAATTTAATGGGGTATTCCCATCAGACGTGTTGATATTATATACCATAAATATCTAATATTTCCAGAACTTATTCAGAAAACGGGGTTCTCCTGCTACCCAAATGGCATTCCAAGTAAACTGAGATGAGCATACATAAACATGTTTTTTTCCTTTGTAGTTTATGAGAGTTATGGAGCTCTAGAAACAACCATACACTACAATGGAGAGAGCCACACATTGACACACAACCATCTTCTTTCTGGAGTACTGAACAGCGAGAAGACTGAAATATTGGGCTGCAGGAGATGGTTGGGGGCTACACAGAATAAGATCCCAGGCTACAGGTTGTGCACCTCTGATCTAGGTGGAAAAACATATTTATTTTTCAACATACCAGTATAGGCATATAGGGTGACTGATGAATATTTAAAAAAAAATAAAAGTTTCAGAATGAATGTGAACAAATATAAGAAAATAGTAATAGAAACACTATACACTAGAGTATAACGCTATAACATTGTAATAGGATATAATGTATTTCAGGTCACCTGCAAGTGTATATTATGGCAGTTCAGCTACTACAGTTCACTTCTGGCACACAACACAAGCAGAGTTCAGCTACTGCCTTCCAGTTTTACCCTAACCTCTGCATTCCCTCTTAATAGCTACATTTATCACCCTCCATGGAAGTAAATTTGTTGAAAGGATTTACTGTGCAATTATTGTAATTGTTATTAGTGCTGTGATAGAAAGCTAATGGAGGAGCCAGAGAACAATAATAGCACTTATACATCCATCAAAAGCAAGGTCAAAAATAGAACTCACAGCAAATGGGGAGATGCAAGGATTTTCCTACTAAATGTATTTTTCTTTGTAATTTTTCTTTACAATTCTAGACTCTTACCATTGAAATCCACTGTTTTAAATGTAAATAAAATATTATTTTACATACAATGACAGAGAGGTCCAACTACCTTTTTTTATATTAAATCACAAATAACAGTTCTGCTTAGAATGAGTGAGTGGAAGAGCGATATCAGATCGAGTGAACAGTTAAGGCTGACTGCTGTCTGAAAAGATAGAGAAAAAGCATTTTTCTTTAATAAGATGGCAGAACAGTATACTATTGCATGAAGAAAGACCATGAATGAATTATTATGTTTAGTTACACTGACTACTTAGGTTAACCCTTGCACTAGGCTCTCTGTCATTTGGGTTCACCAGGGGACCTGAACGACAGAGCGCTGGACCACTAAATCAGCGGTTACCCGCGGACACCTACTGACCCCATAGACTATAATCCGTGCAGGACTTTTTCTGAACATGCTTTATCTGTTAAATGCTAATGGTGAGTCTACAAAAGTATATGTTCAATATAGCAAATATAGCATTTAATACATTAAAGGACTTATAACTATTTATACTGACTGCATAAGTAAACTGAATATGCATTTTAGAGTAACTTTTTAAATTGTTTAAAAAAAAAAAAACCCTTGCAGAAATATCGCAATTATCTGCTTGTAATATCACACTATGGTGATGAAAATGTGTAAGTCTGTGCATGTATTTCTAGTTATACATGTCCAGTAGAATACTTTCTGCCGTATCCCCAGTAAAAGAAGCAGGGATATCATTAAGACTGCACATAGACTTTCATCTCAGAGAGAAAGCCCAGCATGGGCAGCAGTATTCATAACAGTAAAAGGTACAAGAGTCCTGATGTAGCTGTCAGTAAAATTTGGCTACATCTGTATAGCATATTTGGACAATAAAAGGAATGGTCAAATACTGAGATATTTTTTACTGTTACTAGACCCAGATATATCTACAATATCTCACTTAATGCGTCAACTGCGCTTTACAGTACCTGCAAAGTGGATAGGATTCTGGCTAATCCCATTCACACATTGCAGAAAACAAGACACAGCAGAAATGTTGCGATTTCAAAAACCACAGCGTTTTTGTAAATCACAGCATGTCACTTATACCTATGGAAACGCGATGTGTTTCCGCCACTGTCTTTTCCGAAGCATTTTTGGCAGCAATTCGCTGCGTGGGACTTTAGCCTAAAGTAATTTAGCACAGGACTGCTTTACATATAGGGAGAGGAAGCAGTCCTATATAAGTTACTATGTCAGACTGAAACGCTAACTTATACAGGACTGCTGTCTCTCACTCCATGTAAAGCAGACACAAAACATACACATGCAGCAATGGTCAGGGTAAGGTGCCTCGGGGCAGGAAGCTTGCCGGCCCAGCGTCCCATATCCCAGTTGGGCCATCGGGAATTTTCCCAGTGATATACATGGCCAATCCACCCTTGTGTGCCTCTAATGTGGGCTAGTCAGGATTGTGCTGCAGGAAAAGAAAGTAAATGGTAGCGAAAAGCAAGGTACATTGGTCAAGTAGGAGAGCACCCCTTTTAAAAAGAATACATAGAACATGGGTACATACACAAAACAAACAAGACATAGTGTGAAAATCTAAATACATATGAACTTTTATCCAAATCTTTACACCCCAATATTTCCAATAAAGCTAAATAATACAGCTGACATCCACACAATACTGCCATGCTTTACGCAAATAATACTTTCATATATACAGTAATTTACATAATAAAGGGGTTATAATACTATCCCTGGTGATCTAGTACATTTAATGGGTAAATGAGTGAACCCCTGATGGTCCAGGGCAGGGAAGGTTTATTTATAGACTTCACTTTCAGGTTGCTCTTGGGGGACAGTGTGGCACCATCTAAAACTTGCCCTGACCACAGGTGTCCATTCAATTGTGTAAAAAGGGGGAAAAAAAATCATTCCCATCCTAGGACTGCTGTGAGACTGTCGTCTTCATCCTGCTAAATGTTTAATACACAATTATACATATCTTAAGAAAGGCAAAGAAAACTTATTTTATTTTCATACAGGAGTTTTGTAATGTATAGATTTGTCCTTATGTTTTCTCCAGTGTAAATTTTACTAGGTCAGTCATGGTTAGAGTTCATATTGAAAGATGATAAGCCCTGTATACTGTCTTACTGAACTCCTCCACACAGTGATGTCATTGCTGTGCCCATTCCTACTTCCCAATAATCATTAAACACCTACACAGAACCTTGTACTCTCTGGTGCGCACTTGAGCAGTAATGTTTCCTGGAGAGATCTTAGCATTAGGATGCTTTGAGGAAATGTATTGTTTATATTCACATTTTGAAACCAATAAACTAGAGGCTGTTGCATTTATGTGAGAAGAAATATATGAACTTCAGTAACTTTTTGATACTTTTTATGAGAATGGCCATAAGAACTTAATGAATAATACTTAACACTGGACCTGTCACTGGTCTAATATATATGGGACCAGCCTGACATTAAATATGCATGCTTATCCAATCTAAATTTCTGAAGGAGTGAAGCGAATAGTCAGTTTGCTATTCTGAGTAACATTCCAGGGGCTTTGGGGCACTATAATAAAATTCAGAATGGACCCCACTCTCTCGGACAACTCCATTAATTGTGCATACTTGTATTATTATTAAATTATAATTATTATTAAATGTAACTTTCAGGATAGGCTGCTATATGCGTACATCATGAGTAAAAATTTCTGACCATTATGTAACTCATTTCACATTTCTTAGCAGTTTCCAGCTGGTAAATACTCACAGGAAAGCTGCTAAAACACAGGAAAAAAAAACAAATCTATGAGCAAGATTCAGTAACGCTGCTTGATATCTGTGAATAATATCCCATCTGTATAGTCATGGCCAAAAGTTTTGAGAATGATACAAATATTAATTTTTACAAAGTCTACTGCTTTAGTTTTTCTAATGGCAATTTGCATATACTCCAGAATGTTATAAAGAGTGATCAGCTTAACAGCAATTACTTGCAAAGTCAATATTTGCCTAGAAAATGAACTTTATCCCCCAAAACACATTTCAACATCATTGCAGCCCTGCCTTAAAAGGACCACCTAACATCGTTTCAGTGATTGCTCCATTAACACAGGTGTGGGTATTGATGAGGACAGGGCTGGAGATCAATCTGTCATGATTAAGTAAGAATGACACCACTGGACACTTTAAAAGGAGGCTGGTGCTTGCCATCATTGTTTCTCTTCTGTTAACCATGGTTATCTCTAAAGAAACACGTGCAGTCATCATTGCACTGCTCAAAAATGGCCTAACTGGGAAGAGTATTGCAGCTAGAAAGATTGCACCTCAGTCAACAATCTATCGCATCATCAAGAACTTCAAGGAGAGAGGTTCCATTGGTGCCAAAAAGGCTCCAGGGCGCCCAAGAAAGACCAGCAAGCGGCAGGACCGTCTCTTAAAAGTGTTTCAGCTGCGGGATCGGGCTACCAGCAGTGCAGAGCTTGCTGAGGAATGGCAGCAGGCAGGTGTGAGTGCATCTGCACGCACTGTGAGGCGGAGACTCTTGGAGCAAGGCCTGGTCTCAAGGAGGGCAGCAAAGAATCCACTTCTCTCCAGAAAAAACATCAGGGACAGACTGATATTCTGCAAAAGGTACAGGGAGTGGACTGCTGAGGACTGGGGTAAAGTCATTTTCTCTGATGAATCCTCTTTTCGATTGTTTGGAACATCTGGAAAACAGCTTATTCAGAGAAGAAGAGGTGAGCGCTACCACCAGTCTTGTCTCATGCCAACTGTAAAGCATCCTGAAACCATTCATGTGTGGGGTTGCTTCTCAGCCAAGGGAATCGGCTCTCTCACAGTCTTGCCTAAAAACACAGCCATGAATAAAGAATGGTACCAGAATGTCCTCCAAGAGCAACTTCTCCCAACCGTCCAAGAGCAGTTTGGCGCTCAACAATGCCTTTTCCAGCATGATGGAGCACCTTGCCATAAAGCAAAGGTGATAACTAAATGGCTCAGGGAACAAAACATAGAGATTTTGGGTCCATGGTCTGGAAACTCCCAGATCTTAATCCCATTGAGAACTTGTGGTCAATCATCAAGAGACAGGTGGACAAACAAAAACCAACAAATTCAGACAAAATTAAAGCATTGATTCTGCAAGAATGGACTGCTATCAGTCAGGATTTGGTCCAGAAGTTGATTGAGAGCATGCCAGGGAGAATTGCAGAGGTCCTGAAGAAGAAGGGTCAACACTGCAAATATTGACTTGCTGCATTAACTCATTCTAACTGTCAATATAAGCTTCTGTTACTCATAATATGAATGCAATTATATTTCTGTATGTGATAAAAACATCTGACAAACACACATAAAAACCAGAGGGCAGCAGATCATGTGAAAATATAATATTTGTGTCATTCTCAAAACTTTTGGCCATGACTGTAATCACATAATCAGCCAGATGTAGATACAAGTACATAGAAGACTTTTTTTGTACATTGTAAGCTGTGAGATTTGCAGAACCTACAGTCCTTTGCAAACTGTTGCTCTGTGCAGATGTGTGTGTGCAGGCTGTGAGGAGACTCAACCCCTCTCTATTAACTGTGTGAAGAGAGTAAAGAAATGCCCCTTCCACTCACTGTGATTCCACCTTGCTTATCTAACGTATATACAGTATGGACGTACTTCCCTGGTAACAAAGGAGTTAACTGCAAATTAACTAGAAGGGAGACACCTAGTGGCAGGAGTAGAGAGGTTTATCTGGCAGAAAGCAGCTATGTGTGTATGTAGGATGTGAGGAGAATAAACCCCTCTCTATTAACTGTGAAGAGAGAAAAGAAACGCCCCCTTCACTCACTGTGATTCCGTCTTGCTTATCTAATGAACGTAATGACATCCTTCCCTGGTAACAAAGGAGTGAACTGCAAATTAGCTATAAGGGAGACATCTATAAGTTAGTGACCATTTCAATCTCTCTCCCTCCCTCAGAAGCATCAGCACCATATAGGACATTAACAAGACGTACTAAACAATAATTATGTGAATTGGGATGATATACAAAACTTACTATTCAGCTGCATCAATCTCTCTATGTCTGTGTTTGACATTCTTGGTTGGCTCTTCCTCCTTCTAAAGTCTTTTATGGAAAGCTGTAATTTGATTTTTCTGTGAATTTGCAGTTCCTCTTGGGAGGCAGACAGGGACATAGATAAAGGAGCTGCAGTGGCAGCAGTTTCTACTGGGCCTGGGACACTACAAGGGCCCCAAATGTCCCCCCTTGCAACATAAAATATACAACCATTTTAAATGGCACAAAATAGGTAGGGGCCCCATTACATACAGTGCCTTGCGAAAGTATTTGGCCCCCTTGAACTTTTCAACCTTTTGCCACATTTCAAGCTTCAAACATAAGGATATTAAATTTTAATTTTTTGGTGAAGAATCAACAACAAGTGGGATACAATCGTGAAGTGGAACGAAATGTATTGGATATTTTAAACTTTTGTAAAAAATAAAAAACTGAAAAGTGGGGCGTGCCAAATTATTCGGCCCACTTAAGTTAATACTTTGTAGCGCCACCTTTTGCTGCGATTACAGCTGCAAGTCGCTTGGGGTATGTCTCTATCAGTTTTGCACATCGAGATTCTGAAATTATTGCCCATTCTTCCTTGGAAAACAGCTCGAGCTCAGTGAGGTTGGATGGAGAGCGTTTGTGAACAGCAGTTTTCAGCTCTTTCCACAGATTCTCGATTGGATTCAGGTCTGGACTTTGACTTGGCCATTCTAACACCTGGATACGTTTATTTGTGAACCATTCCATTGTAGATTTTGCTTTATGTTTGGGATCATTGTCTTGTTGGAAGATAAATCTCCGTCCCAGTCTCAGGTCTTTTGCAGACTCCAACAGGTTTTCTTCCAGAATGGTCCTGTATTTGGCTCCATCCATCTTCCCATCAATTTTAACCATCTTCCCTGTCCCTGCTGAAGAAAAGCAGGCCCAAACCATGATGCTGCCATCACCATGTTTGTCAGTGGGGATGGTGTGTTCAGGGTGATGAGTTGTGTTGCTTTTACACCAAACATATCGTTTTGCATTGTGGCCAAAAAGTTCGATTTTGGTTTCAACTGACCAGAGCACCTTCTTCCACATGTTTGGTGTGTCTCCCAGGTGGCTTGTGGCAAACTTTAAACGAGACTTTTTATGGATATCTTTAAGAAATGGCTTTCTTCTTGCCACTCTTCCATAAAGGACAGATTTGTGCAGTGTACGACTGATTGTTGTCCTATGGACAGACTCTCCCACCTCAGCTGTAGATCTCTGCAGTTCATCCAGAGTGATCATGGGCCTCTTGGCTGCATCTCTGATCAGTCTTCTCCTTGTTTGAGATGAAAGTTTAGAGGGACGGCCAGGTCTTGGTAGATTTGCAGTGGTCTGATACTCCTTCCATTTCAATATGATCGCTTGCACAGTGCTCCTTGGGATGTTTAAAGTTTGGGAAATCTTTTTGTATCCAAATCCGGCTTTAAACTTCTCCACAACAGTATCATGGACCTGCCTGGTGTGTTCCTTGGTCTTCATGATGCTCTCTGCGCTTTAAACAGAACCCTGAGACTATCACAGAGCAGGTGCATTTATACGGAGACTTGATTACACACAGGTGGATTATATTTATCATCATCATCAGTCATTTAGGACAACATTGGATCATTCAGAGATCCTCACTGAACTTCTGGAGTGAGTTTGCTACACTGAAAGTAAAGGGGCCGAATAATATTGCACGCCCCACTTTTCAGCTTTTTATTTTTTACAAAAGTTTAAAATAACCAATAAATTTCGTTCCACTTCACAATTGTGTCCCACTTGTTGTTGATTCCTCACCAAAAAAATTTAAATTTTATATCTTTATGTTTGAAGCCTGAAATGTGGCAAAAGGTTGAAAAGTTCAAAGGGGCCGAATACTTTCGCAAGGCACTGTATTTTGCATTGGGGCCCAGGAGCTTCAGCCTACACCTCTAGAAACAGAGACATATTCAAAAATGATTTCAGAGGGAATGTCAGTGTAGGGGGGAGAAGAACGAGCCTCAAATACAGAAGAAAGCATTTTTCCCTGATAAGTTATATTACAAAGTTGCTTATATCTGCTTGTAATACTGATTTATTCAAGCTTTGGAGAAGTTAGTGGAGAATTTTATTTTCAATTCAGTGCAATACTACTGCACTAAACTTCTCCAGTGGCCAGGCCACAAGCAAAAACAGAAATGTCCTGCATAATGCAATAATTAGGGGTTTAAATATGTATATGCCCTATTGTGTTGTAGTTATACATTTTGTTCATTGTTAGTAGTTATGTCTTGTTGTGTGAGTAGGTAACTAACCAGGTCCAAGATGTTAATTCAGTTGTACATAAACACCTAGCAGATGAACGCAAATAACCCAGGTACCTTTGGTGGAGTCATACTAGATATCACAACTACTTTTGCAGCCTGATCACATGGGGAAATATATAACTTCAAAGTCACAAATGTCATAATTCATTTTGTATGACAATCTGTGCACAATAATATGGTCAGGGAATACAGATGCTTCTTTGGGCCCAAGCACCTGGCCTGATAACCTTCACAACAACCCCAATCTGCATCACTGCCAGGACATTAATTCCTCTATAGCTGCCCATACAGAGTTATGGCATATTCTAAATATAAATCATATCACTTTTGACTTGTTGCATGTAATTAGTCAGCCCCGGCCAAAGGTAGGAAATTCAAAAATGGGGGCTGGGTTAAGGTTCCTACAAAAATTGGCTGTCTACAGGACACTATTGTCAGATACCTAAAGATGCAACCAAGCTTGTTATCCGTCCAAATTTATCTGCTGATCTCCACAGCCAGGCTTAGTAAGTGTTCTTAATCATACTCCCTTTTATTTTTTATACCATTTTGCTTGTTAATAATGTGTTTTACTATATTTTTTTTTTCTTTAGGAGTTGTAAGCACTCCATTTTTTGTGAATATTAAACAGCAGCAGCACTTCTCACTACAGCGCATGCAAATCCCGTGCATGCGCTGTAGTGATTAGTGCTGCTGCTAACGCAGCGAAGAATAAGAAGAGGAGGATGCCTTCACATGAAGGGGTGTGCAGCAGCAAGAGGATTTGGAATATTGGAAATGACAGTGCTGTGCTCCGTGCACAGAATTAGCATATAACAATAAAGTATTTATTTCAAAAACGGCATCGGAGAAAAGATAAAGAAAGGTAGGGATAGAATAGCCTTACTAAAGGCTATGCCAATATGTCGCTAGGCAAATTTGCCTAAATCTAATGATAGAATCCCTTTAATACATTGCTTTAGCAATGCTGCTTTATTTGCCTGCTAGTGCTAGATTCACACTAGCGTTTGGGTGAACCCTATCCGCTTAAATAGACTATAATGGGGTCCGCCGGGTTTCCCTTCTTGCAGGACTTCTCTCCGCCGATTTTTTTTTTATATAACTGTAATTTTATTGAAAAATTTTTCATTAACAAGGAATAAAGAAAAAACAAAAAAACAATAATAATCAAACAAACAGGAAGCATTGAGGTAAATAGAGGCTATCCGCCTCCTCCCCCTTAAGCAATATGCATTTAAATTAAGCAGTGAACAAGGGAGGGGGGAATGGAGGGGTTAAGAAGACAAGGGTAGGACCAAAGGGAAGGGGGGGGGGGGGGGAAGGAGAGGACTAGAGATCAGAGACCCTGTAATGTACAATACATGTCCCAGGGTGCCCAAATAGCCCCAAAGGCTTCCCGTGAATTATGTAGGCCAGCAGTCAGGTATTCAAGACTCCTCACATCCTTCATTCTAGCCACAAGCTCAAGACTAGATGGGGGACTCACCTTCTTCCAGTTTCTAGCTATGAGAGTTTTAGCTGCAGTACAAAGATGCAAGAAAAGCCTGGATGACTTATTGCTCAGGTGTCTGGGGGGAAGGTTCAGGAGATAAAGAAGAGGGTCAAGAGGAACCTCTTGCAAAAAGAGAGCAGTCGTCAGAGTCCTGACCTCCCTCCAAAAACCGAGGATGAGAGGGCACGTCCAAAAGATATGGTGCAGGGTACCCACCGCAGCTCCACAGCGCCAGCACCATGGGGGAACTAATGGGTTTAAAGTATGAAGGAGAGCCGGAGTATGATACCAATGCATCAACAGCTTATACTGCGTTTCCCTAAACGTAATGCACTGAGATGATTTCTGGGCCCGAGACCATACAATCCGCCACTGTTCCTGGGAGATGGGTTTACCCACCGCCTCCTCCCATTTAAGCATATAGCGATGATTAACAGGAGAGCCTGTAGTTTGTGAGTTAAGAAGTTGGTAAATAGAGGATATAAAGCCCCTAGTGGACGTGCCTGCACGGCAAATCTTTTCAAAAGCGGTGGGGAGTGACACCTTAAGAGACCCATGGAGGGAGCGGACAAAGTGAACCACCTGCAAGTAATGGAACCATTCAGTACTTGGCAGGTTTTGATTAGCTGTAAGATAAGCAAAGGACCTGAGTTCCAAGGTTCCAGGGTCAACCATATCAGCAATCCGGTAAAGGCCAGCTTCAGACCACACTTTAGTCATGGCAGAAGTCAGGCTCTCTGGGAGAAGGGGGTTGTATAGTATGGAGACCATAGATGAGCGCGGGGACATCAGGGAGAATCTAGCACAACAGGTAGACCAGATAGATCTAGTAAACCGAATGGGGCCCAACAGGTACGAGGCAGGGGGGGGTGGGGGGGGAGCTGACCCACAGAAGCGCGTTAGGATGCATGGGTGCCAGCCATAGCTTCTCTACCTGCACCCATCTGGTGTATGCTGGCATAGCCGCCCAGAATGGGATATGGCGTAAGTGGGCCGCCCAGTAATAATGTAACAGATGTGGGACAGCCATACCCCCAGACCCCCTATCCGCCAGCATAACAGATCTAGGTATTCGGTGTCGTTTTGCTTTCCAGATAAACTGGAAGATAGCTTTCTGTAGGTTCCGTAATTCTCCCCGAGGTATCGCGACTGGGAGAGTCTCGAAAAAATACAGTAGCTTCGGGAGGAGAGTCATCTTGACCGCAGCAATTCTCCCCAAAAGGGAGATAGGCAAGGGTTGCCATTTGTCCAATAGGGCTCTTAGCTCACAAAACAACCGCGGGTAGTTTGCCGAGTAGAGGGTCGCATAGGAAGTGGATATATGGACTCCCAGGTAGCGGATAGAGGACTCCCGCCACTGGAAATCGTAATTACTGCGGAGGAGAAGGAGAAGGTCCCGTGGGATGTTAAGTGGGAGTGCCTCAGTCTTCGCGGGGTTCACCTTATACCCTGAGAGATCACCATAGGTCTCTAGCGAGCGCAGCAAGTTTGGAAGGGTAGTATGAGGGGAGGTGAGAGTGAGGAGTACATCGTCCGCAAAGAGAGATATCTTAAATTCCTTATCTTGGACCATGATGCCCTTGATATTAGGGTCTCGCCTAATCTTGGCCGCTAGCGGTTCAATGCAGAGGGCAAATATGATGGGTGACAGGGGGCAACCCTGCCTAGTGCCATTTCGAATAGGGAAGGAGAGCGAAGATGCATGGGGAAGCTTGATTGCTGCTGAGGGTAAGGAGTAAAGGGCCTGGATAGCTGTGAGAAAAGGTCCCGTAAGCCCGAACGCCTTAAGCGTAGTATGCATAAACGACCAATTTATGCGGTCAAAAGCCTTTTCAGCGTCCAGGCTCAAGAGAAGGGCCGGGGTAGAATAATGATTGGCCACCTCCACCAAATCCACAGTCCTCCTGGTGTTGTCACCACCCTGACGACAGGGGATGAATCCCACCTGGTCCTTATGGACAAGCAGAGGGAGCCAAGCATTCAGTCTATTGGCTAAGAGTTTGGTGAAAAGTTTCAGGTCCGTGTTCAGCAAAGCAATCGGTCGGTAGTTAGCACAATCCTGCAAGTCCTTACCCGGTTTAGGGACCAATGTGAGTAGTGAAGAGAGCATAGTCGGGGGTATAGGGGAACCTGAAAGGAAGGAATTGAAGAGGGACAATAGATGAGCAGAGAGTTCACCCTGGAAAACCTTATAATAATTGTAAGTGAACCCATCTGGGCCTGGGGCTTTCCCATTTGGGAGGTCCCTCAGGACCCCTTCTAGTTCCTCCCTGGTGATGGGGGTGTTCAGGGAGGTTAGGGCCTCAGGAGGAAGGCGTGGGAGACAACAATCCTTTAAATAGTCTTCCAGTAGTGTTGAGTCATCCCCAGGGAGTAGTGCTCGTGGGGGGGGGTAAGTCATACAGCTTAGAGTAGTAAGAGTGGAACGCCAGCGCCACAGCATCAGGGTGATGTTGAAGAGTACCCGCGGGGTCACGGACAGAGTGTGGTGTGGAAGAGGCCCGATGATCCCTGAGGGTTCCTGCCAGGAGGGTATGAGATTTATTACCTCGTTCAAAAAACCGCTGACGGGTATAAAGGAGAAGTCGTTCCACATGGCGGGTCTCCAAATCACGGAGGTCCGCCCGGGCCAGGACCAAACGGCGAAGAACCCCCAGGGATGGATGCGCTGCCAAAGTCGTCGTAAGGGACCGAATACGGGCTTGGAGGAGCTGTTCCTGGGCCTGTCTGTCCCTTTTAAGCCTAGAAGCCAATGCGATACAGCATCCTCTCATGACCGCCTTATGGGCTTCCCAGAGAATGGCAAGAGAGTCTACCGAGCCTAAGTTGTCCCTAAAATAATCTATCAAGTGTGTGCGCAGGGTCTCGAGGGAGGTCGGCGAATTGAGCAGTGTTTCGTTAAGACGCCAATGACATTGGCGAGTAGGCACTGGAGTCGTAGATAAGGTAACCACGACTGGGGCATGATCAGACCAGGTGAGAGGGCCAATGTTCGTGTCCCTAAGCAAACGAAGAGCGGGAGCATTTCCAAAGAAGTAGTCAATGCGGGTGTGAGTGTTATGAGGGTGAGAAAAGAAGGTGTAGGAGCGCGCCGTAGGATTGTCCACTCGCCAAAGGTCATACAAAGAGTGGGCGCGGATCAGCCTGCGGAACTCCCTTGCAAGTTGGGCCAACCTATGGGGGGTTGGGCCCTGGGGTAACGCCAGACGATCCGCCCGTTCAGAGAAGACCATGTTAAAGTCTCCCCCCACCAGCCAAGCTGATGGTGGGAGAGCGCGCAGACGGGGAGAATACCCGGCGCAAGAACGGGATCTGTGCTGAATTGGGGGCATAGACATTGCATAAAACAATCGGGGCACCATAAAGGAGCCCCTCCAAGATAACAAACCGGCCACCTGGGTCTATGTGGGAAGTCGTCACTGTAATTGGGCAGGATCGAGAAAGAAGGATAGCCACCCCAGCTCTGCGTCGATTGTGGAAGGCTGAAAAAGCTACGGGAAAATAATGCTTAGCGAAGGCAAAAGTACCAGCGCGGTCAAAATGAGTCTCCTGAAGAAACGCCACATCCGCTCGTAAGGAGCGGAGCTCTCTAAGGACATGGCGCCTTTTAATGTTGGAACCCAGGCCCTTGACATTAATTGTCACGCACCTAACCATTGGGACCCAGGATTGGAGGACAGTGGCGGATTGCAATAAGCTCACCCATCTCACATGACGCTGGCAAGTTTCCCTCGGAGAGGCAAAAGGGCAATCCACAAACAGGAACCCAAAGTCGAGGCAGGGTCTCTAGATCAGGGAGGGGGGGGGAAAGAGAGGGAGGGAGGGAGGCAAAAGACATCATAAATGACAAAGTAAAAATAAAAACAGTTAAAACAGCCTCCTCAGGGATCAGTCTCCAGCCGGGGCCTCCGAGTGGTCACCACCGCGGAGGATGCATGACGTCGTCTGGGCTCCAATCGTTGCCAAACCGGTGGTGGGGGAGGGGGTGGAGAGAATAGCTCCCAGTCTGTTAAATCCGGCAGGGGAACATCCAATAGGTCACAGAAGAGAGGCAAATCCGCAAAGGAGCGAAGCGTAGCGGAGCGACCATCCCTACGAGCAATGAGAGCAAACGGAAATCCCCACCGGTAAGGAATTTGGTGCTCCTGAAGAATCTGGAGGAGGGGTCGGAGATGGCGGCGTTTCTGGAGGGTGATTAGCGACAGATCCTGATAGAATTGTAGTGGAGCTCCCTGAAACTCGAAGTCTTTGAGTTTGCGCACTTTGCTCATTATAGCCTCTTTAAGGGTGAAGTCGTGGAGGCAGCAGATGACATCACGGGGTGTGGCGGAAGATCCTCTGGGTCGAAGGGCTCGATGTGCCCTATCAAACTTAATTTTGTGGGACGGGGGCTCCTGCAGTATAGTGTTGAAGACAGCCTCCAGCAGAACAGGCAGATCCTCAGATTGGTCAGCCTCTGGGAGTCCCTTGATGCGTATATTGTTGCGCCGGCCCCTGTTGTCAAGATCCTCCAAGTGGCGTTGCATGTCCCGTATAGCTGAACCCTGTTCAGTGGTAGTATCATGCAGTGAGGC